>CANIUD010000817.1:0-600000 GCA_947470075.1 Closterium sp. Yama58-4 | reverse complement strand
AAGGGTGGGACAGCCAATCAAAACATCGGAATGACGAGGTGGAACAACTTCTCGGGGCCAGCGATTCCACGCGTCACACTTTCACCGGTGGGTTGTCCGTTAAATGAAATCTACAGTGCTGGTAATCTACGGTGAAGACAGGATGAAATCCCCTGGCTGTTTAGGGTTCCGATCTGAATGCCTGGCACACTTGTTGCACGAAGCAGTGTGATTGGTGCAAACTCTGAGAGCTGTCAGAATTAATCACAGAACGAGTCGGATGCAGGCCCCAGGAAGTCATAGAGTTTTCCCCATCTTAGCCTGTTGTTCAGTGTGGTTTTTTCACATCCCGCTCCGTGACATTGACTTCTACTTTTGTATTACCCTCACTGCCTTGAGGTGAGTAAAATCGTACCCTTAAATGTAGGATAAGAGTGTCAGAAATAACTGAGCAGGAATGAATGAACTAGCACAGAGTTTGGTACAAGTAGGAAACCCTAACTTTGTGTACCCCCTAAGGTGTAACCCACTACAGCCTACACAATATAAACATACAATGTTTGACACACCCCCATAGGCGCAGTGGGAGACAACCACAGGGTCACAAGACCAGTCAAAGCAAAGCAAGCTCAGGGTGGATCTCAAGGATTCCACACAAATTCTGAGCACAAGCAAGCGGTCCCAAGACCAGTTCACATGCAGGTTTATAACAAAGCAAGAGATACAGTGATCACAACCTAGCAAAAGTAAACAAGTAGGCATATATATATAGTGATCACAGTACAAGCAAGGTCAAGAGGTAAGCAAGTGAGGCCCAGTGGGTACAAGGCCTAGCAGAGTGCAAAAGCGCTGATGGTCACAAGGCTGAAGCGCCTTGGTGAACACATCAGCAGTGTTGGCCTCCGTGGCCACGTAACGCAGACAAAGCTGACCACGCTGCTGCAGCTCTCGAGCAAGGAAGTACCGCAGAGCGATGTGCTTCGTTCTGTGCTCCAGTCTGTGCTCCTCACACAAGGCAATGGCAGCCTTGTTGTCGACGTACAGCACTGGAGGAGAACGAGGCCGCTCTCCGAGGTCGGTCAGCAGGTAGGTCAGCCAGCGTAGCTCCTGAGCAGCCATGGCTGTGGCGTAGATCTCAGCCTCACAACTGGAGCTGAGAACAGAAGAAGAGCGAGTAGAACGCCAAGAAACTGAGCCAGAGCCAAGGCTGAAGGTGTAACCCTGGGACGACCGCTGAGTAGCCTGGTCGTCTGCCCAAGAAGCGTCTGAGTGCCCTGTGAGAACAACCCGGTCTCGCCCTCCAAGCACAAGCCCCATGCCCGACGTACTGCACAAGTAGCGCAACACCCTCTTAGCAGCATCCATGTGCTCCTTCCGGTGACGGCCAGGAGCGACATAGCGTGCTAGGATGCTAAGAGGGTATGCAAGGTCAGGTCGAGTGCAGGTCATCAGGTACATGAGACAGCCCACAAGCTCTGGATACGGGCCACTCGGCTCTACGGACTCATCCGAAGGCAGAGCTGAGAGCGAGTGACCGGTAGGCAGAGGAGTGGACTGAGGCGAGGAGTACGTGAAGCGGAAGCGCTGGAGAACCTGCTGCACCATGTGTGACTGAGTCAGGGTGATGGTGCGCCGTGCTCTGTCCCGGGTGATCCGCAAGCCAAGATAGCTCGTCAGCTCACCCAGGTCTGTGCACGTGTGTCTCTTCTGCAGCTCCGACTTCACGTGGGCGAGTGCCGCGGTGTCAGCAGTGGCAAAGACCAAGTCGTCGACGTACACGAGGATGTAGAACGGCGGCAGCGAGGTGTCGGTGCGTAGAAACAGCGACGGGTCAGCAGTAGAGGGAGCGAACCCAAGAGCCGCAAGTGTCGTCCTCAGTGTGTCGTGCCACTCACGTGGCGCCTGGCGGAGACCGTAGACCGGCCGCTGAAGCCTCCACTGGGTGCCAGGAGGAACTGACCCAGTGAAGCCAGGGGGGCGGCGCAGCCAGATCTCCTCGTGCAGGCTGCCCTGTAAGAAAGCAGTGCTGAAGTCAAGAGAGTGAAGCTCGTAGTCGCGGTGAGCGGCTATGTGCAGCAGCACCCGAAGAGTAGTCATCTTCGGGGTGGGGGAGAAGGTCTGAAAGAAGTCTACTCCCTCTCGCTGACTGAAGCCTCGAGCCACGTAGCGCGCCTTGAAGACAGGTGGAGAACCCGGCGGCCGCTTCACCCTGAAAATCCACATGCCACTGACGATGTTCGCCCCAGGAGGGGGAACCTCGTCTACGTAGGTGCCTGTGGACTTCCAGGAGGCCATCTCTGCGTCCATGGCTGTCTGCCACTGAGAGGAGTAGGGACCCGCCATCGCCTCAGCGTAAGAGCGTGGGGTCGGGATGTCTGGTGCATCCGGGTCTCCCTCAGGGGCAACTAGCAAGGACACGAGACGGGGCAAAACAGCAGCAAGGCAGTGGAACTCCTCCTGTCTGTCCTCAAGGACGTCCGTGCCGAGGGCACACTCACCCCCGACGGACGGAGGACAGGCAGACGCAGACTCAGACCTAGCGACAAGGCTGGCAGCGTAGTCTAGGCGACAGCGAGCAGCAAAGTCAACCAACTCAGCGACCAGAGCAGACGCAGCCGAGGACTCAAAGGTCGGGTCAGTGACAACTGTAGCGAGGAGACGCGTAACAGTGGGACTGGCAGCACGACGGGAGTCAGACTCCGGGTCAGGAAGAGTAGGAAGAGAGGACGCAGGAGGAGACGGCAGCGGGACACGCTGCGGAGCAGTGGAGGGACGCAGAGTCATATAGTGAGTGCCAGGGACAGGAGGAGGACGCTCACGTGGGACACGACGACCAGTGCGAGCAGTACGAACAGGCGACGCAGGACGAGACTCAGGCTCACGACGCTCTGTAAGACCTCCTGTGGGACCAGCGTAAGGGGAGGGAGCAGGGAGAGGCGAGGCAGGCGGCAACTGTGACTGCGGCTGGACAGGCAGAGGACACTCGACTGACGGAGGAGGACTAGGAGGAGGAGCCTGACCAAGAACCTGCTGAAGGAGCGGTACGAAGTACGGTCGCGGCCGCGCAGCGTCTCCAGAAGCAGCAGGGACACCAGTGGCAGCCCCAACGCCCGAGTCCTCAGCACCAGCAGCAGCTCCAACGCCCGGGTCCTCAGCACCAGTAGGAGCTCCAACGCCCGAGTCCTCAGTACCAGCAGCAGCGCCACCGGTCGGGTCCTCAGCACCAGCAGCAGCTCCAACGCCCGGGTCCTCAGCACCAGCAGCAGGGCCACTGGTCAGGTCCTCAGTACCAGCAGCAGCGCCACCGGTCGGGTCCTCAGCACCAGCAGCAGCTCCAACGCCCGGGTCCTCAGCACCAGCAGCAGCGCCACCGGTCGGGTCCTCAGCACCAGCAGCAGCTCCAACGCCCGGGTCCTCAGCACCAGCAGCAGCACCACCGCTCAGGTCCGCAGCACCAGGAGCACCACTACGAAGACTGCAGCGCCGCGTGTACCACTCGCGGATCACCTGAATGGGGGGGAGCTCCTGGGTAGGAGGGGAAGTACCGGGACGAGCTCCAGAAGCACCTCTCCGGAGGCGGCAGTACTCGAGGTACCTCTCCTGCAGCTGCTGGGAGGAGAGGGCTCCTCCAGGTGGAGCACGCTCAGGCTCAGCACCCCCAGACTCAGCACCCCCAGTCTCGGTACGTCCAGGCTCAGCACCCCCAGGCTCAGTACCTCCAGGCTCCGCACCTCCAGGCTCCGTACCTCCAGGCTCCGTACCTCCAGGCTCCGCACCTCCAGGCTCAGCACCCCCAGGCTCCGCACCTCCAGGCTCAGCACCCCCAGGCTCCGCACCCTCAGACGCAGCACTCCCAGGCTCAGCACCCCCAGACGCAGGACGCGAGTCAACAGCTACCTCGACAGGCTCACCCGGGTCTACCTGGGACACACCTGAGGGAGCGGCACCCTGAGGGGGGAGGGGGTCTGGTACCTCAGCACCTGGAGCGAGGAAGAGAGGTGGGGGGGGGAGCGGGGCAGTGCGGTAGGGGAAGAGGCGGTAGAAGGGGACGGACTCGTCAAAAGTGACGTCCTGAGAGGCCAGAACCCGGCGCGAGGTGACGTGGTAAAACTGCCAACCAGGCGCGTCGGGAACAAAGCCAAGAAAGACACAGGGAACAGCGCGACGCGAGAGCTTGTCCGCGGACGTATCGCGGACAAAAGCTCGAGATCCCCAGACCCGGAAACGCGACGCATCGCCAACCTCTCCCGTCCACCGTAGAGTCGGGGAAGTCTCCGGCAAAGAGACACGGGGCCAGAGGTTGAGCTGATGCGCTGCGTACCGGACCGCAAACGGCCACAGAAAGTGGGGAGCAGCCGCATGGGTCAGGGAGGTACGAGCGACCTCCATGACCAAGCCAATGCGGCGCTCAGCGACCCCATTCTGCTGTGGAGAGGCCGGAAGCGTGTACGACTGCTCAATGCCGTGCTCAGCACAGTAGGCTGCCAAGAGGTCGGAGGCAAACTCACCACCTCTGTCAGAGTGCAAGCGCAGGACAGGAAAGTCCGAGTGAAAGCGCTCGCCTAGCTGGAGACGGGCTCGGCTGATCCAGGGGATCAAAACACCAGGGACGTCACCCTTGGCGCGCAAGGGGAAGACCGTGGTGTAGCGCGAGTAGTCGTCAACAACTATCAGGAAGTATCTCTCCTGACCCTGACCACGGACGCGGGCTGGGCCCCACACGTCCATGTGGAGCGTCTGCAGGGGAGCTGTCGTCGGGGGAAAGGAGGAGGAGTGA
The DNA here is from genome assembly GCA_947470075.1 of Closterium sp. Yama58-4. Taxonomy (NCBI): domain Eukaryota; kingdom Viridiplantae; phylum Streptophyta; class Zygnematophyceae; order Desmidiales; family Closteriaceae; genus Closterium; species Closterium sp. Yama58-4. The sequence goes on along the minus strand of CANIUD010000817.1, from coordinate 595,244 downwards.
GGAGCGGCGCGCTGCCGCCCCTCGACACAGGGAATGCAGTCAGGAGCAGGGGAGTCAGGAAGGGGAGGGAGCACCCTGGGAAGACCAGCAACAAGGTCCCGTTTGTGCATGGCCCGCAGGCGCTGCACAGACGGGTGACCAAGGCGATGGTGCCAGAGGACGGTGTCGTTCGCCAGAGAGCGACACGAGCAGGGGGCGGACAGCTGACCTGACGCTGACGCAGACGCAGCTACCTGAGGGGACTCAGTGGTCAGTGTGTACAGGTCAGACCCCGGCTCTCGAGTGAAAGTAGCCAGGTGGCGGCCCGTCCGAGCACACGTGCAGTGAGTCACACGCTCGTAGGCAGGGGTGAACTGGTGAACACCCGAGTCCTGGAGCGCACTACCTGCCACCAAGTTCGTGGAGAACGAGGGGAGGTAGAGACCTGAGAGCGTGCCGGACGGAACCGCTGGACACGGAAGGGTGGTGGAGGAGGTCGCAAGGACCGGACCCCCAGAGGGGTCAGCAAGAGAGACAGCAACCGGCCGAGCTAGAGGCTCAAGGACAGTGCGGTCACGAAAGAAAGAGCGAGAAGCACCTGAGTCAAGTGTGAAGGTGTGCAGTGCTGCAGTCGACTCAGTACCAGGGGGCACAGACGCAGAAGCACCTAGAGCAGCAGCTGCAGTAGTACCTGTGGAAGCAGACACACTAGCACCTAGAGCAGCAGCAGGGCTGGCCTGAATGCCCGGGTCGGGCGGAACACGCAAGTACTGAGCACCCTCTCCACTAATAGACATCGCATACATGGCAGTGAGAATAGCATCAAAGTCAAGTGCCCAAATATCAACACCCTTCCTGAGCAGATCAGCCCAGCGCGGCAGCTCACCCCCACCAGGAAACTGAGTGCGCCACGCATCGTTGAGGCGGGCGAAGCAGCGCTCCGTCTGGTGCGGCCCCCCACACGTCTGGCCAGTGCGGTCACCTGTACGAATAACGTACTGGCAGGTGACGCTGCGCCGCGCATACCACTCACGGGCGGCCTGAAGGGTCGGGGCAGGCTGCTGACTCTGACCGCCCGCCGGGCCTCCACGACCACCACCCCCTCCGCCTCCGCCCCGGCCACCTCCACCCCTGCCGCTGCCACGACCACCTCCGCCTCCGCTGCCACCTCCGCCCCTGTCACCACTCCCAACACCGCTGTCACCTCCACCACCGCCGCCACTAGTCTCTCCAGTCGCACCTCCACCGCCACCACCTCCACCCCCGCCTCCTCCGCCACCACCCCCACTCCTGCCACTCCTGCCCCTGCGTCGTCCGCCTGAAGCAGACGCAGCCCCGACCTTCTCAGCACCAAGGAGGTCGACAGCAGCAGCAGAGGCGACAGAGGGGAGGAGGGGGGAAGGGGAGCACCCCTCGAAGAAGGGGCCGCGGGGGTCGCCACGAGAGGTGCCTACAGCGACGATACTAGCCTCGGCTGCAAGCAGTTCCTTCTCGAGGAGGGCTATGGTGAGCTCAGTGGGGGAGCGAGAGAGGAACTGGTCCCTGACAGGGCGCAGAGAGTCAGGGAGGCGGGTGACAACGTGGTAGAGAGTGATCCAGAGCGGGGGGGGGTTGCTAGCGAGGAACTCATCAGGCATGGCAGCGCGAAAGCGAGCCTCACTAGTCTTAAGGTGGGTGATGAGGTCTGCGACAGTGTGAAAAGAGGCTAGGTCGGGGAACAGGTAGGGGAGAGTGAGGCGGCCTAGAGTGGCAGAAGCGGGTGAGGAGTAGCGGGCCACTACAGCTGTGTAGAGGTCCTTAGCAGTCTTGCACTGGCCGAAGTGCTCGCGTTCATCTAGCGGCAGGGAGTTGCGAATAGCAAAGCGAGCGTGCGCGTCACGGGTCTGCCACTGTGAGCGCTCAGTTGGAGGGGCAGTAGCGAGTGGGGCGGTCGCATGGCCGAGAGCGTGGTCGTACAGTGTAATATCTTCCTTGGCAGTGAGCTGTAGGAAAAGGTGCAGATCATCTAGCCAGGTTTCGAATTTGACCGGACGGCCCTCGGCGTCGAAAGCTAGAACAGGAGGACTAGCCATAGCGACAGCGGCAGTAGTAGAAGCAGTAAAGTCACTGAACAGGCGTGCGCAGGGTCAGCAGGGCCGGTGGGGCCTACGGACTGTAGTGGCGCACAAGCAGCAGTAGCAGGAAGTGTAGTAGTAGGATCTGCAGTGGTGCACAGGCGCAGCAGGCGGCAGCGAGAGCCGGCGTAGCAGGGGCGGGCTCAGCAGCGGTGATACGCGGGCGGCAGCGGGCGCAGCAGCGGCGGTGCGCGGGCGGCGGCGGGCTCAGCAGCGGCGGTGCGCGGGCGGCGGCGGGCTCAGCAGCGGCGGTGCGCGGGCGGCGGCGGGCTCAGCAGCGGCGGTGCGCGGGCGGCTGCGGGCTCAGCAGCGGCGGTGCGCGGGCGGCGGCGGGCTCAGCAGCGGCGGTGCGCGGGCGGCGGCGGGCTCAGCAGCGGCGGTGCGCGGGCGGCGGCGGGCTCAGCAGCGGCGGTGCGCGGGCGGCTGCGGGCTCAGCAGCGGCGGGCCGGGAGCAGTGCGGGCAGCGTGCGGGCCGGCGGCGGTCAGCGCACGAGCCGCGCAGGCTCAGCGCGGGCTGCGCGGGCTGCTCGCGGGCTGCGTAAGCGGGTCGCGGGCGGCTCGCGGGGGTTCGCGGGCAGGTCGCGGGCTGCTCGCGGGCAGTTCGCGGGCTGTGCGCGGGCTGCGCGGGCTGGTCGCGGGCTGCGCAGGCGGGTCGCGGGCTGTGCGCGGGCGGTTCGCGGGCTGTGAGCGCGGCGCGCTGTGCGGTTCGCGGGCGGCGTGACGGGGCCGATCGGGGCGCTAAGGGGCGACGCGACGGGGGCCGTGAGAGGCCGCTAAAAAAAAAAAAATTTCGACGGGGCCGCAGGGCCGCTAGATCGTGCTAGATCGACGGGGCCAGCGGGGCCGGAAACAAGCGAAGGTAAGCAGGTAGGTAAGTCGGTGGGCCCTAAGAACAGTCCTAGTGAAGGACCTGCTCTGAAACCATGTCAGAAATAACTGAGCAGGAATGAATGAACTAGCACAGAGTTTGGTACAAGTAGGAAACCCTAACTTTGTGTACCCCCTAAGGTGTAACCCACTACAGCCTACACAATATAAACATACAATGTTTGACAAAGAGAGTGTCGTTAGCCCAACCGTTCTCGCGTATAAGACACTCCAACCCTGCATGGGCTCATCTTGCTCTCGAATTTAGGCTAAGTTTGGGAATCTGGCTTGGGAACTGGAACTCTCGGAATGAGGGCAAGAAAATAGAAATACACTGGAAATGTGTGTTGAGAAACTGAATCAGTCTGGAAATTTTACTTTGTCGCTGAGTGACTCTGGACATTCTGCAAAGTCTTGAAGCACAATAGAAACTCGCCCAAGTCGCCCAAACACACTGGAAATTAGGCTACGTCACACGAGCACTCAGAAGTTCAGCGAGTCACAGAAATACACTGCAATTTTCTCCAAGTCACAAGGAACACGCTGGAAATTTGGCGAAGTCCGTTAAGCACGCTGAGGTCACTCAGCGTTAACGAAAATATTACCCTTCTTAATTCGACAAAAAAAAGCAAATCACCCTGCCAACCCCTGTGTATGCCGTGCTTGGCGTACTGCAGTGGCATGGTGAAGGTAGGCCACGACTCACTTCTGGGAGGCTGGCCAAAAACACATCGAGAGGCCCGGTTGGAGGGGGTTTGGCCAACCAATCATCGATTCCGCCCTCGATTAGGTTACGAGCCTCAAATGGTGATGTTCAAGGCGTGAATACCGGTCAGATACCAACTACAAATGAGATATATCGGTGCAGTGCGGCAGCTGAATAGAATCCGCCTATTCACTGGCGAGACGCCCTTACGCACATATTTTCCACACTAAGTACTGCTCGACATTCAAATGCATTTCCCGCCAAACCCTCCGATCCAGAATTCAACGATGGGCAATCATGGGGCTCTACGTTGCTATGGGCTATATGGCAAGAGTCGCTTTGCTGCCCGCTGTCATGCGTTATTGAGTAGGAGAGATGAAAGCCCAGGTGTGTGATTGTGGATACGTTGCAGTGTGTTATCAGACCATTAGAAGCCACCAAGTCAATGGCGGCGAATTGTGCAAGCTCAAGCAGAAGCGTAAGTTGGTTCTCAAGCAGTCGAAGCCGAAGCACAAAAGGCTAGGTGGAGGTTCGAATTCTAGCGCCCTTTTGATCCCAGGACCGCTTCCACGACCGTATATCCAGCTGCCTCTGATAGAAACTGCGCCCATAGTAGTACCGCCATCAGAGCCAACTGAACAAGTGAGACAGGCCGTTGAGGCGCCTTGCTCGGGCTCCGTTGTTGTGGAACCTGATGATGAAGAAGATTCGATTGACTTGAAGGCCGAGATTTGCATATTGTCACGGAAGCACGGACTTACGAACGGGGCTATAACCGACCTCATAGACCTGTTCCGCATCCCGAACCTTGATATCGAGCAGTTACAAGGCTGGACGACCTACAGAGACCTTGAAAAGTACGAAAGCAGCTTCGAGCTGGGACCAGAGCAGTCATGGCAAGTGGCGGAGATTAAGGTGGATCATGAAGTGGGATACCTCACCTTCAGATTTCACGATGTTAACGTGGTGCGTCTCACGCCACAGAACGTGCACTTTGTATGTATTACTACCTGCGTAACACGTCCCCAGGTATTCCTGCTGCGCCCCTTACCAGTCACAAATCTTAGTCCACAACTCATCGAATGGCGGCGGCCACTACGCAACAATAAAACAACCCCCACCCCACTCTGCAGTTGGCGCAAGTGATATTCAAGAAGATGTCCGCAGTACGCGGATTCATCATCGAGCCAAAGGAGTGGAAGGTGGAGGGTGAAAGACGCTACAGCACTCCCGGCAACACCGACTGGATGCTAAAGGCTTGGGTTAGTGAGATTCCAAAGCTCGGTTTCTCTTGTCATTGGTCACCCTCGCACATTGCACTTTGTTCGTTGCCTCATCCCGCACTTTCCTCTCTTGATCTCCTGGGTCGCCGGCATTGGTTCACTGATTCCGCCCTTGTGCTCGCTGATATCCCGCCCTTTGCTTACTGATTTTGTCCCTTTGCTCTCTTGTCCCTGCACTCTGCTAGCTGATTTTGTACCTTTGCTCTCTAATCTCCCCACTCTGCTCGCTGATCTTGTCCCTTTGCTCTATAGTCTCCGCCCTCTTCTAGCTGATGTAATCTCTTTTCTTTGCTGATTCCGCCCTTTGCTCGCTGATCATAGGCCCTTTGCTCGCTGATTACGACCCTCTGATCGATGGTCTCCATGCTTTCCTATCAAATCTCCGCCCGCCTCTGTCCGATCTCCACCCCTTTGCTCTCTGCCATCCCGGCCTTTGCTCCATGATCTACCGCCCTTTGCTCTCTGCTCTCCCGCCCTTTGCTCTATGCTCTCTCGCCCATTGCTCTCTGATATCCCGCCCTTTACTGTCTAATCTCCCGACCTTTCCTCTCTATTCACGGCCTGAAGCTCCCCAATCTCCGCCTTTGCAACCCTGAGCTCCCCTAGTGATGCTCTCTGTCGCTATTCTTGTGTGATCTGCCCAAAGGCCTTTGCTCGCCTCCCTTTTCAGCGTTTTGTAACCCTTGACAAACACTTCGATCCCTGCCCTGTGCCCCCTTTCTTGTGCGTGTGCTCTTTCCCCTTCGCCCTTGTTCACCTAACCATAATCTATCCTCTCACACTTGACAGGACCGCGTCCGTAAATTCGGTGCAATCATCTTGGCGATTATTCTCTATTCGGACCAAACGAACTTGTCCAACAATGGCAGACAATCAGCACACCCTTTCGTACTGTCGTTCGGTAACACACCGGAATGGGCGCGTTGGTTGGACGGCGGCACCGAGCTTGTGGGGCTCTTCCCTAACATACCCTCCGACCTGAAGCCGGAGGAGAAGATTAGGGTGTTCCAACTGGCGGCGGAATACATGCTACAGCCTCTGAAACGCCCTTGAACTCATCACATACAAACATAAGAACATTTCGTAGATGCATGCATCATACCTTTGTGACATGTCCTTGCCATGTATTGCGTGTTGGAGTGCATATCTGAATTGCTGACTCTCTCGGCGTGCCTTGTTAGTATCCGCTCATCCGTTTCCCACTCGTTTCGTTTTTGTAACGCACAACCCCCTGCAACATTGCTTCCATGCTGTCAGTCTGATTTCCTCACCGAAAACCACCAACATGGTATGTTTCCCTGTTTGATTGCGCAGAGGGGGCTTGAAGGTCGAGGACAGCAATGGGGTTGAGTACGTGGCCATCCCGTTGCTGTACTCAGTCGTGAACGACCATCCTGAGTCTAACAAGGTCTCGTGCACCATGTCATGTAGATCCTACAGACCTTGCTCCATCTGCATGGTTACGAGAGACAATCTTCGGGACGTGGATGACGAGATCGTTCCACGAACCGTGCAAGATCAGAAAGTCGTGTACAAGAAAATGGAGGAAGCGGAAACCAAGAAGGAATCGACCCGTCTGAAGAAGAAGTATTCCACCCACTTCGTGAAGGTATCACTTCTTGTGTGCGTACTTCTGTATGGCTCCGTGGTGCCATAGTCCCACCCCTATTATCCTCCCACTGCACTTGGGTCTAAATTATGTTATCCCCTCCCCACTACTCCTTTGGCAATCCCACGCTCACAACACCCATGCCTCCACCCCAACTCACGTCGCCCCTCCTCCTTATGCTGGAGGTGGACACCTCGCCAGGTTCAGCCCTTGGACAGGCATGCTCCCACACCTCACATGATCCCGCCCTCGTTCATCGAATCCTCACACCCCCACCCTATCCTTGCTGTCCGTCCAGCTCACACTCCTACCCTCCCCATACCCCGCCCATCCTAAATTCTGGGCCACAATTCCACCCTAGTCGTTCTTGGCCCTATTTTCTATCCAAATCCACAAGGCGCTCTTTTTTCCGTTCCGCGTGCCTCCCCTTGCGGCCAGTCATTGCTGTGGGATTGGGAGTTCTCCAAAACCAAGTGGGGCAACACGTACCTCGCCCAAACACCTGACATCATGCACATCATCGAGGCAGGGCTTTGGCTTCATGCCATGAGGTGCCTCGTGAAGAAGCTGAAACCGTCAGAACGAAAGATACTTCTCGAGTAAGTTTCCCTTTTCCCCCTGTGGGGAGAGAATCATAGGTGCAAGAGAAAGGGACATCGAGGGGGAACCAGAAGGACAGAGAGGGAAAGAGGGACAGCGAGAGGGAAAGTTGCACTAAGAGAGAGGGAGAGGGGGGCAGAGTGTGGAGAAGTTGGGCAGAGAGAGGGAATCGGGGCAGAGAGATGGAAGGAGGGGGCGCCGGAGGGAAGGAGGGGCGTTGGGGTGGAAGGAGGGGCAGAGATAAGTGGATGCAGGGCAAAAAGAAGGGGGGAGGGGCATAGAGACGCGAGATCGGGGCAGAGTGAGTAAAGGCGGAGCGAGAAGATTCCAATGATGGTCAGGGAGAGTGAGGGTTATTGGGGCAGAGAGAGTGTAAGGTGGTCAGAGAGATGTAAGTTGGGGCTGATTGAGGGAAGGAGGGGGAGGTGGATGGAAGGGGGGGCAGCGATAAACGAATACGGGGCAGAGAGAAGTGACTGCGAGTCAGAGTGAGAGCACGCGGCGTGTGAAGTGGGAACGAGGCATATGGGAGAGAGGTAAGGAGGAATATGGGAGGGGGGCAGTGGGGCAGAGAGAGTTAGGGAGGGCGGGGCAGAGAGAGGGAATGCGAGGTAGAGAGAGGGTAGGAGGGGCAGTGTGAGGGAAGGAGGGGTGTCGAGCGGGAATGGAGGGCGCTGGGAGAGAGAAAGGTAAGCGGCAAAGGAGGAATGGCAGAGAGAGAGAGGGAAAGAGTCAGGGCGAAGGAGGTATTGCGGGATAGAGAGGGAACGATACGCACATAAGGAGGAATGGAGGGAAGAGAGAGGGAATTAGTCGCAGCGATGGAGGAGGAATGCGTGGTTTATAGAGCGAGGGAGGAATGCGGGGTGGAGTCAGGGGGAAGTGGTGCAGAAAGAGGGAATTCGGGACAGAGACATGGAGGAAGGGGCAGAGAGCAGGCAGAGGGGCAGCGAGAGAGGAATTCGAGGTGGAGAGAGAGTGCGGGGCGTGAGGAGGGTATGAGTGGCAGAGGGAGGTGCATATGGGGCAGAGAAAGGGACGGTGAGGAGGAGCGTGGGAATTCGGGGAGGGGAGATTGAATTCGGGGCAGGGAGACTGAACAAGGGACAGCGAGTAGGAAGGAGGAACAGCTAGTGGGAAGGAAGGGCAGCGTGAGGGAAGGAGGGGCAGCGACAGGGTTCGGAGGGGCAGAGAGAGGGTAGGAGGGACAGAGAGAGGTGTGCGCAGGGCATGGGGAAGTGAATTTAGGGCATAGAGCGAGAGAAGCAGACGCTGCGAAGGAGGTGGAGGGGTAGAGAGAGTCACTGTGGGGCAGAGAAAGGGACAATAGGGTAGAGAGAGGGAAATAGGGGCTGATAGAGGGAATTCGGGGCAGCGATAGGGAATTCGAGGGAGCGATAGGGAATTCGGGGCAGCGATAGGGAACTCGGGGCAGCGATAGGGAATTCGGGGCAGCGAGAGGGAAGGTGGGGCAGCGGGATGGAAGGTGGGGCTGCGAGAGGGAAGGTGGGGCTGCGAGAGGGAAGGTGGGTCTGCGAGAGGGAAGGTGGGGCTGCGAGAGGGATGGTGGCGCTACGTGCGGGAAGGTGGGGCTGCGAGAGGGAAGGAGGCGCTGCGAGTGTGAGGTGGGCCTGCGAGCGGGAAGGAGGGGCATAAAGAGGGAAGGAGGGTCACGGAGAGGTAAGGTGAGGCATAGAGTCTGTGAGGGTGGGGCAGAGGACGGAAAGGGATGCACTGAGAGAGAGACAGCGGGGAGTTGAAGTGCGATCTGATGCACCTAACTACTAAACCCCCCTGCTCACCCCACCCCTCCCCCGGCACCCTCCCAAACCCACCCCACCCGCCCCAAACCCCCAAAACCGATACCCTTATTGCATCCCGTACGTGCAGACGCTACAAGATTATCAAGGCAGTGACTCCTGCGTCTTTGCTGCGACTCCCATCCGCCTGGGCGTACTTCACCACGACGGCCTGCTTCTCAGCGTCGGAGCACCGTGCCATGATGCAGGTGCTGCCCCTCATCATCGACCTCCCCAAGCGCGCCGATATTCGACATGCCATCACGCTCATGTCGGACTGGTACAAGGAGTTTATCCGGGCTGAGTATCACACCGATGCCACGCTTGAGCGCATGGAGGAGGTCTCCTGCGAGTAAGTCTAGTGGGAATGGATGTGGGTGCATTGCGCAGAGGGAAGGAGGGACATAGAGAGGGCTGAAGGGGTCGAGAGAGGGATTAAGGGGCAGTGTGTGGCTAATAGGGGGCTGAGAATGGGGGAAGAAGGGCAGAGAAAAGGAGAGAAGGGCCAAGAGAGGGAAACAGGGGCAGAGCGCGGGAAAGAGGGGCTGACAGAGGGAAAGAGGGGCAGAGAGCGGGAAAGATGGGCTTACAGAGGGAAAGGGGAGCTGAGAGAGGGAAAGAGGAGCTGAGGAAGGGAAAGAGGGGCTGAGTGTGGGAAAGAGGGGCATAAAGAGGAAAGGAGGGGCACATAGTGAGGGAATGAGGGGAAAGTTAGAGGGAAGGAGGGGATGAGAGAGGGTAGCAAAAGATGAGAGAGGGTAGCAGAAGAAGAGAGAAGGTATGGGGCATGGTTTGATGATACTAGTGGAATTTTAGTTTATGTGCTTACACACGCTAACCCCCTCCCCACCACCCCAATGCCCCAACCCCGTATCTTCCTATCCATTCTAACACATCCCACTCAGGATGGTAGATGCTCTTGTTCTAGCGTTCGACAACCAAAAGTCAAAGTGGCTTATAATCAAGGTGCATCTTGTATCGCACCTGCCACCGACTATCCGTGCACGGGGATTGCCACAGGAATACTCCTCGAACCGGTACGAGCAGTCCCACAAGACAACAGTGAAGCGCCCTTCCCGTGGCACCAACTGGAAGGGTGTGGAAGATCGAATTGTGAAGAAGCATATCGAGCAAGCGGTTGTTCGACAGCTGTCTCGGGCCTCCGGCGGGGACAAAACCTACGAGACAGCCATGAAGGAGGTGAGCCTGTGTACACCTAGAATCCAATCATACCCACTATTTGTCCCCGCAATCTCCTACCGCAAGCTACCCTCCATAACCTCTTGTTTTGCCCTTCCATGCCTATACTCTTGAGCCCCGCTGGTCCCTCCACTTGCTACTCTGAACCCTTGGCATCCCGTACTTTTCCCCAGACATGCTGCACCCGCCTCATTCCCCTCGCGCTCCCCTGGCCCCCTCTGTTATCCGCCGTTCTGCCCCTCACTGCTCCCCCACTAGCCCACCCATCCACCTTGGTCCTCCTAAATACATTGGCCCCTCGTTCTTCCCCCCCTGAACCCATTTGTTCATCCATGACGCTTCCTGAACCCTCTAAACCCTTCTTTGTCTTTCGTTCGGTCCCCCCTGCTTTCCAGTTGTTCACTTATGCTCCCTCCTCCTGCTGCACCCTTTGACCTCTCGTAATGCCCCCCTGTACTCCCCCACTTGTCCATAATCCCTGCTCCCTCTTACTGCTGCCCCCATTGTACTCAAGTGCTGCTTAAACCCTGCTGCCCCCCATGTACACCCTGCATCCGTCGCCCTCCTACCTAGGCTTGCACGCTTGGGCGTTGGGTGCTAACCAAGACACACAAGAAGATGACCGTGGGGGACATCACGGATGATGTGTTCAGGAGCTATGTCCTTGTTCACGGAGATGAGGCGATGGGCTGCTTGAAGAAGCGGCTGGCCATGGAGGGAATTCGCGACCAAGTGCTCAATGTGAGAATCAATACAGAGCTCGCTGCAATGCAAACCAGCAACTGCCACATGGTCCTGTTAAACGCGGGCAGCATTTGTAATGGGCCCAACCCTGGCATGGCATCCTGTTGTATTTACGCACCCGTCGGCACCCCATCCCTGAAAACCCTAACACAACCTTCCACTGTTGTGCTGCAATCCACGCTTGCCTATTCGCAGGTGCACACTGCCATGGCAATCCCACCGCACGACAGGATGGAGCGGACCGAGAAGGGGCAGTTTGTCAAAGCAAGCCCATCTGAAAAGCACTTTTCAGATGTAGCCATAAATCCAGCTGGCAAGGGGGCCAACTGGTACGGCCGTTGCTTGACGCTGTTCCATTACGTGAAAGATGGCGTGGCAAAAAAGGCCGCCTACATCGAGTACTACACGGAGGATCGGCGTGTCTTCCGGTACACTGGCTGCAAGCGACTGTTGCCCACGAAGGGCACCTACAACTATGCTGTTGTAGATGCAGATTGCATTCTTAGCATCGTGCATGTTGTCCCGTGCTGCAAAGACTCTGCTGTGAAGCTGCTCAATAGGTTCATCTGGTGATGCATACTAAATTGCAACCATGTCGCTAAACTATAACACATCTTGATTGTGAAACCCACATTTATGCAACCTCATTATTATTTTGACATATAACATTTGATAAACAAACTATTGATACATTGATAAACCATTACGAAAACATATACAAATCATTTGGTTTGACAAAAATGCTTTACATACGATATGTAGATGATTTCTAGATGATTGTCAAACGTTTTAAACACTGGGATTAAAAAAAAAAGGTCAAATGCTTTTCAGACGCACACATTTTTGTGATGAATGTGCGACATCCCCCATCTGTAGCCTCCCCGCCTGTTCATCTCTGCACCATCCCTGCCCTTTCCGCTCCTCCCCCTTCCCCTCTCCCCTTTTCCATTGTTCCCCTGTGCAGATGTGCGAGTAAAAGTGCGTGCGTAGCGTACCGCATGGTGCTGTGCAAGCCTGCGTCGCCAGCAGGCTGCACGCTTCCAAGTATCGCCGCCCCTTCCCCTCTCTCGCCTCCCCACCATTTCCCCTCTGCGTGATTTCCACCCTCTCCTTTCTGTGTCCCCCTCCCCGCCGTGTGGGTAGGTGTGGGAGGACCGCGTGCCAGAGCACGCAGATTGTTCTTGAGAATTCTAAAAAACAATCCGGAGGACCGCGTGCCAGAGCACTTCATGCTGTTGCGGCTGTGCAAGCTTGTTTTGACACGTCTCAAATCACCCCCGCCCTTTCTCTCCCCTCTGTGCCTCTTCCCTTCGATGCCCGTTCCCCTCCGTGTCTCTCCCCTCTGCAGGTGTGACCACTGTGTACCGGCAGACCGCATGGAGCTGCGCAAGCTGGCACAGGACATTCGCGAGTGGCCGCGCCTACAGGTGAGCCATGGGAGGGAGGGGACGAGGAGGTGTGGGAGATGGGGGGAACAAGGTGGCAATGGTTCTAAAGCGTGATGTCTAAGGGCGCGTCCCCTCCCTCGATCGATCGAGGGATAGCTACAGCGTCGCAATTCACAGGGTAACCGATTTTCGAGACGTCTTGCGAATGTACAGTAAATGGCACTCAACGATCTTGTCACCTCCGCTGATGACGATCGATGTGCCTTCCTGGCCACACCGATCTCAGCTTCTGTAGGATCAAGAGTTTTTCCCCCTTGAATTTTCGATCCTATCACCTGGGGCTCGAGATCGATCCGCGCGTGTCACCTCCTACCAATCCCGCCCCAATCCTGCGATCGGTGTGCCCGATCGGTTTTTCACAGCGATCTCGCGATCGATCGAAGGAGGGGACGCGTCCTAAGAAGCAAGAAGCAGGGGCTTTGTACTTTTTTCTTTGCCACCCCTCTCCCCACCTTCTCCCCCACTCCCCCCACACCTCTCCTCCACGCTTCTCCCCTGCCTCTCACCCACACCGCTCCCTCACACCTCTCCCCTACCCCCCCTCTCTCCCACGCCTCTCCCGCCCACCCTGCCCTGCCCCTGCCTGCCTCTGCCCTTCCCCTGCCAGGAGGAGCCAGCCAGCCCCTGAGGAGGCAGAGGGATCAGCTCGTGGGCAGCGCAAGTGGCCATACGCGCAGATCACGGACGTGGGGCTGTAGGAGGGCCAGGGAGCCAACCGCCCTCCCATGCCATCATGCGTGAGTGCTGGTTGGGCGTCTCTGCCACCAGTGCGCATCTGCACAGCGTGCCCGGGCAAGGAGAGAGCAAGAGGGGCGTCTGGACAGGTCAGATAGTGGCAGCAGCTGAAGCAGCAAGGCTGGCTGCAGCAGCCGTGTGGGTGCGAGGAGCTGGGTAGGCACAGTGGACGTCATGGGTCCGTGGGATTGGTAAGGCCCGCAGCACGCCCAATGTGGTGTGGTGATGAAGGGGCGCAAGAGTGGTGATGAAGGGGCGCAAGGGTGGTGATGAAGGGGCGCAAGGGTGGTGATGAAGGGGCGCAAGGGTGGTGATGAAGGGGCGCAAGGGTGGTGATGAAGGGGCGCAAGGGTGGTGATGAAGGGGCGCAAGGGTGGTGATGAAGGGGCGCAAGGGTGGTGATGAAGGGGCACAAGGGTGGTGATGAAGGGGCGCAATGGTGATGGAAGTTACTTAGCCGCTGGGCGAGGTAGCTGCAACCACTGTGTGCTTGCTTGCAGCGGGGAGATGCCGCGCGTGCCGACATGTGCACGCCTCCAGCTGCCGGCTCCTCCCTGAATCCCCAGGCGACACGTGTCTTGTGCCTGTGGGTTCTGTTTCTGGTGAAGCCCTATAATTCAACGTTGTCCTGCTCATACAACGTTGCTTTGATTTGCCGAGGTGTCACGGGTGCAGGTGAAGCCGCCTGTGGGTTCTGTTTCTGGTGAAGCCCTATAATTCACCGTTGGGCCTGACATATTTGTTGCCTGGCTCGACACCAGTGCCATTGGCACTCTCATGTGTCGACCCTTTTGATGGTGAGAGATATTCCTTGATCTCTTCACCCCCTCACACCATCATCCCATCACACCATCATCCCATCATCCCATCATCCCATCATCTCATCATCCCATCGTCCCATCATCCCGTTTCCCCAGGGCCCTGTCGTCCCATCATCCCGCCACGATGCCCGCGCATTGGCTTTGGTCCTCCCTTCACAAACGTTTGGCATGTCACTGCCTGCCCTGCCCCTCATTTGCGCAACTCCCAAAGTCGCACGAGGCACGAGCAACGAACCACGAGCCAGGAGCTCCATGCTCTTGCATGAGGGGCTTGCTCCTTCCCTTTCCCCCTTTCGCCATGCTCATTGGCAAGGTGCCTTTCAGCAGCGAGCAGGGGTTTCTGAATAGGGGATTGGCTTGCTTGAACTGGGTGCCTTTCCACCCTGTGTGCTCCGCCTCCCCTGCCCCTTCATCATCTTCGCCTTTCCTGCCCTTCCATGCACTGTTTGCTGGCTCTATTCAGCTCGGCAGGCGTAAAGCCAAGCTCACGACTCGCAGCGTGATCGCCGTGCTTCTGAACAGCACTCGACTGCTGCCGCTGCTGTTGCTGCTGCTGCTGCTACTGCTGCTCCTTCCCAAGAGTGGCAGCTCGCTACACGTTCAGCTTGTTGTTACCTGCGCTGGTCAAAGGCATGTCACCACCATCTGGCGTGATGCCAGTGCCATTATTTTTCCGATTGCATGCTTATGTGATTTAGTTCCCGTGTGTGGATTTATTTGGTGTATATAGTTTCCTATATGGTTGCACATGGCAAAGCACTTCTCGTCCTCATGTCCTCCGGTACAGAGCAGCACCAAAGAAGCGCTCAAGATTTCTTCAGCAGTACTGTCACCCTCCGGATATACCCCCATGGGGGGGTGTAATAAAACATGCTTTTTTAGGGGGGTGGGCTTATAAGCAAGTAAATTTATATGCGCAGGCGCTTATAAAATGACATAAATATATTTAGTAATTTCCAACACCAAACTGTAGATCTCGTGCTTGCCTTTTCAATCGAGTCAAAGTTACATGGGGTCTTTCGTGAAATTCTCGCGCGCGCTGGGAGATACATTCAATCTGACTCACAAGGTGCCCCTGACAGCTCCTGCTGACTGGACTCGCATCCAGTGCAGGGTTCGAAAGTGAAACAAACCGATTTGCAACACATCCGCCTTCTAAAGTAAAAATCGTTACAGTGTGTTGAACCAATTTCAAAATCTATAGTTTACGTGCGCTTATAATAAAACAAGTTTTTTCAGGGGGTGCGCTTATAATCGAGGAGGGGATATAAGCACCATATGCCAATTAGAAGCGCCAGGCGCTTATCCCAGGGTGGCGCTTATATCTGGGGGGTGACGGTAAAATAAAACAGAAACACGCAGTAATGCTGTACAGAATTACCGTATATTTGTACGTTTAAAGCACCATATTGTTGCAGCCTTCATGAAGCGTACAACGAAGCAATTCACAATACCGTACACAATCGGCTACCAGAACCGAGGGTCAGCACAGAGAGCAGCACAGTAGTTGGCCTGCCAACACGTCCAGAAGTCTGGGTGTGATGAAAAGTATCGGTAGCGCCAGGTGTGAAGCGATATCCAAACCAAACCCTCAGAGAAGGAGCAGAATGAAGCACATGTAGCCAGCACTCGTATTGGCCCGAGAATATGCAGGAAAAACAGGAAACAGGAAATCCCAACTTTGTCAACCCCTGTCTTTTCAGCTTAGCTAGCTGCTGGTCAATCTCTGAAATCTCAAGGCTCATTGGTGCTGATTCAGTCCCAAACCCCTGAATTGCGGTGGGAATGTTGTACCACCAGTCATCTTAAATTAGATAACAGTAAAATAGAAACATGCGCTGGCTGCTGATGTGTGTAGCCTGAAACATGGACTGCCAGATGCGGCACATCATGCTTCCTTGCAAGATGGAAGGATGAATATATGCTGGGTGCCTGGTAGCATGATGAATTGCGTGTTGAATATTCCATGGCACGATTATTTGCATAGACAACTTCTCAGGGCAGGATGCATTGAAAGGTAAATATCTCATGGGAAGATCAGATACCATCCTCTGACATGCCATACCAGGTCACCCCTGAGCAGATGCCAACAAAACCACAACATGCACTAGCTTTTGATGAATGAAATTTGATACGTACTCCATAGTCAGCTGTTGCACATGACCGTTGCCAGCATGATGGATGCCTGGTGGCCGGATGAATCGCATGCTGGGTGCTGCATAGCATCATGAATTTCATGCTGAACCTCTCATGCCTGGTAGCCTGATGGATATGAATGTTGAATTTAGCTTGTCATGCATGATGAATGGCACATGGCAACATGTTATGGACGTCTCATGGCATGGTGATTGGCATTCAAAACAGCATACTCATCTAGATGCTAAATCATGATTGTCATGTTGAATGCCATGCTGATTGTCACATTGAGTAAAGAACTGTATGCTGAATGTATCACTTCATTGTATTCTGAATATCAAACAGCATGATGAGTTGCATGCTTGCATAGGATGATGAAATTGAGATTGCTTGCTGAATATCATACGGCATGATAGATTGAACATTGAATTTCTCATGGCATGTTCACTTTCATCTTGAAATTTTCATCATATGGTGAATGCTCCATTCCAGTTTGACGAGTCAGGTGTACGCTGAATGTCTGATTGCATTATATTATACCTGTTGGATGTCTTACTGATAGGCTGATTGTCTCATAGCATGATAGGTGTAGGCTGATTGTGTAAGAGCATGACAAGTTTGAGGCTTCATGTCTCATAGCATGCGGAGTATTTGACAAATTTCATGTGGAAGCAATCATAGCATGATATTTTGCACGCTGAATGGGTCATTCGTGATGAATTGCATTCTGAGCGTCCCATGGAAAGATGCCTATCGTTTCATAACATAAACACATGCATGTTGGAGATATCATTGCATGATGAGCTCTCCTGGAATCACAAAACCGCATCCTATGTGTCTCATGGCATGATGATCCGCATTCTGTTCCCAAGCATGATACTTGGATGCTGAATATCTCCATCACATGATGACATTTGTAACACATATCTCAGAACGCACATCTTAACATGATTCATTTGGAGGGATGCATAATTGAGAATCTATCTCAGCATGCACCTCTTAGAATGCACTCCTCAAGAATCATAAGTCAGCATGAGTATTGCATATCTCAAAATGCAATTTCTGAATGCATATGTCAGGATGCATATCTGAGAATGCAGATTCCAGTATGGATAGTTTTTAAAGCTAAGCCGAGAACGCTTACTGGAGGAAGCAAATGTCAACGGATATCTCAAAATGCCAGAGTAATTTACGAATCTCTCATGGGATGATTAGATACCATTGTCTGACATGGCATACTATACCAGGCTATCCCTAACATTGATGGATGCAATAGCTGCTGATGTATGAAACCTGAAACATACTTCACAGTTAGCTGTTGCACATGGCACTTGCTGCATAATAACATGCTGGATGCCTAGTGGTCTGATAAGCTATCATGATGCTGAGTGCCTCCTGGCAACGTGGATTCCATGCAGAATTGCGCATGCCTGGTAACCTGATGGATTTGAATGCTGCTTGTCATAATGACTAGCATACCGAATGGCCCATGAAAATATGATATGGTAAACGTGTGCTCAAAGCCGCATGCATCATGATTAATGTGCTGAGTGTTCCAAGGAATAAAGAACTGCATGCTGAATGCATCATTGCATAAGGAGTTTCATCAGAAAACGGCGAGATGCAAGCCTCACGGCATGATGACTTGGGCAAAGCATGATAGTTTAGGTCAATTGCTTGCTCATCACTTGATGGGAAGATGCCAAATGTCACCGCGTGATAAATTGTATGCTACGTGTTGTACAGGTATGATGATTTCTATGCCCTAAGTCTCATAGCCTAAAAACAAAATGCATGTTGGATGTATCTTAACTTATTATAGAATGACATATCGAATCCTACAGATCGTGGCCTGATCATTCAAATTGTGCATCAAAACAGTACTTTGCATGCTGAATAGCTCCATGACAATGACAATACTGCGTCACTCAGAATGCTTACTACTATGGAATGAATGGATCAGCATGCGTCTCAGAATGCACAGTTTGCAACTTTCTCTCTGAATGCATATCTGATAACAATAGTATGAAAATGCATCTCTGGATGCATGTATATCTCTGAAAACACACCGTTACAGAATGTACATGCATTTCTTTTTAGAACGCGTATCATAACTTCTCTGAATGCATTTGCCAGCTTACATCTCTCAAAATGCATCTCCCACAAAGCACCTCTCAAAATGATTCAGAATCACTCTCAGAATTCACATCTCACCTATTTTCTTTCGGAGCAAATATCTCTGAATGCACATATTACAATGCTGTCTCAAAACACAGAAGTTAGTTCATGACTTTCGTATCATGCGTGCATGTGCGCATGCACACACCACAACATACACACACATGCCGTCTCACATAAATGGCATCAAAGCTACCCAAACCGTACCATAACTCGCCACACCTGATTGCAACCGGTATGGAAGTTGGCAACTCGCTTGGAGCCTCAAGACCCCTGCTGGCTGCCACGAAGCACCTTCAAAAAGAATCTTGCAGTTTCATATTTGCACACATCACCGCCTGCTGCATTCACTAACACCCTCCTTCCTTCAGTTAGCCCCCCTTTGCAATCTCGCCCCATCCCATTCTAGGTTGCAAAAGGGGGATATATCTCCCCCTTTCATACCTCAGCACCCGGACATATGCGGGTTGTACTGCAGCTGCCATGGGTTGACTTGCATTGCAGGTCACTGGCCAGTAGCCATTCATCCAGCAGTTGACTAATTCAACCTGTAAAGAGTCCGCGACGAGGTGAAAATATGTGGCTTTGTCAGCTCAGAACTAAAATGAAACATAACTACCATAACGTTCAGTTGTCCTCCTGGCAGCATTCACAGCTGCTCCGACTTGTCTATTTGTCAGCATGTTGACAAATTGGGTGGTAATAAGCCCATACCTGCCAAAGCGCAGGCTGCAATAGTGTTGCTATTTTCACACTAAAATTGGTTTCACTACAAGCATGCTGCATACAACGGAAGTGCAAGACACGACGATATTTACAGTCCAAGCAACAAACAGGGGTGAACGACAAGAAGTATCAGGGAATACACTACAAGTCTCTAATGTGCTGTCCACGCATCTCCTTCATCTTCACAAGCACCATGTCGGAGTTACTCCCCTCTCCTTCCTCACTCATCTCTGGCCCTTGCCTCTTCCCGGTATTCTGGCCTCACCTTCGTCCTTCCCTGCTTCTGTCCTCACTTTGTGGTGTCCCCATTCCTGCTGCCCTGTCCCCTTCTTCGTACTCAGCCACTACCTGCCCCCTCCTGTGCTCGTGCTCGAGCTGCTCGGGCATGAGTCATAGGACTCCCAGCTGAGGACGGTGGCTCTTCACTCCTGCCGTGCGGGTCTGGTGGTCCAGGGTCCGTTCTCCCTTCTCCTTCTCCAGCACTAGCACCCCCACGCCTCGCACTGCTTGCGCCCTCCCCTTCACTCTTCCCTATTCCACATCTTGTGTACACTTCCTTGCCACTCTCTTCCCGTCCTGCCTCTATATCCGCCTTTATCCCCCTTTCGTCCTGCTGCTGCCACTGCTTACAGCAGCGCACATCCCTCAACTGCACAGTCTGTAGGTCCTCCACCGCCGCCGGTGTCACCTCTTTCGAACATTCTGCTGCCTTAGCTCGCTCCCATGCCGCCCGGGTCTCCGCCTCTACCATTGTATGGCCGACCTTCTCCCCCGCTGCTAGGGGCTCCCATGCTCCACCTTCCTTCCTCTCCCGTTCTGCTTCCTCCTGCTCCTGGGCCTTGCCCCTCATTGCTACTTCTATCAATTCTTCCCCCAGCAGCTCTGGCCTTCCTTCCCGCTGCTTCTTCACCTGCTGCTCGGCCATCTCATTTCCCTGCGCTTGCTCCTCTGCTCGCATCCAATCCTTCACCGTACCACCAGTCTTCTTCCCTGCCCAGATTTCCCCGAACAACTCCGCTGTTCTTGGCGACTGCTGCCAACCATTCCCTCCCCTGCCTGTACTGCTCAGGCCCGTCTTCCCTCCTTTCTTCACCGCTCCCTCTTTCTCGCCCTTCCCTTCTGTTTCTGCTGCTGCTGGTACGCACGCCCTTGCCCCCGCCTCTTCGTCCCTCTCCTCTACTTCTGCTGCTGCAATTACACCCACTCCTGCCCCCACCTGCTCGTCCTTCTCCTTTGCTTCCGTTGCGGGTACGCACGCCCAGGTCTCTTCTTCCTCATCCTGCCCTTCCCCTTCGGTTGTTGCCCATTCCCTCACCTTCTCATTCTTCCCTTCAGTGCCTGCTGCTACTAATTCACACACTCCCGCTTCCTCCCTTTTGTCCTTCTCTTCTCCTTCTGCCACTGCCCATGCCCTCACATTCTCGTCTTTCTCTTCCCCTTCCGCCACTGCCCATGCCCCCACCTTCTCGTCCTTCTCTTCCCCTTCTGTCACTGCCCATGTCCTCACCTCCTCGTCCTTCTCTTCCCCTTTTGCCACTGCCCATGTCCTCACGTTCTCATCCTTCTCGTCCCTTTCTGCCACTACCCATGTCGTCACCTTCTCATCGTTCTCTTCCCTTTCTGCCACTGCCCATGCCCTCACCTTCGTCGCTCGCTCCCTTCCTCCGTCCCTGCCCCCACTGCACAGCCCCATGCCTTCACTGCTCCGCAGCACCGCACAAGAATATTCTGGCTCTTGCTCCCTTTCCTCCTCCTCCTCTTCCTCCCTTGCATACAACCCCGCTTGCCGCTCTGTTCTTCCTCTCAGCGCCCGCCCTTTCCTTCCGTCTCTGCCCCCACTGCGCAGACTCAGTTCCTCACGGCTACATAATGCCAGGCATGTGTACTCTGGCTCCTGCCCCTCCTCCTCTTCTGCTCCTTCTCTCGCGTACAATCCAGCCTCCTTCTCCTTCCTCTCTCCTAGGGCCTGCAACTGCGCCTGCAACTTCCTTATCTGGCTCTCGATCTCCTCTGGTGACCCTTTTGTTCCGCCTGTCCCTTTATCGCATTCCCTTGCCCCATGCCCCCTTTCTCCACACCCCTTACATGTCGGTGCCTCCGGGCAGTCCCTTCGGCGGTGCCCTGGCTTTCCACATACATCACAGTTCCTGCAGTGGATCCTTATGTGCCCGGGCTGCCCACACCGGTAACAGGTGCGTGTCTCTGTCCTTTTTTCCTGCCTGCTCCCTTCTCCTGCTCCCTCCCCTGGTATCATCGCCGCTGCCCAGGTAGGACTCTTCTTCTCTACCGTCCTCGGCAGGTAAACCTCGTACTTCCTCTGCGCCAGCTCCACTCTCTCCGCTAACTCGAACACCTCCTCTGCTCATAGCTCATAAACTCTCATTCTCAACCCTCCTGCCAATCCCTTGTCTAAACCGTTCAGAAACTTACTAATGATCATGCTGCTGTCCGCGCACACCACGTCTTCCGCCAGGTTCATTAACCGTCCGTAGTATGTCAGCAGTGACTCCTCATCCCTCCGCCTAAACTCCTGAAATTCCCTAATGCGCGCCGCCGTATGCCCAGGGAACTGCTTCCTTAGTCGCTCCAGGAACAGTACCGTCGGGTCCTCGTCATCCTCTTCAGCCCTCCTCAGCCATTCACCAATCTTCATGCGATACAAAGTCTCTGCTTCCCCTCCCAACGTGCTCGGTAGGCTCAGGAAGAACTCGATCGGGTCCATCCCGCTTCTGTCGCATCGGTATTTAACATTGCCGATCTGCATCAAGTAATTTTTTAGACTTGGGCCGGTTTTCTCGTTTCCCGTGAAGCGTACTGGCACCTCCACTCGTGGGTGTGCTGTTGCGCTCCACTTCCCTGTTTCCCAACTCTCCATCCCTCCTCGCTCAGACGTCATAACCCCTCTCCTCCTTTCCTTTTCTCCCCTGCTGCCCATGCTGGTTCCGTACAGCACTCGCTCTATTCCTTCTCTAGCCGCTCTTGCTCCTATAGATCCTTCGCCGCGACGCCCAGGCCTCCTCGGGCCCATCGGGCTAGGGCTCCTTCCTCGCGCATCTTCATGCTCCCCCCAGCCCCTCTCTGCATCTTCCCGATGCTTCCCTCGCCTTGGAGGGGACCGTTCCTGGTACTGCCACACTCTGTCCCCTCGTTGTTGCTCCTTCTCTGCTGCCCTCGAGACTTCTGGTGACCGCTCACCTTCTCTCTTGCCTCGTCTGTCCTCCTCGCGCCTCCACTCCCTCTCTCTTTCCGGTGAGCCCCACCTGCCTCCTTCTTCATCACCACATTGCTCTCCCCTCCTTGGCAGTCCTAAGCCTGTCCAGTCGCCTCTCGCCATACGCCGCCTGTGCTCATACCCCTGCCTCGGCTCGGGCGAGTGGAACACTCCAGCAGGTGCGTCATGGCTCCTTTCTTTCCCTTGACATTCCTTGACCTGGCGCTCGACTCCCTCACCCCAGCCGTGCTTCATATCATTTCCTTTCCGTGCTCCAGGTATGCGCTCGTTCCATGCTTTCTCGTGATGACTCCGCCCGTCACCCTCTCTCATTCTTCCTTCACGCGCTCCGCCTCCCCGCACAGCTGGGGATCCGTCTCCGTCGGCGCCAGCGCGCCTTCCGCCTCCCCGCACAGCTGGGGATCCGTCTCCGTCGGCGCCAGCGCGCCTTCCGCCTCCCCGCGCAGCTGGGGATCCGTCTCCGTCGGCGCCAGCGCGCCTTCCGCCTCCCCGCGCAGCTGGGGATCCGTCTCCGTCTGCGCCAGCGCGCCTTCCGCCTCCCCGCGCAGCTGGGGATCCGTCTCCGTCGGCGCCAGCGCGCCTTCCGCCTCCCCGCGCAGCTGGGGATCCGTCTCCGTCGGCGCCAGCGCGCCTTCCGCCTCCCCGCGCAGCTGGGGATCCGTCTCCGTCGGCGCCAGCGCGCCTTCCGCCTCCCCGCGCAGCTGGGGATCCGTCTCCGTCGGCGCCAGCGCGCCTTCCGCCTCCCCGCGCAGCTGGGGATCCGTCTCCGTCGGCGCCAGCGCGCCTTCCGCCTCCCCGCTCAGCTGGGGATTCGACGAGCTCTTCTTCCTCGCCGTTAACGCTTGGCGCGTCCATCTCCACGTCGTCGTCGCGACACCTATCGTCCACTCCGCGCTGGCCTCCTGCCAAATCCCACGGATTGCTGGCTGCGGGCTGCCTCCTCGGCTCCGATCTGACGTACAGATCCGCTCCGCGTCCTCCAGCTCGCACGCCCACTGGCGTCACCAGATCTGCGCGATACACCGATCTTTGTGGCGAGCGCGTCGGCGACCTCCCACGCTCCTGCGAGCGCCTCCCTCGCGACGGAGAGCGTTCCTGCCGCAAATATGTTTGCTGCCAGCGCAGCTCATGGCGATCCATATCGCCGGCTCTCTTCTCTCGTCTTGTGAGAGATTCAGGCTCCCACACGCAGGCCGCCCACAGTGGCGCAGTCACCTAGCTTAAGTAGCTTAAAAACGGCAACACTTAACCACTATATGAGGCGAACAAGATGAGAGAACAGGTTTGCTATGCTAGGCTAGGCTATTTGTGCTTGGACGCCCAGTCGCGAGTAACTCAGTGGGCTGGGTCGAGCTCAAGCCGCCTAGGCCTTGGATTGGCCCTCGCCAGATTGCCTGTCTCCCGAGGTTACTGAAATTGTCTCCGAAGCGCCTTGTAATCCCCCAATGCTACCAACTTCTCGCTACTCTCTATAGCCCAACTACCCCACATGCAGATAGAATAATACTCGCTACACCACTCCTACACCCCATTAGCACATGTCTCCAATATGATGCTCTTACCATAATATTTGGTGACAACCAGCTTCACTGGTGGAAGCCCCGGCTTCAAAAACGCCTTCCCTATCAAGCATCAACCAGTGCTGAGACACTGCAAGCAACCTCTGAGGCACTGCAGTGCCGAGTCAAGTCCTCTAAGAGCATCTGCAGGCAGCCAGGCGAGTCAATCATCCTCAAGCCCCTCTACAATCAGCTCCACGAAACTCGCAGGGAGGGATGGGATAGAGGTGTCGCGCAATACCAGCTGGTGCAGCTGGGTGAGAAACTCCGGGAGGTGCTGCAAGGCCCTGCAGAGAATCAGCTCCAGTTTGCGCAGCCGAGACAAGCGGCTCATGCCCTGAGGTAGCGCCACCAGCTGAGGTGCGTGAAGCTTGAGTGACGTCAGCGAGCTGAGCCTCCAAATGCTTTCTGGCAGCTCCTCCGGTGACCAAGAAAGCAGCTCCAGCTGCCCCAGCTGCGGCAACGCCGTTCCCATGTTTCCTGGGAGGCTGCGGACTGCAGGTGCCTTTATCAGCAAGCTGCGCAGGCGAGGGAGAAATGTCAATGGGATTGGTAGCTTCGGATTGCTACCTTCTAAGTGCATTTCCAGCTGCTCCAGCTGCTCCAGCTGCGCCATGTGCTTCTGCTGCTCGAGTTTCTCCAGCCGCTTCAGCATCTCCAGCTGCTCACTCATCAAGTTGCGTAAGTGAGGGAGGAAAGTCAAAGGAAGTGGGAGCTCTCGACCTTCTCCTTCAGAATACAGGCCCAGTTGCTCCAGCTGCTCCTCACACGACAGCCTCCAGCTCACTACAGGCCCGCATTCCACGTTGACGCAGGTCAGCGTCAGCACCCTCAGCTGCGATGGCTTGGAGATGTCCACCACGTGGAAAGAGCCTTCCCTAAAAGGCCCCAAGCTGAGGCTCTCAAGAGAAGGGGGCAGGGCGGTAGTGGGTCCATTCAGCTGCCGACACTCTGTGAGCTCCAGCCTCTTCAGCCTCGAGGGTACTTTCGAGAGTAACTTGCAGCATCTGACCTCCAAGGTCTGAAGTCTTGTAAGGCGTGTGAGCGAGCTAGGAAGCTTGCTGGTTGGAATTTTGATGATCTTCAACTCCTGTATGCCGATCAACTCTCCCAAGGCGTCAGGAAGCTGGACTCCATCACATGCAGTCAGCTCAAGGCTCGTGAGGGAAGACAACTGGGTGAAGGAAGTCGGGAGGGGAATGCGCTGGCAGTCATGCAACCTGAGAGCTTTCAGACTAGCCAGGACCCCAACGTCCTCTGGCAAGGCAAGATGCTGCGAGTCTGAAAAATAGAGCGCCTTGAGGGCCATGAGAGAGAAGGAACCTGTAGGCAACGAAAGGTCGTAGCACTTATTGAAAAAGAGAGCCTCAAGAGATGTGAGATGGCTAAAGGAAGGAGGGAGATCAAGAATTTCCATTGCGTCCAGCACCAGCAGCTTGAGGGCAGGCATGTGACCAAGGCTATCAGGTAATGCAAAGCTGTCACAGATAGAGACGATGAGCTCTTCCAACCGGCTCAGAGAAGTAAAAGTTTCAGGCAGATGCAAGAGAGAATAGCAATCTTGAATGGTCAGCTTGCGAAGGCACAGCACCAAGTCTCCAATGTCGTCAGGAAGGGTCTCGAGTTCATTGCACTCGGTGATCAGCAGCTCCTCTAGCCTAATGAACGGCGATGCTGATGAAAAGATGGTGCGGAAATCAGGTGAAGAATTAAAGAAATTGAGCGATCTTAAGCTACATGGCAGCATTACGCTTGCACCAGACTGCTGATGGCCTTCGTAAGGGGTGAAGGTGTAGAGACTGTGGAGTCGCGGGAGATGGAAGAGGCTGGATAGGTGCAGAAAATTCCAAGGGAAGGTAACACAGAGACTGGTAAGAGCAGTTAGGTTTGTGAAAAGAGGATTCTCCAGCGTTGCAGCACTATTCACAACAAGGGTGTGCAGCTGTTTTAGCTGGAAAAGAGAGTTGGGTAGGTTTGTTGCTTCATGGAGGCAGAAGAGAGAAAGCTGCTACAGTCTAGGAAACTTTAGGATGAATCGATCCAAGCCATTGGCGGTTACTGTATGCTCCTCCGTCCTACGATAATGCTTAACCGGTAAGACATCACCCTTGCTCCATGGCCGTGCAAAACTCCTTCCCACGTGAAGATTCGTCAGCTTTGGGCATGACGAAGCGAGGTGTGCGAGCAAGGCATCGTTGAGCGACAGAACGCTGTTGTCACTGAGATGCAGATGGGTGAGGTTAGCAAAACACGCGACGGCGGCTGAGAGTGTTAGAAAGTCTAGGCAAGAATGAATGCATTGAAAGAAGGTTGGGTACAAGTAACAAACCCTAGAGGGGTTGTACCCCATATTGGCTACCCCACTACAGCCTACACAAGTATAACATATATAGTTTGACACACCCCCATAGGCAAAGTGGGGGAGAACAAGGGGTCACAAGACCAGTCAAGAGAAGCAAAGCAAGCTCAGGGTGGATCACAACGTCACCACACACTTTGAGCACAAGCAAAGGGCCAGAAGGCCAGTTCACATGCAGAAGTATATATGCAACAAGAACAGCACAGTGATCTCTACCTAGCAAGAGCAAGCATGCAGGAATATATATAGAGATCACAGTACAAGCAGAGTCTACAGCAAGTGTGGAAACGTAGGCACAAGGCCTAACAGGGTACAAAAGCGCTGATGATCACCAGACGAAAGCGCCTTGGTGAATATATCAGCAGTGTTGGCCCGGGTGGCCACGTGAGCAAGGCGAAGCTGACCCCGCTGCTGCAACTCTCGAGCCAGGAAGTAACGCAGAGCGATGTGCTTCGTTCTGTGCTCCAGTCTGTGCTCCTCGCACAAGGCAATGGCGGCCTTGTTGTCGACGTACAGCACTGGAGGAGAACGAGGCCGCTCTCCCAGGTCAGTCAGCAGGTAAGTGAGCCAGCATAACTCCTGTGCAGCCATGGCTGTGGCGTAGAACTTAGCCTCGCAACTGGAGCTGAGAACAGAAGACGAGCGAGTAGAACGCCAAGAAACAGAGCCGGAGCCAAGGCTGAAAGTGTAACCCTGTGACGACCGCTGTGTAGCCTGGTCGTCAACCCAAGAAGCGTCCGAGTGCCCAGTGAGAACCACGTCTCTCCGCCCTCCAAGCACGAGCCCCATGCCCGACGTACTGCACAAGTAGCGCAGTACCCTCTTCGCAGCATCCATGTGCACCTTTCGGTGTCGACCAGGAGCCACGTAACGGGCCAGAAGGCCAAGAGGGTACGCAAGGTCAGGACGAGTGCAGGTCATCAGGTACATGAGGCAGCCCACTAACTCTGGGTAAGGACCACTCGGCTCTACGGACTCGTCTGAAGGTGGAGCTGAGAGCGAGTGACCTGTAGCCAGAGGAGTGGACTGTGGCGAGGACCAGGTGAAGCCGAAGCGCTGAAGGACCTGCTGCACCATGGGTCAGAGTGATGGTGCGGCGTGCTCTGTCCCGGGTGATCTGCAAGCCAAGGTAGCTGCGCAGCTCACCCAGGTCTGTGCACGTGTGTCTCTTCTGCAGCTCCGACTTCACCAGGGCGAGAGCCTCAGTGTCAGCAGTGGCAAACACCAAGTCGTCGACGTACACAAGGATGTAGAACGGCGGCAGCAAAGTGTCGGTGCGTAGAAACAGCGACGGGTCAGCAGTCGAAGGAGCAAACCCAAGAGCCGCAAGTGTCGTCCTCAGTGTGTCGTGCCACTTACGAGGCGCCTGGCGGAGACCGTAGACTGGCCGCCGGAGGCTCCACTGGGTACCAGGCGGGAACGACCCAGTGAAGCCAGGTGGGCGGCGCAGCCAGATCTCCTCGTGCAGGCTGCCCTGTAAGAAGGCTGTGCTGAAGTCCAGTGAGTGAAGCTCGTAGTCACGCTGAGCGGCAATGTGCATCAGCACACGAAGTGTGGTCATCTTCGGGATGGGGGAGAAGGTCTGGAAGAAGTCGACTCCCTCTCGCTGACTGAAGCCTCGAGCAACGTAACGAGCCTTGAAGACAGGCGGAGAACCTGGCGGCCGCTTCACCCTGAAAATCCACATGCCATCAACGATGTTCGCCCCTGGAGGGGGAACCTCATCGACGTAAGTGCCTGTGGACTTCCAGGATGCCATCTCTGCGTCCATGGCTGTCTGCCACTGAGAGGAGTAGGGGCCCGCGATCGCCTCAGCGTAAGAGCGCGGGGTCGGGATGTCTATAGCATCCGGGTCTCCCTCAGGGGCAAGCAGCATGGCCATGAGATGAGGCGCAGCGGCCGCAAGACACTCAAGGTCCTCCTGTCTGTCCTCAAGGACGTCCGTGCCAAGAGCACACTCACCCCCGACGGACGGAGGACAGACAGACTCAGACTCAGCAACTAGACCGGCAGCGTAGTCTAGACGACAGGCAGCAGCAAAGTCGACAAGCTCAGCGACCAAGGCAGACGCAGTAGCAGACTCAAACGACGGGTCAGTGACAACAGTGGCTAACAGACGCGTGACAGTAGGGTGCTCAGCACGAAACCGGTCAGACTCAGGGTCCGCAACGTCAGGCAGAGAGGACGCAGGAGGAGACGGCAGAGGAACAGACTGCGGAGCAGAGAACCATCACCATCACCGGACTACGAGGTGTGTACCGGGGACAGCCGATTGACGCGAACGAGGAACACGACGACCGGAACGACCAGGACGAACAGGCGAGACAGGACGCGACGCAGGCTCACGATGCTCAGCAAGACCACCAGGCTGCTCAGTGTAAGGAGGAGGAGCAGGGAGCGGTGAGCCAGGCAGTAACGGAAGACCAGTAGACGACGGAAGGGTAAGAACCTGACGAAGAACAGAGTCAGGCGGCGGCAGAGACGACGGAGACGGCGGAGCGAAGAACAGTCGTGACGGCGCAGCTGCACCAGCACCGGCAGCTCCAGCAGCTCCAGTGGCTCCAGCACCTCCAGTAGCTCCAGCACCTCCAGCGCCAGCATCACCAGCAGCAGCACCCCCAGAACCAGTACCTCCAGTCCTAGGGTCGCTAGCCTCAGTGTCTCCAGCAGCAGCACCCCCAGAACCGACACCTCCAGTCCTAGGGTCTCCAGCCTCAGTGTCTCCAGCAGCAACACCCCCAGACGCAGCACCTCCAGCCCCAGCAGCTCCAGTACCTCCAGTACGAGCACCTCCGGGACCAGCGACTCCAGCACCTCCTGTAGACACAGCACCACTCCCAGCTCCAGCGACGACAGCAGAAACACCTCCAGCGGCAGAACTCCGAGCTCCAGAAGCGCGACCCTGACGGCGACCGTACCAGTCGTGGAGCTGCTGTAACGTGAGCGGCACACGAAGACGAAGGCGGCTACTCCAAGGAGACCGCGCAACAGCAGACTCAGAACCCTCAGCGCCAGCACCCGCAGCAGCTCTAGAACCTCTAGCGCTAGCACCCGTAGCAGCTCCAGAACCTCCAGCGCCAGCACCCTCAGCAGCTCCAGAACCTCCAGCTCCAGCGCCACCAGCGCCAGCACCTCCAGCAGCTCCAGAACCTCCAGCGCCAGCACCCTCAGCAGCTCTAGAACCTCCAGCTCCAGCGCCTCCAGCAGCAGGGCCCCTAGCTCCAGCAGCGCGACCCTGACGGCCAACGTACCACTCACGCAGCTGCTGTGGGGAGAGAGGGAGTAGACGACGAGAGTGCAGCGGCGAGGCACCAGCGGAGCGACTACGGAGACGGCCGCTCCAGGGAGACTGCTCACCAGACGCCTCAGCGCCCCCAGGTGCAGCACCCCCAGACTCAGTACCCCCAAGCTCAGCACCCCCAGACTCCTCACACTCAGGCTCAGCACCTCCAGGCTCGGCACTCTCAGGCTCCGCACCCCCAGGCTCAGCACCCCCAGGCTCCGCAACCCCAGGCTCAGCACCCCCAGGCTCAGCACCCCCAGAAGTAGTACCCCGAGCAGGACCACCCGCAGCAGGACCTGAGTCACCAGTGACCTCAACCGGCGCAGTCAAGGGAGGAGGGTCAACCTGAGACACACCTGAAGGAGCAGGACCGGGAGCGGGGAGGGGGTCTACCTGGGGAGGACCTGGAGCGAGAAAGAGCGGCAGGGGGGGGAGAAGGGCAGTGCAGTAGGGGAAGAGACGGTAAAAGGGAACCGACTCGTCGAACGTGACGTCCTGAGACGCAAAGACACGGCGCGAGGTGGGGTGGTAAAACTGCCAACCAGGCGCGTCAGGGACAAAGCCAAGGAAGACACAGGGAACAGCGCGGGCGGAGAGCTTGTCCG
This sequence comes from Closterium sp. Yama58-4, assembly GCA_947470075.1. Lineage (NCBI taxonomy): Eukaryota > Viridiplantae > Streptophyta > Zygnematophyceae > Desmidiales > Closteriaceae > Closterium > Closterium sp. Yama58-4. Next base: position 565,261 of record CANIUD010000817.1, on the reverse strand, counting down.
CGGTGGTATCGCGGACAAAGGCACGAGCACCCCAGACCCGGAAATGCGACGCATCGCCAACCTTCCCCGTCCACAGCAGCGTGGGCGAGGTCTCCGGTAAGGAGACACGGGGCCAGAGGTTGAGCTGATGCGCAGCGTACCTGACCGCAAACGGCCACAGAAAATGGGGGGCAGCCGCATGGATCATGGAGGTACGAGCGACCTCCATGACTAAGCCAATGCAGCGCTCAGCAACCCCATTCTGCTGCGGAGAGGCCGGAAGCGTGAACGTCTGGCGGATGCCGTGCTCCGCACAGAAGGCTGCCAAGAGGTCTGAGGAGAACTCACCACCTTTGTCAGAGTGCAGACGCAGGACGGGAAACTCCGTCCCGAACCGCTCGCGGAGCTGGAGACGGGCAGCGCGGATCCAAGGGATCAAAACATCAGGGACCTCCCCCTTGCGCTGCAAGGGGAAGACCGTGGTGTAACGCGTGTAGTCGTCGACGACCAGCAGGAAGTACCGCTCGTGGCCCGGTCCACGGACGCGGGCTGGGCCCCACACGTCCAGGTGGAGAGTCTGCAGGGGAGCCTCTGTGGGAGGGAACGAGGAGGAGTGAGGAGCGGCGCGCTGCCGCCCCTCGACACAGGGAAGACAGGGAGGAGCCGGCGAGGGTGGGAGGGGAGGGAGAACCCTGGGAAGACCAGAGACAAGGACACGGCGGTGCATGCTACGAAGGCGCTGCACCGAGGGGTGACCAAGGCGGTGGTGCCAAAGGAGGGTCTGGTGCGACAAAGCGCGACACGAGCAGGGGGCCGCTAGCTGACCTGACGCAGACGCAGACGCAGCTACCTGAGGGGACATAATGGTTAGTGTGTACAGACTCGAGCCAGGCGCACGGGTAAACGTGGCCAGGTGTTGGCCCGTCCGAGCACACGTACAGTGAGTCACTCGCTGACTCGCAGGAGTGAACTGGTCAACCCCGCCATCCTGGAGGTCAGCTCCACTCACCAAGTTCGTAGAAAACGAGGGGAGGTAGAGACCTGACAGCGAGCCAGACGGGGCGGCCGGACACGGCAGAACCGTGGAGTAGTGGGCAAGGACAGGACCCCCAGAGGGGTCCGCCAGGGAGACTGCAACTGGCCGACTAAGCGGCGTGAGTGTGGTGCAGTCGCGAAAGAAGGAGCGGGAAGCTCCTGAGTCAAGGGTGAAGGTGTGCAAGACCGCAGCAGGCGCAGTACCAGAGAGAGCAGACTCACCAACACCTGAAGCAGCAGCCTCACCAGCACCAAGAGCAGGAGACGCACTAGCACCTAGAGCAGCAGCCTCACCAGCACCTAGAGCAGAAGACGCACGAGCACCTAGAGCAGCAGCCTCACCAGCACCTAGAGCAGCAGGGTCTATACCTGGGTCAGGCGGTACGCACAGGTAACAGGCACCGTCCGTACTAGTAGGCAATGCATACATGGCAGTGAGAATAGCATCATAGTCAAGAGCAAAGATATCTACCCTCTGCCTAAGCAGCTCCAGCCAGGTGGGGAGCTCAGCCTCGTCGCCAAACTCGGTACGCCAGGCGTCGCTCAGTCTGGCGAAGCAGTGGGACTGTGTGTGACCAAGCGTCCCGCAAGCCTGACCAGCCCGAGCACCTGTGCGAATGACGTACGGGCAGCGAACGGTACTCCGAGACCCTCTACTCTGAGCGTACCACTCATGAAGCTGCTGGGGCGAAAGTGTCTCGCGCGGACGCCGCTGCAGCTGCAGCTGGCCACTACCAGACGCTCCCGACTGCCCAGCTCCAGGGCAATAGCCACGACGGCTACCGCCAACTAGCGTACGCGACGGGCCGGGCGCGGGCTTAGGGCGACGCGACGGGCAGGCAGGGGGCCAGGCGCGGGCTTGGGGCAACGCGACGGGCAGGCAGGGGGCCGGGCGCGGGCTTAGGGCGACGCGACGGGCAGGCAGGGGGCCGGGCGCGGGCTTAGGGCGACGCGACGGGCAGGCAGGGGGCCGGGCGCGGGCTTAGGGCGACGCGACGGGCAGGCAGGGGGCCGGGCGCGGGCTTAGGGGGACGCGACGGGCAGGCAAGGCAGGGCGCGTGTGGGGCAGCGCGGTAACCGCAGGCAGGCATGCGTTCGGTGGGCCCAAAAAAAAAATCCGGTCCTAACGGACGAACCGCTCTGAAACCATGTTAGAAAGTCTAGGCAAGAATGAATGCATTGAAAGAAGGTTGGGTACAAGTAACAAACCCTAGAGGGGTTGTACCCCATATTGGCTACCCCACTACAGCCTACACAAGTATAACATATATAGTTTGAAAGAGAGTTCTTTAACGGACACCACGGCGTCTTCTTTAACGGAGAGCGTGGTGACTGGAAGGTTTGCTAGTTGACGCCAACGACGACAGACGTACGCTATGCGGAGATTATGGGCCAGATCAGCGGCTGGAGGAGGGCCTGGAATGGGCGTCTTGCTTGTCAGAACTGCTTGCTCGGTATTGGCATTTAAAGGTGACCATATATGACTGCAGGTCCACAAGCTATCTATGTATGACTCGCTTGAAGTGGATCGCTCAAACGACCGCCTCAGGATCGCAAGGAGTTGGTCGTCCGACAGACTGTTGATGATCGTGTGAGGCTCCATCATGACGATTCGAATCTTAGGGCTGCAAAACTATTGGATGATGTGCTAAGGATTGGTAAGTGGATGAGATTTGGCTCTAAGAAGTGTCACGTGGTAAAGGAATCAGCAGCGTACTCACGGGGAGAGATCTCTAAAATGTTCTGACCCGAAATGGACCCCCAGGTTACTCCGGGGCAACATTGAGGTCACCTCAAAAACTGACCCAAAAGTTACTTCTGGAACTGACACTTTAGGCTAGTCTGAGGTCAGATGGCCTAACCCATAAGTGACTTTCGGGTCAGGTACGGGTCAGGTATGGGTCAGGTACGGGTCAGGTTTTGGCGGGAAAAGTCAGGTACGGGTTAAGATTTGGCGGGAAAAGTCAGGTACGGGTCAGATTTGGGTCAGTTTCGGGTCACACGTGGCCAGCGCATGGCCTGATTATATCCCCGTTACAGTATGTTCGTTTTTGGAAAAAGCATTTTTGGTTAAAATTGTATAATATATATAACAGAATACAACAAAACGTCAAATAACATCAGCATGACTATGTAAAAAACAGGGCCTTCTACAGTTGCCCCATAATATAAAAATCACTGCAGTGCTAAAACAACCTGAGAACACAAAACCAACATACATTAGAGGGTAAAATACCCTATTCAAGAGATAGATCAGGTCTTAAAAAAAAACATGTATTATGACATAATCACCTTCACTGCAGTGAACTAAAATGGCATTTGGCATGGAAAAATAATAACGGAAAGATCTTCACGTCCATGTAATCTCGAATAAATAATCCCCCTGCCTTTAGACATATACTCTGAAATCACCAAGTTTACTATTCAGTGAATCAAGATGACATTAGGATTGGCATAATAAAAAAAACTTCACGTGCGTACCTCCATTATCTCCAATTTCCGTTCTGCGAATAAGCAAAGGAAAGTCGACAGTGTTATGGGGAAAACGAAACAACAATCTGCATGGATAGACGACATTGATAAATTGCCAATGGCAGTAGCAAACATAGTTTAACAGATTTAGGAATAGCTTTATAAAAAAAAACATCACATTCGTACCTCTATTATCTAGCCTTTCCCTTCTGCGAATAAGCGATGGAAAGACGACAAAGGTTTAGGGAAAACGGAACAACAAATCTGCCTGGAAAGACGACTTTGATAAATCGCAATGGTGGAGAGACAGAGTATAACAGATCTAGGTAACAAAATCAGATCCGCACAACCGTCACCATGAATGACTATCATTCTGTCGCTGAAGACTCTCATGTCGTGTTGACATTCGTTTTCTGCCAGAGGAAGGTAAATAGCGGGAAACGATAATATATATTAGAAGCGTATAGATTGAAGAAAACTCACAGGCGACGCGGAAACTGGTGAGACTGTAGAAACAACTCATTAATGGCTAAGTTTACGGGTTAGGGAGCGAACCGATATGGACCAGGTGTATGGTAGGATAAGGACTCCTAGAAGATAGGGATGGCTTGGCTACTAGCTGGCAAGATAACAGCGAGATTAAAACATGGAACACGAGATTAAAACATGGAACACGTAGAAGTGAAACAAAGAATGATGAAGTGAGAGGACTAGGAGGGGGAATGTCGAGAAGGTGGGGTTGTGGAGGGTTAGTTGAGGGCGCGTCAACAGAACGGCGAACCTGTGGTCGATCATACGCAGGATCGGGTTTCAACGTGGTCAAAATAAATGTCAAGAAGTTTTAAGTGCAATTCGCGAGGGTTTGTTACGGTCGAAGGTCGCTATTTGCACGATCTAGCCAGGGGGGACGCGTCCTGATGCGATGAGGTGATTTGTGTGGCAGGTGGCGTGACAGGTGGCGACTTGTGGCGACTGGTGGCGACTGGTGGCGCGAGAAGGATAACAAACATCATCTCGAATGTTTTTTAATATAGATAAAACATCAAATCAGGATGAGGGAAAGTGGTGTGTGAGTGGTTCAGAGATTTTCCTCTGAATCGAAGATTCGAGGGATCGATCCTCGGTGAATTCAGTTTTTAGTTTCGGTAATTTTAAATTGTAATAAATTCAAAACATGCAGGTCTTAAGTTCAATTTTCATGTGTTCAGTAAGCACAGTGGTTGGTGAATCTCGATCAATTCGGAAGGTCTGGATTTTGAATACTACGTGTTCAACTCCTTGTTAAAGCGACGGTGCACATTTGCCACCCGAAACCCTAAACCCTGGCGACCAGTTACTGCGGAGGAAAAGTCCCCGCACGAATTCCATGTTTTCGCCAGCCAACACCTTCGCGCTGGCAAGCCTGGTTCAGAACAAAAACTTCTGAACCTCCGCTTGTCAAATCTAGACCCTCGTTTTAAGTAACTGTTTCTTGTTGCATTTTCCTGTTTGTGTTTCCCCCGACCTTCCGCGCAAGTAAGCTTCAGAAGTCTTAAAAAAAAAAAAAAATGTACAATGATGGGGCCTGGATTTTTATTTTGTTACACGGCGAGAATGGAACCCGGGTGGTCAAGGAACAAGGGGTAGACAGGTTTGGGACACATTCGGGTCAGATCGACATTATAGGGCCAAAACTCATTGACCCAATACTGACCCAGTTCTGACCACTAACCCTAATTTTACCCCAAAGGAACTCTAGGGGCATTTACAGGACAGGCATGGGTCAGGGCGCAATGTGGGTCACGTTAGGGTCAGAAACATTTTGGGGATGACTCAGGGAGGGGTTCCCAATCTGCGCGATAGGCTAGCATCACACTCCTTTCGTGCGATCTGCTCAAGGGCGAAGAAATGAGTACAGGTGGGAGGAAAGCGAGGGAGGACGAGGTGATGTAAGCACTGGATGGGTGGATGGGGTGTTCGACATACGAGCTTACGTCCTCAGCACGACACTGGCTGGCCCGTTCAACAAGTATTGCAGCTAGGGCGCAGGAGAAATCTGCATGGAACGATTGAGGCATTCAAGTTTCGATTTAGGCTATTCCAGTTTTGCTAAACCAGGATGAGGCTGTGTTGAGATTGCACTAACTTTGCAGATTGGGCCGTCGCTTTCTGCAGGGGTGAAAAGTTAGCCGAAGCGAATCTGTCGCAGCGGTCAAAGCGAAGCCTGCAGAAGAGTCGAGTCTGCAGAAGCGAGATTAGGGTTACGCTGCAGAAGAATTCGCTTCTGCAGAAATTTGGGTCTGTAGAAGAGGGCACGTCTGCAGAAGCGAAATTCTGCAGAGGACCAATGTTTTCTACGGCGAACGCATCCGACGCGAAAGTGCGATCGTTTCGGAACTTTTGCGTGGGAATTTCGAAACATTGCGAGACATTGAGAAATTGACCCCGGTGAACAATGCTCGGAACTGGGGTGTTCAATCTGTGGGCGAATTGAACCACCTGAGCAAACTGAACCTTACAGAAATTGGTTAAACTACCTGAACAGTCAAAAAAAAAACTACTTCTAAGTAGGTAAAAATTACCAACTAAGCATGTGTTGTAATTTTCACCTGCCGATGCTGACTTGGCAAAGCGCAGCTAAGTGGTAGTTATCTAAACGTTCTTGTGAGAACGTTCTATTGCTAGGTTCAGTGGTTGGGTAGTTCTTTACCCCTTGTATTCTATCTTTGATTCTATTCTTGTGAATTTCTTTTGTGTGCCAACTCTGTGCCTTCAAGGACTTAGACAAATTTCTGTCTCCTTAGTGAACCACCAATATCGTGTCTACGCAGAAAGCATTCCGTAGAGCTCGTTCACCCGTTAGACCAGAGATCTCTGCATGGTGCGGTGAGCGTGGATCGAACACGCATAGAGCCCGTTCTTCTACGTTAGGTCTCATTGAACTTAGCCCGTTGACGTGGGGGATTCTTAGGATATCCTCGAGGGAATCGACAGTCTAAGTGAGCGGGAGGCTGCGGTGCTTGCTCGTCATGAAGGTGGAAACCTCACCGAGCAAGAGCTCAACTTCATGTTGTTGGGAGTACCGTATTTACCCGGGTAATAAACCCGAGGGTCTAATCCTACCCCGGAAAAAAAAGGGGGGTGGGTCTATTAAGTGGGTGTAAATTTAATAGACCCGGGGTCTAATCCTATGTGCATTTAAAGTTTGAAATTCATGTAAAATACCAGTGTTCCAGGCCCAGAAACGAGAATTCCAATGTCGAGCCAGGGAAATTTTGACCACAGCCTGACGCGAGGCACTCGCGCATCAGATTCTGCAGTCAAGTCAGTGAAATTTCGCTACAGCAGGTTGTCCCTTCCTACATTCTCGCTAAAAATAGAGGTGTATACAGTGAGGGGGGTCTAATCCGAAGTCGTTACGAAAAAGGGGGGTCTATTACAAAAATGCACATAGCATTAGAACCCCCCCATTTAACGACCCGGGGGTCTATAATTATGGGGGGTCCATTACCCGGGTAAATACGGTACGAGCTCAATGGGAGATGGAACATCCACCGACTCGTGCAGAGGGAGACGAGGAATTGCAGACTTCTGGAGACGACGACAACGCTGAAGAACCGGAAGAGGGCGGAATGCAGGAGCCACGAGGCGTTCTAGGACAAGGAGAACCGATGAGCCCTGGAGAAGGCTCGCAGCAGAAGGCGGATGCAAGTCCGAAGAAGGTGAGTGGCAAAGGACGCATTAGCGGTCGAGGATCTGCAGTTAGGACTGGTGGGAGCTCGGCGGTTTCTCATCCGACGGCATCGAAAGACAGCGGAATTGCTCCTGACTACGGATACTTCAAAATTTCTCCCGACAAAATAACGGTGCCGAAGCTTCTCGAAGGACGTCATGACTTATCCGTGTGGAGGGAGTCCATCGAGCCTCAACTTGAAATCGCGCAGCTGAAGCCGTTCATCGACGGCTCGATCAAGATTCCACGGCTGAGTGACACTTCACACTGTACCCAATTTCGCTCGGCGCAGCTGCTGACTTTTATGGTGATATCGCGCTGCTGCTCTCCATCCGTGAAGATCGCCTTGAAATCATGCCGTCTTCGAGTGGATGCGGGTTATCAAGCGTGGCGCTTCATCATGGAGACCTACAAAGCAACAGATTATCTCTACATCGGCCAGCTGGAGGAGAGCTTGACGACGTTAGAGATGGCGGAGCACGAGACGGCGACGACCTACTGCAATCGTGCGCAGATGATTCTTGCTAATCTCCGGATGGCTGGGGTTAACTATTCGATGGCCTCATATGTGACTCATGTCCTCAAAGGCCTTCCCGCAGAGTACAAGTACCTTCGACGAATGCTTCAATCGCCGGAAAACTGCAAGACCCTCGACGAAACATTCTGACGAGCAAAATTATCGCAGAGGAGTGCACGCTCGAGCTTGAAAAGCGGAAGGAATCACCTCTGCCACAGGTCAACTGGGCGTCGACGGGACAGCAGCAGCAGCAGCAGCAGAAGCGTTGGTCTTCTTTGACATCAGGCGGTTCTACGGAGCAGAAGTCGTCAAAGAAAGAGCAGCAGAAGAAAGATGGTCGACAGCCGAACAACAAGTGGAGCTCGAAGAAACCTTGCTGGGTCTGCGGAGAAATCGGACATTTTGCGTTCCAGTGCGAGCAACGCGCCGACAAGAAGGACAATTCTCCTGCGCAGAAGGAGAGGTCGTCGAAGTCGGGAACGCAGAGCGCCAACTCCAATTCGGCCAACAAAAAGGGACCTTCTTGCTCAATGGTGGGACCAGTCGTCGACCAGCTGCAGACGACCGATCTACTCATTTCGTTGAACGCAAAAGATGGTGAGGATTTTCAGGCTTTTGCTGCAGCCGTCGAGGCCGACCCTGCAGTTGTTCTTCTCGACAGCGGGTGCTCACATCATTTGATGGGAGATGATGCAGCCTTTGTCGAAATGCATGAAGGTGGCGACATTAAACATGTCCGCGGATTCAACGAGGCATTTCAACCAGTGTGCGGTCGCGGAACAATCGCTCTACGCGGCGAAGCTGGGAAGCAGATTCTGATCCCTGATGTACTCTACGTACCTGGAATCCATCGAATCTGTTGCCTGCTGGGCAGCTAAAGGACTGTGGGGTAAAGCTGAAGGATGAAGGTGAAGAGACCCTCCTTCTCTCTACCGATGGGAGAGTCCTTGGACGCGCTCGTTATCGAGGACGAGTGCTCAGCACAGATCTCCAGGTGTGGCCGTTGCAGAAATCGGCAGGGGAGGCGATTGCTCTGCGAACATTGGCGACGGATACACGGGCGAAGATGGATGTGTGGCACCCTCCACTTGCACATGCGGGCGTCGAAACAATTAAGCAAACGGTGATGCATGGTGCTGCGACAGGCTTGGATATTGACAAGTCAGCCAACCCTGATCTACCGTGTGTTTCTTGTGTTGGGGGAAAGCTTATTCGACATAGTTTCCCTCAAGAGGGGAGTGAAGAGCAGAAGGTGCTGGGAGTAGTGCACATCGATCTCTGCGGGCCCTTCCGAGTTCCTGCGAAAGATGGCAGCCGCTACTTTCTTCTGCTCAAGGATCGCAAATCTCGCTACGTTTGGATCTACCCGATTGCACAGAAAAGTGATGCTCTGCGCGTTTTCCGGAAGAGGCTTCCGCGTGCAGAGAGGCAGTGTGAGGCTTCGCTGAAGGCTCTCCGCTCCGATCGAGGTGGCGAATTTTTGGGAAGTAAATTCACCGAGTTCCTCGAAGAGAAAGGGATTGAGCACGACCTCACTTGCCCCTATACGCCGCAGCAGAATGGGATGGCGGAGCGTGAAATGCGGACTGTCGTCGAAGCAGTTAGGACGATGCTTCTGCACATGGGAGCTCCCCACCATTGGTGGCACCTTGCAGCTCTGCAAGCTGTTTGGGTGAGGAATCATCTTCGAAGAGAAGCCTGACCTTGGGATGGCAAGAGTTTGGGGGTGTATGGTGCAATACCTCATTCCAGAGAGTCAGCGTGGAGGGAAGTTGGAACCGAAAGCTCGTTGGGGTCTCCACCTGGGTGTCTCGCAGCAGAGTAAGGGGTGGTTGGTCCTCGACCTGTCGAGCAACCGTTTAATCACCACGGTCGAAGCCATCTTCTACGAGACAATGTCTCTTGCAGAGTGGAAGGCGACGACGCAAAGTCCCATCATCGACCGTGCTACGCTCGAAAATGTGTCATCGTTCCCGATGGATCCTGCGGATGATGAGGACGATGATGACGAACTGGTTATCGCTCCAGCCCCTCTGCACATGCCCACGTCGATTCCTCGACCGCAGCCTCCCTCAAACAACCCTCCAGTGCAACTCTCGCCGTTACCAGAGACTCCTCCTCCTGAAGACACTCCTCCTGCAGCTGTCGCTCCTCCCTCGGAGTAGGTTCATTCTGTCAAAGATATTCGCTTTGACTCTTCTTTGACAGGGAAGCAGCTGTCGACTGCCTCTTCTTCCACGTTCTTTCCTTCGACTGCAAAATTGGTGCCATTGTCGACACTCCTTGGCGAAGAGGGAAGCAAAGTGCCGATAAATGTCGTCGCCAATGAGCGTTGAGAAGTTCAGCAGCCTGCAGAAGAGCGATCCGCAGAAGAGCGATCGGCAGAAGAGCGATCCGCAGAAGAGCGATCGGCAGAAGAGCGATCTGCAGACAAGCTGCCTGCAGAAGAAAATGCTGACGAGCTGCCTGCAGAAGAAAATGTCGAAGAAGAGCTGCCTGCATTAGAAGAAATTGCTGCAGACGAGCAACCTGCAGAAGGACCTGAAGACGAAATATTTCAGGTTTCTCGTTATGGTCAAAAGATTCAGAAGCCGCTCCGCTTCCGCGAAGCTCTAACGATGTTTACGACGACTTCGCTCGACGGCATGCATGAGGATGTCGTACAAAAAGAGCTCGACTCTGCTGACGAGTGCGTCGTCGACACGGATCATCGTTGGGACATTTCGACCATGACAGTTGCAGAAGCTCTACGAAGCTGGAAGGGTGAAGCAGTCAAAGCAGCAATGGATGCAGAGATGCAGACTCTCTACGACCAAGAGACTTGGGAGCTGGTACCTCGTCCGCCTGGGGTCAATGTGATGAAGAATCGATGGGTTTTAACGACGAAGTACAACCCAGACGATACGGTCGACCGAGAGAAGGGTCGACTTGTCGTCAAAGGATACACGCAGACCCCTGACGACTTCGATGCAACATCTGCCCCCATCGGAAGCTACGGAACTGCTCGGATGCATCTGTCGAACGCAGCTGACGGAAATTTGGAGTTAATGCAACTCGACATGACGAATGCATTTCTAAATGCGAAACTTGATCATCCTCTTTTCATGGAGCAGCCTGAGTTTTACAACGACAGGACGGGTCGAGTCTGCCTGCTGAAGAAAAGCCTCTACGGCCTGAAGCAGAGTCCGCTGTTGTGGTACGAGGCCCTCGACGAAGTGTTGGAAGACGCAGGATGGTCAAAGAACCAGGTCGACGAAGCTTTCTACTTCCACGAGGACGAGAACCACGACATGTGCTGGGTGCTCGTCTACGTCGACGATCTGCTCGCCGCGAGACGCAGCAAGGAGCATCCGGCAGAGCTGAAGGCGCTTCTCGAAAACGCCTTCAAATTGAGGGAGTTCAGCCCCGACAACGAGTACCTGGGACTGGAGCTGATCAGAAACAGGAAAGCGGGGAAGATCTGGCTGCATCAGAAAGGCTACGTCGACAGGGTGCAGAAGCGTTTTCTGCCAGAAGGGCCTCCTCAGCGAGTTCCGAAGACGCCAATCTTGGTCGACGCCTTCAAGGTGCTAACATTTGACGACGAGAAGTTGCAGGCGCGCACAGAAGAAGAGTACCGGCAGAGGGTCGGCTCTCTGCAGTTTGTTGCCTGCACCATTTGCCCAGACATCGCCTTCGCCTGCAACAAACTCGCGTCTGGTCAGACAGTTCGAAGCGACCAGCATTGGAGGGAGCTCGATCGCTGCATTGCGTACCTTGTTGGAACGCGCGATGTTGCCCTCGAATTCGGCGGAGGAAATGGAGAGATGCGTCTCGTCGGCTTCGCAGATGCAGACGATGCAGGAGACAAGCAGAATCGCAGCAGCACGGGTGGCTACATTTTCACTCTTGGAGGAGCTACTATTTCATGGGCAAGTCAGAGGATCAGGTGCATAACTCTCTCTTCTACAGAGTCGGAATACATCGCTGCAGTGGAGGCTGGAAAGGAAGCTCAAAAGCTTCGTTACCTGATGGCAGAATTTCGCATGCTCGACGAGACGTCACCAACGATTATCCACGTCGACAACCAATCTGCGATTTCTGCCTCTGAAGGAATGGGGCTCAAGGGAAAGCTGAAACACATGGAGCGGCGCTACATGTGGCTGCAGAGCATGGTGAAACGCCGCAAACTGAAGCTGCAGTATATCTCGACGACCGAACAGCCGGCAGATTACTTGACGAAAGCACTTCATTTCCCTGCGTTCGGCAAGTGCTTTGCGAATGTTGGTCAAGCAAGGCTTTCGGCGAAGGGGAGCTGCGCAGAGAGTCTTCTTGACGAGGAATAGGTGCCATGAACTTTTTCATGGCTGGTGCGGTGGTGATGTGTGAAGACTTGCAGATTTCTGCAATTCTTGTGTGTTTGATTTTTTTTTTTCTGCATGTTTTTTTTTTGTTTCTTTCTTCCTTTCTGCTCTGTTCTCGTGTGTGGTGTAGATGGGTCAATGTTCTCTTCGACGACCAAGCATAATCAGTGCAGGGGAGTGTTGAGATTGCACTGACTTGCAGATTGGGTCGTCGCTTTCTGCAGGGGTGAAAAGTTCGCCGAAGCGAATCTGTCGCAGCGGTCGAAGCGAAGCCTACAGAAGAGTCGAGTCTGCAGAAGCGAGATTGGGGTTACGCTGCAGAAGAATTCGCTTCTGCAGAAATTTGGGTCTGTAGAAGAGGGCGCGTCTGCAGAAGCGAAATTCTGCAGAGGACCAATGTTTTCTACGGCGAACCCATCCGACGCGAAAGTGCGATCGTTTCGGAACTTTTGCATGGGAATTTCGGAACATTGCGGGACATTGAGAAATTGACCCCGGGGAACAGTGCTCGGAACTGGGGTGTTCAATCTGTGGGCGAATTGAACCACCTGAGCAAACTGAACCTGGCGCACGTTTTCGTAACTACGAAAATGTGCATTACAGAAATTGGTTAAACTACCTGAACAGTTAAAATAACTACTTCTAAGTAGGTAAAAATTACCAACTAAGCATGTGTTGTAATTTTCACCTGCCGATGCTGACTTGGCAAAGCGCAGCTAAGTGGTAGTTATCTAAACGTTCTTGTAAGAACGTTCTATTGCTAGGTTCAGTGGTTGGGTAGTTCTTTACCCCTTGTATTCTATCTTTGATTCTATTCTTGTGAATTTCTTTTGTGTGCCAACTCTGTGCCTTCAAGGACTTAGACAAATTTCTGTCTCCTTAGTGAACCACCAATATCGTGTCTACGCAGAAAGCATTCCGTAGAGCTCGTTCACCCGTTAGAGCAGAAATCTCTGCATGGTGCGGTGAGCGTGGATCGAACACGCATAGAGCCCGTTCTTCTACGTTAGGTCTCATTGAACTTAGCCCGTTGACGTGGGGGATTCTGAGGATATCCTCGAGGGAATCGACAGTCTAAGTGAGCGGGAGGCTGCGGTGCTTGCTCGTCATGAAGGTGGAAACCTCACCGAGCAAGAGCTCAACTTCATGTTGTTGGGAGTACCGTATTTACCCGGGTAATAAACCCGAGGGTCTAATCCTACCCCGGGAAAAAAAGGGGGGTGGGTCTATTAAGTGGGTGTAAAATTAATAGACCCGGGGTCTAATCCTATGTGCATTTAAAGTTTGAAAGTCATGTAAAATACCAGTGTTCCAGGCCCAGAAACGAGAATTCCAATGTCGAGCCAGGGAAATTTTGACCACAGCCTGACGCGAGGCACTCGCGCATCAGATTCTGCAGTCAAGTCAGTGAAATTTCGCTACAGCAGGTTGTCCCTTCCTACATTCTCGCTAAAAATAGAGGTGTATACAGTGAGGGGGGTCTAATCCGAAGTCGTTACGAAAAAGGGGGGTCTATTACAAAAATGCACATAGCATTAGAACCCCCCCCATTTAACGACCCGGGGGTCTATAATTATGGGGGGTCCATTACCCGGGTAAATACGGTACGAGCTCAATGGGAGATGGAACATCCACCGACTCGTGCAGAGGGAGACGAGGAATCGCAGACTTCTGGAGACGACGACAACGCTGAAGAACCGGAAGAGGGCGGAATGCAGGAGCCACGAGGCGTTCTAGGACAAGGAGAACCGATGAGCCCTGGAGAAGGCTCGCAGCAGAAGGCGGATGCAAGTCCGAAGAAGGTGACTGGCAAAGGACGCATTAGCGGTCGAGGATCTGCAGTTAGGACTGGTGGGAGCTCGGCGGTTTCTCATCCGACGGCATCGAAAGACGGCGGAATTGCTCCTGACTACGGATACTTCAAAATTTCTCCCGACAAAATAACGGTGCCGAAGCTTCTCGAAGGACGTCATGACTTATCCGTGTGGAGGGAGTCCATCGAGCCTCAACTTGAAATCGCGCAGCTGAAGCCGTTCATCGACGGCTCGATCAAGATTCCACGGCTGAGTGACACTTCACACTATACCCCATTTCGCTCGGCGCAGCTGCTGACTTTTATGGTGATATCGCGCTGCTGCTCTCCATCCGTGAAGATCGCCTTGAAATCATGCCGTCTTCGAGTGGATGCGGGTTATCAAGCGTGGCGCTTCATCATGGAGACCTACAAAGCAACAGATTATCTCTACATCGGCCAGCTGGAGGAGAGCTTGACGACGTTAGAGATGGCGGAGCACGAGACGGCGACGACCTACTGCAATCGTGCGCAGATGATTCTTGCTAATCTCCGGATGGCTGGGGTTAACTATTCGATGGCCTCATATGTGACTCATGTCCTCAAAGGCCTTCCCGCAGAGTACAAGTACCTTCGACGAATGCTTCAATCGCCGGAAAACTGCAAGACCCTCGACGAAACATTCTGACGAGCAAAATTATCGCAGAGGAGTGCACGCTCGAGCTTGAAAAGCGGAAGGAATCACCTCTGCCACAGGTCAACTGGGCGTCGACGGGACAGCAGCAGCAGCAGCAGCAGAAGCGTTGGTCTTCTTTGACATCAGGCGGTTCTACGGAGCAGAAGTCGTCAAAGAAAGAGCAGCAGAAGAAAGATGGTCGACAGCCGAACAACAAGTGGAGCTCGAAGAAACCTTGCTGGGTCTGCGGAGAAATCGGACATTTTGCGTTCCAGTGCGAGCAACGCGCCGACAAGAAGGACAATTCTCCTGCGCAGAAGGAGAGGTCGTCGAAGTCGGGAACGCAGAGCGCCAACTCCAATTCGGCCAACAAAAAGGGACCTTCTTGCTCAATGGTGGGACCAGTCGTCGACCAGCTGCAGACGACCGATCTACTCATTTCGTTGAACGCAAAAGATGGTGAGGATTTTCAGGCTTTTGCTGCAGCCGTCGAGGCCGACCCTGCAGTTGTTCTTCTCGACAGCGGGTGCTCACATCATTTGATGGGAGATGATGCAGCCTTTGTCGAAATGCATGAAGGTGGCGACATTAAACATGTCCGCGGATTCAACGAGGCATTTCAACCAGTGTGCGGTCGCGGAACAATCGCTCTACGCGGCGAAGCTGGGAAGCAGATTCTGATCCCTGATGTACTCTACGTACCTGGAATCCATCGAATCTGTTGCCTGCTGGGCAGCTAAAGGACTGTGGGGTAAAGCTGAAGGATGAAGGTGAAGAGACCCTCCTTCTCTCTACCGATGGGAGAGTCCTTGGACGCGCTCGTTATCGAGGACGAGTGCTCAGCACAGATCTCCAGGTGTGGCCGTTGCAGAAATCGGCAGGGGAGGCGATTGCTCTGCGAACATTGGCGACGGATACACGGGCGAAGATGGATGTGTGGCACCCTCCACTTGCACATGCGGGCGTCGAAACAATTAAGCAAACGGCGATGCATGGTGCTGCGACAGGCTTGGATATTGACAAGTCAGCCAACCCTGATCTACCGTGTGTTTCTTGTGTTGGGGGAAAGCTTATTCGACATAGTTTCCCTCAAGAGGGGAGTGAAGAGCAGAAGGTGCTGGGAGTAGTGCACATCGATCTCTGCGGGCCCTTCCGAGTTCCTGCGAAAGATGGCAGCCGCTACTTTCTTCTGCTCAAGGATCGCAAATCTCGCTACGTTTGGATCTACCCGATTGCACAGAAAAGTGATGCTCTGCGCGTTTTCCGGAAGAGGCTTCCGCGTGCAGAGAGGCAGTGTGAGGCTTCGCTGAAGGCTCTCCGCTCCGATCGAGGTGGCGAATTTTTGGGAAGTAAATTCACCGAGTTCCTCGAAGAGAAAGGGATTGAGCACGACCTCACTTGCCCCTATACGCCGCAGCAGAATGGGATGGCGGAGCGTGAAATGCGGACTGTCGTCGAAGCAGTTAGGACGATGCTTCTGCACATGGGAGCTCCCCACCATTGGTGGCACCTTGCAGCTCTGCAAGCTGTTTGGGTGAGGAATCATCTTCGAAGAGAAGCCTGACCTTGGGATGGCAAGAGTTTGGGGGTGTATGGTGCAATACCTCATTCCAGAGAGTCAGCGTGGAGGGAAGTTGGAACCGAAAGCTCGTTGGGGTCTCCACCTGGGTGTCTCGCAGCAGAGTAAGGGGTGGTTGGTCCTCGACCTGTCGAGCAACCGTTTAATCACCACGGTCGAAGCCATCTTCTACGAGACAATGTCTCTTGCAGAGTGGAAGGCGACGACGCAAAGTCCCATCATCGACCGTGCTACGCTCGAAAATGTGTCATCGTTCCCGATGGATCCTGCGGATGATGAGGACGATGATGACGAACTGGTTATCGCTCCAGCCCCTCTGCACATGCCCACGTCGATTCCTCGACCGCAGCCTCCCTCAAACAACCCTCCAGTGCAACTCTCGCCGTTACCAGAGACTCCTCCTCCTGAAGACACTCCTCCTGCAGCTGTCGCTCCTCCCTCGGAGTAGGTTCATTCTGTCAAAGATATTCGCTTTGACTCTTCTTTGACAGGGAAGCAGCTGTCGACTGCCTCTTCTTCCACGTTCTTTCCTTCGACTGCAAAATTGGTGCCATTGTCGACACTCCTTGGCGAAGAGGGAAGCAAAGTGCCGATAAATGTCGTCGCCAATGAGCGTTGAGAAGTTCAGCAGCCTGCAGAAGAGCGATCCGCAGAAGAGCGATCGGCAGAAGAGCGATCCGCAGAAGAGCGATCGGCAGAAGAGCGATCTGCAGACAAGCTGCCTGCAGAAGAAAATGCTGACGAGCTGCCTGCAGAAGAAAATGTCGAAGAAGAGCTGCCTGCATTAGAAGAAATTGCTGCAGACGAGCAACCTGCAGAAGGACCTGAAGACGAAATATTTCAGGTTTCTCGTTATGGTCAAAAGATTCAGAAGCCGCTCCGCTTCCGCGAAGCTCTAACGATGTTTACGACGACTTCGCTCGACGGCATGCATGAGGATGTCGTACAAAAAGAGCTCGACTCTGCTGACGAGTGCGTCGTCGACACGGATCATCGTTGGGACATTTCGACCATGACAGTTGCAGAAGCTCTACGAAGCTGGAAGGGTGAAGCAGTCAAAGCAGCAATGGATGCAGAGATGCAGACTCTCTACGACCAAGAGACTTGGGAGCTGGTACCTCGTCCGCCTGGGGTCAATGTGATGAAGAATCGATGGGTTTTAACGACGAAGTACAACCCAGACGATACGGTCGACCGAGAGAAGGGTCGACTTGTCGTCAAAGGATACACGCAGACCCCTGACGACTTCGATGCAACATCTGCCCCCATCGGAAGCTACGGAACTGCTCGGATGCATCTGTCGAACGCAGCTGACGGAAATTTGGAGTTAATGCAACTCGACATGACGAATGCATTTCTAAATGCGAAACTTGATCATCCTCTTTTCATGGAGCAGCCTGAGTTTTACAACGACAGGACGGGTCGAGTCTGCCTGCTGAAGAAAAGCCTCTACGGCCTGAAGCAGAGTCCGCTGTTGTGGTACGAGGCCCTCGACGAAGTGTTGGAAGACGCAGGATGGTCAAAGAACCAGGTCGACGAAGCTTTCTACTTCCACGAGGACGAGAACCACGACATGTGCTGGGTGCTCGTCTACGTCGACGATCTGCTCGCCGCGAGACGCAGCAAGGAGCATCCGGCAGAGCTGAAGGCGCTTCTCGAAAACGCCTTCAAATTGAGGGAGTTCAGCCCCGACAACGAGTACCTGGGACTGGAGCTGATCAGAAACAGGAAAGCGGGGAAGATCTGGCTGCATCAGAAAGGCTACGTCGACAGGGTGCAGAAGCGTTTTCTGCCAGAAGGGCCTCCTCAGCGAGTTCCGAAGACGCCAATCTTGGTCGACGCCTTCAAGGTGCTAACATTTGACGACGAGAAGTTGCAGGCGCGCACAGAAGAAGAGTACCGGCAGAGGGTCGGCTCTCTGCAGTTTGTTGCCTGCACCATTTGCCCAGACATCGCCTTCGCCTGCAACAAACTCGCGTCTGGTCAGACAGTTCGAAGCGACCAGCATTGGAGGGAGCTCGATCGCTGCATTGCGTACCTTGTTGGAACGCGCGATGTTGCCCTCGAATTCGGCGGAGGAAATGGAGAGATGCGTCTCGTCGGCTTCGCAGATGCAGACGATGCAGGAGACAAGCAGAATCGCAGCAGCACGGGTGGCTACATTTTCACTCTTGGAGGAGCTACTATTTCATGGGCAAGTCAGAGGATCAGGTGCATAACTCTCTCTTCTACAGAGTCGGAATACATCGATGCAGTGGAGGCTGGAAAGGAAGCTCAAAAGCTTCGTTACCTGATGGCAGAATTTCGCATGCTCGACGAGACGTCACCAACGATTATCCACGTCGACAACCAATCTGCGATTTCTGCCTCTGAAGGAATGGGGCTCAAGGGAAGACTTGCAGATTTCTGCAATTCTTGTGTGTTTGATTTTTTTTTTTCTGCATGTTTTTTTTTTGTTTCTTTCTTCCTTTCTGCTCTGTTCTCGTGTGTGGTGTAGATGGGTCAATGTTCTCTTCGACGACCAAGCATAATCAGTGCAGGGGAGTGTTGAGATTGCACTGACTTGCAGATTGGGTCGTCGCTTTCTGCAGGGGTGAAAAGTTCGCCGAAGCGAATCTGTCGCAGCGGTCGAAGCGAAGCCTACAGAAGAGTCGAGTCTGCAGAAGCGAGATTGGGGTTACGCTGCAGAAGAATTCGCTTCTGCAGAAATTTGGGTCTGTAGAAGAGGGCGCGTCTGCAGAAGCGAAATTCTGCAGAGGACCAATGTTTTCTACGGCGAACCCATCCGACGCGAAAGTGCGATCGTTTCGGAACTTTTGCATGGGAATTTCGGAACATTGCGGGACATTGAGAAATTGACCCCGGGGAACAGTGCTCGGAACTGGGGTGTTCAATCTGTGGGCGAATTGAACCACCTGAGCAAACTGAACCTGGCGCACGTTTTCGTAACTACGAAAATGTGCATTACAGAAATTGGTTAAACTACCTGAACAGTTAAAATAACTACTTCTAAGTAGGTAAAAATTACCAACTAAGCATGTGTTGTAATTTTCACCTGCCGATGCTGACTTGGCAAAGCGCAGCTAAGTGGTAGTTATCTAAACGTTCTTGTGAGAACGTTCTATTGCTAGGTTCAGTGGTTGGGTAGTTCTTTACCCCTTGTATTCTATCTTTGATTCTATTCTTGTGAATTTCTTTTGTGTGCCAACTCTGTGCCTTCAAGGACTTAGACAAATTTCTGTCTCCTTAGTGAACCACCAATATCGTGTCTACGCAGAAAGCATTCCGTAGAGCTCGTTCACCCGTTAGAGCAGAAATCTCTGCATGGTGCGGTGAGCGTGGATCGAACACGCATAGAGCCCGTTCTTCTACGTTAGGTCTCATTGAACTTAGCCCGTTGACGTGGGGGATTCTGAGGATATCCTCGAGGGAATCGACAGTCTAAGTGAGCGGGAGGCTGCGGTGCTTGCTCGTCATGAAGGTGGAAACCTCACCGAGCAAGAGCTCAACTTCATGTTGTTGGGAGTACCGTATTTACCCGGGTAATAAACCCGAGGGTCTAATCCTACCCCGGGAAAAAAAGGGGGGTGGGTCTATTAAGTGGGTGTAAATTTAATAGACCCGGGGTCTAATCCTATGTGCATTTAAAGTTTGAAAGTCATGTAAAATACCAGTGTTCCAGGCCCAGAAACGAGAATTCCAATGTCGAGCCAGGGAAATTTTGACCACAGCCTGACGCGAGGCACTCGCGCATCAGATTCTGCAGTCAAGTCAGTGAAATTTCGCTACAGCAGGTTGTCCCTTCCTACATTCTCGCTAAAAATAGAGGTGTATACAGTGAGGGGGGTCTAATCCGAAGTCGTTACGAAAAAGGGGGGTCTATTACAAAAATGCACATAGCATTAGAACCCCCCCCATTTAACGACCCGGGGGTCTATAATTATGGGGGGTCCATTACCCGGGTAAATACGGTACGAGCTCAATGGGAGATGGAACATCCACCGACTCGTGCAGAGGGAGACGAGGAATCGCAGACTTCTGGAGACGACGACAACGCTGAAGAACCGGAAGAGGGCGGAATGCAGGAGCCACGAGGCGTTCTAGGACAAGGAGAACCGATGAGCCCTGGAGAAGGCTCGCAGCAGAAGGCGGATGCAAGTCCGAAGAAGGTGACTGGCAAAGGACGCATTAGCGGTCGAGGATCTGCAGTTAGGACTGGTGGGAGCTCGGCGGTTTCTCATCCGACGGCATCGAAAGACGGCGGAATTGCTCCTGACTACGGATACTTCAAAATTTCTCCCGACAAAATAACGGTGCCGAAGCTTCTCGAAGGACGTCATGACTTATCCGTGTGGAGGGAGTCCATCGAGCCTCAACTTGAAATCGCGCAGCTGAAGCCGTTCATCGACGGCTCGATCAAGATTCCACGGCTGAGTGACACTTCACACTATACCCCATTTCGCTCGGCGCAGCTGCTGACTTTTATGGTGATATCGCGCTGCTGCTCTCCATCCGTGAAGATCGCCTTGAAATCATGCCGTCTTCGAGTGGATGCGGGTTATCAAGCGTGGCGCTTCATCATGGAGACCTACAAAGCAACAGATTATCTCTACATCGGCCAGCTGGAGGAGAGCTTGACGACGTTAGAGATGGCGGAGCACGAGACGGCGACGACCTACTGCAATCGTGCGCAGATGATTCTTGCTAATCTCCGGATGGCTGGGGTTAACTATTCGATGGCCTCATATGTGACTCATGTCCTCAAAGGCCTTCCCGCAGAGTACAAGTACCTTCGACGAATGCTTCAATCGCCGGAAAACTGCAAGACCCTCGACGAAACATTCTGACGAGCAAAATTATCGCAGAGGAGTGCACGCTCGAGCTTGAAAAGCGGAAGGAATCACCTCTGCCACAGGTCAACTGGGCGTCGACGGGACAGCAGCAGCAGCAGCAGCAGAAGCGTTGGTCTTCTTTGACATCAGGCGGTTCTACGGAGCAGAAGTCGTCAAAGAAAGAGCAGCAGAAGAAAGATGGTCGACAGCCGAACAACAAGTGGAGCTCGAAGAAACCTTGCTGGGTCTGCGGAGAAATCGGACATTTTGCGTTCCAGTGCGAGCAACGCGCCGACAAGAAGGACAATTCTCCTGCGCAGAAGGAGAGGTCGTCGAAGTCGGGAACGCAGAGCGCCAACTCCAATTCGGCCAACAAAAAGGGACCTTCTTGCTCAATGGTGGGACCAGTCGTCGACCAGCTGCAGACGACCGATCTACTCATTTCGTTGAACGCAAAAGATGGTGAGGATTTTCAGGCTTTTGCTGCAGCCGTCGAGGCCGACCCTGCAGTTGTTCTTCTCGACAGCGGGTGCTCACATCATTTGATGGGAGATGATGCAGCCTTTGTCGAAATGCATGAAGGTGGCGACATTAAACATGTCCGCGGATTCAACGAGGCATTTCAACCAGTGTGCGGTCGCGGAACAATCGCTCTACGCGGCGAAGCTGGGAAGCAGATTCTGATCCCTGATGTACTCTACGTACCTGGAATCCATCGAATCTGTTGCCTGCTGGGCAGCTAAAGGACTGTGGGGTAAAGCTGAAGGATGAAGGTGAAGAGACCCTCCTTCTCTCTACCGATGGGAGAGTCCTTGGACGCGCTCGTTATCGAGGACGAGTGCTCAGCACAGATCTCCAGGTGTGGCCGTTGCAGAAATCGGCAGGGGAGGCGATTGCTCTGCGAACATTGGCGACGGATACACGGGCGAAGATGGATGTGTGGCACCCTCCACTTGCACATGCGGGCGTCGAAACAATTAAGCAAACGGTGATGCATGGTGCTGCGACAGGCTTGGATATTGACAAGTCAGCCAACCCTGATCTACCGTGTGTTTCTTGTGTTGGGGGAAAGCTTATTCGACATAGTTTCCCTCAAGAGGGGAGTGAAGAGCAGAAGGTGCTGGGAGTAGTGCACATCGATCTCTGCGGGCCCTTCCGAGTTCCTGCGAAAGATGGCAGCCGCTACTTTCTTCTGCTCAAGGATCGCAAATCTCGCTACGTTTGGATCTACCCGATCGCGCAGAAAAGTGATGCCCTGCGCGTTTTCCGAAAGAGGCTTCCGCGTGCAGAGAGGCAGTGTGAGGCTTCGCTGAAGGCTCTCCGCTCCGATCGAGGTGGCGAATTTTTGGGAAGTAAATTCACCGAGTTCCTCGAAGAGAAAGGGATTGAGCACGACCTCACTTGCCCCTATACGCCGCAGCAGAATGGGATGGCGGAGCGTGAAATGCGGACTGTCGTCGAAGCAGTTAGGACGATGCTTCTGCACATGGGAGCTCCCCACCATTGGTGGCACCTTGCAGCTCTGCAAGCTGTTTGGGTGAGGAATCGTCTAGAACATTCCTCTCTGCCATCAGGGGTAACTCCTTACGAGGTGCTCTTCGAAGAGAAGCCTGACCTTGGGATGGCAAGAGTTTGGGGGTGTATGGTGCAATACCTCATTCCAGAGAGTCAGCGTGGAGGGAAGTTGGAACCGAAAGCTCGTTGGGGTCTCCACCTGGGTGTCTCGCAGCAGAGTAAGGGGTGGTTGGTCCTCGACCTGTCGAGCAACCGTTTAATCACCACGGTCGAAGCCATCTTCTACGAGACAATGTCTCTTGCAGAGTGGAAGGCGACGACGCAAAGTCCCATCGTCGACCGTGCTACGCTCGAAAATGTGTCATCGTTCCCGATGGATCCTGCGGATGATGAGGACGATGATGACGAACTGGTTATCGCTCCAGCCCCTCTGCACATGCCCACGTCGATTCCTCGACCGCAGCCTCCCTCAAACAACCCTCCAGTGCAACTCTCGCCGTTACCAGAGACTCCTCCTCCTGAAGACACTCCTCCTGCAGCTGTCGCTCCTCCCTCGGAGCAGGTTCATTCTGTCAAAGATATTCGCTTTGACTCTTCTTTGACAGGGGAGCAGCTGTCGACTGCCTCTTCTTCCACGTTCTTTCCTTCGACTGCAAAATTGGTGCCATTGTCGACACTCCTTGGCGAAGAGGGAAGCAAAGTGCCGATAAATGTCGTCGCCAATGAGCGTTGAGAAGTTCAGCAGCCTGCAGAAGAGCGATCCGCAGAAGAGCGATCGGCAGAAGAGCGATCCGCAGAAGAGCGATCGGCAGAAGAGCGATCTGCAGACGAGCTGCCTGCAGAAGAAAATGTTAAACTGTATTATGCTTGTAGGCTGTAGTGGGGTAGCCAATATGGGGTACAACCCCAACTAGGGTTTCATATTTGTACCCAAACTTCTGCTAGTTCAATTCATTCTTGCCTAGTTATCTTGAGATGGTATTCAGAGCAGGAGGTCCCTAGGACCTACCGACCGTTTTTTTTTTTAGGGCCCACCACCGCTCGCATGCGGTTACCACGCTACCCCGTGCCCTAGCCTCGTAGCGCCCTCGTGCGCCCTCGTTAGCGCCCTCGCGCGCCCCTCGTTAGCGCCCTCGCGCGCACCCTCGTTAGCGCCCTCGCGCGCCCCTCGTTAGCGCCCTCGCGCGCCCCTTGCTAGCGCCCTCGCGCGCCCCTCACTAGCGCCCTCGCGCGCCCCTCGCAGTGTCGCCCGCCCGCCGAGCCGCCCGCTCGCAGCCCGCTCGCTCGCTGCCCGCTTCGCGGCCCGCCCGCTTCGCAGCCCGCTCGCCCCGCTGCCCGCTTCGCAGCCCGCTCGCCCCGCTGCCCGCTTCGCAGCCCGCCCGCCCGCTCGCTGCCCGCTTCGCGGCCCGCCCGCCTCGCAGCCCGCTCGCTCGCTGCCCGCTTCGCGGCCCGCCCACTTCGCAGCCCGCCCGCCCGCTCGCTGCCCGCTTCGCGGCCCGCCCGCTTCGCAGCCCGCTCGCCCCGCTGCCCGCTTCGCGGCCCGCCCACTTCGCAGCCCGCCCGCCCGCCCGCTGCCCGCTTCGCGGCCCGCCCGCTTCGCAGCCCGCTCGCCCCGCTGCCCGCTTCGCAGCCCGCCCGCCCGCTCGCTGCCCGCTTCGCGGCCCGCCCGCTACCTGCTTCGCAGCGCCGCCCGCTGCCTCACTGCCCGCTTGCTGCGTCGCCCGCCCGCCCCGCTGCCCGCTTCGCAGCCCGCCCGCCGCGCTTCTCGCCTGCTGCTCCCTGACTGTGCACCGCCGCTTGCTCCTGCTGTGGCTGCTAGCTTCGCTCTAGCGCGTCCCCTCTGCTGCTGCCGCTGCTCTGCTGTGCCCTCACGCCTGAGCTATGGCCTCTATTCGCGTTCTTTCCTTCGATGCTGAGGGCCGT
The DNA here is from genome assembly GCA_947470075.1 of Closterium sp. Yama58-4. Taxonomy (NCBI): domain Eukaryota; kingdom Viridiplantae; phylum Streptophyta; class Zygnematophyceae; order Desmidiales; family Closteriaceae; genus Closterium; species Closterium sp. Yama58-4. The sequence goes on along the minus strand of CANIUD010000817.1, from coordinate 540,886 downwards.
CCCGTGCAGTTCACTTCCTGGCTCGACGACCTGCAGTTGTATCTTATGAGCAATAGCACGGACCACATCTCCCTCTATGACTACGCGTCTGGTGCTGCCGCTGCTCCTGCTGCCACAGCCGAGCTTAGTGTTCGTTCCCACTGGCAGACTCGTGACGCAGCTGCTCGCCTAGCCATTCGCAGTCACCTGCCGCTAGCTGAGCTCGAGCATTTTGGCGACTGCAAATCCGCTAAGGCCCTGTACGATGCTGTCGTTGCTCGCTACTCCTCGCCTGCCACAGCCGAGCTTAGCCGCCTCATGCTGCCGTACCTGTTCCCCGATCTGTCCACCTTTACTACAGTCGCCGATCTTATCACCCACCTTCGCACTAGTGATGCTCGCCTGCGTGCCGCCCTTCCCACCGAGTTCTGCGCTAAGAACCCCCCTCCACTGTACTGGACACTCCACTTCATAGTCACCCGTCTCCCTGACACCCTCCGCTCAGTTCGAGACCACTTCCTTGCTCGCTGTCCCACTGAGCTCACAGTCGCCCTCCTAGAGGAGCAGCTGCTCGCGGCCGAAAAGAGCATTGTAGCTGTCGGTGCTGCTCGTGGCGCTCCTCGCACCCCCATCTTTGAGGGGTGTTCTCCCTCTCCCCTCGCTCCCTCCTACGCTGCTGCTGCTGCTGTTGACTTCCTTGGTGCTGAGTCTGTTGGCGCTGCTTCTGCTCCTGGTGGGAGGCGCCGCACCGGCAAGGGCAAGGGGGGCAAGGGTGGTGGTGGTGGCGCTGGGGGGGGAGGAGGTGGGGGAGGTGGGGGGGGAGGCGGTGCTGGAGGGAGCGGTGGCGGGAGCGCTGGTGGGAGTGGGGTCGGTGGTGGAGGCGGGGGCGGCGGAGGAAGCAGTGGCAGTAGTGGCGGCGGCGGCGGTGGCGGCGGTGGCGGTGGTGGCGGTGGTGGCGGTGGCGGTCGGAGCGGTGGTAGTGGTGGCGGCGGAGGTCGGAGTGGAGGCACTGGCTCGGGCCAGAGCTCCCAGCAGCAGCAGCGTCCCCAGACGACCCAGCAGCTTCGTGAGTGGCTTGCTCAGCGTGGGACGTCGGGGGGCAGTGGCCGCTGTTCTTATGTCATTCGCACAGGTGACCGCAAGGGACAGACGTGTGGGAGGTTCCACACCCCGTACCGCTGCTTCTCCCGCCTTGACGACGCTTGGCGTGAGGATGTTGAGCGCCCCCGCTGGGCTGAGCTCATGAGGGCTGGTGTTGATGTCTTTGCTCTTGACTATGATGCTATTATTGCTGCCATGTATGCATTGACTGTTAGTGCCGAGGGAGACTGTTACTTGTGTGTGCCGCCTGACCCAGGTATAGAGCCCGCTGCCCTAGGTCCTAGTGAGTCTGCTCTCTCTGGTATGGTGCCCCCTGTACTTGCTCCCTCCAGTGCTGTCCCGGCTGGTTTCGAGTCTGCTCTCTCAGGTACAGCACTCACAGAGACTGCTCTCTCAGGTACCGCACCGGCTGAGGCCTGTCACACCTTCACCCTTGACTCAGGTGCTTCCCGTTGCTTCTTTCGTGACAGTACTGAGCTCACACCGCTTCCTGCACCGGTCCCAGTCTCCTTGGCTGACCCCTCTGGGGGCCCAGTCCTTGCCCAGTCCACCACTGTCCTCCCTTGTCCGGCGGTTCCGTCTGGCTCGTTGTCGGGTTTCCACCTCCCCTCGTTCTCGACGAACCTGGTGAGCAACGCTGTCCTCCAGGATCAGTGGGTTGACACCTTTACCCCTGGAGGACAGCGTGTGGCGATCTGCACGTGCTCCAGGACCGGCCGTCACCTGGCTACGTTTACCCGTCGGCCGGGGTCGAGTCTCTACACACTGACCACTGCGTCTCCTCAGGTCACTGCTGTCGGTCAGGTGTATGCGTCAGGTCTGGTAGCCCACACCTGTGAGTGTCGTTCCCTATCGCACCAGACTCTTCTCTGGCACCACCGCCTGGGTCACCCCTCCTTGCCTCGCCTTCGTGGCATGCACCGTCGCCACCTTGTGTCTGGTCTTCCCAGGTCCCTCCCTCCCCTCCCTGCCTCGCCTGCGCCGCCTTGCCTTCCTTGCGTCGAGGGGCGGCAGCGCGCCGCTCCTCACTCCTCCTCGTTTCCCCCGACAGAGGCTCCTCTGCAGACCCTCCACCTGGACGTGTGGGGCCCAGCCCGCGTTCGTGGTCAGGGCGGTGAGCGGTACTTTTTGCTGGTTGTCGACGACTACTCGCGCTACACCACGGTCTTCCCCTTGCGCACCAAGGGTGAGGTCCCTGCTGTTCTGATCCCTTGGATCCGCACGGTTCGTCTCCAGCTCCGCCGCCGTTTCCGGACGGATCTTCCTGTCCTGCGTCTGCACTCTGACAGAGGTGGTGAGTTTTCCTCCGATCTCTTGAGGACCTTCTGTCAGGCGGAGGGCATCGAGCAGACCTTCACGCTTCCGGACTCCCCACAGCAGAATGGGGTTGCTGAGCGCCGCATTGGCCTGGTCATGGAGGTCGCTCGTACCTCCTTGGTCCACGCGGCGGCTCCCCATTTTCTGTGGCCGTTTGCTGTCCGGTACGCCGCGCATCAGCTCAACCTCTGGCCCCGTGTCTCCTTGCCGGAGACCTCGCCCACACTGCGTTGGACGGGGGAGGTTGGCGATGTGTCGCGCTTCCGGGTGTGGGGTGCTCGTGCCCTTGTCCGCGATACGTCCGCGGACAAGCTCTCCTCCCGCACGCTTCCCTGTGTCTTCCTTGGCTTTGTCCCTGACGCGCCTGGCTGGCAGTTTTACCACCCCACCTCGCGCCGGGTCTTCGCCTCTCAGGATGTCACCTTTGACGAGTCGGTCCCTTTTTACCGTCTCTTCCCCTACCGCACTGCCCCCCTCCCTCCCCCGCCGCTTTTCCTTGCTCCTGGTCCCCCTCCGGTAGACCCCCTTCCCCCTCAGGGTCCTGCTCCTTCAGGTGTCTCTCAGGTAGACCCTCCTCCCGTCGCTGAGCCTGTCGAGGTCACAGGTGACTCAGGTGCTGCTGCGGGTGGTGCTGCTGGGAGTGCTGAGCCTGGGGGTGCTGAGCCTGGGGGTGCTGGGCCTGGGGGTGCTGGGGCTGCGGGTGCTGGGACTGAGGGTGCTGGAGCTGAGGGTACGGTGCCTGAGCGTACGGAGTCTGGGGGTGCTGAGCCTGGGGGTGCTGAGCCTGCGGGTGCGGGGCCTGGGAGTGCTGGGACTGCGGGTGCTGGAGCTGAGGGTACTGTGCCTGAGAGTTTGTCGCCTGGGGGTGCTGAGTCTGGGGGTGCTGCGCCTGCGGGTACTGAGCCTGCGGGTACTGAGCCTGCGGGTACTGAGCCTGGGGGTGCTGGGGCTGCTCGTCCTGGGGGTGCTCGTACTGGGGGTACTGGAGCTGCCGGGACTGGTTGTTCTGGGAGCACTGCGACTGGAGCTACTGGAGCTGGGGACTCTGGCGCTGGCGGTGCTAGCGGAGTTGGAGCTGCCGACTCTGGGGGTGGCGCTGCTGCTGGTGCTGCGGACCCGCCTGGTGGAGCTGCTGCTGGAGCTGAGGACCCGAGCGGTGGCGCTGCTGCTGGTGCTGGGGACCCGGACGTTGGAGCTCCTGCTGGTACTGAGGACCCGGCCGCTGGAGTCTCTTCTGTTTCTGGAGACGCTGCGCGGCCGCGACCGTACTTCGTACCGCTCCTTCAGCAGGTTCTTGGGCAGGCTCCTCCTCCTTGTCCTCCTCCCTCCGTAGAGTGTCCTCCGCCTGTCCAGCCGCAGTCACGGTTACCGCCTGCCTCGCCTCTCCCTGCTCCCTCTCCTTACGCTGGTCCCACAGGAGGTCTTACAGAGCGTCGTGAGCCTGAGTCTCGTCCTGCGTCGCCTGTTCGTCCTGCTCGCACTGGTAGTCGTGTCCGTCGTGAGCGTCCTCCTCCTGTCCCAGGCACTCACTACATGACTCTGCGTCCCTCTACTGCTCCTCGGCGTGTCCCTCTACCGTCTCCTCCTGCGTCCTCTTTGCCTGCCGTTCCGGACCCTGAGTCTGACCGGTATCGCGCTGAGCACCCTACTGTCACGCGTCTCCTAGCTACTGTTGTCACTGACCCTACCTTTGAGTCCTCGGCTGCGTCTGCTCTGGTCGCTGAGTTGGTTGACTTTGCTGCTGCCTGTCGTCTAGACTACGCCGCTAGCCTTGTTGCTGAGTCAGAGTCTGCGTCTGTCTGTCCTCCGTCCGTCGGGGGTGAGTGTGCTCTTGGCACGGACGTCCTTGAGGACAGGCAGGAGGACTTTGACTCTCTTGCGGCTGCTGTACCTCATCTCGTGGCCTGGTTGCTTGCCCCTGAGGGAGACCCGGATGCACTAGACATCCCCACTCCGCGCACTTACGCAGAGGCGATCTCGGGTCCCTACTCCTCTCAGTGGCAGACAGCCATGGACGCAGAGATGGCATCCTGGAAGTCCACAGGCACCTACGTCGACGAGGTTCCCCCTCCTGGGGCGAACATCGTCGATGGCATGTGGATTTTCAGGGTGAAGCGGCCGCCAGGTTCTCCGCCTGTCTTCAAGGCTCGTTACGTTGCTAGAGGCTTCAGTCAGCGTCAGGGGGTCGACTTCTTCCAGACCTTCTCCCCCACCCCGAAGATGACCACTCTTCGGGTTCTGCTGCACGTTGCTGCTCAGCGTGACTACGAGCTTCACTCTCTTGACTTCAGCACAGCGTTCCTGCAGGGCAGCCTGCACGAGGAGATCTGGCTGCGCCGCCCACCTGGCTTTACTGGGTCGTTTCCCCCTGGTACCCAGTGGAGTCTCCGCCGGCCAGTCTACGGTCTCCGCCAGGCGCCACGTGAGTGGCACGACACACTGAGGACTACACTTGCGGCTCTTGGGTTCGCGCCGTCTACTGCTGACCCGTCGTTGTTTCTGCGCACAGACACGTCGCTGCCGCCGTTCTACATTCTCGTGTACGTCGACGACTTGGTCTTTGCTACTGCTGACACTGAGGCACTCGCTCGTGTGAAGTCGGAGCTGCAGAAGAGACACACCTGCACTGACCTGGGTGAACTGCGTAGCTACCTTGGCTTGCAGATCACCCGGGACAGAGCTCGCCGCACCATCACCCTGACTCAGTCACACATGGTGCAGCAGGTCCTTCAGCGCTTCGGCTTCCAGTTCTCCTCACCACAGGCCACACCTCTGGCTACCAGCCACTCGCTCTCAGCTCCACCTTCGGACGAGTCCGTAGAGCCGAGTGGCCCGTACCCAGAGCTTGTAGGCTGCCTCATGTACCTGATGACTTGCACGCGACCTGACCTCGCGTACCCTCTTAGCATCCTTGCTCGTTACGTTGCGCCTGGGAGACACAGGCGAGAGCACTGGGAGGCTGCTAAGAGGGTGCTGCGTTACTTGTGCAGTACATCAGGCATGGGGCTGGTGCTTGGAGGACGCGACAGAGTTGTCCTCACTGGTCACTCGGACGCTTCTTGGGTGGACGACCTGGCTACGCAGCGGTCGTCACAGGGTTACACCTTCAGCCTTGGCTCTGGTTCTGTCTCGTGGCGGTCCACCCGCTCTTCCTCTGTTCTCGGCTCTAGTTGTGAGGCTGAGATCTACGCCACAGCCATGGCTGCACAGGAGTTACGCTGGCTCACCTACCTGCTGACTGACTTGGGAGAGCGGCCTAGTTCTCCTCCAGTTCTGTACGGTGACAACAAGGCGGCCCTTGCCTTGTGTCAGGAGCACAGACTGGAGCACAGGACGAAGCACATTGCTCTTCGCTACTTTCTTGCTCGAGAGCTTCAGCAGCGCGGTCAGCTTCGGCTTGTGTACGTGGACTCGAAGGCCAACACTGCTGATATTTTCACCAAGGCGCTCCCGCCTAGTGATCATCAGCGGCACTGTACTTCTTTAGGCCTTGTGTCCACGTTTCCTCACTTGCTCACTGCTTGACATTCTTTGTACTGTACTTTATATATATCTTGTTGCTTGCTTGCTAGTTTTTGATCACTGTGTTGCTTGTCTTGTACTATATCTAGCACTGCATGTGAACTGGCCTTGTGGCCTTTACTTGTGCTCGGAGTGTGGTGACGTTGTGATCCACCCTGGGCTTTGCTTTGCTTTGCTGGACTGGTCTTGTGACCCTTTGTTCTCCCCCACTTTGCCTATGGGGGTGTGTTAAACTGTATTATGCTTGTAGGCTGTAGTGGGGTAGCCAATATGGGGTACAACCCCAACTAGGGTTTCATATTTGTACCCAAACTTCTGCTAGTTCAATTCATTCTTGCCTAGTTATCTTGAGAGAAAATGCTGACGAGCTGCCTGCAGAAGAAAATGTCGAAGAAGAGCTGCCTGCATTAGAAGAAATTGCTGCAGACGAGCAACCTGCAGAAGGACCTGAAGACGAAATATTTCAGGTTTCTCGTTATGGTCAAAAGATTCAGAAGCCGCTCCGCTTCCGCGAAGCTCTAACGATGTTTACGACGACTTCGCTCGACGGCATGCATGAGGATGTTGTACAAAAAGAGCTCGACTCTGCTGACGAGTGCGTCGTCGACACGGATCATCGTTGGGACATTTCGACCATGACAGTTGCAGAAGCTCTACGAAGCTGGAAGGGTGAAGCAGTCAAAGCAGCAATGGATGCAGAGATGCAGACTCTCTACGACCAAGAGACTTGGGAGCTGGTACCTCGTCTACCTGGGGTCAATGTGATGAAGAATCGATGGGTTTTAACGACGAAGTACAACCCAGACGATACGGTCGACCGAGAGAAGGGTCGACTTGTCGTCAAAGGATACACGCAGACCCCTGACGACTTCGATGCAACATCTGCCCCCATCGGAAGCTACGGAACTGCTCGGATGCATCTGTCGAACGCAGCTGACGGAAATTTGGAGTTAATGCAACTCGACATGACGAATGCATTTCTAAATGCGAAACTTGATCATCCTCTTTTCATGGAGCAGCCTGAGTTTTACAACGACAGGACGGGTCGAGTCTGCCTGCTGAAGAAAAGCCTCTACGGCCTGAAGCAGAGTCCGCTGTTGTGGTACGAGGCCCTCGACGAAGTGTTGGAAGACGCAGGATGGTCAAAGAACCAGGTCGACGAAGCTTTCTACTTCCACGAGGACGAGAACCACGACATGTGCTGGGTGCTCGTCTACGTCGACGATCTGCTCGCCGCGAGTCGCAGCAAGGAGCATCTGGCAGAGCTGAAGGCGCTGCTCGAAAACGCCTTCAAATTGAGGGAGTTCAGCCCCGTCAACGAGTACCTGGGACTGGAGCTGATCAGAAACAGGAAAGCGGGGAAGATCTGGCTGCATCAGAAAGGCTACGTCGACAGGGTACAGAAGCGTTTTCTGCCAGAAGGGCCTCCTCAGCGAGTTCCGAAGACGCCAATCTTGGTCGACGCCTTCAAGGTGCTAACATTTGACGACGAGAAGTTGCAGGCGCGCACAGAAGAAGAGTACCGGCAGAGGGTCGGCTCTCTGCAGTTTGTTGCCTGCACCATTTGCCCAGACATCGCCTTCGCCTGCAACAAACTCGCGTCTGGTCAGACAGTTCGAAGCGACCAGCATTGGAGGGAGCTCGATCGCTGCATTGCGTACCTTGTTGGAATGCGCGATGTTGCCCTCGAATTCGGCGGAGGAAATGGAGAGATGCGTCTCGTCGGCTTCGCAGATGCAGACGATGCAGGAGACAAGCAGAATCGCAGCAGCACGGGTGGCTACATTTTCACTCTTGGAGGAGCTACTATTTCATGGGCAAGTCAGAGGATCAGGTGCATAACTCTCTCTTCTACAGAGTCGGAATACATCGCTGCAGTGGAGGCTGGAAAGGAAGCTCAAAAGCTTCGTTACCTGATGGCAGAATTTCGCATGCTCGACGAGACGTCACCAACGATTATCCACGTCGACAACCAATCTGCGATTTCTGCCTCTGAAGGAATGGGGCTCAAGGGAAAGCTGAAACACATGGAGCGGCGCTACATGTGGCTGCAGAGCATGGTGAAACGCCGCAAACTGAAGCTGCAGTATATCTCGACGACCGAACAGCCGGCAGATTACTTGACGAAAGCACTTCATTTCCCTGCGTTCAGCAAGTGCTTTGCGAAAGTTGGTCAAGCAAGGCTTTCGGCGAAGGGGAGCTGCGCAGAGAGTCCTCTCGACGAGGAATAGGTGCCATGACCTTTTTCATGGCTGGTGCGGTGGTGATGTGTGAAGACTTGCAGATTTCTGCAATTCTTGTGTGTTTGATTTTTTTTTTCTGCATGTTTTTTTTTGTTTCTTTCTTCCTTTCTGCTCTGTTCTCGTGTGTGGTGTAGATGGGTCAATGTTCTCTTCGACGACCAAGCATAATCAGTGCAGGGGAGTGTTGAGATTGCACTGACTTTGCAGATTGGGTCGTCGCTTTCTGCAGGGGTGAAAAGTTCGCCGAAGCGAATCTGTCGCAGCGGTCGAAGCGAAGCCTACAGAAGTGTCGAGTCTGCAGAAGCGAGATTGGGGTTACGCTGCAGAAGAATTCGCTTCTGCAGAAATTTGGGTCTGTAGAAGAGGGCGCGTCTGCAGAAGCGAAATTCTGCAGAGGACCAATGTTTTCTACGGCGAACCCATCCGACGCGAAAGTGCGATCGTTTCGGAACTTTTGCATGGGAATTTCGGAACATTGCGGGACATTGAGAAATTGACCCCGGGGAACAGTGCTCGGAACTGGGGTGTTCAATCTGTGGGCGAATTGAACCACCTGAGCAAACTGAACCTGGCGCACGTTTTCGTAACTACGAAAATGTGCATTACAGAAATTGGTTAAACTACCTGAACAGTTAAAATAACTACTTCTAAGTAGGTAAAAATTACCAACTAAGCATGTGTTGTAATTTTCACCTGCCGATGCTGACTTGGCAAAGCGCAGCTAAGTGGTAGTTATCTAAACGTTCTTGTGAGAACGTTCTATTGCTAGGTTCAGTGGTTGGGTAGTTCTTTACCCCTTGTATTCTATCTTTGATTCTATTCTTGTGAATTTCTTTTGTGTGCCAACTCTGTGCCTTCAAGGACTTAGACAAATTTCTGTCTCCTTAGTGAACCACCAATATCGTGTCTACGCAGAAAGCATTCCGTAGAGCTCGTTCACCCGTTAGAGCAGAAATCTCTGCATGGTGCGGTGAGCGTGGATCGAACACGCATAGAGCCCGTTCTTCTACGTTAGGTCTCATTGAACTTAGCCCGTTGACGTGGGGGATTCTGAGGATATCCTCGAGGGAATCGACAGTCTAAGTGAGCGGGAGGCTGCGGTGCTTGCTCGTCATGAAGGTGGAAACCTCACCGAGCAAGAGCTCAACTTCATGTTGTTGGGAGTACCGTATTTACCCGGGTAATAAACCCGAGGGTCTAATCCTACCCCGGAAAAAAAAGGGGGGTGGGTCTATTAAGTGGGTGTAAATTTAATAGACCCGAGGTCTAATCCTATGTGCATTTAAAGTTTGAAAGTCATGTAAAATACCAGTGTTCCAGGCCCAGAAACGAGAATTCCAATGTCGAGCCAGGGAAATTTTGACCACAGCCTGACGCGAGGCACTCGCGCATCAGATTCTGCAGTCAAGTCAGTGAAATTTCGCTACAGCAGGTTGTCCCTTCCTACATTCTCGCTAAAAATAGAGGTGTATACAGTGAGGGGGGTCTAATCCGAAGTCGTTACGAAAAAGGGGGGTCTATTACAAAAATGCACATAGCATTAGAACCCCCCCCATTTAACGACCCGGGGGTCTATAATTATGGGGGGTCCATTACCCGGGTAAATACGGTACGAGCTCAATGGGAGATGGAACATCCACCGACTCGTGCAGAGGGAGACGAGGAATCGCAGACTTCTGGAGACGACGACAACGCTGAAGAACCGGAAGAGGGCGGAATGCAGGAGCCACGAGGCGTTCTAGGACAAGGAGAACCGATGAGCCCTGGAGAAGGCTCGCAGCAGAAGGCGGATGCAAGTCCGAAGAAGGTGACTTGCAAAGGACGCATTAGCGGTCGAGGATCTGCAGTTAGGACTGGTGGGAGCTCGGCGGTTTCTCATCCGACGGCATCGAAAGACGGCGGAATTGCTCCTGACTACGGATACTTCAAAATTTCTCCCGACAAAATAACGGTGCCGAAGCTTCTCGAAGGACGTCATGACTTATCCGTGTGGAGGGAGTCCATCGAGCCTCAGCTTGAAATCGCGCAGCTGAAGCCGTTCATCGACGGCTCGATCAAGATTCCACGGCTGAGTGACACTTCACACTATACCCCATTTCGCTCGGCGCAGCTGCTGACTTTTATGGTGATATCGCGCTGCTGCTCTCCATCCGTGAAGATCGCCTTGAAATCATGCCGTCTTCGAGTGGATGCGGGTTATCAAGCGTGGCGCTTCATCATGGAGACCTACAAAGCAACAGATTATCTCTACATCGGCCAGCTGGAGGAGAGCTTGACGACGTTAGAGATGGCGGAGCACGAGACGGCGACGACCTACTGCAATCGTGCGCAGATGATTCTTGCTAATCTCCGGATGGCTGGGGTTAACTATTCGATGGCCTCATATGTGACTCATGTCCTCAAAGGCCTTCCCGCAGAGTACAAGTACCTTCGACGAATGCTTCAATCGCCGGAAAACTGCAAGACCCTCGACGAAACATTCTGACGAGCAAAATTATCGCAGAGGAGTGCACGCTCGAGCTTGAAAAGCGGAAGGAATCACCTCTGCCACAGGTCAACTGGGCGTCGACGGGACAGCAGCAGCAGCAGCAGCAGAAGCGTTGGTCTTCTTTGACATCAGGCGGTTCTACGGAGCAGAAGTCGTCAAAGAAAGAGCAGCAGAAGAAAGATGGTCGACAGCCGAACAACAAGTGGAGCTCGAAGAAACCTTGCTGGGTCTGCGGAGAAATCGGACATTTTGCGTTCCAGTGCGAGCAACGCGCCGACAAGAAGGACAATTCTCCTGCGCAGAAGGAGAGGTCGTCGAAGTCGGGAACGCAGAGCGCCAACTCCAATTCGGCCAACAAAAAGGGACCTTCTTGCTCAATGGTGGGACCAGTCGTCGACCAGCTGCAGACGACCGATCTACTCATTTCGTTGAACGCAAAAGATGGTGAGGATTTTCAGGCTTTTGCTGCAGCCGTCGAGGCCGACCCTGCAGTTGTTCTTCTCGACAGCGGGTGCTCACATCATTTGATGGGAGATGATGCAGCCTTTGTCGAAATGCATGAAGGTGGCGACATTAAACATGTCCGCGGATTCAACGAGGCATTTCAACCAGTGTGCGGTCGCGGAACAATCGCTCTACGCGGCGAAGCTGGGAAGCAGATTCTGATCCCTGATGTACTCTACGTACCTGGAATCCATCGAATCTGTTGCCTGCTGGGCAGCTGAAGGACTGTGGGATAAAGCTGAAGGATGACGGTGAAGAGACCCTCCTCTCTACCGATGGGAGAGTCCTTGGACGCGCTCGTTATCGAGGACGAGTGCTCAGCACAGATCTCCAGGTGTGGCCGCTGCAGAAATCGGCAGGGGAGGCGATTGCTCTGCGAACATTGGCGACGGATACACGGGCGAAGATGGATGTGTGGCACCCTCCACTTGCACATGCGGGCGTCGAAACAATTAAGCAAACGGCGATGCATGGTGCTGCGACAGGCTTGGATATTGACAAGTCAGCCAACCCTGATCTACCGTGTGTTTCTTGTGTTGGGGGAAAGCTTATTCGACATAGTTTCCCTCAAGAGGGGAGTGAAGAGCAGAAGGTGCTGGGAGTAGTGCACATCGATCTCTGCGGGCCCTTCCGAGTTCCTGCGAAAGATGGCAGCCGCTACTTTCTTCTGCTCAAGGATCGCAAATCTCGCTACGTTTGGATCTACCCGATTGCGCAGAAAAGTGATGCTCTGCGCGTTTTCCGGAAGAGGCTTCCGCGTGCAGAGAGGCAGTGTGAGGCTTCGCTGAAGGCTCTCCGCTCCGATCGAGGTGGCGAATTTTTGGGAAGTAAATTCACCGAGTTCCTCGAAGAGAAAGGGATTGAGCACGACCTCACTTGCCCCTATACGCCGCAGCAGAATGGGATGGCGGAGCGTGAAATGCGGACTGTCGTCGAAGCAGTTAGGACGATGCTTCTGCACATGGGAGCTCCCCACCATTGGTGGCACCTTGCAGCTCTGCAAGCTGTTTGGGTGAGGAATCGTCTAGAACATTCCTCTCTGCCATCAGGGGTAACTCCTTACGAGGTGCTCTTCGAAGAGAAGCCTGACCTTGGGATGGCAGGAGTTTGGGGGTGTATGGTGCAATACCTCATTCCAGAGAGTCAGCGTGGAGGGAAGTTGGAACCGAAAGCTCGTTGGGGTCTCCACCTGGGTGTCTCGCAGCAGAGTAAGGGGTGGTTGGTCCTCGACCTGTCGAGCAACCGTTTAATCACCACGGTCGAAGCCATCTTCTACGAGACAATGTCTCTTGCAGAGTGGAAGGCGACGACGCAAAGTCCCATCGTCGACCGTGCTACGCTCGAAAATGTGTCATCGTTCCCGATGGATCCTGCGGATGATGAGGACGATGATGACGAACTGGTTATCGCTCCAGCCCCTCTGCACATGCCCACGTCGATTCCTCGACCGCAGCCTCCCTCAAACAACCCTCCAGTGCAACTCTCGCCGTTACCAGAGACTCCTCCTCCTGAAGACACTCCTCCTGCAGCTGTCGCTCCTCCCTCGGAGCAGGTTCATTCTGTCAAAGATATTCGCTTTGACTCTTCTTTGACAGGGAAGCAGCTGTCGACTGCCTCTTCTTCCACGTTCTTTCCTTCGACTGCAAAATTGGTGCCATTGTCGACACTCCTTGGCGAAGAGGGAAGCAAAGTGCCGATGAATGTCGTCGCCAATGAGCGTTGAGAAGTTGAGCAGCCTGCAGAAGAGCGATCCGCAGAAGAGCGATCGGCAGAAGAGCGATCCGCAGAAGAGCGATCGGCAGAAGAGCGATCTGCAGACGAGCTGCCTGCAGAAGAAAATGCTGACGAGCTGCCTGCAGAAGAAAATGTCGAAGAAGAGCTGCCTGCGTTAGAAGAAATTGCTGCAGACGAGCAACCTGCAGAAGGACCTGAAGACGAAACATTTCAGGTTTCTCGTTATGGTCGAAAGATTCAGAAGCCGCTCCGCTTCCGCAAAGCTATAACGATGTTTACGACGACTTCGCTCGACGGCATGCATGAGGATGTCGTACAAAAAGAGCTCGACTCTGCTGACGAGTGCGTCGTCGACACGGATCATCGTTGGGACATTTCGACCATGACAGTTGCAGAAGCTCTACGAAGCTGGAAGGGTGAAGCAGTCAAAGCAGCAATGGATGCAGAGATGCAGACTCTCTACGACCAAGAGACTTGGGAGCTGGTACCTCGTCCGCCTGGGGTCAATGTGATGAAGAATCGATGGGTTTTAACGACGAAGTACAACCCAGACGATACGGTCGACCGAGAGAAGGGTCGACTTGTCGTCAAAGGATACACGCAGACCCCTGACGACTTCGATGCAACATCTGCCCCCATCGGAAGCTACGGAACTGCTCGGATGCATCTGTCGAACGCAGCTGACGGAAATTTGGAGTTAATGCAACTTGACATGACGAATGCATTTCTAAATGCGAAACTTGATCATCCTCTTTTCATGGAGCAGCCTGAGTTTTACAACGACAGGACGGGTCGAGTCTGCCTGCTGAAGAAAAGCCTCTACGGCCTGAAGCAGAGTCCGCTGTTGTGGTACGAGGCCCTCGACGAAGTGTTGGAAGACGCAGGATGGTCAAAGAACCAGGTCGACGAAGCTTTCTACTTCCACGAGGACGAGAACCACGACATGTGCTGGGTGCTCGTCTACGTCGACGATCTGCTCGCCGCGAGTCGCAGCAAGGAGCATCTGGCAGAGCTGAAGGCGCTGCTCGAAAACGCCTTCAAATTGAGGGAGTTCAGCCCCGTCAACGAGTACCTGGGACTGGAGCTGATCAGAAACAGGAAAGCGGGGAAGATCTGGCTGCATCAGAAAGGCTACGTCGACAGGGTGCAGAAGCGTTTTCTGCCAGAAGGGCCTCCTCAGCGAGTTCCGAAGACGCCAATCTTGGTCGACGCCTTCAAGGTGCTAACATTTGACGACGAGAAGTTGCAGGCGCGCACAGAAGAAGAGTACCGGCAGAGGGTCGGCACTCTGCAGTTTGTTGCCTGCACCATTTGCCCAGACATCGCATTCGCCTGCAACAAACTCGCGTCTGGTCAGACAGTTCGAAGCGACCAGCATTTGAGGGAGCTCGATCGCTGCATTGCGTACCTTGTTGGAACGCGCGATGTTGTCCTCGAATTCGGCGGAGGAAATGGAGAGATGCGTCTCGTCGGCTTCGCAGATGCAGACGATGCAGGAGACAAGCAGAATCGCAACAGCACGGGTGGCTACATTTTCACTCTTGGAGGAGCTACTATTTCATGGGCAAGTCAGAGGATCAGGTGCATAACTCTCTCTTCTACAGAGTCGGAATACATCGCTGCAGTGGAGGCTGGAAAGGAAGCTCAAAAGCTTCGTTACCTGATGGCAGAATTTCGCATGCTCGACGAGACGTCACCAACGATTATCCACGTCGACAACCAATCTGCGATTTCTGCCTCTGAAGGAATGGGGCTCAAGGGAAAGCTGAAACACATGGAGCGGCGCTACATGTGGCTGCAGAGCATGGTGAAACGCCGCAAACTGAAGCTGCAGTATATCTCGACGACCGAACAGCCGGCAGATTACTTGACGAAAGCACTTCATTTCCCTGCGTTCAGCAAGTGCTTTGCGAAAGTTGGTCAAGCAAGGCTTTCGGCGAAGGGGAGCTGCGCAGAGAGTCCTCTCGACGAGGAATAGGTGCCATGACCTTTTTCATGGCTGGTGCGGTGGTGATGTGTGAAGACTTGCAGATTTCTGCAATTCTTGTGTGTTTGATTTTTTTTTTTCTGCATGTTTTTTTTTGTTTCTTTCTTCCTTTCTGCTCTGTTCTCGTGTGTGGTGTAGATGGGTCAATGTTCTCTTCGACGACCAAGCATAATCAGTGCAGGGGAGTGTTGAGATTGCACTGACTTTGCAGATTGGGTCGTCGCTTTCTGCAGGGGTGAAAAGTTCGCCGAAGCGAATCTGTCGCAGCGGTCGAAGCGAAGCCTACAGAAGAGTCGAGTCTGCAGAAGCGAGATTGGGGTTACGCTGCAGAAGAATTCGCTTCTGCAGAAATTTGGGTCTGTAGAAGAGGGCGCGTCTGCAGAAGCGAAATTCTGCAGAGGACCAATGTTTTCTACGGCGAACCCATCCGACGCGAAAGTGCGATCGTTTCGGAACTTTTGCATGGGAATTTCGGAACATTGCGGGACATTGAGAAATTGACCCCGGGGAACAGTGCTCGGAACTGGGGTGTTCAATCTGTGGGCGAATTGAACCACCTGAGCAAACTGAACCTGGCGCACGTTTTCGTAACTACGAAAATGTGCATTACAGAAATTGGTTAAACTACCTGAACAGTTAAAATAACTACTTCTAAGTAGGTAAAAATTACCAACTAAGCATGTGTTGTAATTTTCACCTGCCGATGCTGACTTGGCAAAGCGCAGCTAAGTGGTAGTTATCTAAACGTTCTTGTGAGAACGTTCTATTGCTAGGTTCAGTGGTTGGGTAGTTCTTTACCCCTTGTATTCTATCTTTGATTCTATTCTTGTGAATTTCTTTTGTGTGCCAACTCTGTGCCTTCAAAGACTTAGACAAATTTCTGTCTCCTTAGTGAACCACCAATATCGTGTCTACGCAGAAAGCATTCCGTAGAGCTCGTTCACCCGTTAGAGCAGAGATCTCTGCAGACTGGGCTTTTCCGTTCGCGTGACCTAAGCTTGCACATTTAGAATCCAAGGCCGTTGGGATGAAGCCACACAAACTATGAAGGAAGCGAAACTTGCATGATTGCCACGAGGAGTGGAACGAGGGCGTGTATGATTTTTTTTTAAGTTCGTAAATAGGGGCGAACTTTGGGTGGTAACCCTTTTCGCCTATGTCGCCAATATCCTTCGCCTATGATGTTGAGTTTCCACAATCATCCCTGTTCGAACCTACATATGTGAACATGTGCGAGAAAATTATTCAAACTAGGCTCGACAACTTGAACTGAACGTGTGTGATTCCACGCACATACGAGAAGCCAGCGACGCTCGTGAATAATTCGTGCACCAATAGTTGCACGACTGGGGCCCGGAGCGAATTCCACGCTGCAAACGACACCACGTGGCATACGTCATGGCACGATGACGTTTCGCCAGTGCTGATATTCTGGCGTAGGCGCTTTGACGGGGAGCTTCCCGGTCAAGCACGTTCACACCAGTGAAGTCACTCATATTGCGGTGCTGAGTTGGAGCCTGGACATCGTCACTCCGATATTTGTAGGGGCGTCAAATTTCAAGGGCGCGTCGTCCAGTTGGAAGGTTAGGGTGAACTTTATGGGTTGTGCGCTTCGTTGACGTGTCGCGCTGTGGACTTGATGGCACCGGGTAACCTACGCACCCTATATGCGGCTCAGTTCACCCCCTGTAAGCTCGAATTTGCAGATTCGCACTTGGATGTGTGATTGTGAAGCGAGCATCTTTGGCACCGGCGGTCCGAACTTTCAAGATGCTCTAAATCGAGTCAAGTTCACATTGTGTTCAATTGCTACAATCGAATCAAAAACATTAACTTTAGCCAATTTCAAAAATCATACACGCCCTTATGAGAAGAGTAGCGAAAGCACAAGAGTAGCGCAGGTGCATGAGGACGCGTCCCCTGAAGCGGATCGATCCGCTGGAAGATCAGTATTGCCCGCTGAGTGTAGAACTGTAGCTTCGTAATCAACATCGTAACCAGTGTTCGCGTATGTTTGCGAGTGTACAGTAAATTTGTGGCCACAAACCTGTCACCTACGAGATCCCCGATCGATTTAGAGTAGAACCCATATCGACCGTTAGATTGCAGGACGCGGTGTGAGACATCGAGCCAAGGGTGACAAGCACGATGGATCGCCGTCGATCCTCGTCGCATGGTCACTGCACGAAGTCGCACGCAATGGGTTACATTTTTCAAGTAGATTCGACACCCTTTCATGGGTCGTGTGCGACCCCAGAACGTAGTCACACGTTGGGTGTACCAAACCCCTAACCTCCTTTTTCGAACATGTCACCTGTATCTCGGTGTGGCAGCTGCGATTGTGGTTTTTGCAGTCCTGGGTACCAATCGCTACCGAGCCTAGGCTCAAAATGAAGATTGGTGCAGTTCGGCCGAACCTTGGCCGATCCGCTTCAGGGGACGCGAGAAGCTGGGAATGGTTGGGGGTGATTCCCCTATCAAGCCTTCCACCCAGCACCAGCACAATTCGCTCACTCCCCAGAGCCTGGTCGTGCGGACACACCACCGCTGGTTTGGGGTGGGGGTGTTGGTGAGTGCTTGCGAGGGTTTTTGCAGATGTTCTGCGTTTGTCACTATTAGCCTTGGCGAAATCGAACGCATATGGCGAATTGCGTTTCGCCTGTCATTCCCGCCATCCCAACCAAGGCTTGTCCGTAACCTCTCTCGAGCCTTGCATAAACGAGCCTGACCTATGATGCATAGGCTCGGAACAGTCTGGCCCTACTACCAGAGACCACCAAACCTGGTCCTTGGTTTCGGTTCGTTACCTGCCTCGAGGTTCGAAAATTCCAAAGTTCACATCAGCTCGGCGCACATCAGTAAGGGCGTGTGTGAATCTAATTGCAGTTCGAAAATGGGATCTAACTTATCGTGGTAACCAATTTCGTCGATATTTGCGAATGAATTCGCCGATGGCGTGCTCACTTTGTTTCCCACGAAACTCGAACCCCGAAAAGTGAACAAGATTCGAGTATATGAGCAAACGTGGGTTTTGCACGTTGTAGTGAACGTGTGTGGTTTCAGGCACGTACGAGGAGTTTTTTTTTTTTTTTTTTTGGGATATAAGTACACTACCAGCATACATACATCCGCAGTCGTAACTGTTGCTAGGAGGGCATGGGGAGGCTACAAGTGCCCAAGTAACCAGAGCCCCCTTTATCCTTTTACGGAGGTTGGAATGCTACACCGCCATCTTCCCAGATCGCCTTAAAGCCCACTCTCCACGTCATCGAGGCCTCTGTCTCGTAGCGCCTGTGCATAGCGCCTGCTTCGTCAGCATTCAAGTGGCTCCAGTCACCCGTCCTTTTCGAAGCATTCCTGCCAGCCACTTTCTTCCGCGCTCTGCTGTAGATCTTCACGTGCCTCGTGAAGCCAACTGCTATGCGTCTCAATGCTCTCATTGGTTGGAACCGGCTCCCTCGGAAAACCGCGTTGTGTCAGAATCTAGCAGCAGGAATGAATGAACTAGCAGCATGCAGGAGTACAAGTAGTAAACCCTAATTGGGCTGTACCCCATATGGGCTACCCCACTACAGCCTAGACAATATCCAGCATATATGTTTGACACACCCCCATAGGCAAAGTGGGGGAGAACAAGGGGTCAAACGACCAGTCAAGAGAAGCAAAGCAAGCTCAGGGTGGATCTCAACGTCACCACACATTCTGAGCACAAGCAAAGGGCCACAAGGCCAGTCCACATGCAGAGATATATATGCAACAATAACAGTACAGTGATGACTACCTAGCAAGAGCAGGCATGCATGTATATATATAGATCACAGTACAAGCAGAAACTACAGCAAGTGTGGAAGCGTAGGCACAAGGCCTAACAGGGTACAAAAGCGCTGATGATCACCAGACGGAAGTGCCTTGGTGAATATATCAGCAGTGTTGGCCCGAGTGGCCACGTGACGAAGACGAAGCTGGCCTCGCTGCTGCAACTCTCGAGCCAGGAAGTAACGCAGAGCAATGTGCTTCGTTCTGTGCTCCAGTCTGTGCTCCTCACACAAGGCAATGGCGGCCTTGTTGTCGACGTACAGCACTGGAGGAGAACGAGGCTGCTCTCCCAAGTCAGTCAGCAGGTAGGTGAGCCAGCGTAACTCCTGTGCAGCCATGGCTGTGGCGTAGATCTCAGCCTCACAACTTGAGCTGAGAACTGAAGACGAGCGTGTAGAACGCCACGAAACTGAACCAGAGCCAAGGCTGAAGTTGTAACCCTGTGACGACCACTGACTAGCCAGGTCGTCAACCCAAGAAGCGTCTGAGTGCCCAGTGAGGACAACCGGTCTCGCCCTCCAAGCACTAGCCCCATGCCTGATGTGCTGCACAAGTAGCGCAGTACCCTCTTAGCAGCAGCCATGTGCTCAGGTCGGTGCCGACCAGGAGCCACGTAGCGAGCCAGAAGACCAAGAGGGTACGCGAGGTCAGGTCGAGTGCAAGTCATCAGGTACATGAGGCAGCCGACTAGCTCTGGGTAAGGACCACTCGGCTCTACGGACTCGTCCGAAGGTGGAGCTGAGAGCGTGTGACCTGTAGCCAGAGGAGTGGCCTGTGCTGAAGACCAGGTGAAGCCGAAGCGCTGAAGGACCTGCTGCACCATGTGTGACTGAGTCAAGGTGATGGTGCGGCGTGCTCGGTCCCGGGTGATCTGCAAGCCAAGGTAGCTGCGCAGCTCACCCAAGTCTGTGCACGTGTGTCTCTTCTGCAGCTCCGACTTCACGTGGGCGAGAGCCTCAGTGTCAGCAGTGGCAAAAACCAAGTCGTCGACGTACACGAGGATGTAGAACGGCGGCAGTGAAGTGTCGGTGCGCAGAAACAGCGACGGGTCAGCAGTAGAAGGCGCAAACCCAAGAGCCGCAAGCGTAGTCCTCAGTGTGTCGTGCCACTCACGTGGTGCCTGGCGGAGACCGTAGACCGGCCGCCGGAGGCTCCACTGGGTGCCAGGAGGGAACGACCCAGTGAAGCCCGGGGGGCGGCGCAGCCAGATCTCCTCGTGCAGGCTGCCCTGTAAGAAAGCTGTGCTGAAGTCAAGAGAGTGAAGCTCGTAGTCACGGTGAGCAGCAACATGCAGCAGCACCCGAAGAGTGGTCATCTTCGGGGTGGGGGAGAAGGTCTGGAAGAAGTCAACTCCCTCTCGCTGACTGAAGCCTCGAGCCACGTAACGCGCCTTGAAGACAGGCGGAGAACCCGGCGGCCGCTTCACCCTGAAAATCCACATGCCACTGACGATGTTCGCCCCAGGTGGGGGAACCTCGTCGACATAGGTGCCTGTGGACTTCCAGGAAGCCATCTCTGCGTCCATGGCTGCCTGCCACTGAGAGGAGTAGGGACCCTCTATCGCCTCTGCGTAAGAGCGCGGAGTCGGGATGTCTGGTGCATCCGGGTCTCCCTCAGGGGCAAGTAGCGAGGACACAAGATGAGGTAAAGCAGCAGCGAGACACTGGAACTCCTCCTGCCTGTCCTCAAGGACGTCCGTGCTAAGAGCACACTCACCCCCGACGGATGGAGGACAGACAGACTCAGACTCAGTAACAAGACTGGCAGTGAAGTCTAGACGACAGGCAGCAGCAAAGTCAACAAGCTCAGCGACAAGAGCAGACGCAGCAGCAGACTCAAACGACGGGTCAGTGACAACTGTGGCTAGTAGACGCGTGACAGTAGGGTGCTCAGCACGAAACCGGTCAGACGCAGGGTCCGGAACGTCAGGCAACGAGGACGCAGGAGGAGACGACAGAGGAACAGGCTACGGAGCAGAGGAAGGACGACGGACTACGAGGTGTGCGCTGGGGACAGCCGGCTGACGCGAACGAGGAACACGACGACCGGTACGACTAGGACGAACAGGCGAAACAGGACGCGACGCAGGCTCACGACGCTCAGCAGGACTACCAGTCTGCACAGTGTAAGGAGAAGGAGCAGGCAGCGGTGAGCCGGGCTGTAACGGAAGACCAGTAGACGACGGGAGAGTAAGAACCTGACGAAGAACAGAGTCAGACGGCGGCAGAGACGACGGAGACGGCGGAGCGAAGAACCGTCGTGTCGGCGCAGCTGCACCAGGAGCGGCAGCTCCAGCAGCTCGAGTGCCTCCAGCAGCTCCAGTACCTCCAGCAGCTCCAGAAGCTCCAGTCCCAGAGCCGACACCTCCAGCCCCAGGGTCTCCAACCTCTGTGTCTCCAGCAGCAGCACCCCCAGAACCAGCACCTCCAGTCCCAGGGTCTCCAGCCTCAGTGTCTCCAGCAGCAGCACCCCCAGAACCAGCACCTCCAGTCCCAGGGTCTCCACCCTCTGTGTCTCCAGCAGCAGCACCCCCAGAACCAGCACCTCCAGTCCCAGGGTCTCCAGCCTCAGTGTCTCCAGCAGCAGCACCCCCAGAGCCAGCACCTCCAGTCCCAGGGTCTCCAGCCGCAGTGTCTCCAGTACGAGCACCTCCAGAACCAGCGACTCCAGCACCTCCAGTAGACAAAGGTCCAGCACCACTCCTAGCTCCAGCAGCGCGACGCGGACGGCGACCGTACCAGTCCTGCAGCTGCTGTGGGGTGAGAGGCACACGTGGACGAAGGCGGCTACTCCAAGGAGACCGCGCAACAGCAGACTCAGAACCCTCAGCGCCCGCACCCCCAACGGCTCCAGAACCTCCGGTGTCAGTACCCTCAGCACCTGCACCTCCAGCGGCTCCAGAACCTCCAGCGCCAGCACCCTCAGTAGCTCCAGAACCTCCAGCGTCAGTACCGCCAAGCTCAGCACCCCCAGACCCCTCACACTCAGGCTCAGCACCACCAGGCTCCACACCCTCAAGCTCCGCACCCTCAGGCTCAGCACCCCCAGGCTCAGCACCCCCAGGCTCCGCACCCCCAGGCTCAGCACCCCTAGAAGTAGCACCCCGAGAAGGACCACCCTCAGTAGGACCTGAGTCACCAGTGACCTCAACCGGCGCAGTCAAGGGAGGAGGGTCTACCTGAGAAACACCTGAAGGAGCAGGACCAGGAGTGGGGAGGGGGTCTACCTGGGGAGCGGGGCAGTGCGGTAGGGGAAGAGACGGTAAAAGGGAACTGACTCGTCGAACGTGACGTCCTGAGACGCAAAGACACGGCGCGAGGTGGGATGGTAAAACTGCCAACCAGGCGCGTCAGGGACAAAGCCAAGGAAGACACAGGGAACAGCGCGGGCGGAGAGCTTGTCCGCGGTGGTATCGCGGACAAAGGCACGAGCACCCCAGACCCGGAAACGCGACGCATCACCAACCTTCCCCGTCCACAGCAGTGTGGGCGAGGTCTCCGGCAAGGAGACACGGGGCCAGAGGTTGAGCTGATGCGCGGCGTACCGGACCGCAAACGGCCACAGGAAATGGGGGGCAGCCGCATGGATCATGGAGGTACGAGCGACCTCCATGACTAAGCCAATGCGACGCTCAGCAACCCCATTCTGCTGTGGAGAGGCCGGAAGCGTGAACGACTGGGTGATGCCGTGCTCCGCACAGTAGGCTGCCAAGAGGTCAGAGGAGAACTCACCACCTCTGTCAGAGTGCAGACGCAGGACAGGAAAATCCCGCCGGAACCGCTCGCGGAGCTGGAGATGAACAGCGCGGATCCAAGGGATCAAAACATCAGGGACGTCCCCCTTGCTCTACAAGGGGAAGACCGTGGTGTAACGCGTGTAGTCGTCGACGACCAGCAGGAAGTACCGCTCGCGGCCCTGTCCCTGGACGCGGGCTGGGCCCCACACGTCCAGGTGGAGCGTCTGCAGGGGAGCCTCTGTGGGAGGAAACGAGGAGGAGTGAGGAGCGGCGCGCTGGCGCCCCTCGACGCAAGGAATGCAGGGCGGCGCAGGCGAGGGAGGGAGGGCAGGCAGGGACCTGGGAAGACCAGAGACCAGGGAGCGAGAGTGCATGCGACGCAGGCGAGGCAAGGAGGGGTGACCAAGACGGTGGTGCCACAGGAGAGTGTCGTGCGACAAAGCGCGACACTCACAGGGGGCCGCCAGCTGACCAGACGTAGACGCAGACGCAGCTACCTGAGGGGACTCAGTGGTCAGTGTGTACAGACTCGAGCCAGGTGCACGGGTGAACGTGGCCAAGTGCCGGCCCGTCCTAGCACACGTACAGTGAGTCACTCGCTGACTCGCAGGAGTGAACTGGTCAACCTCCCGATCCTGGAGGTCAGCTCCACTCACCAAGTTCGTAGAGAACGAGGGGAGGTAAAGACCTGACAGCGAGCCGGACGGGACGGCCGGACACGGCAGAACCGTGGAGTAGTGGGCAAGGACTGGACCCCCGGAGGGGTCCGCCAGGGAGACTGGAACTGGCCGACTAAGCGGCGTGAGTGTGGTGCAGTCGCGAAAGAAGGAGCGAGAAGCTCCTGAGTCAAGGGTGAAGGTGTGCGAGACCGTAGGTGGCGCAGTACCAGAGAGAGCAGACTCACCAGCACCTGAAGCCATGGCCTCACCAGTACCTAGAGCAGTAGACGTACTAGCACCGAGAGCAGCAGCCTCACCAGCACCTAGAGCAGGAGACGCACTAGCACCTAGAGCAGCAGCCTCACCAGGGTCAGGCGGTACGCACAGAGAACAGGCACGATCAGCACTAGTAGGCAATGCATACATGGCAGTGAGAATAGCATCATAGTCACGCGCAAAGATATCTACCCTCTGTCTATGCAGCTCCAGCCAGGTGGGGAGCTCAGCCTCGTCGCCAAACACTGTGCGCCAGTCGTCGCTCAGACGAGCGAAGCAGCGGGACTGTGTGTGACCAAGCGTCCCACAAGGCTGACCAGTCCTAGCACCTGTGCGAATGACGTACGGGCAGCGAACTGTACGCGTAGACCTGCTACACTGAGCGTACCACTCCTGGAGCTGCCGGGGCGTAAGTGTCTCACGTGGACGCCCCTGCAGCTGTAGCGGGCCACTGCCAGACGCTCCCAACTGACCAGCTCCAGGGCGACAGCTACGACGGCTACTGCGACAACCCCAGCTAGTATACCACTCACTAAGCTGCTGGGGCGTCAGAGGCTCGCGTGAACGTCGCTGGAGCTGCATCTGGCCACCTGCCAGTAGCAGTAGCAGCAGCAGTAGCGCGTTGTAGCTGCAGGGCGGGGCCGCATCAGCGGCAGGTCGTGGCCGAGGCAGAGGGCCGCGCGCGGCTCGGCGCGGGCTGCGCGGACAGCGCGCGGAGCTGCTGCAGGCCGCGCGCGGCCGCGCTAGGGAGTAGCGGGCCGCGCGCGGCTCGGCGCGGGCTGTTGCGGGCCGCGCGCGGGCCGCGCGAGGCAGTAGCAGGCCGCGCGCGGCTCGGCGCGGGCTGCTGCGGGCCGCGCGCGGGCCTCGCGAGGCCGTAGCAGGCCGCGCGCGGCTCGACGCGGGCTGCGCGCGGCAGCTGCGGGCTGCGCGCGGCTGCAGCGGGCTGTGCGCGGCTCGGTGCGGGCTGCGCGCGGCTGCAGCGGGCTGTGCGCGGCTCGGCGCGGGCTGCGTGGGCTCTGTGCGGGCTGCGCGCGGCTGCAGCGGGCTGCGCGCGGCTCGGCGCGGGCTGCGCGGGCTCTGTGCGGGCTGCGCGCGGCTGCAGCAGGCTGCGCGGGCCTTACGGGCCTCTAGGGGCGGCGCGTGGGCCTTACGGGCCTCTAGGGGCAGTGCGCTGGCCTAGGGCAGTAGGAGGCAGCGCTAGGGCTGCTGGACGGCGCACATAGTGCAGCACGTCACAAGGCAAGGCAAGGCAGGCAGGTACGTGGGGTAGCGCGGTAACCGCAGCGGTAGGTGGGCCCGGAAAAAAAAAACGGTCCTACGGACCTTAGTGCTCTGAAACCATGTCAGAATCTAGCAGCAGGAATGAATGAACTAGCAGCATGCAGGAGTACAAGTAGTAAACCCTAATTGGGCTGTACCCCATATGGGCTACCCCACTACAGCCTAGACAATATCCAGCATATATGTTTGACACGTTGCACCTCTCCAGCCAAACTTGGTGCGCTGTAATGGATATGATTGTCGCCTCAGGGGAAGCCAGTCGACGTGTCACTCCTTTGGAAGAGCATGTCCCCGAGAGATCGCATGTCCCTGCCCGGATTCATACACTGAACCGCTTTCCTCATCACCACCACAGGTTGGATCGCCGGGCAGCTGAAAAGGCAGTGATCCTGCGATTCCACTCCACCACAGTGCGCGCATTTCGCCCTCGTGCCCAAGCACGTACGAGGAGTGTACGACACTCGCTACACATTCGTTCGACTTCGTTGACGTGTCGCGCTGTCAAAATGCCGATACTGGGTAACCTACGCACCCTAGGAGCGCTTCGGTTCTCCCCTACAGGCTCGAACTTGCAGATTTGCACTTGCGCGTGTGATTGTGAGTTTACAACTTTTGACACCGGCGGTTGGAACCTTGCAAACGCTCAAAATCGAGTCAGGTTCGCTTAGTGTTCACTTGCTACAATCGAATCACAAACATAAACCTAAGGTGAAAACTAGAATCACACACGCCCTAAGGTATGATGACTGGGCCTTCAACACCTTGCTTGCCCAGCCGTGGCGCCTGTTCCCAATTTGCATACTATTTTGTTTTTCGACGACTCCTACAATCAAGCGCCTCCTGATTAAACTTTCAAATTCGTGCTACTCGAAGCTTACGGAACTGCAAGTCAACATGTTGCCTCGCATCCGAGGCGCGATGGTCAAGCGACAGTGTTTCCACCTCTCCTTCGAGCCGCTCATAAAGGCTTTTACTGTCCCCCGTCACAGATAACTGAGTCTATTCGGAGTTCCTATTGCTGCTGTTCGCGTATCCGTAGATTCCCAGCTCATCATTGAGCGCGGCTAAAGCTAAACTGGCAACATCCCTGGCCAGCACGTCGCGAACGGTATTTTGGACATCCGCACTGAAATCGTTCTCGAGTCTCTGGCTACAGGCGAATTTGAGGGTTTGAAACCCGGTAGTAGCTTTAGGAAAACGATTGTTAACGGCTGAAACCCTAGTTTTTGTATGTAGTTTTGAGTCTTCTGCTACTACTAATGGCGGCTCGTCGACTGATAATGAAGCTGCAAGTTCCGCGTGATCCGATCAGGCACCAATGTTGGTGAGGTCAGCGACTCTGGAAGCACAGGAGAAGGATGTGGATGTTACAACGACATATTTCAAAGAGAACGTAGTGGGAGAAGAACGGCGGAAGCAGGAAGCGCTGCGGCAGCGGCGAAGTGACGGGTGGGGACCCCGCGAAGCAGCGCAAGCGGCGTTGGCGGCGGCAGTGGCGGCGGCGAGCAGGGCGGGGAGGGAGAGAAAGTGGTGAAAGGGGGGACTGCTGCTGGGACGGGGAGGAGGTGGAGAAAGTGGTGACGGGGCTGGCGGAGCCATGGAGGGCACGTTTGTCGCTAACATTGATGGGCGGTGTGCCAGAATATCGGCAGGGTGAGTCGCTGTGGTGTGGGGTGGGTGGGTCAGGTGGAAAGGGTGGATGTGGCCACGGTGGGAGTCGGTGTAGATGTGAGTGGCTGCGGGATGGTTGTGAGAGTGAGTGGAGGGAGTTAATGGGCAGGCCAGGTGAGTTGAGAAGGTGAGGTATATTCCCCATCTCCCCTCATTATTCTTACCTCCCCTCCCAAATCCTCATCCCCCCTTCCCACCCAGCTCCCAGTCGCATCCCCCTCCCATGATCCCATCCATCCGGCTTGGCAATTGTGTATCCCACATATACCGAGGGGTGGAGATGCATGTGAGATTCACTTGAGAGAAAGCGGGGGAGAAGGGATGGCTAAAAATGGGGTGGTGAAGGAAGGGGGGGTGAAGGAAGGGGGGGTGAAGGAAGTGGGGGTGAAGGAAGTGGGGGTGAAGGAAGGAGGGTGAAAGGAGGGGGGTTGAAGCTAGGGGTGTTGAAGGATAGGCGGGAGAATGAAGTGGGGAGAGGGGAGTTGGCCATGCACCCACCCACCCATGCACAATTTCCCCTTCCCACCCTCATCTCATCCCTGACCTATCCAGCTCTGCTTCGCTCCTGCTCTAAGTTGCCAAATACGCTTATAGCGTATATACGCTTATCGTATATCCGCTAGCGTTTTCACGCTATCCGCTGAGGGGGTCGTTTAGGGGATACGCTATTTCGGGCAGGTAAAAAAATTTACAGGCAGGGGTGAAAAATTCCCTGGGATGCTTGGGGGTGGGGAAATGTTGGGGGTTTTGCAAGTGTGTTTTTTTCTGCAGCCATAATATCATTCCAACACCAAACACCATGCTACAAGTACCACCTAGACTAGGACATGAGAACCTAAACCAGCCTTCCCGCTACATTCCACATGCCCCCCCGTACACTAAACCTTCTTCTAGGCATACTCGTCTTCCAGCACGTCATCCTCGCCCTCCTCCTCCTCCACCTCCGTCTCATCCAGCCCCTTGTACCCCTCGGGGATTGGAGGCTCGGCCCCAATCCCTGGCACAAGGTTCGGCATCACATCTGCGCGCGAGTGCCAGTTGCGCACAACATTCCACTTGTGCGCAACAAAAACCAGGTCCTGGCACTTTGCAGATCCGAGGCGGTTCCGGCGGGCTGTGTGGACTGCATCCCAAGTTCCCCACCCACGCTCACAAGGGGATGCCGATACAGGCTGAGAGAGCACCCTCACGGCGAGAGACATGAGGTGAGGTGCATCTGTGCCGTTCCATTGCCACCATTTCACCATGCTGTACTTACCCCCCTTCACCTTCTCCCTTTGTGCAAGCGCCTCCGGCATCCCAAAACTTCCTTTCAGGTCCAAGAAAGCCCTCAGCCCGTCACCCAAGGCAAGCAAGTAATCCGGACCAGCATCCCTCCCCTTCCCTTCGTGGCCGATGAGGAACTCCACGTGCTGGTTGATAAATGCCTTGAACACCCGGGTGCATTCTGCGTCGCTGCCGAAGATATCCTCCTCCTGGTTGGCGGGGTTGAGGATTCGGCCAGCGACGTGCATGGCGCAGGCGAGGTTGTTATCCCAACGGTTCTTGATGATGCGACGGATCTGCACCTTGTCCGTGCTACTCAGCTGCTCCTCTTCGTCGTCCAAGAGGTTGTTGACATCCTCCGTAAGCTGCAGCATAACATCATACAGTCGCCCCATCATCCCCTTCGCATCCGCGTCCGTCTGCCGCATCGTCTTGTACGGCAGTTTCATCAGCTTGCAGAAGAATTCAGCCGTCCGCCACCATGCGGCATCAAGGACCCGCCCAGAAAACGCATCGGCAGATTCCTTCCGCGACCCCACGGCCCACTCCTTCCACTTGTCGGAAAGCACCATCTCGTTCAGGGTGCTACGCAACTCACAAAGGCGGGACACAGCAATGTACTGTGTCCCGAAACGTGTTCCCGCCGGCTTCAGCGGCTGCAGCACCTTCCCCTTAACCAACTCCTTGGTCCTCAGGTAAGCGCGCGTCCAATGATGGTTGCGCACGAAAGAAATCATCTCCCCAGTCTGATCCACCACCCCTTTTGCCCACCCCATCTTTCCCACGTCCTCCAGCAGGAGATCCATGACATGCGTAGCACAAGGGACCTGCTGAATGTGGGGCCACTTGGCAATCAGCTCCTGGACAGCCACGGCATAGTTAGATCCCCCATCCATACAAAACGCGACGACATTTTCTGGTCCTACCTCCTCCACCACCGGCTGCAGAATCCCCGCTATGTACCCCCCAGTCTTACGCTCCATACCGCAGTCGATCGCCTCCTTAAAGACGGCGCCGGAATCGTTAATCAGGAGGACATTCGCCTGCGCCCTCCCACATTTGTCCGTCATCATGTCGGACGCAATTGTTACCCCCGTCTTCTTCCAGCTGGTTTTAATCCCCATCAGCCCCTGCTCAATCCCTTTGCGGACAGCGACCAGTCCAGCCCCGCCAATAAAGCTCCTCTTGACGAATAGCGGGTGGTTAATCGTGACCTCCGGGATTCTGCAGGCCGCAAACATCAGCGCAAGGCCCTCGTTCGCCTCCCGCGTAGCCGCAGCAGCATCTCCCTCCAAGTAGTCGGTTATGCGCCGCTTCCCACTGCCAGCCTGGACCGCCGCAACCGCAGCAGATGTTGCTCGACGCTTTTCCTCGGTCGCGGCAGCCAGCGCCTCGTATTTGGTGCGCATCTCTTTGCGTACGTGCAGCGGTGCCTCCTTGCAAAGCGCCACCTCGCGACGCTTCATTCCCTCCCACGAGCTCAGGTGCTGCGCGCAACGAATGGCTGCACCGGTGAAAACATTGCAGCAGTACTTGCACTCGTACTGCTGTGCTTTGCCTTCGACCCGTGCAATGATGCGGAAATGTTTGAAGACGGCGTGGGCCCTGTCAGGAAGGTATTCCCTACCCTCAGGTACAACACTCCCTGAACTCTGATCTGTCGGAACGGATGGCGTTGCGCATGGCGGGCTAGACATGACGAAAGAGACGGGAAACTAATGGATTGCGTAGTTGCTTGCATGCCACTAAATAGCACAAAGAGAGAAGGGAACATTGAGACAAGTGGTTGGAGTGAGTAGATGGGTGGGGATTGAATGCGGTACCATACAGAGCGCCAAATGTGTGAACGTGAAATTGCGACTTGTCAAGTTGGCACAACCAATCGCGACTACGTGGGCTGAACCCACGTCCACAGTTGGACAAGTTGCGTACGTGCAATTCGCCTTCGGCAAAATGCCACGTCCAGGGCTCGACAAGTCACGTACGTGCAATTCGCCTTCGGCAAAATGAAATTCGTGAAATTCCGCATCTTTCCGTATATTCGATATTTTTTTCCGCCCGGGCTGCCCCAGAAAAAAATTGACGAGCGTATAGCGGATTCGCTTGCGTATAGCGTGTTGCGTGTATACGCAAGCGGATATCCGCTAAACGCAAACAGGTCTGAGCGTATTTGGCAACTTAGCTCCTGCTTGCCAGGGTGCAAAAAAACGACGTTTTTTTTTTCATTTTTTTGGTCGTTTTTTTCGATATCGTAATTTACGATCGTATAAAACGGAATAAAACGAGAATATTGTTTAGTCCTTTTTTCGTGAAAAAAAACGATCGTTTTTTTTGATCGTTTTTTTTGTACCACAATTTACAGTTACGATTATCTCCGGATAACGCACAACTCGCAGAGAAGGGTTTCACTGTATACACAAGCAACACAAGGGGAGAGGTAGCGGGAGGATTCATGAGGGAGCACAGGCATGTGGGTTCAAGTGAATCCACCCAGTACAGAGAGGAATCGTGGGTCAGAAATTTAGACCCACGTTCGAGGCGCGACATGCAGAAATTGGGACCCACCTTCGAGGCGCGGCATGCCAACACTTCGCTTCCCTGCTCTCGCTGATTTCGCAAAGCCTCGAGGCCAATCAGGCTAGAAACTTATCAACACTGACTTGCCAGAGAGTGTTGGTCCCTGGGGATTTGTTAGGTTTTTTTTTTTATATTTTTCAGAATGTTTTTTTGGGCCTAACAAAAAAACGACGTTTTTTTCCCAAACTTAACCGTAAAAAACGATCGTTCTTTTCAATCGTTTTTTACCGCAACCGTTTTTTTCCACCTTGCTGCTTGCTGTTCCCATGCCCTCTCGCACCCACTCGCACAGCCACACTGCTTGCCCAGACACCATCGGATGACTATTTGAAACCTATCCCTTCTCGTTACCTTTACCCACTCCCCTTTCGCTTGCCCCTTCCCCCTCCCTTGTCCACCCCCCCCAACCCTTACCCCTCTCTTTACCTGTACCCCCTCCCTCCCCCTTACCTCCTCCCCATTCCCTTACCCACCCCCCTCCCCCGACCCGCTTCCTTTCCCTCGTACCCTGTCCCGCTCCCGTTACCCTCTCCCTTTCCCCTTCCCCTTTCTGCTTCTCATTCCTCCTTCAACCCCTTCCCCTACCCCTCCCAACCCCTCCGGCACCCCTCCCCTTATCCCAATCGTCTATCACGACTCCAGGCTCTTTCATGCCCCGACTTGCGACTTGTCCCCGTCGAATCTACATGGGCCGATTGGAATGACTGGGCCTGCGATGTGCGTGCTCAGGCATCACCACGGGCCTCCGCCTCACTGGAATGATGCATCACACCCGCCGTTGCATCACTGCCAGCGGCGCCGCTGCCGGAAGCGTAATGATTGCACCCCCAGCTGTGCGCCTGTGTCTCCTGCACCCTCACTTGTCGTCCGCCTGCCCAAACCCTCATGCTATCCTTCCCACCATGGCCACCGCTCCTTTCCCTCCTTCCCTGCTCTCTCCCTCTCCAATCCCCTCACCCTCCACTCCCCCCTCAACTCCCTCCCTCATCCCTCCCCCGCTCACTCCCTCCTAGCTGGCTTCATTTCATTCTCTCTTCAACACACCTTACTGCTGATGTTTACTTGTACTGTTCATTGCTGGCTGGGTGCAAGGGGTTAATCGGGGGTCACCAGTGGGCCACTACTGGGTCAGTGGAAGGTCACTCTTAGCTCACTCTCGAATCAAATTTTTCCCCCCATTCCCTTCCCCTTACACTTCCCCATCCCCGTCCCTTTCTCCACCCCCATCCACTTCTCCATCCCCTCCTCCATTCCCTCCTCCATCCCCTTCTCCATCAACGTCCCCTTCCCCATTCCCAACCCGATTACCATCCCCCACTTCCGCAGGTGTGCATAGTGCAGCCAGCAGCAGCTCCAACCCGCCCTGCTCTCTCCCTCTCTCTCCCTCTCTCTCCCTCCAGCAGTGAACGGATGCTACAGTTGTGCATAGTCCAGCCAGTACCATCCGCTCCCTGCCGCCTCTACACTCATACACCCATCAGCGATCACTCATCTCTACCGAATCAGGTCGGTTCTCTCATTTGCCTCCTGTGGCGCCACCACTGCCATTCACACCCCATTGTCTTTTGTGTCAACCATTTCATGTGGAGGAGACAGTCCCTTGATTGCATCATCCCATCCCATCACACTATTACCCCGTCATCCCATCACCCAAATATCCCATAACCCCATCCCATCTACTACATCGATCGATTGACTCATCACCGCATATTGGTGTCATGTCTGCCTAGTGCTAGTGGTCTAGTGGTAGAATAGCACCCTGCCAATAGCACGGTGCAGACCCGGGTTCGATTCCCGGCTGGCACACAGTAATTCCTTCTTTTTGCCGCATGGACCATTGCATTGGATGGCCAATGAAGCCCATGGCATCAACTGCTTGAAAGCAGTCCCCCCGTGCATTGGCTTCGGCCCTCACTACAATGTTTGGTGTTAAATAGCTTTGGCAGGTCACTGCCTGCCCTGCCCCTGCATGTGCCCACCTCCCGTGGTTGCATGAGGCACAAGCTACGAACCAGGAGCTAGGTAGGAGACAGGCGACTCATATTCGTGCATCCTCATGTTCCTCCCTTTTGAAGGGCCTCAACCATTGAACCAAAGAGCCAGGAGACCCATACTTATGCGCGTTCATGTACCTCGCTCTCTCCACCTACTCCCAACCCCACTGCCCAACCCTCCCCACCTCTTTCACGGCAACATGGCTGGGCGCTACAGCCTCCAACTCCCTTCTCCCGCCCTTGCCCATACTCGTTCCACCCTCCCTCCCCTGCATCACCCCACCCCTCCCGCCAACCCACACCTTTCCAGCTTCCCGCGGCGCTACAGCATGAACCTCCCCCCTCATCGCTTTGCCTCCCTTGTTGCATCCCTCATCGTTTCTTCGTCCTTCCCTACCATCCATCCCCCCACACAATAACCCGTATCTCCAGCGCATCTTGGCGGGGCGATACGGTGTGCACTGCAGCTTGCACCTCCCCCTGCCTTACCTCGCTTTCCCCCTCTCGTTGCTTTCCTCGTTGTTTCTTCCTCCTTCCCTACCCTCCATTCCACCATCCGAAATCTCACATCTTTCCACCGCTTTTCCAGCGCACCAGGGCAGGATGCTACGGTCTGCACTGCAGCTCCCCACCCTTGTCTGCGCATTTTTGTTGCTTCCCCTCCCCTTATGAATCTAGTCGTGGGGGGGGGGGGCGGCGGGGGGGAGGAGGGGGGAGGGGAGTACATTTCCCCCTATGAATCTAGTCGTGCATGACAGCGCATATATCGGCGCCCATCCCTTGCGTTCCATTTTTTTTTCAAAATCCCTTGTCATGTGTCAGAGTCAGAATCCCTCGCCAAAACCCCTTGTCAAGGCTGCCCTACTGGGATCATCTTTGTGCCTTTACCATCTCGCAGCATTCATAGTCTCCCTACTCACCCCTACCCTACTCTCCACCGCTGCTACTCTCTACCTGCTGCAACAGGCCCCATTCTGCAGGCGCAAGGGCAACATCAGCACTCGCATCATCATATTTCTACTGCCTCTACGGTGGCAGTGTGCTCCGCGTCTGGGTCTTCATCATCATCCTCGCCTTCCATCCGCACCAGTTAGGAGCTGCCGTGGCTCGACGGGATCTCGCCACTTGGCAGAGGCCGATTCGTGCTCGAGAGAATCGTGCTGATGCTGCCACGAGTGCTTCCCAAAAGTGGTTGCACGCACGCCCACTTCGTTCTTGCCCACGGATGCTATCGCAGCTGGGTGGGATGAGAAGGCATGGGTGGGATGAGAAGGAATGGGTGGGATGAGAAGGCATGGGTGGGATGAGAAGGCATGGGTGGGATGAAATGGCATGGGTGGGATGAAATGGCATGGGTGGGATGAACTTGCATGGGTGGGATGAAATGGCATGGGTGGGATGAAATGGCATGGGTGGGATGAAATGGCATGGGTGGGATGAAATGGCATGGGTGGGATGAACAGGCATGGGTGGGATGAAATGGCATGGGTGGGATGAACAGGCATGGGTGGGATGAAATGGCATGGGTGGGATGAAATGGCATGGGTGGGATGAAATGGCATGGGTGGGATGAAATGGCATGGGTGGGATGAAATGGCATGGGTGGGATGAAATGGCATGTGTGGGATGAAATGGCATGGGTGGGATGAAATGGCATGGGTGGGATGAACAGGCATGGGTGGGATGAAATGGCATGGGTGGGATGAAATGGCATGGGTGGGATGAAATGGCATGGGTGGGATGAAATGGCATGGGTGGGATGAAATGGCATGGGTGGGATGAACAGGCATGGGTGGGATGAAATGGCATGGGTGGGATGAAATGGCATGGGTGGGATGAAATGGCATGGGTGGGATGAAATGGCATGGGTGGGATGAAATGGCATGGGTGGGATGAAATGGCAAGGGTGGGATGAAATGGCATGGGTGGGATGAAATGGCATGGGTGGGATGAAATGGCATGGGTGGGATGAAATGGCATGGGTGGGATGAAATGGCATGGGTGGGATGAACAGGCATGGGTGGGATGAAATGGCATGGGTGGGATGAAATGGCATGGGTGGGATGAAATGGCATGGGTGGGATGAAATGGCATGGGTGGGATGAAATGGCATGGGTGGGATGAAATGGCAAGGGTGGGATGAAATGGCATGGGTGGGATGAAATGGCATGGGTGGGATCAAATGGCATGGGTGGGATGAAATGGCATGGGTGGGATGAAATGGCATGGGTGGGATGAACAGGCATGGGTGGGATGAAATGGCATGGGTGGGATGAAATGGCATGGGTGGGATGAAATGGCATGGGTGGGATGAACAGGCATGGGTGGGATGAAATGGCATGGGTGGGATGAACAGGCATGGGTGGGATGAAATGGCATGGGTGGGATGAAATGGCATGGGTGGGATGAAATGGCATGGGTGGGATGAAATGGCATGGGTGGGATGAAATGGCATGGGTGGGATGAAATGGCATGGGTGGGATGAAATGGCATGGGTGGGATGAAATGGCATGTGTGGGATGAAATGGCATGGGTGGGATGAACAGGCATGGGTGGGATGAAATGGCATGGGTGGGATGAAATGGCATGGGTGGGATGAAATGGCATGGGTGGGATGAAATGGCATGGGTGGGATGAAATGGCAAGGGTGGGATGAAATGGCATGGGTGGGATGAAATGGCATGGGTGGGATGAAATGGCATGGGTGGGATGAAATGGCATGAGTAGGATAAACAGGCATGATGTCAGACATCTCTCCTTTCATGTTGCAGGCAGCCGCTGCTTGTCAGTTCCGCTGCTGGTTGGCATGACAATCCTCTCGGACCAAGTACTTCAAATCTGAAACAAAAATGCATAAATGTTCAGTAGCTATTATATAATGGTACGTCCATACTACATCCACTACATTGAGCTTTTACTGACACAATACCCTGCATAGCATAACCTGATCACAGTATTCTACAGCCCCACTCTGATGTACAGTGCACACATACATAACCTTGATTGAACCAGAAAAAAAAAATAAAATAAAAAAAAAGGACGGAATCAAACCAATTGGTTGGCTAAGGGCAACTTCGCGTGTATCGAGGCGAAGCTATGTGCAAAAGAAACTACATTCCTAAGCACACTTGACAAAATCCTATCAAGAATGGCACATTGTACGACAAACCTTGCTACTTCACAAATTTACAGGGGCCTACCGTATGCAAGCATGGCACCACCATGTTGCAGCCAGTATACACATCCCTCTCCCTGAACTGAGCCACATCACAAAGAGCAGCACACTAGAGAGCCTGCCAACGCATGGCACAGGCGTGGGTGGGATGGAAAGGCATGGGTCAGACAAAAAGGGATGGGTAGGATCAATAGGCATGGGTGGGATAGAAAGGCATGGGTGGGATGGAAAGACATGGGTGGGATGGAAAGGCATGGGTGGGATGGAAAGGCATGGGTGGGATGGAAAGGCATGGGTGGGATGGAAAGGCATGGGTGGGCTGATAAGTTATGGATGGACTGGTTCGCCATGGGTGGGGTGAAAAAACAGAGTTTGATGTTCTGAGGAGATGTTTGCACTGTTCATTGAAGAAAGCATTTCAGTAACAAACAATAGCTCACGTGCAGACATATCTCCTAGCTGGGGCTCTCTTGGACTCACAACACAGAGTTGGATCTAGTGAGCAGTGGCTTGACGCTGCAGTTGAAACTGCACACGCAGGAGTGCAGGGGGCGGAAAGCGGGAGTGGTAGTGCAAGAGGGGAAAGCAGAAGTGCAAGGGTGAAAAGCAGAGTTTGTGGAAAGCAGGAGTGCAAGGGGGGAAAGCAGGCAGGGCCCACGTTATCAGGGCAAAACATCCTGATTACCCTGAATTCAGGATGCTGTTTTGAATTTACCCTGTCATTTCAGAATAGTTTCAATTTTTACCCTAAGGTCTCAGGATGTTTTTATCTGAAACGACATGAACATTCAGGATGGCCGTAGTGTTCTTCCCTGTAGCGTCAGGATGAATGTCGAGGCCTGCCCTGACGCGTTTTTTGAGGGGGGAGGGGGAGTGGGGGGGGGTTCCCATTTCAGAGGAAATTTTTTCCCCGGGGATTTTTGTCTCCGTTGAAAATTTTCCCCGTGTATGTTTCCCGCCTTAGCACGATCTCTTCTCTTTGACAGTTGTGTTCCGATCCCCCGCAACGCTCCAGACGTGACGGTGCTCTGCGCCATAGTCTCCTCGTGGACGGACAGCAACGGCCCGCAAAAACAGTCGATGCAACTCCTCCCTCCTTAAACCCACCTACCCTTCACTCCCCATTACCCTCCCTTCTCTCCCGCTAAAATCTGAACCCTGAACACTATTTTTTTTGCCCTGACAGGTCAGGATTAGTTTCTGCAAAAGCCCTGAACATACATGAAGGCTTTGAAAATTTGCCCTGACAAATCAGGGCATTTTTTAAGATTCTAGAAAAGTGCCCTGAGGGCTCAGGGTGCCCCAAATCCTAGCACGGGCCCTGAAAGCAGGAGTGCAGGGGGGGAAAGCAGGATTAAGAAACATAGACAACTTTGTCAGAATGCTATTATTGTCTAGCCTGCAGTGGGGTACTCTATAGTGAGTACAGCCCAATCTAGGGTTTGCTATTTGTACTCAACTGCCTGCTAGTTCAAACCCCTCTCTCCTTTCAATCATTCTTGCCTAGTTATTCTGACATGCTATCAGAGCAGGTCGACCCTCCTGGGTCGATCCTGTGGGTGGGCCCACCACCTAAGCCTTCCGCTGCTACTGCTACTGCTACTGCTACTCCCTGTCCGCCGCGCGCCCCGTGGCGCGCGGCGTCGAAACTAGGGTTTTCAGCCCGCCGTGCGCCCCGAGGCACGCGGCGGTTTTCTGCCCGCCGTGCGCCCCGAGGCGTGCGGCGGTTCTCTGCCCGCCGTGTGCCCCGAGGCGCGCGGCGGGTTCCTGCCCCGTCACTCGGCACGTCGCCCCCGGGAGGCGCTGCGACGGGCGACGGGGACCCGCGCGTCGCCCCCCGTCGCCCGTCGTGGCCTGCGCGCGGCCCGTACACCCGGCACGCGGCCCGTACGGGCTGCGCCAGGCCTGCGCGCGGCCCGTACGGGCTGCGCCAGGCCCGCGCGCGGCCCGTACGGGCTGCGCCAGGCACGCGCGCGGCCCGTACGGGAAGCGCCAGGCCCGCGCGCGGCTCGGGCCGCCTGCGCGCGGTTCGGGCGGCTCTACCAGGCCCGTGGGCGGCCCGTTCCTCGCTGCTCCTGCCCTCTCCACTGTCCCCCGTGCTTCTACCGGCGCCTCACCCCTCCTACAGCCCGTTCTCCTAAATTAGGGTTTGGGGGTGAAGAGTGTGGGGGTGGCGGCTATGGGGGTGTCGGTTGTGAGTTCCTCCCCCTGCTCCTCCTCCTCCCTCGTCTCCCTCTGCTACAGCTGCCGCTGAGGGGGGTGGTGTGTGGGAGCCTAGGGTTTGGGGTTTAAGGGGGGTACCGTCGGAGTGGAGCTAGGGTGTCAGCAGGGGGTGTGTGAGAGGGGCGTGGGACGGTCGGGGGAGATTGCGTGGAGGTAGCCGTCGTGACGCCAGCAGCGCCAGTAGTCCGGATGCCCTCGCGCGTTTCGGTAGCCCAGCGAGCCTGCTTCGCCAGTCGCCTGTGGGTCCGTTGCTCCTGTGTGTGCTCGTCGTAGCCGCGGAGCCAGATACTCCCGTAGTCCGGTGCCCTCGTGCGCTCGGTAGCCACTGTGCGCGCCGCTCCTGTTGCCCGTGTGTCTGCAGCTTCAGTCGGCGCCTTTCATCTTCTCTCCTCTCGCCAGCCCTCCTCCTCCTCGCTTGCCCTCTGTGACTGCCTCTAGCTTTGCTCATAACTGTGAACTTTAAACTATTGCTTCTTGAACTTGTGCTCAGAATGTGTGGTGACATTGTGATCCACCCTGAGCTTGTACTGCTTTGCTTGCTCTGCTGATTACACCCCACTTTGGCTATGGGGGTGTGTCAGAATGCTATTATTGTCTAGCCTGCAGTGGGGTACTCTATAGTGAGTACAGCCCAATCTAGGGTTTGCTATTTGTACTCAACTGCCTGCTAGTTCAAACCCCTCTCTCCTTTCAATCATTCTTGCCTAGTTATTCTGAAAAACTTGGAATCACATGAGTGAGAAAAGTAGGAGGTATGAGAGGAGTGGGGTGGGCGATATGAGAGGAGTGAGGGGTAGAGTTGAGTGACAGCTATGAGAGGTGGGGAGAATATGAGAGGAACAGGGGGTTATGAGTGAAGTGGGGGGTATGAAAGGAGGGAGGGGTATGAGGGGGACATGCCTGGAACGAGGGGGGTATGAGAGGAGTTTGGGGAGAGTCAGGGGTATTGGAATGCAAATGTAAAAATGCGCTCATCTTTCCAAAACCCTCTCCCAGAAGGCATCTCTCAGATTCTTAGCATGCATATTGCAGGATGATATCTCTCCCTACGCACCATTTGAATCTATTATTTCTGATGCATATTTTGTCAGAATGTTATTATCTAGCCTGTAGTGGGGTGCTCTATAGCGAGTACAACCCAGTTAGGGTTTGCTATATGTACCCCAACTGCTGCTAGTGAAAACCCTCCTTTCTTCATTCTCGTTTCTTCCTACTTCTCTCATTCTGACATGCTATCAGAGCAGGTCGACCCCCTTGGGTCGATCCTGTGGGTGGGCCCGCCACCTAACTGCTTCCGCTGCTGTTCTGCTTCTCGCGCGCCTCGGGCGCGCGCCGTCTTCTTCCTGCCGTGCGCTCAGGGCGTACGGCGGTTTTCTGCCCGCCGTGTGCCCCGAGGCGCGCGGCGGTTTCCTGCCCGTCGTGGCGCCCCCGGGGACCTGCGCGCTGCCCCCCGTCGTCCTCCTCCCGTCGCCTCGTCGCGGCGCCCTGGGGGCCCGCGCGTCCCCCCCCTCCCGTCGCCTCGTCGCGGCGCCCTGGGGGCCCGCGCGTCCCCCCCCTCCCGTCGCCTCGTCGCGGCACCTTGGGGGCCCGCGCGCCGCCCCCTCCCGTCGCCTCGTCGCGGCGCCTAGGGGGCCCGCGCGCGGCCCCTCCCGTCGCCCGTCGAGCCGCCCTCGGGGGCCCGTGCGCGGCCCCCCTCCCGTCACCCGCCGTGGCGCCCTCGGGGGGCCCGCGCCCTGCTTCTTCGTGGCGCCCAGGAGCCACCCCGCCGCCTCCCTTTCCCTCCGTGCCCCGCCCCTGCTGTTTCCCGCGCTCCTGCCTGCGTTAGGGTTTGGGGGTGGCGGGCATGGGGGTGACCGGTGTGGGTAACCTGCAGCTCCTCCTCCTCCTCCTCCGTCTCCCACTGCTGCAGCTGCCGCTGAGGGGGGTGGGTGTGTGGGAGCCGAGGGTTTAGGGTTTAAGGGGGGTGACGTGGGAGTGGAGCTAGGGGTGCAGCAGGGGGTGTGTGGAAAGGAGGTGGGACTGTTGGGGGAGGTTGAGCGGAGGCCGCCGTCGTGTCGTCTGCAGCGCCTGTAGTCCGGAGCCGTCGCGCTCTCGGTAGCCCAGAGAGCCTTGCTGTGCCAGTCGCCTGTGGGTCCGTTGCTCCTGCCGCTCGTCGTAGCCGCGGAGCCAGATACTCCCGTAGTCCGGTGCCCTTGTGCGCTCGGTAGCCACTGTGCCAGTCCTCCTGTTGCCCGTATGTCTGCAGCTTCAGCCGTCGTCTCCCATCTTCTCTCCCTTCACAATTCCTCCTCCTCCTCACTTGCCCTCGGTGATCGCTCTTAGTAACTGAGAACAGCGGAATGAATTGCATTGATTGAGTTGGGGTACAAGTACCTAACCCTATCTGTTTGTACCCCATATAGTATGACCCACTAAGGGCTATAACATTTGACACACCCCCATAGCCTAAGTGGGGAATGCCAAGTAACAGAACACAACCTAAGGTCACAAGACCAGTCACAAGCAAGCGAGAAAACAAAGCTCAGGGTGGATCTCAACGTCACCACACATTCTGAGCACAAACAAGGGGCCACAAGGCCAGTTCAAGAGTGTACAAGCTAATATATATATGGTACAAACAAGCAAGAGGCAAGAACTCACTACTGCAGTCTACTAGACCCAGTCTCAACAAGGCCTAACTGCAGACAAAACCGGCGGTGGTCACAAGGCTGAAGAGCCTTGGTGAAGATGTCTGCAGTGTTGGCCTCGGAGGCCACGAAGTCCAGACGTGCCTGTCCACGTCTCTGCAACTCTCGAAGGAGGAAGTACCTGACGTCGATATGCTTCACCCTGCTCTCCAGTCGAGGCTCACGACACAGGAGAATCATCGCCTTGTTGTCAGCAAACAAGGTCGGTGCAGAGCTCGGCCGCTCACCAAGGTCAGTGAGCAAGAAGGTCAACCAGCGTAGCTCCTGTGCAGCGAGGGCTCCAGCGTAGATCTCGGCCTCTGCGGTAGAAGTCGCAACAGAGGAGGACCGAGTAGACCTCCACGAAACAGCTCCAGAGCCCAGGCTGAAACAGTAACCCTGTGTAGACCTCTGTGACTCAACGTCGTCGGCGTAGGAGGAGTCGCAGTGACCGGTGAGTACAACTGGCTGTGTCCCTCCAAGTACAAGCCCCATGTCTGATGTCGCGCCGAGGTACTTCGCCACCCTCTTAGCCGCCGCCCAGTGAACAGGACGGTGTCTCCCTGTCGCAACAAAGCGAGAAAGGATTCCAAGAGGGAAGGCGAGGTCCGGGCGAGTGCACGTCATCAGGTACATGAGGCAGCCCACCAACTCTGCGTAGGGACCACTGGGCTCGAACGGCTCGTCAGGAAAAGGCCCAGTGAGTCTGTGGTCTACAGCAAGAGGGGTGGGAGGAGGAGAGGAGTGCTGAAGCCCGAACCGCTGAAGGACCTGCTGCACCATGTGTGACTAAGTCAGAGTGATGGTGCGAGCGGCTCTGTCCCTGGAGATCTGCAGGCCAAGGTAGCGGCGCAGTTCCCCAAGGTCAGTGCAGGTGTGTCTCTTCTGCAGTTCGGACTTCACCTCCGCCAGTGCGACTGTGTCGGCTGTGGCAAAAACCAGGTCGTCAACGTAGACAAGAACAAAGAAAGGTGTGCGCCCACGACGAACAAACAGCGACGGGTCGGCGGAAGACGGCTCAAACCCAAGGTCGGACAGAGTAGAGCGGAGAGTGTCGTGCCACTCACGGGGTGCCTGGCGGAGACCGTAGACCGGTCGTCTGAGGCTCCACTGGGTCCCAGGCGGGAAAGTGCCAGTGAAGCCCGGAGGACGACGCAGCCAGATCTCCTCGTGTAGGCTGCCCTGCAAGAAGGCAGTGGAGAAGTCGAGAGAGTGTAGCTCGTAGTCTCTCTGCGCTGCTACGTGCAGTAACACCCGAAGAGTGGTCATCTTTGGGGTGGGCGCAAAGGTCTGAAAGAAGTCAACTCCCTCACGCTGACTGAAACCTCTAGCCACGTAGCGTGCCTTGAAGACTGGAGGAGATCCCGGCGGCCGCTTCACCTTGAAGATCCACATGCCGTCAACAATGTTCGCCCCTGGGGGGGGAACCTCGTCAACGTAAGTGCCTGTGGACCTGTAGGAGGCCATCTCTGCATCCATGGCAGCTCTCCACTGAGAGGCCCAAGGCCCTGACACTGCCTCAGCGTAAGTGCGAGGAGTAGGTATGTCAGGAGCGTCGGGGTCTCCCTCAGGAGCGAGCAGCATGGCACAGAGATGAGGTGAAGCGGCTGCCAGGAACTCTAGCTCAAACTGTCTATCCTCTAGGACGGCACAGCCAAGGGCAGACTCACCCCCGGCGGACAGAGGACGGACAGGAGGAGCCGCCACAACGCGAGTGGCGTAGTCAAGGCGACGCGTAGCAGTAAAGTCTGTGACAGCGGCAGTGAGGACCGCGACGGAGGAAGGAGAGGCACGAGGGTCTGTAACAAGAGAGGCGAGAACACGAGAGAGAGTGGGGCGGTACGTGCGGTAGTAGTCAGTGACCGGAGTGGACAGGGAGGCAGTGAGGGACGACTCAGGAGGACGAGGAAGAACAGACGGAGGAGAACGAGGAGGACTAGGACGAAACAACACGGTACGAAGGTCACGGACAGGTGACGAGGGACGAGCACGAGGAGGACGAGAGGCCCAAGTGTGGGAGAGAGGAGTGGGAGACGGAGCGGGAGACGGAGGAGACTGAGAACGAGGGAACACAGCCGGAGCTGAGTCCGGAGGAGGAAACGTCGGACCGAACACAGGAGGAGAGGAGGAGGGGAGACCAAGGGCCCGAAGGCCAGTAACAGAGGCCGGAGGCTACTCCGGCTGCTGCGGCGGTTGCTGCTGCTGCTGCTGCTGCTGCTGCTGCTGCTCCCGCTGCAACTCCAGCCTCTCACGCTCCACCCGCTGCTGAACCTCCAACCTCTCACGCTCCAAACGCTGCTGCTCCTCACGCTCAAGACGAAGACGGGTCTGGTGTCGAGTCAGGTAGGGGTGAGGAGGAGGAGTGGTGTCAGGAGACGAAGAAGAAGAACCGGCTCCGCCCTCGACAGCACCCGGCTGAGAACCCCCAGAGCGTGTACCCCCTGCGGCAGCACGACTAGCACCTGTAGGAGGTGGACCCGCACCCCCAGTCGGGGTGCCTCCAGTGGCACCAGCACCAGCCTCAGACTCTCCAGCTCCAGAAACACCACCAGCTCCAGCACCACCACCAGCTCCAGCACCCTCGGAACGGGCAGCCGCGGCAGGTGCACGCTCAGCGCCAACGCCAACACCCCCAGAACGGGCGGCTCCTGTAGGTGCACGAACAGCTCCAACGCCAGCACCCCCAGAGCGAGCACCGCCAGAGCCCTCACCCCGAGCACCAACACCCTCAGAGTCCGCAGTGGCCGGTAAAGGAAGCGCTGACGGCTGCTGCGGAGGCTGTGAGGACGACTGTGGGGAAGGAGGAGAGACCTGGGGGGGTAC
This sequence comes from Closterium sp. Yama58-4, assembly GCA_947470075.1. Lineage (NCBI taxonomy): Eukaryota > Viridiplantae > Streptophyta > Zygnematophyceae > Desmidiales > Closteriaceae > Closterium > Closterium sp. Yama58-4. The sequence continues at coordinate 497,848 of CANIUD010000817.1, read as the reverse complement.
CGAGGGGGGGGGAGTAGCGTGGGACACACCAGACGGAGCAGGACCAGGGGGGGGTACCGGAGGAGCAGGGGCGGGAGGAGGAGGAGGTGGAGCCAGGAAGAGGGGGGGGGGGGGGGGGGGGGGAACCGGGAGACCTCGACAGGGGTACCGGACGTAGTAGGGGACAGAATTGTCGAAACGGACGTCACGAGAGTCAAAGAACCGGTGGGAGGGAGGGTGGTAAAAGGTGAAGTCAGAGGAGTCCTCTGGGAAACCAAGGAAGACACAGGGGACGGCACGAGGCGAGATCTTGTCCGCAGAGGTGTCGCGGACAAGAGCCAAGGTGCCCCAGACACGAAACCTCGACGCAACACCAGGGGACCCTGTCCAAAGACTGGTCGGTGAAGCCCCTGGCCGAGAGACGCGAGGCCAGAGGTTCAACTGGTGAGCGGCGTACCGAGCCGCGTAGGGCCACAGAAAATGGGGCGCGCGGGCGTGGATCATGGAGGTGCGGGCAATCTCCATGACCAGGCCTAAGCGGCGCTCAGCAACCCCATTCTGCTGTGGAGAGTCTGGAAGAGTCCAGGACTGGGTGATGCCCTGCTCAGCACAGAATCTGGCGAGAACGCCGGAGCGAAACTCACCCCCACGGTCGGAGTGGAGACAACTGACACGACGACGGCGAGTACTCTCGGTGGCGAGCAGCCACCGGATCAGCGTAGAAGTCACCTCAGACTTCTTCGCCAGAGGCCAGCCAGGGAACCGGAAGGGGCAGCTGGGCACGGGAGTGTAGTGGCGTGAGTCGCAATGACCGGTCCCGAAGTGGGATCGGCCAGGGCGACAGAGACTGGCGCCGGTAGTGGAGAGAGAGTCGTGCGGTCGCGGAAGAAGCAGTGCGACGCTCCTGAGTCCAGCGTGAAGGAGAGAGACGCTCCCGCCGGGGGAGGACATGTACTAGTAGCTAAACAAGATCCTACACTAGCAACAGGCAGAGAACCTAAGCTAGGGACAGGCAAGTAAACGGATCCAGGAGCACTATAGTCAACATCAGCATACATGGCATAAGACCTAGCATCATCCATAGTCATATCAAAAACAGCAATGCCACGAGCAAGAAGCGTCCCCCAGCGTGGCGGCGGGGGAGCAGAGGGGCCGTGGTGCAAACGGTAGAGGTCGTCGAGACGACTGAAGCAGCGTGCAGCAGAGTGGTCGGGGCGGCCACAGTACGAGTCCCGTCGAGGACCCGTAAGGATCCAGTACTCACAGGGACCAACGTCGCGGCCGGCCGAGCGAGGTCCCCGACTGGAGGGGGGGGCACTGCGCCCAGTGCTCGGGGGACCCACAGACCTCCACTGCTGCTGAGGGCCCCACTGCTGCGGAGGCCCCCACTGCTGAGGCTGCTGCTGCGGTGGGCGCTGCTGCTGGCCCTGTCGCTGCTGCTGCGGTCCCTGCTGCTGCTGCTGTCCAAGCTGTGGCAGCTGCTGAGAAGCCGGCTGCTGCTGCTGCTGGAACCCCCCACCACCAGTGATAACTCCACCGTCGAGAGGAGGACCGTCAGGGCCCGAGCCACCCCCACTACCACTCCCACCACCCGCCCCACCGCCGCGACCACTACCCACATCACCCCCAGTACCCCCGCCCTTCCCTCCCTTCTTGCTAGCCTTGCCACGTTTCTGTCCGCCAGAGACAGAAACAGCCGCCGTCTCCTCAGAGGCAGAAGACGCGGGGATGGCAAGGGAGGCAGTGAAGGTGGGAAGCTGTGGTACCGCACACCCCTCAAAAAGACGAGGAGGAGGTGCTGAGGAGGCAGAGGCAACTGCGAGGAGGTTACTCTCGATCTTCGAGAGAGCGGTCTCAAGAAGATCGATGGTAAGCTCAGTGGGATGCTTCAGAAGAAGCGCGTCGCGGGCTGTGGCTAGGCGGTCAGGGAGGCGAGTGACTAGCCAGTGAATGGTGAGCCACATAGGGGGCGGGGCAAGGGCAAGCTGGTCCTCAGTGCAAGCAGCACGAAAGCGAGTGTCAAGGGAGCGCAGGTGGGCAGTGAGGTCAGAGACAGTCTCAAAGGAGGCGAGGTCAGGGTAGATAAAGGGGACGAGGAGGCGACTGAGTGAGGCAGAGGAGGGAGTGGAGTAGCGAGCAACAATAGCCTTATACAGATCTGCAGCGGACTCGACCTGAGTGAAGTGGACTGCCTCGGTCGGTGGGAGAAGGTCGGTCAGGGCGAGGCAGGCAGCGGCGTCACGAGACTCCCACACGTCGCGAGCAAGAAACTGGCGCTGGTACTCGGCCTCCTGCTCAGGAGTAGGCGACGGGGTGGTGGGCAGCGGCCTAGGCTGAGGAGGGGCGGTCTGAGTACCGGATGCTTGTGCAAACAGGTGCACGCCATCCTGCCGCTGGCTCTTAAGGTGGCGCTGCGCCTGCGTAAGCCACGTACTAAAATCAATCGGTCTCCCCTCAGGGTCAAATCGAAGTACTCGAGTGGTCGCCATAAGGGGCGAAAAAAAAAAACGAGAGAGCGCGGCTACCAGCCGCAGGAGGGTGAGACAGTCAGTGGCACGTAGGCAGGCGCGCAGACAAGGAGGCGAGGAGGCAGTGTAAGAGACGCACAGTGGGGCAGCACGGCGCGCTGGCCGGTGGGCGGCGCGGCGCGCTGGCCGGTGGGCGACGCGGCGCGCTGGCTAGCGGGCGGCGCGGCGACGCGGCGCGCTGGCGTGGCGCGCTGGCGTGGCGCGCTGGCGTGGCGCGCTGGCGTGGCGCGCTGGCGTGGCGCGCTGGCGTGGCGCGCTGGCGTGCGCGCTGGCGTGGCGCGCTGGCGTGCGCGCTGGCGTGGCGCGCTGGCGTGGCGCGCTGGCATGCGCGCTGGCGTTGCGCACTGGCGTGCGCGCTGGCGTGCGCGCTGGCGTGGCGCGCTGGCGTGCGCGCTGGCGTGGCGCGCTGGCGTGCGCGCTGGCGTGGCGCGCTGGCGTGCGCGCTGGCGTGGCGCGCTGGCGTGCGCGCTGGCGTGCGCGCTGGCGTGGCGCGCTGGCGGGCCTGCTGGCTAAGGCGCTAGCGGGCCTGCTGGGGAGAGGGGGGGAGAGCCTAGAGCGCTGGCTAGGGCGTTGTCTAGGGCGGTAGCTAGGTCGTGGGCGAGGGCGCTGGCTAGGGACGGCATAGGACTAGGAACGGAGGTGACTAAGGCCTAGGAACAACGAACCTACTGCTGATACCATCTTAGTAACTGAGAACAGCGGAATGAATTGCATTGATTGAGTTGGGGTACAAGTACCTAACCCTATCTGTTTGTACCCCATATAGTATGACCCACTAAGGGCTATAACATTTGACAATCGCCTCTAGCTTTGCTTATAATTGTGAACTATTACTATGTCTGCTCATTGTGCTGATTACACCCCACTTTGGCTATGGGGGTGTGTCAGAATGTTATTATCTAGCCTGTAGTGGGGTGCTCTATAGCGAGTACAACCCAGTTAGGGTTTGCTATATGTACCCCAACTGCTGCTAGTGAAACCCCTCCTTTCTTCATTCTTGTTTCTTCCTACTCTCATTCTGACATATTTCAATATAGGTACCTCAGGAACCATCTTAATGGAGTGTGTCTATGAGAGCACATATCCAGAAAATCTTCTCTCAAAATGTACTCAGAATGACTATTTCTGTGAACATCAGGATAGAATGCATACCTTGCCCTGCCCTGCCACCAGCTTCACTGCCCTGCCACCAGCTTCACTGCCCTGCCACCAGCTTCACTGCCCTGCCACCAGCTTCACTGCCCTGCCACCAGCTTCACTGCCCTGCCACCAGCTTCACTGCCCTGCCACCAGCTTCACTGCCCTGCCACCAGCTTCACTGCCCTGCCACCAGCTTCACTGCCCTGCCACCAGCTTCACTGCCCTGCCACCAGCTTCACTGCCCTGCCACCAGCTTCACTGCCCTGCCACCAGCTTCACTGCCCTGCCACCAGCTTCACTGCCCTGCCACCAGCTTCACTGCCCTGCCACCAGCTTCACTGCCCTGCCACCAGCTTCACTGCCCTGCCACCAGCTTCACTGCCCTGCCACCAGCTTCACTGCCCTGCCACCAGCTTCACTGCCCTGCCACCAGCTTCACTGCCCTGCCACCAGCTTCACTGCCCTGCCACCAGCTTCACTGCCCTGCCACCAGCTTCACTGCCCTGCCACCAGCTTCACTGCCCTGCCACCAGCTTCACTGCCCTGCCACCAGCTTCACTGCCCTGCCACCAGCTTCACTGCCCTGCCACCAGCTTCACTGCCCTGCCACCAGCTTCACTGCCCTGCCACCAGCTTCACTGCCCTGCCACCAGCTTCACTGCCCTGCCACCAGCTTCACTGCCCTGCCAACAGTTTCACTGCCCTGCCACCAGCTTCACTGCCCTGCCACCAGCTTCACTACCGTCACTCACACCTGCTTCTCCTCCTCCGCCTCCCACTCCCCTCTTTCCACCTGCCATAGTACCTCCTTCCCCCCTCATAATCCTTAGCGCGCTATAATTCGCATCTGCACCCCCCTTCAGAAAACATGTCCATGTATGAGAGCATCATTCGGCTGCACACCCCACTGCACCTCCTCCCCGTTCCCAACATCCCCCCCATGTCCTTCACGTCTCCTTCACATCTCCTTCACATCTCCTTCTCATCTCCTTCCCATCTCCTTCCCATCTCCTTTCCACCTCCTTCACATCTCCTTCCCATCTCCTTCCCATCTCCTTCCCATCTCCTTCACTGCTCATTCACATCTCCTTCCCACCTCCTTCCCATCTCCTTCCCATCTTCTTCCCATCTCCTTCCCATCTCCTTCCCATCTCCTTCACATCCCCTTCCCATCTCCTTCCCATCTCCTTCCCATCTCCTTCCCATCTCCTTCACATCTCCTTCTATACCTGAGCAATTAGGCGAGTTACTCGCTCGGACTCGGCCGAGTTACTCGTTTGGGTGCGAGTAACGAGTTTTGTTTTTTTGTAAAATTTACTCGGCCGAGTCGAGCCGAGTATTACTCGCCGAGTTTTTTTTGCTCGACGAGTACTCGCTTGCTTTTAGGCGAGCATTTAGGGAACTCGCCGAGCATTTTAAGCTCGTTGGGTGGGGATGGTGTAGTTGGGGAAGTTGGAGAAGGCGGGGTGCAAGTTGGGGAAGGCGGCGGCGAAACTGCTAGATTTGGCGGAGGCGGATGCCGTAGGGGTGGAGATGGATGAAGAACAGCCGAAGTGATGGTGTGGGCCCCACAATGAGGCAGCCCAAGGGTACCCAGGGGCAACCCAGGCCAGGGCTTTCCTGGGCTTCCCTAGGCCACCATGGACCACCTTGGGTTTACCTGGGCGGCCCTGGAAACCCAAATACTACGTGGTACCATGGACTTCACTAGGCGTTATGTACAAAGTCGTTCTATGCCCCTATAGGGGGCATGGCCGAGCATTACTCGTACTCGGACGAGTTTTTCAAATTGCTCGCCCGAGTTTCCCTAAAGAAGGCGAGTAACGAGTATCTGTTTGGGGGAAAATTGCTCGGTCGAGTATTACTCGACTCGGGCTCGTACTCGGCCGAGCATGGCTAGGGACGAGTCGAGCATTACTCGTGCTCGGCTCGTTGCACAGGTATATCTCCTTCCTGTCTCCTTCCCATCTCCTTCCCATCTCCTTCACATCTTCTTCCCATCTCCTTCACATCTCCTTTCCATCTCCTTCACATCTCCTTCATATCTCCTTCCCATCTCTTTCACATCTCCTTCCCATCTCCTTCCCATCTCCTTCCCATCTCCTTCCCATCTTCTTCCCATCTCTTTCACATCTCCTTCCCATCTCCTTCACATCTCCTTCCTGTCTCCTTCCCATCTCCTTCACATCTCTTTCCTGTCTCCTTCTCATCTCCTCATCCCCGTCACACCACCTTCCCACCCATCCACTTCACACCAGTAACACAACCTCCACCGGCATGGGGCAGGCTTCCAAGACACCTTTGCAATGCCAAACCAGCCAGCACAGAGACACTGCACGCAGCGGGTTCAGAGCAGGGGATCATCCTCCTCTCAATGGCAGCAGCACCTTCAACTGCAGGCAACAGTAAAATCCCCAGATGAAGGCAACCAGCGCACTCGGGCTTTTCTAATCATCTTCACCAGTGGAGTCAGGAATCAGCTGCACGAAATTCGCAGGAAGGGAGCGGATGGAGGTTTCGCGCAGTATCAGCTGGCGCAGCTGGGTGAGACGCTCTGGGAGGTGCTGCATGGCGTTGCAGCAAATCAGCTCCAGTTTGCGCAGCTGAGACAAGCGGCTCATGCCCTGAGGTAGCGCCACCAGCCGAGGTGCGTTGATTGTCAATGACGTCAGCGAGGTATGCTCCAGTATGCTTCTTGGCAGCTCCTTTCGTGACCAGGAAAGAAGCTCCAGCTGCCGCAGCTCCGGCATCGCTGCAGCCAGGTTTTCCCAAAGTCTGCGGATTCCTGGCACCGCTATCAACAAGCTGCGCAGGCGAGGGAGAAAAGCTGGTGGGAGTGGAAGCTGCTGACTGTTGCCTGCCAAGCGCATCTCCAGCTGCTCCAGCTGCTGCAGACACAATAATCTGCTGCTCACTGCAGGCCCACCTTGCACCCCAACACAGTTCAGCTTCAGCACCCTCAGCTGCGACAGCTGCGAGATGTCCACCACATGGGAAGAGCCTTCCTTGAAGGCCCCCAAGCAGAGGGTCTCAAGAGAGGGGGGCAGACCAGCAGGGAGATTATCCAACTCCTCACAATCCGTCAGCTCGAAGCTCTTAAGCCCCACAAGCGTGTCTAGACTTGCGGGTACTTCTGAGAGTGACCTGCACCCGGTGATCTTCACTCTCTTAAGTCCAGTAAGCTGCAGCAGTGAGCTAGGGCGAATTCTCCTGGGAAGCCAAACTGGGTAGCAACAATCCAGTTCAAGGCTTGTCAAGGAAGGCAGCTGGGCGATGGAATCCGGGAGGAAATCTGCGGAACCATACAACCTGTGATCCTCCAAAATTGCATAGGCCCCATCGTCCTCTGGTAACTGCAATCTCTCTGCGCCAGTTATGCAGAGCGCCTTGAGAGCCGTGAGGCGACAAAACCCTTCTGGAAGCTCCCAAAGTTCAAAGCAATCCACCAAATAGAGTGCCTCAAGAGTCGTGAGATGGCAGAAGGAAGGAGGGAGACTGGTTAAACCCATTGCTTCCAGCACCAGCGATTTGAGGGTAGGCAGCTGACCAAAGTTGTCCGGTAAGGTAAATGCGTTAGAGAAACTTAGGATGAGGGTTTCCAAATGGCTCAGAGAAGTGATACTGTCAGGCAGGGTTTCCAAGTGATAACACTGGCGAATAGTCAGTTTGCGAAGGCACGGCAGCAACTCTCCAAAGAGATTAGGAAGGCTCTGCAGCTCATTGCACTTGGTGATGAGCAGCTCCTCTAGCCCCGTCAAGGGCGAGGCTGGTGGGAAGATGGTGCCGAATTCGGGACAAGAGATAAAAAATTGGAGCGATTTCAGGCAGGACGGCAGTGCCACCCTTGCAGCATCTGCTGGTTGATGGTTCTGGTGAGAGGCGAAGGTGGAAAGTTGGGTGAGTCGCGGGAGGTGAAGGAGGGTGGACAGATGTTGAAAATTCCAGGGAGAGGTGACATAGAGGGTGGTAAGAGCTGTAAGGTTTGTGAAACCCGGATTCTCCAACTCCATTGCGTTATTGACAACAACGGTGTGGAGATGTCTCAACTGGAAGAAGGAGTATGGTAGCAACGTTGCTTGGTGGAGGCAGAAGAGAGAAAGCTGCTCCAACTTAGAGAGCTTCAGGATGAAGCAATCCAAGCCATTCGTGGTTATTGAATGCCCCTCCGTCCTGCGATACTCCTTGACTGGGTAAACGTCGCCCTTCTTTAGTGGCCATGCAACGCTCCTCCCTACGTGGAGGCGAGTCAGCTTCGGGCATGACGCAGCGAGGTGAGCAAGGAAGGCGTCGTCGAGCGGCTCGGCGCTGTTGTCGCTGAGATGCAGATGGGTGAGGTTGGGGAAGCACGCGACTGCGGCTGAGAGATGTTCAAGGGACACGAGGAGGTCCTCTTTGACGAGCAGCGTCGTCACGTGACGCTTCGCCAGACGACGCCATCGACTGCAGACTGACGCGATCAGGAGATTCCGAGCCACGTTTGAGTCTGGAGGAGGGGCTAGTACGGGCGTCTCAACTATCAGACATGCTCTACTAGACCCATAATCTATAGGTGTCCAAATGTAACTGGGCGTCCACAAGCTATCTATGTAAGAGGATTGTTTGAAGGATCGCCTCAAGATCGCAAAGAGAATGTCGTCTGGCAGACTATTTATGTTCGTAGGCTCCATCCTATGACTCTAAAAATAAGAACTGGGCTAAGGAACAGGAAAAGTAAAGATGTGGGATTTAAAAGACTCACGTGGAAAAAGAAAATTTCTCACGTGAACTTACGTCCCAAAAACGACACTCGGTACGAGAAGTGATGCAGGAATGGCGCAATAGGAACCTGGGAGGAACTGTGGCATTTCCTTGAATACAATCCAGAACGAGATTGGTGAACCAGGACGAGATTCGCATTTCGCTTTCCGTGACCTATTCTGGATTTAGCATGCAGGCGATCCGCGTCGCAATTCCTAGGCTGTTGGGATGAAGCAAAGACTATGACGTAAATGAAGCGACTAAGGCATGAGAGCCACTAGGAAAGAGCACCAAAGCTGAATCTCGTTTCCTGGGTTTTGTGTTCAGACACGTTTCAGCGCACCGGACCAAGGGAAACCATGCCATGAGCTCCAAGAGAAGCCAGGGGAAGACGAGGCTTGGGATTGCGCGTGCGTGATTCCCCCTCATCTAGCCTTCCGCCAGCAATCCGCAACCACAACTTCCGCCCCCCCGAACCCGCCGCGCGGACACACGAAAGCTGGGAAGGGATCGAGGCGAGCCTGGCGAACAGCCCAGGTGTGTGCGGGGATGTGAGGGTGCTTGGGAGGGATTGCTGATGTAGTGCGATGGCCTTGGCGAAACCGAACCCTATCTGACGAAGTGCTCTTCGCAACCATTCCCCACCACACCAACCAGTCTGGAAACCGAACCAGTCTGGCCTGACCTGGTTGCGGTTTGTTTGTTACAGCATCAAGAACGAAGTTCTGGCCAGCTCGCCAATGCCTTCCATGCTATGGCGGCTAAACCTTTGCCAGCTTGAATAGGTAAAAAGCAATACTTTTCGGCTCCTACTGTCTCCTAGACTGTCGCTTCCGTGCGACTCGAAGCTTACGGGACTGAAAGTACAAAATCTTGATGTTGCCTCGCGTCTAAGGGCCGACGCTTAAGCCGCCTGTTCATCGTGATGGTTGATATGAGGTCGGTAGTGACCCTCATCTTCTTCGATCTGTCTACAAAGACTTACATATTCCCCGTGACGAATGTCTAACTTTCTTTCTTCCTGGTCACGAGATACTAAGTTCAAACGGATTTCCTATTGCTGTTTCGCGTATCAGTAAATTCCGAGCCGATCATGAGCGCGGCCGTGGCTAGACCGGCAGCATCCCTGCCTCTGCGGCACATCGCGAAACGGGATGGCGAACGGAAGCCGCACTGAAATCAACCTCCATCTTCGAGCGAGTTTGAAATATAATTTTTGAAACCCGGCTTCAGCTTTAGATGCGCGACTGGAATAACTGAAATGCGGATTTTCAAGCGGATAGTGCGCGCGAAGGCGGATGGTGCGAGCGATGGCGGATGGTGCGCGCGAAGGCGGATGGTGCGCGCGAAGGCGGATGGTGCGCACAGCTTCTTTGCAGGCAGCAGCGGAAGTCTTCCTGAATCCCGGTTTTTGAATCCTGGTTCGTTCTCGCACTCTCAGTCCCCTGTTTCCGCCTCTCGTCCTCTGCGGTGCCTTGAGTCGGCGCTGCTGCTGTTCGTCGCGATCCACCTTGCTGTGGTTGTGATCAATTTCGATGAACGGGATTCGCACTTTCACCCATCGCATTCCCGCCTGTATTTCGCTCATGAACCGAACGGCATCATTACAGTAGCAAGCCTTCTGTTGAGTGTCGCTGTTGCCTGCGCAGGCTTTGGTCGGATGGTGATATGCTGGCGATCAGCTGCCTGCACAGGCGTTCGGGCCTTTCTTCGAGGCGTCTTTTCTCTCAGGCGCCAGAGATGCCAGGGATCCGTACTTTGATACTCTCAGGGACGGTGAATGGAAGAGTGCAGGTCGGAGCAATGCTGATGCTGATGTAAGCTGCAGCTGTCCGTGTTTCACCAGGTATTCCCTGCTGGCTTGACGACAACAAGACGTTTCGTAGCCCATGCGGAATGAGTGATGTCGACCAGTAGCAGATGGGGTTATGGGACTTGATTGCATGGCGCATGAAACGTTGCAAGATGATGGCGTGGGCTAAATCGGACAGATTCTGGAAGAAACAGTCATTGCATGGTGCATGTGGCACAGCCTGTTGCCGAGTTGACGTTTCTTGTGCCTCGCACATCCACACCGCACAATATTTTTACTCACAGTGGGTACTGACGCACCTAATGCCTCCCCGCCCTCCCCGTCTCCACTCAAGAAACCACTTTCTCTCCCTCATCCTCGCCTCTCCCCTCCGTCCCCCGCCCTTGCCCCCCCCCCCTCTCCCCCCCGCCCTTGTTTTCCCCTTGTCCTGTCCTTAATCCCCGCTTCTCTGCTCGTTCCCCATGGCTGCAGATAGCAGAGGCCGTCGGCGCACATGGAGATGCGACAGCCAGAATCTAAGAGCTTTGCATGGTTGCTTACGCATGCCACTTCAGCATTCGCACGCCTACTGCTCTTGAGGCCTGGCTTCGAATGGACTTGCATGACCGAAAGGGTGTGAGTGCTTAGCTGTGACCCATCAACAACCCCAAGAGCATCCCGTGCACACTGCCATGGCAGAAATTGTGAAGCTTATCTCACATGCTTACGCGTTTATGAGGCAAAGTTCATACTTTTTGACGTCATTTACTAAAACCTTATCTTTAGCCACCCTGAAAGGTCAATAAATCCTGGGTGGGTCATTCCCGCCTCGGAATTCGATGAATTCGACCAACCTGGAATGACAGCAACTGTGGTCAGTACTTTGCATGTGAAGCCATAGAGGTTTATCCCATGTCCTAGATTGGCGCTTCGCAGTTGCCTTGCACCTTTACACTTGATGCTCAAGCCTCCTGTTCCGCGGGATGCTCGATATGAGCATCGTGGTGTGACCCACCCAGCTCTCACGGTTCCTGGTAGAAAACTACTTCATGTCAGGAGGGTGGGCAGGAGGAGGGTGGGGGGATGAAGTAGAAATTGCTGGCAGCGGGGCTGACAGAGGGAGTTTTGTAGGAGTGTCCACAGCACCCTGCAACACTGCTTTTTCACGCAACCATGCCCAATTCCCACTTCCCACCCCACCCTCCCCCCATCCCTGACCAATCCAGCCCAGCTCCTGCTTGTTGTCCCCATGCCCTCCTGCACCCACTCCACTCGCACAGCCACACTACTCGCCAAAGCACCACCTCATCCTCTTTAGGTCTACACTCTCACTTTTCACTTTTCCCCTCCCACTCCTTCACCCACTACTGCTTGCCGTACCCTTAATTTCACTTTTGCGTCCTCTCCTCTCCTTTCCCCTCTCCCCCTCGCCTTACCCCATCCCCATCCCCTTACCCTCTCCCCCTCCCGTTACCCCCTTCCCCTTCATTACCCCCTTCCTATTCCCCCTCTACTAACCACTCCCCCTGCCTTGAAACCCTCGCTTCCCTATTACTCACTTCCCCTCCCACTGCTCCCTCCCTTTCCCTTTCGTGCTTCCACTGACTCCTCCCTCACCCCTCCCCTACCTACCCCTCTCCCACCCCTTCCATGACCCCAGTTTCCTACCGCCAGGCTTTGCCGTGACCCGTCCCGCGAGTCGTCCCCGTCACAACCACGGAGGCCGATTTGCGGGCTGGCCGTGCGATGTGTGCGAGCAGGCATCACCACGGCCATCGCACACCACCGTGCGTGTCAAGCCGTGCCTCGCCATGTGGTGCCTCGCCGGAATCATGCCTTGCACCCTTCGATGCACCACCGCCAGTGGCGCCGCTGCTGGGACGTAAGGATTCCACCGGGGGCGCGGGCACAGTGAATAATTAGGCAACCTGCGGGTCACAAGAAGCCTGTGCAAGGCAGTTCCTTCAGTCAGTCCCAAATTCAGTCTTAATGTCAGTCCCAAAGTCGGTCCCAAAGTCAGTCCCAAAGTTAGTCCCAAATTCAGTCCCAAAGTCAGTCCCAAATTCAGTCCCAAAGTCAGTCCCAGATTCAGTCCCAAAGTCAGTCCCAAATTCAGTCCCAAAGTCAGTCCCAGATTCAGTCCCAAAGTCAGTCCCAGATTCAGTCCCAAAGTCAGTCCCGAAGTCAGTCCCAAATTCAGTCCCAAAGTCAGTCCCAGATTCAGTCCCAAAGTCAGTCCCAAATTCAGTCCCAAAGTCAGTCCCAGATTCAGTCCCAAAGTCAGTCCTAGATTCAGTCCCAAACATCCCAAAGATTGTTTGGCCCTCAAACTATGTACCTACAGGTTCTCCTACATTGTAAATACACAGCTATATAGAGTAAATGCAATATAGGAGAACCTGTACATACATAGTACGACAGACACCAATTTTTGACTTGAATTCAGTCCCAAATTCAGTCCCAAATTCAGTCGCAAGTCAGCCTCCGGTCACTCTCAGGTCAGTTTCAGGTCAGTCGCAGGTAGGATTGAGCTAGTACCGAAATTGAGTTGAACTGGTCCACAAGTTCAATTGAACCAGCTCTGTCGAGTCGAACCAGCACCGAGGTTCAAAATTTTCCAGTTCAGCAATAGCATCTGCCTATCGAACCGGACAGGGTCTCTGCGAAATATGCACTTTTTCTGCCCTAGCTGTCCAGCTTTCCATGTCTGTGAAAGCTCTGTTGTTTCATCGTGGGTCGGCACCTTAGGTCGAACCAAACCAAACGGTCCTCTCGCTCCTGTCCTATGCAGGTTTGAGTCAACCTCGCTCAACAGATTCTGAGGCCAGTCTCAGGTGATTCGGTTGTGTTCAGGGTTGACCCACAGGAGGGTAAATGCCCTCCACCTGAATGCCCTGCGCGTGAAATCCATGAATCCCCTGTGCTTGAATCCCCTGTGCTTGAATCCCCTGTGCCTGAATCCCCTGTGCTTGAATCCCCTGTGCTTGAATCCCCTGTGCTTGAATCCCCTGTGCTTGAATCCCCTGTGCTTGAATCCCCTGTGCTTGAATCCCCTGTGCTTGAATCCCCTGTGCTTGAATCCCCTGTGCTTGAATCCCCTGTGCTTGAATCCCCTGTGCTTGAATCCCCTGTGCTTGAATCCCCTGTGCTTGAATCCCCTGTGCTTGAATCCCCTGTGCTTGAATCCCCTGTGCTTGAATCCCCTGTGCTTGAATCCCCTGTGCTTGAGTCCCCTGTGCTTGAATCCCCTGTGCTTGAATCCCCTGTGCTTGAATCCCCTGTGCTTGAATCCCCTGTGCTTGAATCCCCTGTGCTTGAATCCCCTGTGCTTGAATCCCCTGTGCTTGAATCCCCTGTGCTTGAATCCCCTGTGCTTGAATCCCCTGTGCTTGAATCCCCTGTGCTTGAATCCCCTGTGCTTGAATCCCCTGTGCTTGAGTCCCCTGTGCTTGAGTCCCCTGTGCTTGAATCCCCTGTGCTTGAATCCCCTGTGCTTGAATCCCCTGTGCTTGAATCCCCTGTGCTTGAATCCCCTGTGCTTGAATCCCCTGTGCTTGAATCCCCTGTGCTTGAATCCCCTGTGCTTGAATCCCCTGTGCTTGAATCCCCTGTGCTTGAATCCCCTGTGCTTGAATCCCCTGTGCTTGAATCCCCTGTGCTTGAATCCCCTGTGCTTGAATCCCCTGTGCTTGAGTCCCCTGTGCTTGAGTCCCCTGTGCTTGAGTCCCCTGTGCTTGAGTCCCCTGTGCTTGAATCCCCTGTGCTTGAATCCCCTGTGCTTGAATCCCCTGTGCTTGAATCCCCTGTGCTTGAATCCCCTGTGCTTGAATCCCCTGTGCTTGAATCCCCTGTGCTTGAATCCCCTGTGCTTGAATCCCCTGTGCTTGAATCCCCTGTGCTTGAATCCCCTGTGCTTGAATCCCCTGTGCTTGAATCCCCTGTGCTTGAATCCCCTGTGCTTGAATCCCCTGTGCTTGAATCCCCTGTGCTTGAATCCCCTGTGCTTGAATCCCCTGTGCTTGAATCCCCTGTGCTTGAATCCCCTGTGATTGAATCCCCTGTGCTTGAATCCCCTGTGCTCGAATCCCCTGTGCTCGAATCCCCTGTGCTCGAATCCCCTGTGCTCGAATCCCCTGTGCTCGAATCCCCTGTGCTCGAATCCCCTGTGCTCGAATCCCCTGTGCTCGAATCCCCTGTGCTCGAATCCCCTGTGCTCGAATCCCCTGTGCTCGAATCCCCTGTGCTTGAATCCCCTGTGCTTGAATCCCCTGTGCTTGAATCCCCTGTGCTTGAATCCCCTGTGCTTGAATCCCCTGTGCTTGAATCCCCTGTGCTTGAATCCCCTGTGCTTGAATCCCCTGTGCTTGAATCCCCTGTGCTTGAATCCCCTGTGCTTGAATCCCCTGTGCTTGAATCCCCTGTGCTTGAATCCCCTGTGCTTGAATCCCCTGTGCTTGAATCCCCTGTGCTTGAATCCCCTGTGCTTGAATCCCCTGTGCTTGAATCCCCTGTGCTTGAATCCCCTGTGCCTGAATCCCCTGTGCTTGAATCCCCTGTGCTTGAATCCCCTGTGCTTGAATCCCCTGTGCTTGAATCCCCTGTGCTTGAATCCCCTGTGCTTGAATCCCCTGTGCTTGAATCCCCTGTGCTTGAATCCCCTGTGCTTGAATCCCCTGTGCTTGAATCCCCTGTGCTTGAATCCCCTGTGCTTGAATCCCCTGTGCTTGAATCCCCTGTGCTCGAATCCCCTGTGCTCGAATCCCCTGTGCTTGAATCCCCTGTGCTCGAATCCCCTGTGCTCGAATCCCCTGTGCTTGAATCCCCTGTGCTTGAATCCCCTGTGCTTGAATCCCCTGTGCTTGAATCCCCTGTGCTTGAATCCCCTGTGCTTGAATCCCCTGTGCTTGAATCCCCTGTGCTTGAATCCCCTGTGCTTGAATCCCCTGTGCTTGAATCCCCTGTGCTTGAATCCCCTGTGCTTGAATCCCCTGTGCTTGAATCCCCTGTGCTTGAATCCCCTGTGCTTGAATCCCCTGTGCTTGAATCCCCTGTGCTTGAATCCCCTGTGCTTGAATCCCCTGTGCTTGAATCCCCTGTGCTTGAATCCCCTGTGCTTGAATCCCCTGTGCTTGAATCCCCTGTGCTTGAATCCCCTGTGCTTGAATCCCCTGTGCTTGAATCCCCTGTGCTTGAATCCCCTGTGCTTGAATCCCCTGTGCTTGAATCCCCTGTGCTTGAATCCCCTGTGCTTGAATCCCCTGTGCTTGAATCCCCTGTGCTTGAATCCCCTGTGCTTGAATCCCCTGTGCTTGAATCCCCTGTGCTTGAATCCCCTGTGCTTGAATCCCCTGTGCTTGAATCCCCTGTGCTTGAATCCCCTGTGCTTGAATCCCCTGTGCTTGAATCCCCTGTGCTTGAATCCCCTGTGCTTGAATCCCCTGTGCTTGAATCCCCTGTGCTTGAATCCCCTGTGCTTGAATCCCCTGTGCTTGAATCCCCTGTGCTTGAATCCCCTGTGCTTGAATCCCCTGTGCTTGAATCCCCTGTGCTTGAATCCCCTGTGCTTGAATCCCCTGTGCTTGAATCCCCTGTGCTTGAATCCCCTGTGCTTGAATCCCCTGTGCTTGAATCCCCTGTGCTTGAATCCCCTGTGCTTGAATCCCCTGTGCTTGAATCCCCTGTGCCTACATTCTCCGTGCCTGAGCATCATGTGGCTGAATACCCTCTCATAGCCTGAAATCCGTGTGCTTGAATTTCCTGTGCTTGAGTCCACTGTCCCTGGATTCTCTGTGCCTGAATTTGCCGTTTCCTGGATTCTCTGTGCCTGAATTTGCCGTTTCCTGGATTCTCTGTGCCTGAATCTAAGTTGCGGAAGACGCGTCTAGCGTCTTAGACGCGTCCGTCTAGACGCAGCGTCTAAGACGCTAGACGCTAGGCAGCATGGATTAGACGCAGTATTAGACGAAAACCCGGGCAGGCCTAAAAAACTTGTTCGGGCAGACCAAAAAAAGTTCTAAGGGGGATGGGGAGGGTGGGGAACATGCACCTATGTCACAATGGGGTGCATTTTTCCCCGTGCCATATTTTTTTCCCCATTTTTAGACTTCACAAAAAAGTTCACATATCATCATATATAGATAAGTTTCCATGTCTCTCTAGTAGTAGCAACCTCGAAGACCATTACTACTACTACATCTCTCTGCAATCACTACGCCTCCTACCTCTCCTCCTACTCATCCTCCTCCTCCTAAGGAAAGAGGTGGAAAGAGGTAAACCCTAAGGGTTTTCGAAAGAGATTTGAAAGAAATGAAGGTTGGGGAGCACAAATGAGGGATTTGTGCTCCCCAACCTCTTGGTGGTTAACCATAGAGGTTGGGTTTTCTAGATAATATGCGGTGAAGTGTGGTATGTGTTCAATTTTGGTTGGGGGGGATTCAAATTTGCTTGGGGGGCTGGTTTATGTGGTCGAAATGGGTGGGGAGGGGTTTGAATGGCGCGAAATTGAATTTCGCGTCGAAATGGCGAAATTCAATTTCGCGCGCGGGGATTTTTTTTTTCGGGCTGCCCGAAATTTTTTTGGCCAAGCGTCTTGCGTCTAAATGTGCGTCTTGCGTCTAGCGTCTAGACGCTGCGTCTAGACGCTAGACGCAAGACGCGTCTTGCGTCTTCCGCAACTTAGGCCTGAATTTGTCGTTTCCTGGATTCTCTGTGCCTGAATTTGTCGTTTCCTGGATTCTCTGTGCCTGAAACCCCTATGCCTGAAATATCTGTGCCTGGGTTTACTGTGCTTGACTTGACTGTCCCTGAATTCGCTATGCCTGAATGTCCTTATCCCTGACTTCTCTCTGCCTGAATCCTTTGTGCCTGAATCCCCTATGCCTGGATTCCCTGCACCTGTAATTTCTGTGCCTGAATTCCCTATGGCAGTGCTAGCAAGTTATCCAAGGTGGCAATTCCTCCTCCCCTTCTTCCCTCCCATCCCTTACTGGCTCTCTCTCACCGCTCTTTCCCACCGCCCCAGCTTCTGATCACCTCCAGGTGCGCACAGTGCAACCGTCATCACTCCCCCAACATTCTCCCCCCCCCCCCCCCATCCCCTTCCGCTTACACTTTCTCATCCCCACCCCTTTCTCCATTCCCAGGGCCTCCCCCATCTCGTTCCCCTTCAACGTCTCCATCCCCATTTAAATTGCCATTTTACTTCCTCAGGTGCACATAGTGCAGCCAGCTGCGCCCATCACGCTGCTCCAATCTGCCTATCCTTGCCCATGCTCGTTCCTCCCTCCCTCCTTGCCCATTTGCCTTGTAGCACTCATTCATCTATACTCTGGGGTCAGCACTGCAGTGTATCGAACCTGCCTCTACTGGTGTAGGCATGTGCTTTCATTTGCCACCCTGCGTGCCACCGCTGCCATTGGCACCCCATTCCATTGTCTCTTGTGTCCCACCCCTTCCCGCCTCTTCCATCACATCCTGGCTGGGCGCCACAGTCTGCACTCTCTCGCTCTCCCGCCCTTGCCCATGCTCGTTCCTCCCTCCCTCCCCTGCACCCCACAACCCCGTTGCCACCAACTCGCACCTTCAGCATGACAGTGCATCGTGAGGGGTTGAGGCTGGGGAATGGGTGCCACTCCCCATCATCAAGCCATTTGCAGCCGCACCACCCACTCCTTCCCTCCTCCCCAAAGCGCATCTGGTGAATTAGCATCTGCACTCTGCCTGTCGTTAGCAGGTCAGTGGCAGGAGCATTAGCCATGAGCTATTGGCCGGCCGTATGAGTACTATGGGATAGCATGAGGGTGGTGTGGGGAAAGCCCAGCAGTATAGAAGTCAGGGTGGAATGGGACATGTCGGGGCAGTATGAGACATGTCAGGGCCATATGATACATGTAAGGGCGGCAGTATGAGAGAAATTTTGTGTGGTGTGAACGAATTTGGCCGATCGAGCAATGTTCCTATTTCCTTCTTGACTGCAGGCTGCTTTGCAGTCGTGATTGTGTTTTTGCCTCCCGGCTGCAATGTGATCGCCACTTCTTCATCTCATCAGCCTTGCCTGCCCTACCACAGCACCACGACTACCATCCATCGCCATCACTAGCCATCTCTGTCTCACTATATGACTCTCCCCAGCCCGGTGGAGACCATCTCTCTGTGGCAGGCGCAAGATGGCTGCCCTTTGGAAGAACTTAACGCTCTATTTCGCATATTTCGCCCCAACAGCATCCTTCAGTGACGCTACCACCTAATGATCAGACTTGGTGCAAGGCCTTGGATGACCTTCAATGTGCAGCAGGACACAGTTGATTGACCCAAACATCATCTTGTACCGTATAACCTACGTGTTCCAATGGAAGGTGTTGATAGTTTGTTGCACTAAGTCATGAATTTTAACCCATGCAGCCTATGTGGGGCTATTTACGTCTGGTCGCCCTTCCCCGCCCTTCTCCACCCTTCTTCGCGCGTCCCCCCCTCCCCTTCCTCTCCGCGCACAGCTGTCTGGCTCAGCAAGCTCAGGTGAGGCGTCCCGACCTTCCCGCCCTTCCACGACCTTCCCGCCCTTCCCTTCGCTTCCCCGCCGTTCTCTGCTCTTCTGCGCGCGTCCCCCCCTCCCCCTTCCTCTACTGCCTGGCTGCAGCAAGCATAGGTGAATCACAGGTTTTTCTCCGCCTATTGAGGCGCCTCAATTCCCATCCTTCCCATTCTTTTCCTCCCGCCCTTCCCCGTCCTTCCCCCCATCCTCTCCCCCTTCTATGCGCAGCTGTCTGGCTGCAGCAAGCACAGGACCTTATCAGGACGAGAGAGGTGCAGCTTCCGAATCTGATCACTCGTAGCAAAGCAATAGGTAAGTCGCACAGTGAGTGGGTGGAGTGGCACAGTCAGTGGAATCGCATAAGTCAATGTGCGTGGAGTGGAGAAAGTAGCTGGAGCGGTCTAAACTGAACGTAGGGAGGAGGGAGGGGAGGTGGTTAATCATTGGCTTTACATTTGCAAACAGTCCGCCTTGATTCCCGTTCATGACGTTACAACACTCCATCTCACATCACTCCATCTCACATCACTCCATCTCACATCACTCCATCTCACATCACTCCATCTCAGTCCACTCAGCTCACAACGTTCCGTGTCTTGCTATGTGAATGTGGAGTAAGCCATGTGAACAAATTTCCGCAACTCATGAATCATAAGTCATGGTCCGCTGTGTGCCTTTTCGCGTGGCTTGTCATGGGTAGACCATCATCATCAGCCATACCGCATATGTCATGTTGCAATGACCATGTCCTTCCGCATGGCCATCCCATAGTCTATGAAATGGACAGTCATAGTATGCCATGATCTGTGGATCATGGACGATGAGGAGGTGCCTAATGTGGCTTGTTGTATGCTCACCACTGCACTTGCACATTCCTCATGCACTCTGTTCCTCTCGAACCTTCAGTTCTTCAAGTGGACGGACCTGGCATTGCATGATCTGTGGCTCATGGACGATAAGATGAGGAGACGTTCAATGTGGATTGTTCTATGCTCACCACTGCACATGCCTGATTCCCTCTGTTCAACCATCACAACCTTACAGTCTTCAAGTGGACGGACCTGGCATGATCTGTGGATCACGGACGATAGAAAGCTTTCAGAAGCTGCGACTTCATTCGAGAAAAGCGCCTCCGACCCCTCGTTGTTGGCGGGCAGTACATGAGTCCGGGCAGCATGAAGAAAGTCGGAGCTGTATGAGGAAGTTCAAGGCAGCATGGGAAGATTCAGGGCAGAATGACGAAAGCGGGGGTGCTGCTTGAAAACCACCATCACCACCACCACCGCCGTCGCAGCCACCAGCACCACTGCCACCACACCGTTGCCGCAGCGCCGCTGCGACCATCATCTCTCACAACCACTAACAATCTCAGACTTCCACCATCACCATACAGGGCTACCACCATTCAACACCATCACTTACGACCACATGCTTTTATTCTATAGATTTGACCATTACTATCTTTGTTGTGGCGGGTACAAGGTAGCTGCAATTTGGGAGTTCTATACTTTCTATTTCGCATTGAGTGGTACCCGTCATACCCCGGATATAAGCGCCACCCTCGGATAAGCGCCTGGCGCTTTTAATTGGCGCATGGCGCTTATATCCGCTGCTAGATTATAAGCGCACCCCCTGAAAAAACTTGTTTTATTATAAGCGCACGTAAACTAAAAAATTTGAAATGTGTTCGAAACACTGTAACGATATTTACTTTAGCAGGGGGATGTGTTGCAGATTCACTTCCCTTCACATTCGGACCCTGCACTGGATGCGGGTCCAGTCAGCAGGAGCAGTCAGGAGCTGTCAGAAGCTGTCAGAAGCTGTCAGGAGCTGTCAGAGTGGGTGTACCTAAACCCGCGCGCAAGAATTTCACAGACGACCCCATGTAACTTCGACTCGATTGAAAAAGGCAAGCACGAGATCTACAGCTTGGTGTTAAAAAATATATAAAATATATATGTCGTTTTATAAACGCCGGCGCTTATAAATTTACTCGATTATAAGCCCACCCCCCTAAAAAAACCTGTTTTATTATTGTCCCCCATGGGGGTATATCCAGGGTATGACGGTATCGTGCATTGCCGCTACTTATGTGAAGAAGTTGTTGATTTTCTTACGGCAGCGATGCCTGCAATGCTAGTTGCATTGCATAGAAACCGCAGCACCAGCTTACCCTCCTTGTTTCGCCTTTCTGTCGCCTGCGGCATCCTGCAGTGCAGAGCCATATCAACTCAATGAAAATGAAAACAAAGGATAGAGCCAATAGATATGGTCCAAAAAATATGGATGCGAACTGGACCATTAATTTAAAAACGTATGTGCATGATGTTTGATTAGTTTCCTCTATTTTAAGTTGAATGAAAACGTCTGTTACGTTTCCCACATTTCGTCTGTTTCGCCAGTACCGCGAGTGTTGCGCCTCGCAAGCACATCGCATTGTTGCACCTCCACAATAAATCATCTCAGGACGTGGTCGATGTTATGGAACCGGGGTCCAGCATTAGATCTGTTACAGGTTACCCGTTCTTGCGAATTGAGCGAAACTTTCTCCAGCAAAGTACCATTTTACATTTGACTGAGCCTTCGCGAAACCCTTTCTCAACCAGACACCCGACGAAAATGGCGACGAGCTACGAAGTATGGTGAGTTTTTCGTAAGTGGTCGCATTGGCAACGCGTGACTGGATCTCCTGCTCCGTCATGAAGTAACCAATTAGCAGTGTTGCAGCCCCATTTCGCGAGCCTTCAAATCGATCCCTGCACTACTGAGACTTGTTTGCATACTATGCACTGCGCCCTAACCATTTCGAATTCCTGCATTATCGCCCCTCTGCAATATTTCGTGGCGGGATGGTGTGTGATTTATGCACAGGATCAGATTACTGGTGGCGACTCGAGCTTATTTGGAACCAGTCAGTATCCGCTTCACAACCCCCAGCAGCGTAGCTAAGTCCTTGTGCCTATATTTTCCGTGTTGTAAATCCACATTGGCAGTGCAAACCGAACAGACTCGACACTCCTACTCAACAGTTCAACACTACTACTTTTCATAGTCAAATTCGTCACGAGACAGACATTATGCTACTGGGGTTCCTTCTCGTCCTGGTCTTAACTTGCGGGCCGCGATACAGCGAAGGAGCTCGTGGCCGGCTGCTTCCCTCCAATGAGAACGATCGACGTAAGATGCTCATCCTCGGCGTTTCCTTTTTACGTGCTCTCCCTTTTTTTGCGTTAGTAACGACCCATTTTTTGGGAGTTCGCCGAGAATGCTCACAAGAGTCATTAAAGATTTGATTTGCACGTTCGTCGACGAGCGAAGCGCGCCCACCGTAGGATTGCAAAGGGCAGAGTTACGAAAACGCTGCAAATAGGGTTTTGAGTTGAGAGCGCATTGTTACTGTAACTTTCCGATCGGAACGCAGATCTATCGCCTCTGGCGCAGTGTTTTGGGCTGTTTGTCGATTCTGACGCAGAGTTAGCAAGATTTCTACGCAGTCCGCTGCTCATTGGTGCACATGGCAAAAAACCATTCGCTGAACACTGTTTAGACCTGTCGAGGTAAACAGTCACCTCGATGTGGCTGGCTCGGCATGTCACTGTTACCGAATCTAGAATTCCAGATTCTCGCGCCCAAAACTTGGCATCACGTCCGTTACGAGCCTGGAAACTGAGACGACTTCCGTCAGGATAGTCGTTCCATCACAACTGAAGGCAACTCCCAACTGCCATAGACTTCGAGCATCAACACCAAGCACTTCATGCAAATCAAAGCTTACGTACGGATTAGGGTTTGCAGACAGAAACTC
This sequence comes from Closterium sp. Yama58-4, assembly GCA_947470075.1. Classification (NCBI taxonomy): domain Eukaryota; kingdom Viridiplantae; phylum Streptophyta; class Zygnematophyceae; order Desmidiales; family Closteriaceae; genus Closterium; species Closterium sp. Yama58-4. Next base: position 475,337 of record CANIUD010000817.1, on the reverse strand, counting down.
CCGATGAGTTGTAGTTGATTGCACGCCGGTGTAATTTGCAACGCTGTAAATTATTTGCAGTGCATTTAATGTGCATCAATGGCTACGACGGAATGGATCCCGTGGTTATCAGCTTTGCCGACGACCGTCATCCCCATTTCTTAGGTGATACTTGAATTGTACCATATCCTGGGGTTTCCCTATCCCATCAATTTGAGCTCCACACATTGTGCACATCTACTGATCGCTCTCCTGAGAATTTCTCAGTGTTTCGTGCCTCATTTCGTCCGCCCTTGCTTCTCTTCTTTGTTCAATCATTCAATCCCCCCCTACTTTTGGGTCTCTGTTTTTTCCTCCACCGATATTTATGCATGACACCACAGTACTTCGTGTCTTTGTACAATGTCTTTCCCCTCTCCGCCCTTTTTCGTCGCGTATTATTTTTATGTCTGGTCTTTTTACGGGCGGCCTTTCTCATTTGTTCAATCTCCTTATTTTTTTATTCAATCACTACTTGTGGATAGCGCCCGGCGCTAACTTATGGGCCATGTCTAAGCACATAACTTATTTAGTCTATAGTATGCTTACCCCTCCTTACCAATGTTCAGCTGTTCCGTCTGCCCTACCGTTCTGTTCTCTCGTTTTCCCATTCAGTGTCATAGGCACCCAACAGTTTCGAAATGTTCAGATCTTCATTGTCAAGGTGATTTTCTCGTTTCCAGTGTCATGTACTGAGCTTATGGATCTCCCACTATCTCACATCAGTTTTTAACTGGTTCAGGACGTTGTGGTATTTCATGTTATGAGGCGCATTCATCTGACAACATGGTGCACCTCATCAGATCGTTGCATGGTTCCTGGCAGTGCTTTTTTGGGCCAACGTAATCAGGAGGTCACCATTCAAGAGGGAAAAGTCTTCTCATCTGTGAGCGTTGCCCGAACCGAGATCTTGAAGCATGTTGACAGCGATAGGTTTGGAACGTACTGGTTCCAAAACAGGGCAGACCGTCTCGAGATGCGCTGTGATTCCATGAAAGACAAAGACTGGCCCAAAGATGAGGCTAAGCCGTTCGACGGTTTTTGCCCGTTTAGGATCAAAGCGACAGGTCCTCGAGATGGCAGTCTTATTGTGAAGAATGCAACTCTTCACCATGCAAGCATGTGCGTGCCACATCCAAACCGGGTTAGGGGAGGGGAGGTTAAGGGTCTTGTGCGTGAGTTGCTTCCTCTGGGCGACATTAGACCTCTTGGTCTCCAAAAAATCGTGAAGGAGCGGTTGGGAAAAGACTGCTGCTATTCGACATGTGACAACTCAATTGACGCTGTTGTGAGTGAGGACCCGTTTGCTGGAGATGCTGGCTTCCAGTACATAGGTAGTATCCTGACCGAATTCAATGTGAAAAACCCAACTAGCGCTGTTTCAATGATGCAGCAGGATAGCATGTTCTATCGAGCGGGATTGGTGTATCCGGGCGCTTTGGAATGTGTCAGAAATTGTTTTCCCATTATCTTTGTTGACGGTTGTCACAACAAGGGAAGGTGGCGTGGTCATACCCTCAACGCATGTATGGTGGATTGTGAGCACAAGTTGGTGAGACTGGGAAGTGCATGGGTGGAAGGAGAGAATGCTGAGTCATGTGGATATTTCTTGGAACTATTGAAGAAAGCGGCACCTGAGATCGACAACCCGAAATTCACATTGATGCACGACCGCGGCAAGGCGTGGAGGGCTGCTGCCTCCAGGGTATTGCCGGGAATGCTTGAGGCGTTTTGTGTAACTCATTTGGTGCGAAATTTCAACTCCAAATTTGGCTCTGACTTGGACGGGAAGATTGAACTCGCTGCTGCAGCATTGACACGTGATGTGCATCGAGGGATGATGGAGAAGATCGAGGAGGAGTGTCCAGGGGGGAGAGAATACTTGGAGAAGGATGGTTTGGCTTCAAAGTGGGCTGTGTACAAGTTTGGTGGGGCACGATATGGGAATTACACATCAAACCCCGTGGAGTCACACCATGCATCGATGCGCGGATTACGGAATGGCAATCCAGCCCAGGTGTTGCTTGCATTTATCAAACGTCAAGCCGACGCAATGCAAAAAGGTCGTGAGCTCTATGGAAGTCTAGGGCCGGGTGACTTTCCAGAAAAAACCGCTGCCATCATTCGGGCAAACTGTCAGATGGGCACGCAGTACACTGTCGAAAAGACTGGACCACACTCCTTCCATGTGAGCCGCAGAACTGGAGCTAAGGAGGAACGTGTAGTGGCGGTGGATCGCGAGAATCCAGAGAAGACCGTCTGCACGTGCAACTACACCAGGTGAGTCTTAACTGCTATGTTACACACTTGACCCAAATACAGTCGCATAAACAAAGATTGACTTTCACGGCTACTGGTGTATACAACAATGATAGTTACAAGCCATCAATGAATCTGTGTTCTCATTTTACTATTTCTTATCGTTCGCCGGTCTGTTTTTGCAGAGAATATGGCATTCCCTGCGTCCACATATTTGCGGTGCTCATCCATGAAAGCCGACCAGCGCGTGGAGCTGAGTTGGCAGCTGTGCAACAGGTGGTTCGGGCGATGGTGCACCGGTGCTACACTTCTTCTGCATTGACAGAACTCTATAGCACCAAGATAGAAACTCTGGATCGCACAGAGGTTATTCCAGATCGCTCAGTTAAACCTCCAGCCTATCCTAAAAAGTCTGGAAGGCCACGCCAGCAGAGGCTTCGATCTCACGGTGAGATCGATGGGAGAAAATTGCGTAAGTGTGGCAAATGTGGAGAAAAGGGGCATAATATCAAGACTTGTGAGTTGCGAAGGCAGAGGAGAGAGGCGTGGGAGGCACTTTACACGCCAGAAGGCCACATGAGTGTGCAGACAGCCACACAAGCTGAGGCTACAGTTAATCTTTCACAGTGTACAGCATGCAACAGCAGGCACCACCGAGGGGTTCTCTGTGCGGCCCTAAGGGAGCGACGTGAACGTGAAAGGAGAGAGTCTAATGGGGTTATGGACGGTAACGCAACCGAAGGAGGTGCTGGTGAGGATGAAGATAGAGGAGTTGGTGAAGAGGAGATTGACAGTGACACATATTATTCAGGGGATGATTCCGAGGATGAACTAACGGAGGAAGGTGTACGAGAGGAAGGTGTAGGTGCTTCCCAAACAGGAATCCGTGAAGTATTGGTTTTGTCTGTTCGTGAACCGAGCAGTATGGGCGAGGGAGCTGCCGAAACCATGGAGGGAGAAGCAACTGTTGTAGGGGATAAAGATGGAGCAGAGGTGAGTGCTTCAGCTCAAGAGGCCCCACATGGCCAAAGTGAGGGTGGTAGGCCAACTAGTCAGGGTGTAGCAGGGGAGCAGGAACACATGGGAGCGCGAACAATGGACAGTGGGGTCAGCAGAGGGAGGGGAGGAAGACGAGCGAGAGGAGGAAGGTTAGGGAGAGGAGGAAGGGCTGGACGGGGAGGAGGGATTGGGAGAGGACCAGCAGCAACGAGGGGAGGTGGGGCGGGAAGAGGAGGAGCTGCAACAGAGAGAGAGGTAGGGGCGGGGGTTGGAGGAGCAACAGAGAGAGGGGTAGGGGCGGGGGTTGGAGGAGCAACAGAGAGAGAGGTAGGGGCGGGGGTTGGAGGAGCAACAGAGAGAGAGGTAGGGGCTGGAGTTGGAGGAGCAACAGAGAGAGAGGTAGGGGCGGGGAGTGGAGGAGCAACAGGGAGGGAATTAGGGGCGGGGATTGGAGGAGCAATAGATCGTGAGTTAGGGGCAGGGAGTGGAGGAGCAATAGATAGTGAGTTAGGGGCGGGGAGTGGAGGAGCAACAGAGAGGGGAGGAGGGGCTGGTCGTGAAAGAGATGGGGCCGAGAACATTACCGGGACTGAAAATGCCCCAGGTGACAATGCGGAGAGGGTTGTTCGGTCTCGACTTTGACGAATGCAGAACCTACGTCAGCAAAGGCAGGTGGCACCAGAGTCAGGGGCCGTGGGTCAAAGGCCAACTGATACCATATCATTTAACCTAGAAGGTTCCACTCAGCAGCAGCAGCCGCAGCCGCAGCAGCAGCAGCAGCAGCAGCAGCAGCAGCAGCAGCAGCAGCAGCAGCAGCAGCAGCAGCAGCAGCAGCAGCAGCAGCAGCAGCAGCAGCAGCAGCAGCAGCAGCAGCAGCCGCAGCAGCGTCAGGGAAAGCAGCGGTCGGGACAGAAGCGGCACCAACAGCAAAAGCATCCCAAAAGGTTGCAGCAGCATCCTAACCTACGGCAGCGGGGGCAGCAGCAGCAGCAGCGGGAGGAGCAGCAGAGAGGGCGGTGGCAGACAGGGGAGCAGCAACAGCAGCAGCAGCAGCAGCAGCAGCAGCAGCAGCAGCAGCAGCAGCAGCAGCAGCAGCAGCAGCAGCAGCAGCAGCAGCAGCAGCAGCAGCAGCAGCAGCAGCAACCAGCTGGGCAGCAGCAGCAGCAGCTCCCACAGATACAGTCGCTGTATCTGCAGCACCTTTTCCAACTTCTCCAACATCATACTCAGCAACAGTGGCATCCACAGCCGCAGCACCAGCAGCAGCAACCAGCTGGGCAGCAGCAGCAGCAGCAGCAGCAGCAGCAGCAGCAGCAGCAGCAGCAGCAGCAGCAGCAGCAGCAGCAGCAGCAGCAGCAGCAGCAGCAGCAGCAGCAGCAGCAGCAGCAGCAGCAGCAGCAGCAGCAGCAGCAGCAGCAGCAGCAGCAGCAGCAGCAGCAGCAGGAGCAGCAACCAGCTGGGCAGCAGCAGCAGCAGCTCCCACAGATACAGTCGCTGTATCTGCAGCACCTTTTCCAACTTCTCCAACATCATACTCAGCAACAGTGGCATCCACAGCCGCAGCACCAGCAGCAGCAACCAGCTGGGCAGCAGCAGCAGCAGCAGCAGCAGAAACAGGGGCAGCCGCAGCAACAGAGACCACAATGACGACGAAATCTGGTTGTTTTACATCAGGTAATGACACCCCATTCCATGTGGCTATAGCGACTTACCATCATCCCTCTTGGTAGTCACACTGGTCGTTAATACCTACACTTACCCGAGCGTTTGTCCGTGCAGGGTGCCCCTATCCTTAGGGCTTCTAAAATCAGCCTGATTCGGAAGACTTCAAGCCTGTGTCTTGCACGCGCTGTAACACAAATCACGCGTGGATCTGACAGGACGCGTGTTGCAGCACCGACTATGGCATCTTCCCAGTTGTGGCAGCATTCTATTTGTGGAAAGCTAAATTCTAGATCGCCAGGTGACGTTGCACACGCATGCACTAAATTATGCAACTCGATGTCGTTTAATCAGAACCATGTTACTCGTGTCAGTCTTCCATTTCCAACACTTCCTCATAATCCATTGCGTTGAACAACTGATGGTACAGGGTCGTCGCTAGCAGAAATTTTTTGTCTGTTTGTCTTATAGTGATAGGTTAGTTTTTGGTTTAATCTGACATTTCAGATTTTTGTGTAAGGTTGAAATTGTTTTCCCACAAATGAATTTCTACTATATCTGACACGGTTTTTGTTTATTTGATCAGACACGGTTTTCATGTTTCTCCGATTCATCAGAAACACTTTCCGGTTTCGGCTGTTACCGGATCTTTCTTCCCTTGGACATGATTCACGCGTGAACAAGGCGTGGTGTGTGTGTCTCCCCTTGATTACCGAAATGTATACATCATACATTTTGCAGCCGGTCCTCCCACGTGTATCTTTTGTTGGGCTGAGAAAGGCCCTTAGGATCTTTTCAGGGCTAAACTCAGGGTAGGACTTCTGGTGATTGCGGAAGCGTTTAATGAAGATTGTTGAACCACCTTGCGCTAGTATGTGAGGGCAAAGTAGATTGATTAAAACAATGAAATACAAGAGTTTTATTAGAGTACAAGGGAATATGAAGGGATACAACTAATAACTGTTTTACTGTTGCTGTTGCGGTTCGATACAGTGACGACGCGGGCAACTGCTCAACGTGTAACGAGTCAGCTGTTTGTCCTTGCTGTCGCGCTGTACTTGTCAGGTCAAAGGTCGCTGACCTTTGACTTTCGCGTAACCTCCAGCAGTTGCTCAACCTCCGAGGGTTGACTCGCCGATGCTTCGTTGTGTTTCGCTTTGTTGTGTTTCGCTTCGTTTACGATTTAATGTTTCGACACGACAGAGGCGCTTAAATCACTTGTTTCCAACATCTTTCGCCTCTCAGAATTAGGCATGGATGGTTTGGTTGAAAGAAACAAGGGTACAAGTATAACCCTAACTTTGGGTTGTACCCCATAAGGGCTACCCCACTACAGCCTAGACAAAACCAACACACATATATATAATTTGACGGACCCCGATAGACAAAGTGGGGGAGAACAAGGGGTCACAAGACCAGTCAAGAGATGCAAAGCAAGCTCAGGGTGGATCACAACGTCACCACACACTCTGAGCACAAGCAGAGGGCCACAAGGCCAGTTCACATGCAGAGGTATATATGCAACAAGAACAGTACAGTAATCACTACCTAGCAAGAGCAAGCAAGCAGATATATATATAGAGATCACAGTACAAGCAGAGTCTACAGCAAGTGTGGAAACGTAGGCACAAGGCCTAACAAGGTACAAAAGCGCTGATCGTGAAGGACGGCTGTCCAAGTGTCAACCCAGTGATCCTGAAGGACGGCATTGCTCACCAGGTTCGTAGAGAACTTGGGAACGTGGAGACCTGACAGCTCACCAGACGGGACCGCCGGGCACGGAAGCACAGTCGTGGCTCGTGCAAGCACTGGGCCCCCAGAGGGGTCAGCCAGTGAGATAGGGACAGGTGCAGGGAGGGGGGTGACGGTGGTACTGTCGCGAAAGAAACAGCGCGAAGCACCAGAGTCAAGTGTAAACGTGTGCAAGGCCTGAGCTGACGCAGTACCAGAGAGGGCAGACTCACTAGCACCTAGGGCTGCAGTCTCTATACCTGGGTCAGGCGGCACACACAAGTAGCAGTCACCCTCAGCACTAACAGTCAATGCATACATGGCAGCAAGGATTGCATCATAATAAAGATCAAAGATTGGAACATCGCGCCTAAGCAGCCCTGCCCAGTTGGGGAACTCAGCAGCATCAGGATACTTGGCGCGACAGCGTCGTACAAGGCCTCAGCAGTCTTATGCTGATTAAAATGCGCGCGCTCAGTGATCGGCAGATGATTGCGAATAGCGAGGCGCGCAACTATATCTCGAGTCTGCCACTGTGCACGGTCAAGAGCGGGAGCAGTGTCAGCGGGAGCAACATCAGTGCCAGCCACATAATCGAGCAGTGAAACGCCGTCTTTGATATCAGTCATAAGGAAAAGCTGCAGATCGTCAAGCCAAGTCTCAAACTCTATCGGACGACCGTCAGGCTCGAACGCGAGAACATTAAGGGTCGCCATGATCGCAGTGCAGGCAAAGGCAGCAGGCACAGGCAGCAGGCAAAGGTAGCAGGCTTAGGCAACGGGCACAGGCAGCAGGCACAGGCAAGGCACGGGCGGCAGGCGCAGGCAAGGCAGGCAGGCACAGGCGGCAGACACAGGCGGCAGGCACATGAAAGGCAGGCAGGCGCACTTGGCGGCGGACGGCGTGCGGTTAGGGCGGACGCGTGGCGCACAGGCGGCAAAGGGCGCAGGGCTAGGCGGCGACGGGCGGCGCACGCGTGGCTGCGGGCTGCGCGTGGCTGCAAGTAGCGCGCGGCGGCTGGTGGCGCGCGACGGCGGTGTGCGTGCGGAGGCGCGCTTGCAGCCGAGGCGCGCGCGGGCAGCAGGCAAGGCAGGCAGGCAGACAAGGCAGGCAGGCAAGGCTGTAGATGAGGTAACGCGGTGACCGGTGGGCCCGAATCTTCTAAGGACCTACAGCTATGATACCATCTCAGAATTAGGCATGAATGATTGGATTGAAAGAAACAAGGGTACAAGTATAACCCTAGCTTTGGGTTGTACCCCATAAAGGCCACCTCACTACAGCCTAGACAAAACTAACACATATATATAGTTTGACACTATCACACTACAGCCTAGACAAAACAAATACACATACATATAATTTGACATCGCCAACACAACAAAAATATGCTGCTGCAACAGACACACAGATACGTTACCGTAAGCCGGTTCTGAAACTCGAAACCCTAAAACAATGTCTCGTGACAATTAATGTTGTGCACTTAGAGAGATGCATATGGAGAGAGAGAGAGAGAGAGAGAGAGAGAGAGAGAGAGAGAGAGAGAGAGAGAGAGAGAGAGAGAGAGAGAGAGAGAGAGAGTGAGAGAGAGAAAGAGAGAGAGAGGTATATATATATTTTTTATAAACATATAGAGAGAGGTGTATATATATATAAGCAGAGGACGAGAGGTATATAAATATTTATATACACACATAGAGAGAGAGAGAGAGAGAGAGAGAGAGAGAGAGAGAGAGAGAGAGAGAGAGAGAGAGAGAGAGAGAGAGAGAGAGAGAGAGAGAGGTATATATTGTTGCGAACAGAAGGTGATAACTCTTAGGATTTCCTCAGGAAGGTTCGCAAACAGCTAGGTAGTTGGTGGTGGGACCCTTGATCTCAATAGCAGAATGAATGTAAATGCTTGAGATTATTAAAACATGCAAAACAGAGATATAAATAGTAGTACAAGGGAATTCGAATCGACCTAGCTAGCCATGTACTCTAAGGGGTACATTCCCTTATTCAAATTCATTCCCAACCGTGCGGCGCGCATAGTTTCGAAACTGTTCCTGCCAATTCCCTTCGTGCCTACAGCTGCCCGATGCCGTATGCTTCGACGGTCTAGATGCATTCCAACCGTCCGCGTCGCTTCGAGTCAATTCTGACTCTTTGCATTCGTCCTCGTTACTGCGTGCTTCCTTAGCTGCGGTAAGGAGTGCACAGTAATGTTTAAACATTACTATATGTAACATATATAGATATATATAAACATATTTTTCAAAGAGAGGGATAGAGAGAGATCTTCTACAAGAAAACGAATTTCCACTTAAGGAATCAGTGGGACATTAAATGTGCTACGATCAGAAGTTGATCTTGGCCAGGATCTACTCGGAAGGTTCGCACAAAGAGAAGTAGTAATGTTGGTGGGCCCTTGACCTCAATAGCAGAGTGAATGTAAAATGCTTTGAGATAAATAAAACATGCAAATACAGCAAATATAAATATGAGTACAGGGAAGACGAAACGACCTAGCTAGCCATGTACTCTAAGGGGTACATTCCCATATTCAAATTCATTCCAACCGTGCGGCGCGTACAGTTATGAAACCGTTCCCGCCAAAACCCTCGCGCCTGCAGCTTGTCAAACTTATACACTATAGTCTGTGTAGGCTGTAGTGGGGTAGCTTATATGGGGTACAACATTCTAGGGTTTGGTACTTGTACTCCTCATGCTGCTCAATGCACTCATTCTCGTTCTAACTTTCACATGGTATCAGAGCCTGGGGGTGCTGCGCCTGGGGGTACTGAGCCTGGGGGTGCTGCGCCTGGGGGTGCTGCGCCTGGGGGTGCTGAGCCTGGGGGTGCTGAGTCTCGGAGTGCGGAGCCTGAGGGTGCTGGACCTGCTCGTCTGGCGTCTGGTGGTGCTGAGCCTGGCAGTTCTTCGGGTGCTTCGTCCCGGCGGGAGCTGCTCTCTCCGTAGGAGCTGCGTGAGTGGTTCGCCCGGCGCTGGCGGCGTGCTGCTGGAGCTGGTGGTGCTGCAGGCGCTGGAGGTTCGGCTGCTGCTGAGAGTGCTGGTGCCGAGGGTCCGAGAGGTGCTCGTACCGAGTGTACTGGAGCTGCTGGGCCTACGAGTGCTCCTCCTGCTGGAGCTGGTGGTGCTGCTGGTGCTGCTGGCGTTGGTGCTGCTGGTGCTCCTGGAGCTGGAGCTGCTGCGTCTTCGGGTGGTCCGACTGGAGCTGGAGCTACAGGGGGGGTGTTGGCGCTGGAGGTGCTCCTGGCGCTGGTGCTGCTGAGGGTGCTGGAGTTGGAGCTGCTGGAGCTGGGGGTCCTCCTGGTGCTGGTGCTCCCGTTGGGGGTGCTGGTGCTGTTCCTGCTGGCACTGGTGGCGCTGCGCGGCCGCGGCCGTACTTCGTTCCGCTCCTTGAGCAGGTTCTTGGTCTTCCCTCCTCTCTTGGTCCTGCTCCTCCCTTAGCGTGTCCGCCTCCTGTCCAGTCTGAGTCACAGTTACAGCCAGCCTCCCCGCTTCCTTCTCCTTCTCCCTACACTGGTCCTACTGGAGGTCTTGCTGAGCGTCGTGAGCCTGCGTCTCGCCCTGCGTCGCCTGTCCGTGCTGCTCGCACTAGTGGTCGTGGTTCGCGCCAGCGTCCTCCCCCTGTCCCCGGCACGCACCGGATGTCTCTGCGTCCTTCCACTGCTCCGCTGCGTGCCCCTTTGCCCTCTCCTCCAGCGTCCTCTCTTCCTGAGCTTCCTGACCCTGAGTCGGACTCCCTTCGTGCTGCGCGTCCTACTGTCACACGTCTCCTTGCTACTGTCGTCACTGACCCTTCCTTTGAGTCTACTGCTGCGTCTGCCCTCGTTGCTGAGCTTGTCGACTTCGCTGCTCGCTGTCGCCTAGACTACGCTGCCAGTCTCGTCGCTGAGTCTGAGTCTGTCTGTCCTCCGTCCGTCGGGGGTGAGTGTGCTCTTGGCACGGACGTCCTTGAGGACAGACAGGAGGAGTTCCAGTGCTTGGCTGCTGCTTCACCTCATCTCGTGTCCATGCTGCTTGCCCCTAAGGGAGACCCGGATGCACTTGACATCCCGACTCCGCGCTCTTACGCGGAGGCGATAGAGGGTCCCTACTCCTCTCAGTGGCAGGCAGCCATGGACGCAGAGATGGCTTCCTGGAAGTCCACAAGCACCTACGTTGACGAGGTTCCCCCGCCTGGGGCGAACATCGTCAGTGGCATGTGGATTTTCAGGGTGAAGCGGCCGCCGGGTTCTCCGCCTGTCTTCAAGGCGCGTTACGTGGCTCGTGGCTTCAGTCAGCGGCAGGGAGTTGACTACTTTCAGACCTTCTCTCCCACCCCGAAGATGACCACTCTTCGGGTACTGCTGCACATAGCCGCTCACCGAGACTACGAGCTGCACTCTCTTGACTTCAGCACTACTTTCTTGCAGGGCAGCCTGCACGAGGAGATCTGGCTGCGCCGCCCACCTGGCTTCACTGGGAATTTTCCTCCTGGCACCCAGTGGAGCCTCCGGCGGCCAGTCTACGGTCTCCGCCAGGCGCCTCGTGAGTGGCACGACATACTGAGGACTACACTTGCGGCTCTTGGGTTTGCTCCTTCTACTGCCGACCCGTCGCTGTTTCTGCGCACCGACACTTCTTTGCCGCCGTTCTACATCCTCGTGTACGTCGACGACTTGGTCTTTGCTACAGCTGACACTGCTGGACTTGCCTACGTGAAGTCCGAGCTGCAGAAGAGACACACGTGCACAGACCTGGGTGAACTGCGCAGCTACCTCGGCTTGCAGATCACCCGGGACAGAGCACAGCGCACCATTACCCTGACTCAGTCACACATGGTGCAGCAGGTCCTTCAGCGCTTCGGCTTCACGTACTCCTCGCCTCAGGCCACTCCTCTGCCTACACGCCATTCGCTCTCAGCTCTGCCTTCGGATGAGTCCGTAGAGTCGAGTGGCCCGTACCCAGAGCTTGTCGGCTGCCTCATGTACCTGATGACCTGCACTCGACCTGACCTTGCATACCCTCTTAGCATTCTGGCACGCTATGTTGCTCCTGGGAGACACAGACCAGAGCACATGGCTGTAGCGAAGAGGGTGTTGCGCTACTTGTGCAGTACGTCGAGCATGGGGCTTGTGCTTGGAGGGCAGAGTCCAGTGGTCCTCACTGGTCACGCAGACGCTTCTTGGGCCGACGACCAGGCTACGCAGCGGTCGTCACAGGGTTACACCTTCAGCCTTGGTTCCGGCTCTGTTTCGTGGCGGTCTACCCGCTCGTCTTCTGTTCTCGGCTCCAGCTGTGAGGCTGAGATCTACGCAGGGGCCATGGCTGCACAGGAGCTACGCTGGCTCACCTACCTGCTGACTGACCTGGGAGAGCCGCCTCGTTCTCCTCCAGTGCTGTACGTAGACAACAAGGCCATGCTGGCCTTGTGTCGGGAGCACAGACTGGAGCACAGAACGAAGCACATCGCTCTCCGCTACTTCCTTGCTCGTGAGCTGCAGCAGCGTGGTCAGCTGCACCTTGCTTACGTGGCTTTGAGGCCAACACTGCTGATATCTTCACCAAGGCACTCGCGCCTTGTGATCATCAGCGCTTCTGTACCCTGTTAGGTCTTGTGCCTACCTTGCCTCACTTGCTTACTTCTTGACCTTGCTTGTACTGTTACATATATATACCTGCCCTTGCTTGTTTAGCGTTATATATATGTACCCTTGCATGTGAACTGGCCTTCTGGCCTTGAACTTGTGCTCAGACTGTGTGGTGACGTTGTGATCCACCCTGAGCTTGCCTTGCCTTGCTTTGCTTGACTGGTCTTGTGACCCCTTGTTCTCCCCCACTTTGCCTATGGGGGTGTGTCAAACTTATACACTATAGTCTGTGTAGGCTGTAGTGGGGTAGCTTATATGGGGTACAACATTCTAGGGTTTGGTACTTGTACTCCTCATGCTGCTCAATGCACTCATTCTCGTTCTAACTTTCACACAGCTGCCCGATGCCACCTGCTCCGACGGTCCAGATGCATCCTAACCGTCTGACGTTTCGAGTCAATTCTGACTCTTCGTATTGTTCTCGATACTGCATGCTTCCTCAGCTGTGATCGGGAGTGCACTGTATTCTTCATTCATTGCTTTCGTAACAAAATTTATACATGCCGTTTCGTGCATAAATGATAAATTTTTACAATTATAGCTATGACCACTGGAAACAGTGAAACCCTAAACAGTATGCTTGAGGATAACATTCATTGTGAATCCCATACATGTGCATCAAATTTGTTATTTTATTTTTTTTTTCTTTATTGAAGATCCCCTAGTAGCGTATTTCTATTTATGGGTCGTAGCAGCACTTGGCAACACCTAATAGCGAGAACGTCTATCCTGACGGAAGTCGTCTCTGTTTCCAGGCTCGTAACGGACGTAATGCCAAGTTTTGGGCGCGAGAATCTGGAATTCTAGATTCGGTAACAGTGACATGCCGAGCCAGCCACATCGAGGTGACTGTTTACCTCGACAGGTCTAAACAGTGTTCAGCGAATGGTTTTTTGCCATGTGCACCAATGAGCAGCGGACTGCGTAGAAATCTTGCTAACTCTGCGTCAGAATCGACAAACAGCCCAAAACACTGCGCCAGAGGCGATAGATCTGCGTTCCGATCGGAAAGTTACAGTAAAAATGCGCTCTCAACTCAAAACCCCTGCAAATATGTTACTTTTCCCATGTGAATCCACCGTAGAATGGCAGTGGGTCCGAAGAGCTGATTTTCGAAGGGCTTCACGAGCTGCTTCCATCAGAAAAATGTAAAACGGCCGAGTATGGGGGGGGGGAGGGAAGGGGTCCTTTTTTGAGTTGGGAGGGTGGTGGTTTTCTATGGTTGATGAGGTGTAATTCGCTTCACCCTGCTTCCTGGCAATTTACCATCAGATGCGCTCGGATTATTACTGCAGATTGTCTCACGCATTTCTAGTCATTTACTACCACCCCTCTCGATCCCCATTTACAACTGTTTACAGATGCGTACTGTACACGTGGGCATCAAATCGTGGTTCGAGGTGCCGTTTCTGGTTGGGAGCTTACGGGCCATTTCATGGTTGGTTTTTGCGGACAGAAATGGTGATAGATCGCGAGATGTGTGGGCCAACCAGCACTTCACACGCTCAACTCCTTTGCGTGGAGATGTCGGAGGGCCTCGCCACGTCATCTAACCTTAGGTTACCGCCAAATAGACAGAATTGTAACAAGTCACACACTTCATTTTGTGAATTGTTTCAGTAATGTATTTCAATAACTTGAACTTCTTTAGAGATGTTGCCTAGCTGACATAAATACAATATAGTTGGGTTTAATTCCAGCCTTCAAAGTAGCCAAGGCATGGAATTTGGGTGCAAAGTTTGCGGAAGCAAATAAACCAAAACAATGTGAGGCACTGTCAGCACTTAATGTTGCGCTAAATCAACGTCGCTTTGTCACTTTTAACAAGTTTTCTTTTGATAATTCTGTCATTTACTATATTCCAAGCGTGCTGGTCAGGTTTGGTGTCATTCGCAGCATCTGGCAGGGAGATATGACGTTCCAAACGTGAGAGCGGGTGAATCTGTGCAAGGATAGGCCTGTGCGCAACATGTCACTGTTTCAACGTCTGGTTGTTGTTTTTACCTCTATTTCTTCACACAGCTCCATATTATGTCCTATTTGCTAGCCATAGGAACTGGTTTGACCTCGTTCGCACAACTACGCAGCACGTGGCGCTTGTTTGTGCATTTGCTGGCCTGAAACTGTGCAAGGATAGGCCTGTGCGCAACATGTCACTATTTCAACGTCCGGTTGTTATTTTTACCTCTATTTCTTCACATAATTCCCTAGTACCTCTTATTTCCTAGCCATAGGAACTGATTTTACCTCGTTCGCACAACTACGCAGCACGTGGCGCTTGTTTGTGCATTTGCTGGCCTGAAACTGTGCAAGGATAGGCCTGTGCATAACATGTCACTGTTTCAACGTCTCGTTGTTGTTTTTACCTCTATTTCTTCACACAGTTCCCTATACGTCCTTTTTTCTAGCCATAGGAACTGGTTTGACCTCGTTCGCACAACTACGCAGCACGTGGCGCTTGTTTGTGGATTTGCTGGCCTGAAACTGTGCAAGGATAGGCCTGTGCGCAACATGTCACTGTTTCAACGTCTGGTTGTTGTTTTTACCTCTATTTCTTCACATAGTTCCCTAGTACGTCCTTTTTCCTAGCCATAGGAACTGGTTTGACCTTGTTCGCACAACTACGCAGCACGTGGCGCTTGTTTGTGGATTTGCTGGCCTGAAACTGTGCAAGGATAGGCCTGTGCGCAACATGTCACTGTTTCAACGTCTGGTTGTTGTTTTTACCTCTATTTCTTCACTTAGTTCCTAGTACGTCCTTTTTCCTAGCCATAGGAACTGGTTTGACCTCGTTCGCACAACTACGCAGCACGTGGCGCTTGTTTGTGCATTTGCTGGCTTGAAACTGTGCAAGGATAGGCCTGTGCGCAACATGTCACTGTTTCAACGTCTCGTTGTTGTTTCAAAAAGTCCACTAGTACATCCTATTCCTTTGCCATAGGAACTGGTTTGAGAGCATTCGCAGATTTACGCAGCACGTAACGCTTGTTTGTCCGTTCGATGGCCTGAAACTGTGCAATAATAGGCATGTGCGACACGTTGTGCGAAATCAACGTCTGTTTGATGTTTTAAACAAGGTTTCTTTTGACCATTGAAGCATTTACTATATTATAAGCGTGCTGGACAGGTTCGGTGTCATTCGCCGCATCTCATGGGGAGATATGATGTTCCAAACATGCGAGCAGGGAGAAACGTGCAAGGATAGGCCTGTTCTGTTTCGTGGTGAGCTAATGTTTAATATGTAATACGACCAATATTTAGACATACATGGATGACCTACATGTCAAAAGGTTACATTTTTCACGACTTGCAAAAAAATTTATATCAAAACACACTCAAAATGCAACCAAAGTATACAAAAATTATGAAACTACTGGGCACTACTCTTACTAATTATAATGCAACGTTTTTCGGGCGTGCGTTACATAATGTACATCGCGCCAACAGAGGTAAATTACATAGCGGTACTATGTTGGAAACACCTTTCCGTGGCCACGCCACGTCTGCCAACAGCTGGCAAAACATACCTTTTAGTGGCCAATAGGAATTTTCCGCGGCGAACCAACGCACTGGAACTGCCGCTGTGCTGGATAGGGTAAGGGGTGTCACCCTCGGTTAGTTGCTGCGTGGCTTTGTATGCGTGGCTAGGTCACGTGCAATGAACCTGGTTGCGTGGTCCAATTCCGTGCTGAGTTGTGGTGCCCCACTCTCGAAACTTCCAATTACCTGTTGTGCTGTACAAGTGAAGATTCCATCTCGACGGCCACGATCGATCGATAGCCACGTTTCTGCTGTCGTGATCATCTGACGGTCGCGACATTTCGAGCTGACAACATTCCCACTGACGGTTACGATGTTATCGTTCCTTCATCCCTGCAAAACTTTGCGCAGTCATATTCATCTGACGGCTCTGGACCGTGGAGGTGTCAAGATGGTCGCACCGCACGCGGCGTGGTCAGCCGACCTTCGCGCAAGCCAACCAATCATCGGATTCCGAAACGTCGATGCGCATGTTTTTTTTTTCGCTGAAATCGCACCCCCGAAGAGCAATAGGCGGTCGAAACGTTTTCGTGCAAGTTTTGAGGCCTCCAAAGTAGAATGAACCATGGTATATGTAGCCGTTTTTCCCACAGATGATGATATATCATTGTTTACGATGGGGGAAGTAGAAGGAACAAATTACCGGGCAGGCAATGGGCTGACCAGAAGGGTTCAGGGAGTTGGCGAGGATCTGGAGGGGGTTACACTTCCATCGCCATTTGCAGCAGAAATGACAGAAGCTGAAGCAGACGAACTCGTCAAGAGCCAGCGTGCCCTCTACCAGCAAGCTCTCAAGCGCCGTGAGACCATTCCTAGCAACGCCTGCAAGAAGAAGTGTACCAACACTCTCTTAGGTGTGCCTGCACCGAAGAAAAAACCCCGCGCCGCTAAGTCCGGTAAGAAGAAAGGCAAGCAGGGGAGGAAGGCAGGAGCTACTACAGGCAATCAAGCTGACTTACCTGCTCTCGCAACTACCGAAGAGGAGCTTGTCACAGAGGCGCTCCCGGACCTCCCTCTGCCCGCAAGTTCCCAGCAGCAGCAGCAGGCCGTTACGAACCCGAACCCTCCGCCCGCGAGTTTCTTGCAGCAACTTTTCACGAACCAGACGGCTCTGCCCGTGAGTTCCCAGCCGCAGCATTTCTCGAGCTGTCACCCGAACCGTCCTCTTCCCGCGACTCGCCAGCAGCAGCAGCAGCCTGTTGCTTCCCAGCAGCAGCAGCAGCAGCAGCAGCAGCCTGTTGCTTCCCAACTGCAGCACCAGCAGCCTGTTGCTACTACCCAACAGCAGCAGCATCACAACCTTGAGTTCCTCGCTGACGCAACCACCGGCGCGCTGGCTGGGGATTTCTTGACGGATAACCGCTCCGCCTTCGACAAGGAGCTGGACGAGTAGCTGGACGAGGAGGGGGGCGAGGAGCAGGACGACGATGAGGAAGAGGATTCCGAGGAAGAAGCTGGTGCCGAACAGCAGCAGCAGCAGCTTGCTCAGCAGCAGCAGCTTGCTCAGCAGCAGCAGCTTGCTCAGCAGCAGCAGCAGCAGCTTGCTCAGCAGCAGCAACAGCTGGTCGTCGAACAAAACGTTGTCGTCCGCGGAACACGGTCGGAAGGTGAGTGTACTTAGAACATTTGACTTGTTTCATTCTTCCAGCTGTGATATGTTTTTTGTTACTTCTTACTAAACTTGTCGTTGGTTCCTATATGCAGGTATCAATGCGCACTGGGTCAGACAAAATCGCGGACTGCAGGCGCAGGTTGAAGATCTTAAAGCAACTGTTGACATCTTGCAGATTTCTCAAGCCGAAGCGCAGCAGAAACTCGCCGCCGCGGAAGCTGAGTGCGAAATCCTACGTTCCCGACTGGCTGAGCTTGAGGCGCAACAGGCGGGCGGGGTACCAGAGATGTCTTCAGACGGCCCCGAGGTCAACCCGGCGAATCTCACAAGGGACAAAGAGGGTAACGTGATTTTGAAGACGAGCCTTCAACCGAAGGAGTTCGCGGTAAGTTTCGTTTCTTGAATTGGAACATTCGCGTTTGACCGTCCGTGTGTTCAGTATTTGTGTGTGCTTGTATTTAGAGGGCCGTACTATAATCTTCTGCTTTTTAATATGTTCTGCTGTTTACCGTTTCATCTCGATTGCAGTTAAAGGCTCTCGAGACGTTCACGTGGCTGATAACAGACGCGCCAGTGGAGTGCATGGAGTTCTTTCCAACATGGGAAGTCTTCCAACCTCAGCTCATCACGAAGTACCGACTATGTGGAGTGAATCGCGATGAGTATTTCTACGCGACTGGCAGCAGAATCGAGTTCGAGAAGCTGGCGATGAAGGTAATCAAAACAAAACGCAGCAACACGCACAAGAAAATTCGATTATATGCATGGGGTGCGGGTGGGTTGTTGGATGAGAGCAAGTGGCCGTTGCTAGCGGTGGAGTTGATCATCCCGTCGAAGAAACGCTCGGAAGCGAAGTGGCTGGAAGACTTCAGGCATGGTAAGAAGCTCGGTTTTATTTTTGTTTTTTGTCATTATTCGAAAAGAAACTGACAAAGATTTATGTTCTGTTATGTGCAGCTGTACTAGGATTTTCATGGCATGTCAATGGCGAAGGTGTTCCCTTCGCCAACATCGCTTTTGAGAAGGCAGCCCTTGCTGCGTTTTCCACTGTTACCTCCAATCTGGTGCTGTTGAAGATCCCTATGCTGGCGTACCTGTGCGTCGTAGTAAGTTTGTTGCTTTTCTGTGTGTTAGTCACACCTGTCCCAATCACAAGCTAACGATTTCCCCACTCATACGTGCAGGTAGAAGCCCCCCTGCAAAGCTTCAGGCCAGGGAGGGGCCAGCCTTCCTTGGGTGGGGTAGGCTCTACCAACAGCAACTACGTCCGCGCCAAGACTAATGTGGTCGTGGCGGCGCTTCATGATGCGATGCAGAACAACCCCACGATCTTGCAGCGTGATGAGCCCAAGGGGTTGGTGCTTGGTTCTGGGTCTGTGCGTATTCTCATTGAGGGGTGGGAGCGCGTGTTTCTGTAGTGGTTTCTTGATGTAGTAGATTTGTTTTTGTAGTGCTAATGTGACCACTAGTTTGTAGTGTTTCTAATTATTGTAGGTTTCTAATTTAATCAAGAGTTTTGCAACCATTTCAATATTAGTTATTACTGTAATTTGTGTAAAATAACTGTCCTGTCGCTGAAACCCCACGCTGGTTATCTGGTTACCAGATTATGTTCATTCAGTTACAAGTCGTGTTACCAGGTTACGAACATAATTCACTATGTCATATTATTATTGATTGCAGTTTAGAATACTTGATGGAGTATGTTGTAACAGTTGCAGAGGGTAACACTCGCGCCCAGCGATTTTCGGGTGCCAGCACTTTGACGATCGTAATCGGTCGTCTGCAGCTGTTTACTACCACCATCGCACCAGAAATTGGGGGTGGTGTGGACCGCGGTTGGCCCTTCCGGTCGTTTACTACTCAACCTTCCCCATTCGCTTTCTATCGTTAACTACCACATAACCCCAATCAACCCCAGCGTACGCTCCGACACTGTAGCTGAACAATCGGGAGTATATGCTGGTTTGGACACCCCCCCGTTTCCATACACAAAGGGCAATACCCTGGGTGGTTTATTGCCCTGGGGGTCAATCACGGTTCGCACAACACAAACCACGCAGAAGAAGGCGTTTACGATCCAAAACGCCTTCTACAAATTTCTGATGTCCTCCCCTCATCCCAAAATTACAAAAGTTGGGTTTGGCCTATCGGGCAAGGAAGTGGGTACTTCGAAACTTGGCTTGGAGTAGCTGCCTTCTCAATGCAATGAATCTACAGGCAATTTCGTAAGGCCCCGTACCTACCTCGCATGCCGAGCCTAGGACCCAACAGACTGAATACAATGTTGCTGGCTTGGGAACATTTACAAACCAGACACATCGGCCAATGAGAGCATCCCGTACCAAACGCCCAATAGGGCCTGAAAAGCCACCACAATGACCCTACCCCGCGTGAACAGTAATATTTTCTCGATATTGTCAGTTCAGCGTGCACAAAATTTGCGACACTGTCTTACACGTATTCCGGTACTCTCTTTTAGAATATCTTTTACGTCACGGGCTGTTTTGACACAAATAGTGACGCTTTGTCAGTACGACAGGGCTGTAAACCCAAACGACCAATGAAAAATATGGCTGGTTTTCCCTTCACAAGCATCTCAAATCACATTTACTTTTAGCCGTCGATTGTCAAGATCGACGGTTTTTAGTGATTTTGGCAATTGGTGCAGGTTCGATCGGTCACCGTCGATCTGAATCGCTTGAACGGTTTAGCTCAGAGGTCTGTTAGGTAAGGTTGGAATTTACACCGTAGATCTCTAAGGCAGTGAATGGTCGAGATCTCGCCTGGCTTCTCTCAAACCATTCCAAGAGATAAGTGTGGTTGCCAGGGGTTGGAATCTCAGCCATCGTTCGTCATCCCTGGATGGCCACGATCGACAGATGCAGAAGATAATGCTCTCTAGCTTCCAATTGGTTTATACACAGATTTCCGGCTGACGCTACCACACATAACTGGGTAGTTCCAACACCCATTCTTCTCATTTCCTCCTTTCATTTCTTCCAGACAATTTTGTTTCGTTCCCTGCTCTTCAGTTTCACCTGCCAGACCACGCTCTTGTTCGTCTTTCACCTTGGGAGTCTAGGGTTCGACTAATTGATTTTCAGTCGTTTGCATCTACCTTATCACACTACTGCAGGCGATATTGGCGTGGCATTTGGGCGTGGCGATATGGGCGTGGCAATATGGCATCTCCAAAATGTAATATCCCAGATGTGACCCCCAAGTGACTTTTGGGCAAGATTTGGGTCGTTTTGCGATCTGACCCTAAAGTTACTTTTGGGTCTGTCACTTTTGGTTCCTTTGAGGTCAGGTACGGGTAAGATTGGACCACCCAAAAGTAACATCAGGGTCTGATTTAGGTCATGTACAGGTCAGGGAAGGGTCACATTGGGCCGCCTAGGTCACATTGGACCCTTGCCAATCCTTCCCGAAACTGACTTCGGGGTCAGATTAGGGTCAGATTGGGGTCACATGTGCATGCCTCCTGTGCATTTAAATCCTCGATATAGCATGTCCATTTATTGTGTGTAACAAAAGAATCTTATTAAAATCATGTTTCCAACATAGATCAAAAGAACGTCATGATGATGTTTGCCACAGAAGACCCCAAACACTCTACGCACACACACTAAAAAAGCCCACCTCCAAGAGGGCCACAACACACCATAACAGCCAAACTGCAAATACAGCATGGCTACAAAAGAAACCAACACACAAAACCAACAAACACACATTAAAAGGTGAAAGGCCTTTTTCACGAGGAAAGGCACTGTAGAAGAAAACCAAAACATGCAATGGGAAATTATCACCTTTACTGCTCGGTAAACCAAGACGACATCATGAATGGCATACTAATAAAAATAATAATAATCTCTTCACGTGATTGTACTTTTGCAACCTTTATATAGGGGCGAAAGGTTTCAGCCACGCGGAAGTGGTGGCGGTGCGGAAATGGTGTCGATTCCAGCACAGTTTATTCAAATAATCTTCACCGCGGATATGCACCTGCTTGTAGAGATTCAAAAAAAAAAAGAGTGACATCAGACAATTTCACATGAAAAAATGGGGGAAAAAACATACTGTAAACGATAATATAATAAAGGGGAAACTGCATACCTCCATTATCGCTGCCGCTCGTTCTGCGAAAAAAGCGAAGGAACGTGCAACGACATAGTAATAGGGGCAACGAAACAACAATCTCCTAGAAATACGACATTAATATACTGCAATGGCGGAAGCATAACGTCAGACATATTTAGGAAATAATAGCAACGCTAAACAGTCATGTGAATCACCAAGATTGACTGTCATATTGTCGCTGAAGATTCTCAGATTGTGTTGACATTAGTTTCTATCAAAGTAACTAGGCAAGAATGAATGAACTAGCAGAAGTTTGGGTACAAATATGAAACCCTAGTTGGGGTTGTACCCCATATTGGCTACCCCACTACAGCCTACAAGCATAATACAGTTTAACACACCCCCATAGGCAAAGTGGGGGAGAACAAAGGGTCACAAGACCAGTCCAGCAAAGCAAAGCAAGCCCAGGGTGGATCACAACGTCACCACACTCCGAGCACAAGTAAAGGCCACAAGGCCAGTTCACATGCAGTGCTAGATATAGTACAAGACAAGCAACACAGTGATCAAAACCTAGCAAACAAGCAACAAGATATATATAAAGTACAGTACAAAGAATGTCAAGCAGTGAGCAAGTGAGGAAACGTGGACACAAGGCCTAAAGAAGTACAGTGCCGCTGATGATCACTAGGCGGGAGCGCCTTGGTGAAGATATCAGCAGTGTTGGCCTTCGAGTCCACGTACACAAGCCGAAGCTGACCGCGCTGCTGAAGCTCTCGAGCAAGAAAGTAGCGAAGAGCAATGTGCTTCGTCCTGTGCTCCAGTCTGTGCTCCTGACACAAGGCAAGAGCCGCCTTGTTGTCACCGTACAGAACTGGAGGAGAACTAGGCCGCTCTCCCAAGTCAGTCAGCAGGTAGGTGAGCCAGCGTAACTCCTGTGCAGCCATGGCTGTGGCGTAGATCTCAGCCTCACAACTAGAGCCGAGAACAGAGGAAGAGCGGGTGGACCGCCACGAGACAGAACCAGAGCCAAGGCTGAAGGTGTAACCCTGTGACGACCGCTGCGTAGCCAGGTCGTCCACCCAAGAAGCGTCCGAGTGGCCAGTGAGGACAACTCTGTCGCGTCCTCCAAGCACCAGCCCCATGCCTGATGTACTGCACAAGTAGCGCAGCACCCTCTTAGCAGCCTCCCAGTGCTCTCGCCTGTGTCTCCCAGGCGCAACGTAACGAGCAAGGATGCTAAGAGGGTACGCGAGGTCAGGTCGCGTGCAAGTCATCAGGTACATGAGGCAGCCCACAAGCTCTGGGTACGGGCCACTCGGCTCTACGGACTCGTCCGAAGGTGGAGCTGAGAGCGAGTGGCTGGTAGCCAGAGGTGTGGCCTGTGGTGAGGAGAACTGGAAGCCGAAGCGCTGAAGGACCTGCTGCACCATGTGTGACTGAGTCAGGGTGATGGTGCGGCGAGCTCTGTCCCGGGTGATCTGCAAGCCAAGGTAGCTACGCAGCTCACCCAGGTCAGTGCAGGTGTGTCTCTTCTGCAGCTCCGACTTCACACGAGCGAGTGCCTCAGTGTCAGCAGTAGCAAAGACCAAGTCGTCGACGTACACGAGAATGTAGAACGGCGGCAGCGACGTGTCTGTGCGCAGAAACAGCGACGGGTCAGCAGTAGACGGCGCGAACCCAAGAGCCGCAAGTGTAGTCCTCAGTGTGTCGTGCCACTCGCGTGGCGCCTGGCGGAGACCGTAGACTGGCCGGCGGAGGCTCCACTGGGTACCAGGAGGAAACGACCCAGTAAAGCCAGGTGGGCGGCGCAGCCAGATCTCCTCGTGCAGGCTGCCCTGCAGGAACGCTGTGCTGAAGTCAAGAGAGTGAAGCTCGTAGTCACGCTGAGCAGCAACGTGCAGCAGAACCCGAAGAGTGGTCATCTTCGGGGTGGGGGAGAAGGTCTGGAAGAAGTCGACCCCCTGACGCTGACTGAAGCCTCGAGCAACGTAACGAGCCTTGAAGACAGGCGGAGAATCTGGCGGCCGCTTCACCCTGAAAATCCACATGCCATCGACGATGTTCGCCCCAGGAGGGGGAACCTCGTCGACGTAGGTGCCTGTGGACTTCCAGGATGCCATCTCTGCGTCCATGGCTGTCTGCCACTGAGAGGAGTAGGGACCCGAGATCGCCTCTGCGTAGGTGCGCGGAGTGGGGATGTCTAGTGCATCCGGGTCTCCCTCAGGGGCAAGCAACCAGGCCACGAGATGAGGTACAGCAGCCGCGAGAGAGTCAAAGTCCTCCTGCCTGTCCTCAAGGACGTCCGTGCCAAGAGCACACTCACCCCCGACGGACGGAGGACAGACAGACGCAGACTCAGACTCAGCAACAAGGCTAGCAGCGTAGTCTAGACGACAGGCAGCAGCAAAGTCAACCAACTCAGCGACCAGAGCAGACGCAGCCGAGGACTCAAAGGTAGGGTCAGTGACAACAGTAGCTAGGAGACGCGTGACAGTAGGGTGCTCAGCGCGATACCGGTCAGACTCAGGGTCCGGAACGTCAGGCAAGGAGGACGCAGGAGGAGACGGTAGAGGGACACGCCGAGGAGCAGTAGAGGGACGCAGAGTCATGTAGTGAGTGCCTGGGACAGGAGGAGGACGCTCACGACAGACACGACTACCAGTGCGAGCAGGACGAACAGGCGACGCAGGACGAGACTCAGGCTCACGACGCTCTGCAAGACCTCCTGTGGGACCAGTGTAAGGAGAGGGAGCAGGGAGAGGCGAGGTAGGCGGTAACTGTGACTGCGGCTGGACAGGCGGAGGACACTCGACGGAGGGAGGAGGACAAGGAGGAGGAGCCTGCCCAAGAACCTGCTGAAGGAGCGGTACGAAGTACGGTCGCGGCCGCGCAGCGTCTCCAGAAGCAGAAGAGACTCCAGCGGCCGGGTCCTCAGTACCAGCAGGAGCTCCAACGTCCGGGTCCCCAGCACCAGCAGCAGCGCCACCGCTCGGGTCCTCAGCTCCAGCAGCAGCTCCACCAGGTGGGTCCGCAGCACCAGCAGCAGCGCCACCCCCAGAGGCGGCAGCTCCAACTCCGCTAGCACCGCCAGCGCCAGAGTCCCCAGCTCCAGCAGCTCCAGTCGTAGTGCTCCCAGAACAACCAGTCCCGGCAGCTCCAGTACCCCCAGCTCCAGCCGAGCCACGAGGACGGCGGAAGCGCCGGACGTACCAGTCACGAAGCTGCTGCGGTGTGAGAGACTGCTCAGCACCCCGAACCGGCGCACCCCAGACGCAGCAACCCGAGGCTCCGTAGGCTCAGCAGCAGCACCCCCAGGCTCAGTACCCGCAGGCTCAGCACCCCCAGACTCAGCACCCCCAGACTCCGCACACGCAGGCTCAGCACCCCCAGTCGCAGCACCCCCAGGCTCAGCACCCCCAGGCGGCAAACTCTCAGGCACAGTACCCTCAGCTCCAGCACCCGCAGTCCCAGCACTCCCAGGCCCAGCACCCGCAGGCTCAGTACCCCCAGGCTCAGCACTCCCAGCAGTACCACCTGCAGCAGCACCTGAGTCACCTGTGACCTCGACAGGCTCAGCGACGGGAGGAGGGTCTACCTGAGAGACACCTGAAGGAGCAGGACCCTGAGGGGGAAGGGGGTCTACCGGAGGGGGGCCAGGAGCAAGGAAAAGCGGCGGGGGAGGGAGGGGGGCAGTGCGGTAGGGGAAGAGACGGTAAAAAGGGACCGACTCGTCAAAGGTGACATCCTGAGAGGCGAAGACCCGGCGCGAGGTGGGGTGGTAAAACTGCCAGCCAGGCGCGTCAGGGACAAAGCCAAGGAAGACACAGGGAAGCGTGCGGGAGGAGAGCTTGTCCGCGGACGTATCGCGGACAAGGGCACGAGCACCCCACACCCGGAAGCGCGACGCATCGCCAACCTCCCCCGTCCAACGCAGTGTGGGCGAGGTCTCCGGCAAGGAGACACGGGGCCAGAGGTTGAGCTGATGCGCGGCGTACCGGACAGCAAACGGCCACAGAAAATGGGGAGCCGCCGCGTGGACCAAGGAGGTACGAGCGACCTCCATGACCAGGCCAATGCGGCGCTCAGCAACCCCATTCTGCTGTGGGGAGTCCGGAAGCGTGAAGGTCTGCTCAATGCCCTCCGCCTGACAGAAGGTCCTCAAGAGATCGGAGGAGAACTCACCATCTCTGTCAGAGTGCAGACGCAGGACAGGAAGATCCGTCCGGAAACGGCGGCGGAGCTGGAGACGAACTGTGCGGATCCAAGGGATCAGAACAGCAGGGACCTCACCCTTGGTGCGCAAGGGGAAGACCGTGGTGTAACGCGAGTAGTCGTCGACAACCAGCAAAAAATACCGCTCACCGCCCTGACCACGAACGCGGGCTGGGCCCCACACGTCCAGGTGGAGGGTCTGCAGAGGAGCCTCTGTCGGGGGGAACGAGGAGGAGTGAGGAGCGGCGCGCTGCCACCCCTCGACACAAGGAAGGCAAGGCGGCGCAGGCGAGGCAGGGAGGGGAGGGAGGGACCTGGGAAGACCAGACACAAGGTGGCGACGGTGCATGCCACGAAGGCGTGGCAAGGAGGGGTGACCCAGGCGGTGGTGCCAGAGAAGAGTCTGGTGCGACAGGGAACGACACTCACAGGCGTGGGCTACCAGACCTGACGCAGACACCTGACCGACAGCAGCGACCTGAGGAGACGCAGTGGTCAGTGTGTAGAGACTCGACCCCGGCCGACGGGTAAACGTAGCCAGGTGACGGCCGGTCCTGGAGCACGTGCAGATCGCCACACGCTGTCCTCCAGGGGTAAAGGTGTCAACCCACTGATCCTGGATGACAGCGTTGCTCACCAGGTTCGTCGAGAACGAGGGGAGGTGGAAACCCGTCAACGAGCCAGACGGAACCGCCGGACAAGGGAGCACAGTGGTGGACTGGGCAAGGACTGGGCCCCCAGAGGGGTCAGCCAAGGAGACTGGGACCGGTGCAGGAAGCGGTGTGAGCTCAGTACTGTCACGAAAGAAACAGCGGGAAGCACCTGAGTCAAGGGTGAAGGTGTGACAGGCCTCAGCCGGTGCGGTACCTGAGAGAGCAGTCTCTGTGGGTGCTGTACCTGAGAGAGCAGACTCGCAAACAGCCGGGACAGCACTGGAGGGAGCAGGCACAGGGGGCACCATACCAGAGAGAGCAGACTCACTAGCACCTAGGGCAGTGGGCTCTATACCTGGGTCAGGCGGCACACACAAGTAACAGTCTCCCTCGGCACTAACAGTCAATGCATACATGGCAGCAATAATAGCATCATAGTCAAGAGCAAAGATATCAACACCAGCCCTCATCAGCTCAGCCCAGCGAGGGCGCTCAACATCCTCGCCCATCTCCTCACGCCAAGCGTCGTCAAGGCGGAAGAAGCAGCGGTACTGAGTGTGGAACTTTCCACACGTCTGCCCCTTGCGATCACCTGTGCGAATGACATAGGAACAGCGGCCACTGCCCCCAGACGTCCCACGCTGAGCAAGCCACTCACGAAGCTGCTGGGTCGACTGGGGACGCTGCTGCTGCTGGGAGCTCTGGCCCGAGCCGGTGCCTCCACTCCGACCTCCACCGCCGCCACTACCTCCGCTCCGACCGCCACCACCGCCACCGCCACCGCCACTACCGCCACCGCCGCCACTGCCGCCGCTGCCACCACCGCCACTGCTCCCGCCGCCGCCCCCGCCTCCGCCGCCGGCCCCACTCCCACCGGCACTCCCGCCACCGCTCCCTCCAGCACCGCCTCCCCCCCCACCTCCCCCACCCCCTCCCCCCCCAGCGCCACCCCCGCCACCCTTGCCCCCCTTGCCCTTGCCGGTGCGGCGCCTCCCACCAGGAGCAGAAGCAGCGCCAGCAGACTCAGCACCAAGGAAGTCAACAGCAGCAGCAGTAGCATAGGAGGGAGCGAGGGGAGAGGGAGAGCACCCCTCAAAGATGGGGGTGCGAGGAGCGCCGCGAGCAGCACCAACAGCCACAATGCTCTTCTCGGCTGCTAGCAGCTTCTCCTCTAGGAGGGCGACAGTGAGCTCAGTGGGACAGCGAGCAAGGAAATAGTCGCGCACTGAGCTGAGGGTGTCAGGGAGACGGGTGACTATGAAGTGGAGTGCCCAGTACAGGGGAGGGGGGTTCTTAGCGCAGAACTCGGTGGGAAGGGCGGCACGCAGGCGAGCATCACTAGTGCGAAGGTGGGTGATAAGATCGGCGACTGTAGCAAAGGTGGACAGGTCAGGGAACAGGTAAGGCAGCATGAGACGGCTAAGCTCGGCTGTGGCAGGTGAGGAGTAGCGAGCAACGACAGCGTCATATAGGGCCTTAGCGGTTTTGCAGTCGCCAAAGTGCTCTAGCTCAGCTAACGGCAGGTGACTGCGAATAGCCAGGCGAGCTGCAGCGTCACGAGTCTGCCACTGTGAACGTACACTAAGCTCGGCTGTGGCAGCAGGAGCAGCGGCAGCACCAGACGCGTAGTCATAGAGGGAGATGTGGTCCGTGCTATTGCTCATAAGATACAACTGCAGGTCATCGAGCCAGGAAGTGAACTGCACGGGACGGCCCTCAGCATCGAAGGAAAGAACGCGAATAGAGGCCATAGCTCAGGCGTGAGGGCACAGCAGAGCAGCGGCAGCAGCAGAGGGAACGCGCAAGAGCGAAGCTAGCAGCCACAGCAGGAGCAAGCGGCGGTGCACAGTCAGGGAGCAGCAGGCGAGGCGGGTGGCGCTGCAGGCGGGAATTGCGGCGAGCGGGCTGCGAAGCGGGCAGCGGGGCGGGCGGGCGACGCGGCGAGCGGGCAGCGCGGCGGGCGGCTGCGAAGCGGGCAGCGGGCGGGCGGGCGACGCTGCAAGCGGGCAGCGGGCGGGCGGGCGACGCTGCAAGCGGGCAGCGAGGCGGGAGGGCGACGTTGCGAGCGGGCAGCGGGCGGGCGGGCGACGCTGCGAGCGGGCAGCGAGCGAGCGGGCGACGCTGCGAAGCGGGCAGCGGGCGGGCGGGCGACGCTGCGAAGCAGGTAGCGGGCGGGCGGGCGGCGCTGCGAGCGGGCAGCGAAGCGGGCGGGCCGCGAAGCGGGCAGCGAGCGGGCGGGCGGGCCGCGAAGCGGGCAGCGGGGCGAGCGGGCTGCGAAGCGGGCGGGCCGCGAAGCGAGCAGCGAGCGGGCGGGCGACTCTGTGAGGGGCGCGCGAGGGCGCTAGCAAGGGGCGCGCGAGGGCGCTAGCAAGGGGCGCGCGAGGGCGCTAACGAGGGGCGCGCGAGGGCGCTAACGAGGGTGCGCGAGGGCGCTAACGAGGGGCGCGCGAGGGCGCTAACGAGGGGCGCGCGAGGGCGCTAACGAGGGCGCACGAGGGCGCTACGAGGCTAGGGCACGGGGTAGCGTGGTAACCGCATGCGAGCGGTGGTGGGCCCTTAAAAAAAAAGGTCGGTAGGTCCTAGGGACCTCCTGCTCTGATACCATATCAAAGTAACTAGGCAAGAATGAATGAACTAGCAGAAGTTTGGGTACAAATATGAAACCCTAGTTGGGGTTGTACCCCATATTGGCTACCCCACTACAGCCTACAAGCATAATACAGTTTAACAGTTTCCTGCCAAACGAAAGTACATAACGGGTAATCACAAAGGATATAAATTAGAAGCGTATAGATTAGGAAAATTTGCAGGAGGCGCGGAAACTGATGGGTATGCAGAAACAGCTACAATCATGGCTGAGTTTAATAGTTGGGGATCGAACTAATACGAACACGGGAACGGCAAGTTAAGGACTTAGGGACGGGGCTAGGAATAACAAGACAAAAAGATTAAAACATAGAACATCTAGATCTGAAACAAAAAGGCTAGAGTGAGTGGAGGAGGTGGTGAAATGTCTACAAGGTTGGGTTGAGCATGGTTGATTTAGGACGTGTCCCCTCAACAGCGATTCTGCAATCGAGGGTACGCAGGATCAATTTTGAACGTGGTTACCAAAACGTCCAGAAGTTTTCAATGCAATACGCAGGAGTTTGTTGCGGTCGAAGTTCAATTTCGACACGTTTGAGCGAGAGGGGACGCGTCCTGATGCGATGAGGCTGGCTTGTGTGGCAGGTTGCGTAGAGAGGTGGTGCAGGGTCGTTATTGGTCGGGGTCGGGTCAGCCTGGGGTCAAGGTTGGCTTAGGGTCAAAATCATTTTGGTGATGGGGCGTGGCGTCATGGGCGTGGCGACATGGGCGTGGCGACATGGGCGTGGCGACATGGGCGTGGCGATATGGGCGTGGCGATGTGGGCGTGGCGATGTGGGCGTGGCGATGTGGGCGTGGCGATGTGGGCGTGGCGATATGGGCGTGGCGATATGGGCGTGGCGATTTGGGCGATGGCGTGTGGTTGCGGCAGCGTTGTTACTACTGTAAGCACTATGCTTAGTTTCTGTTGTCTGTTCTGCTAACCATGAACTTTTGTTGTCTGTTTGTTTAACTCTTAACGGTGTATGAACGTGTCGTCATTTTGCAGGCTACAAGTTTCCCTGTGCAGAATGTTCTATTATGTTTTGTTGTCATCAATTTCGTTCTGTATTTTCTGGCACGTGTTGGCTGAACACTGGTACGTATTTGGCGCTCTCTACTTGTTGATTATTGACTCTTCTTTTGCAGGGAGGTGTTTATCGATTGCACGCGCAAGGCGACTTAGTAGGGCAGTACCACGTATATTTGTATTGGTGGGATGTCTATTTGTAACGTTCTATAAAAATATTCAATTTCACTGTGCTTTAACAAATAAGCGTTTATCTGGAATCGTAAATCAAATGCAATGAATCATGCCGAAATTAGCTGTATATGCACTATGCACTACATACTATGTACCTACTCGATGCTTGCTCAGGGAGTAGGTTCAGAGTAAATTTAGAATATCTACTATGTAGTTACTATACATTTATCGGAGTATGTACTATGTGGTTACCCTTTTTCCACCCCGTATGGGGATTCGAAGTAAAATGTTTGTAGCAGAACCTATAAGTACAATGTAGCCGAGTTCACTGTAGGTACATCGAACATCGCATGCAGCTACGAGGTGACTACAATGTAGCTCCAGCGGAGTTTTTCGGGATGCTCGCCGTTTCCTCGCAAAGCAATCCGTTGACGCTCACTCATGCCTCTACAACTCCGCCAACGCTTCACGACTGATTGCACCCGTTTCTCGCTGTTTCTTCACAAAGTGCCAATCCATTGACGCTCAC
This sequence comes from Closterium sp. Yama58-4, assembly GCA_947470075.1. Taxonomy (NCBI): domain Eukaryota; kingdom Viridiplantae; phylum Streptophyta; class Zygnematophyceae; order Desmidiales; family Closteriaceae; genus Closterium; species Closterium sp. Yama58-4. Next base: position 444,571 of record CANIUD010000817.1, on the reverse strand, counting down.
TCATGCCTCTACAATTCTCCATCGCGGGAAAGACAAGGGCCAAAAGTGACGGATTTGTGACTTTTCCGTCACATTTAGGTATACGGTTTTAGGGAGAAAAAGGTGAGGGTTGAAAGTACACAAACCAACGTAACCTAGCTGTCACGAAAATGCCACTGCGAAGTCCCCATTTTGTCACGCAAAAGTCACAATGACGTGACAGCCGGAGTCACACAAAAGTGACTGGACAGTCACTTCGTTGGTACCGAATCGCGTCCACGTGTAACACGATATTTTTCCACGTGTCTTTTTCGATGATTGGTCGACAAGGACCAATAACATGTCAGTTATGGGTGTGCCTAAATGCATTTTGATTGGCTGGCGATTCTGAAATTGGACCCCGTGTCGCACACGAAACACAGCATCGCTTTGCATCACGTCCAAAAATTAAACTGAATGTGCATCTGGCGCTTTGAAATTGTTTCATTAGTCAGGCATGCGTACATAGACACAACTGTCAACCGTACGACCACTGTCAACTGTCACCGTCAACTGTCAACTGTCAACTAGCAACTGTCAACTGGCATATGGATATCACGATCCAAACGCCAAGACACCGGATTTTGCCAATACACTAATTGACCATAAGGTCAAATGTTTACGACGAAACCACCATGGAACTTGTTAGCACCTGGAAAAAAGCACGGAAACAATAACAGCAGATAGTGAGTCGTGGAAAGCATAGGACACAGCAAGTGAATCGAGCAGCGCAAAAAGAAAGATGGGCACAACGGTTAGGTACTTCCATAAAATATATGTCGTTCGTTATGGAACCTGCAATCAAGACAGCATCAACAGATCGTGACACGTGGGAAAAGAAACATAACAACCACAGGCTTACCGGAAATGCACACAAACACACCTGTATCCGCGCTAGCACATCCACCTGCACTGCACCGCACATACACGCGAAAAGTGCACGATACACGTCAAGTGACGATCGCGCTGCCATCACTCCGTCTCCCTCACCTGGCTGCTATCGCGCTGCCACTTGCGGATTGCCACGCGGAAAAAAAAAACGCAAATAGCAATATCGTGAGGGGAAGCATCATCTCTAAAATGTACTAACCCGAAATGGACCCCCAGGTTACTCCGGGGCAACATTCAGGTCACCTCAGAATCTGACCCAAAAGATACTTCTGGAAATGACACTTTAGGCTAGTTTGAGGTCAGAAAGTGTAACCGACAAGTAACTCTCGGGTCAGGTACGGGTCATTTACGGGTCAGGTACGGGTCAGAAATTTGGTGGAAAAAGTCAGTTACGGGTCAGGTACGGGTTAAGATTTGGCGGGAAAGGTCAGATTTGGGTCAGTTTCGGGTCACACGTGGCCAGCGCATGGCCTGATTATATCCCCTTTACCTTGTGTTCTTTTTTTGTAATAAGCTTCTTTTGTTGAAAATATATAATATATTTTTCACTATATAACAACAGAACGTCAAATAACATCAGCATGACTATGTAATAAATAGGGCCTTGTACAGTTGCCCCAGAATATGTACATCACTGCACAGCTAAAATAACCTGACATCACACAACCAACACGCATTATTGGGTTAAAGACATTACACATGTGATAACGCCAGCCTAAGAATATGAAAACCGGAACAATCATTTAACAATTATGATTTATCACCGTGTAATTTGGAAACATCACCTTCACTGCTCTGTGCCCCAAAATAACATCAGGCATGGCATAATAAAAATAATCTTCACGGGCTTGTTTCCATGTCAGGTTGTTATAAGGGGCGAGAAGTAAAGGCGACGCGGAAGTGGTGGCGACGCAGCATAGTTTTTCCAAATTAATCTTCACAACATATCTGCACCTGCATGTAGAGACTATAAAAAAGCTAACATGAGACAAGCTGACAGTAATAAAATGGCGGAAATCTCCATTACCTTCACTCTCTGTCCTGCGTCTAAGCAAAGAAACGTGATGCGAGAATTATAGATTGCAAAGTAAAGGAAATGAACCAACAATCTGCAAGGGAGGGTGACTTCATAGATCGCAATGGCGGAAAGATAGAATATATTGCGAAGTAAAGAAAATGAACCAACAATCTGCAAAGGAAGGTGAAGTCATAGATCGCAATGGCGGAAAGATAGGATATATTGCAAAGTCAGGAAAATGAAACAACAATCTACAAGGACAGACGACTTAAAGAGATCGCAATGGCGGAAAGACAGATTGATATATTTCTAGGAAATAACATCACCGCTGTAAAATCTAGTGAATCACCATAATTCACTATCGTGTTGTATCGCAGGTTGTGTTGACACTCGTTTTCTGCCACAGCGAGGTTAATAACGGGAAGAAAAAATAAGTAAGAATTAGAATCGTAAAGACTTCGCTCGTTTGGATTGTGTTACAATCTGAAGTGGGACTTAGCGAAAGGATCGTTCAGGGTTGATCGCAGGTAGTGTCGCAGCGGAAGTAGTGAACTCAGGTCAGAGTGAATGTAAATGACTGAGATTGATGATAGCATGCATACATAGAGTTTATATAGGAAATACAAAGGAATGCGAAACGACCTAGACTAGCCATGTACTCTAAGGGGTACATTCCCTTATTACAGCGAAATTCAAACCGTGCGGCGCGGGAATCAGTTTCAAACCTGTTCCCGCTCTTTTCACTTCAAATGTTTCTGCCTGCATCGGTCTTGATCAGACGGTTGCTGTGTCGCTTCGAGACTGGCAGCGTAGTCTAGGCGACAGCGAGCAGCGAAGTCGACAAGCTCAGCAACCAGAGCAGACGCAGCAGTAGACTCAAAGGAAGGGTCAGTGACGACAGTAGCAAGGAGACGCGTGACAGTAGGACGCGCAGCACGAAGGGAGTCCGACTCAGGGTCAGGAAGGTCAGGAAGAGAGGACGCGGGAGGAGAAGGCAAAGGGGCACGCAGAGGAGCAGTGGAAGGACGCAGAGACATCCGGTGCGTGCCGGGGACAGGGGGAGGACGCTGACGTGAACCACGACCACTAGTGCGAGCAGCGCGGACAGGCGACGCAGGGCGAGACGCAGGCTCACGACGCTCAGCAAGACCTCCAGTAGGACCAGTGTAGGGAGAAGGAGAAGGAAGCGGGGAGGCCGGCGGTAACTGCGACTCGGACTGGACAGGAGGCGGACACGCTAAGGGAGGAGCAGGACCAAGAGAGGACGGAAGACCAAGAACCTGCTCAAGGAGCGGAACGAAGTACGGCCGTGGCCGCGCAGCTCCACCAGCGCCAGCAGGAACAGCACCAGCACCCCCAACGGGAGCACCAGTACCAGGAGTGCCCCCAGCTCCAGGAGCACCAACTCCAGCACCCTCAGCAGCACCAGCGCCAGCAGCACCTCCAGCGCCAACACCCCCAGTAGCTCCAGCTCCAGTCGGACCACCCGAAGACGCAGCAGCTCCAGCTCCAGGAGCACCAGCAGCACCAACGCCAGCAGCACCAGTAGCACCACCAGCTCCAGTAGGAGGAGCACCCGTAGGCCCAGCAGCTCCAGCAGCAGTAGAACCTCCAGCGTCCGCAGCACCACCAGCTCCAGCAGCACGCCGCCAGCGCCGGGCGAACCACTCACGCAGCTCCTGTGGAGAGAGCAGCTCCCGCCGGGACGAAGCACCCGAAGAACTGCCAGGCTCAGCACCACCAGACGCCACACGAGCAGGTCCAGCACCCTCAGGCTCCGCACTCCGAGACACAGCACCCCCAGGCTCAGCACCCCCAGGCACAGCACCCCCAGGCTCAGCACCCCCAGGCTCAGCACCCCCAGGCTCAGCACCCCCAGGCTCAGCACCCCCAGGCTCAACACCCCCAGGCTCAGTACCCCCAAGCTCAGCACCCCCAGTCGCAGCACCCCCAGACCCAGCACCCCCAGGCTCAGCACCACCAGCAGCACCAGAGTCAACAGCTACCTCGATAGGCTCAACTGCATCTACCTGGGACACACCTGAGGGAGCAGGACCCTGAGGGGGGAGGGGGTCTACCGGAGGGGGACCTGGCGTAAGGAAGAGCGGCGGGGGAGGGAGGGACGCAGTGCGGTAGGGGAAGAGACGGTAGTAGGGAACCGACTCGTCAAAGGTGACGTCCTGGGACGCGAAGACACGGCGCGAGGTGGGGTGGTAGAACTGCCAGCCTGGCGCGTCAGGGGGAAAGCCAAGGAAGACGCAGGGAACAGCACGAGAGGACAGCTTGTCCGCAGACAAGTCGCGGACAAACGCCCTAGATCCCCAGACACGGAACGCAGACGCATCGCCAGCCTTCCCCGTCCACAGCAAAGCAGGGGAGGTCTCCGGCATGGAGACCCGGGGGTGAAGGTTGATCTGATGCGCCGCGTACCGAACCGCAAACGGCCACAGAAAATGGGGAGCAGCCGCATGGATCATGGACGTACGAGCGACGTCCATGATCATGCCGATGCGGCGCTCAGCAATCCCATTCTGCTGCGGAGAGTCCGGAAGCGTGAAGGTCTGGCGGATGCCTCGTGCACGACAGAAGGCCCGCAGAAGGTCAGAGGAGAACTCTCCGCCTCTGTCGGAGTGCAGACGCCGAACAGGAAAGTCCGAGCCGAAACTCTCCTGGAGCTGGAGACGAGCTGCGCGGATCCAGGCGATCAACACCTCAGTGACGTCACCCTTGCTGCGCAAGGGGAAGACTGCGGTGTAACGCGAGTAGTCGTCAACCACCAACAGGAAGTAACGCTCGTGACCCTGCCCACGGACGCGGGCTGGGCCCCACACGTCCATGTGAAGCGTCTGCAGCGGAGCCTCTGTCGGAGGAAACTCGGAGGAGTGAGGGGCAGCGCGCTGCCGCCCCTCGACGCAGGGAACGCAGGTGGGGGCAGGCCCCGGAGGAAGAGGAGGGAGGGACCGGGGGAGGCCAGAGACAAGAAGACGGGAAGCCATGCCTCGAAGACGAGGCAGGGAGGGGTGACCAAGGCGGTGGTGCCAGAGGAGAGTCCGGTGGGACAGGAGACGACACGAGCAGGGGGCAGACTCAGGACCAGACCTGGACGCCGCAGCAAACACCTGACCCGACGCTGCTACCTGAGCAGACTCAGTGACTGGAGGAGACTCAGTAGTCAGTGTGTACAGGCTCGACCCCGGCCGACGGGCAAACGTGGCCAAGTGTCGGCCCGTGTCCGCACACGTGCAGTGGGTCACCCGCTGACGCGCAGGGGTGAACTGGTCAACTCCTTAATCCTGGAGGTCAGCACCCGCCACCAAGTTCGTAGAGAACGAGGGGAGGTAAAGACCCGACAGGGAGCCAGACGGGACCGCCGGACACGGTAGGACAGTGGAGTAGTGGGCAAGGACAGGACCCCCAGAGGGGTCTGCCAGGGAGACTGCAACAGGCCGACTGAGCGGCGTGAGAGTGGTGCAGTCTCGAAAGAAGGAGCGGGAAGCACCCGAGTCAAGGGTGAAGGTGTGGGTGTCCGGTGACGACGCAGCACCTGAGAGCGCAAACTCACCGGCACCTGGGGCGGCAGACGCACTGGCACCTAGAGCAGCAGCCTCACAAGTACCTAGCGCAGCAGCCTCTATGCCTGGGTCAGGCGGAAAACACCGGTAACAGTCACCCTCATCACTAATAGTCACAGCATACATGGCAGCAAGAATAGCATCATAATCAAGATCATAGATCGCAACACCCGCCCTAGACAGCTCGCCCCAGCGAGGGATCTCAGTAGCGTCGGGGAACTGGTGGCGCCACGCGTCCGTCAGACGGCCGAAGCAGCGCTGGGTGGAGTGCGCGCCCCCACACTGCTCACCCGCCCGGTCGCCGGTACGGAGAACGTAGGTACAGGGGCCAGCACCCCCGCCCCGCTGACGAGCAGTGTACCACTCACGAAGCTGCTGGGGGGAAGGGGTCTCACGGGTACGCTGCTGCTGCTGCTGCTGGCGCGCACCACCACCGGAGCCACCCCTCTGCGCAGCGCCACCCCGACCAGCTCCACCGCCTCCGCCGCTACCTCCTCCAGTACCGCCACCTCCGCCACCTCCGCTCCCACCGCCACCGCCGCCTCCACCTCCACCTCCAGTCCCGCCACCGACGCCCCCACCCCCGCCACCACCCCCACCGCCACCCCCACCCCCTCCACCACCTCCACCTCCGCCTCCACCGCCCCCTCCAGCTCCTCCAGCACCCTTGCCCCCCTTGCCCTTGCCAGGGCGGCGTCTCCCGCTAGGGGCAGACGCCGCAGCGACCGACTCAAGACCAACGAGGTCGGCCGCAGCAGCAGAGGCAACAGAGGGCAAGAGGGGAGAGGGGGAGCACCCCTCAAAGACAGGGGTACGAGGGTCACCACGAGAGGCACCTACAGCGACTATGCTCTTCTCTGCCGCTAGAAGGCGCTCCTCGAGGAGGTCAACGGTGAGGGTGGTGGGGCAAACAGAGAGGAAGTGGTCCCTGACCGGGCGAAGGGTGTCAGGGAGCCGGGTGACTATGTAGTAGAGGGTGATGTACATGGGGGGGGGGTTCTTGGCGCAGAACTCAGCACGAAGCGCCGCGCGATAGCGAGTGTCACTAGTGCGAAGGTGCGTAATGAGGTCAGCGACAGTGGGAAAAGCGGCGAGGTCAGGGAAGAGGTACGGTAGGATGAGGCGGCTAAGCGCAGCAGTGGCAGGGGAAGAGTAGCGAGCAACTACAGCGTCGTACAAGGTCTTAGCACTCTTGTACTGACTAAAGTGCGCACGCTCAGCGGTCGGCAAGTGGCGGCGCACAGCAAGGCGGGCAGCAGCATCGCGCGTGGCCCACTGTGAGCGAACAGTGGCGTCAGCATCAGCAGCAGGGGCAGGAGAGGCACCAGAGGTGAGGTCAAAGAGGGAGAGACCGTCTGCTCTATCGCTCAGCAGGAAAAGCTGCAGGTCATCTACCCAGACGTCAAAGTCAATGGCCCGACCCTCAGCGTCAAAAGTGAGGACACTGGGGGCAGCCATGACAGTAGCAGACTAGCAGTGAGAGCAGCAGGCAAGGGCAGAGCAGTGGTGGAGGCGCTGCTCTTACCGGGCAGGCGAGAAGGACCGAGGCTCGCCGGCAGGAACAGGGCCGCGACGGCAGTAACGGCGGCTCGGCGGTTCGGCGGCTCGGCGGCTCAGCGGCTCGACAGCTCGGCGGCAGCGGCGTCTCGGCGGCTCGGCAGCACGGCGGCAGTGGCGGCTCGACGGCTCGTCAGCTCGGCGGCAACAGCCGCTTGGCGGCGCCTGCAGCTCAGCGGCAGCGGCGGCTCGGCGGCGCCGGCGTCTCGGCGGCTCGGCTGCTCGGCGGGGCCGCGAAGGTGTGGCGACGGGGCCGCGAAGGGCGGCGGTGGGGTCGCACGGGTGTGACGACAGGGGTCGCGGGCGGCTGCGACGGGGTCGCGGGCGGCTGCGGCGACGGGATCGCAGGCGGCTGCGGCGACTAGGTCGCGGGCGGCTGCGACAGCAGGGTCGCGGGCGGCTGCGGCGACGGGGTCGCGGGCGGCTGCGACGGCAGGGTCGCGGGCGGCCGCGGCGACGAGGTCGCGGGCGGCGCGAAGGGCGATGGGGCCGCTACGGGCGGCGGTGGGGTCGCGGGCGTCTGCGACGAAGCCGCGAGGGGCGACGCCGGGGTCACGAGGGTGGGGCCGCGGGGTCGCGAGGGTAGGGCGACGGGGCCAGTAGAGGCGGCGCCGTGGCCGCGAGGGCGACGCGACGGGGCCGCAAGGACGGCGCGACGGGGCCGCTAAGGGCAGTGAGAGGGGAGCGCGACTCGGGCAGGGGCGGAGTGCGCTCCGGGCAGGAAAAAAAAGTCGGTGGGCCCTAGGAACAGTTCCCACGAGGGAACCTGCTCGATACCATGTGAAAACTAGAACGAGAATGATTGCATTGAGCAGCATGAGGAGTACAAGTACCAAACCCTAGAATGTTGTACCCCATATAAGCTACCCCACTACAGCCTACACAGACTATAGTGTATGAGTTTGACATAAGGGCGTGTAACATTGCGATGACCGAAGCCAAAATCATGTTGGCCGACCATTTGGTCATGTTGGCCGATATGCGAGGGAAGTGGTAACGTACACCTGGGGCGTCCACTGTAGATACAATGACCATGGTTGTGGCGTGGTCGATTTAGGGGCACCCACCCTTAACTACCCCCGTTATAAGAATTTAGATGTCTAATCCAAAATTCAGCATTCGATGTGGGTGTGGATTATTTGGGGCACGAGAAGATGGTAGTGTTCAGCAACCTCATAGGCCTCCGCGAGACAAATTCGGGGACTACCACGTAATGCCATCTGTGGGTGTTTCCCCAAATTTTATTATGCGGTTTCCCCAAACGGTGGGAATGTTTTCGTGACGGTCGCTTGGTTTGGGCGTTTGCTGAATCGGTCGTTATCGTGGTCATTTGGCGGGAAAATCTCGCATCCCTCGCCATCGTGTTACTCCCTTCGCATTCGCACGCCCCAACCAAATGGTCGGATTTTGGCTTCGGTCATCGCAATGTTACACGCCCTAAGGGGAGTGGGGCGTGTAAGGGGAGTGGGGATTATGAGAGCGGTGGGGCGTTCGAGGGGAGTGTGGGGTATGAGAGGAATGAGAGGTATGTGCGATGTGGGGGGTATGTGAGGAGTGGGGGGTATGAGAAAAGTGGGTGATACGACAGGAGTAATGGGTATGAGAGGAGTGTGGGGAATGTGAGGAATCGGCGGTATGAAGGGAGTGAGGGGTATGGGAGGAGTGGGTGGGTATGAGATGGGTGGGGTAGCATGGGATTGAGGAGTATGAAAGGGGTGGGGTATGGGAGGATTTGGGGGTATGAGAGGAGGTATGAGAGGAGGTATGAGAGGATTGGAAGTCAAGTGTGGATTGGGGTGTATCAAAGGAGTGAGGGGTATGAGAGGAGTGGGTGGGAAAATCATTTTCCACCCTTCTTCCTTTGTCACTTGGAGCTGATGGTGCCACCTCCTGCGGTATTTCCCTAGCTCACCCACCCTCCTAGCTCACCCAGACACTGCTTCATCTTCTCCCATTTCCCACCCTCTGGAGATTGGCTTTGGCATCATGCGACCCATGCGACCCGTGCGACCCATGTAACCCACACGACCCATACGACCCACGCGACACATGCGGCCCATGGAAATCAAGAAATCCGTGAGACAGATTAAACTCATGGGACAGATGAAACTCATGAGACAGATTAAACTCACGAGACAGATGAAACTCATGAGACAGATTAAACTCATGAGACAGATGAAACTCATGAGACAGATTAAACTCATGAGACAAATGAAACTCATGAGATACATGAAACTCATGAGACAGATGAAACTCAAGAGACAGATGAAACTCATGAGACAAATGAAAATCATGAGATACATGAAACTCATGAGACAGATGAAACTCATGAGACAGATGAAACTCATGAGACACATGAAACTCATGAGACACATGAAACTCATGAGACCCATGAAACCCATGAGGTAGAGACGGGTGCTGCTGGAATGGCAGTGGGTATAAAGGGGTGAAGCATTTGAGAGGGAGGGCTGTGGAGCGAGCTTGTAAAGTTGGTTTGGGGGAATGGAAGGAGTATTTGAGTCAATTCAGAAAAATGCTATATGTGAATGCAGGTTTCGTTTTGAATGTAGCAAAACGCTCTACAGCCCTGAGAAGCTGTCACCTTCACTTGGGTACTACTCAGTGTCAAATTATATATGTGTTATATATATGTAGGCTGTAGTGGGGTAGCCAATATGGGGTATAGCCCCTTTAGGGTTTCATACTTGTACCCAACTTTCACCTAGTTCATCCATTCCTGCTAATATTTCTGACATGGTTTCAGAGCAGTAGGTCCGTAGGACCGCGTCTTTTTTTTCCGGGCCCACCGATCGCTCGTTACCGTGCTACCCCACGTGTCGACCTGCGCTGCGCCGCTTGCGCGCACCTTGCTTTGCTTGCCCTTTGACGTGCTGCGCTGCGCGCGCCGTCCTGCTGCCTCGCGCGCTGCCCGCTGCTGCCCCGCGCGCTGCCCTATTTCCGTGCGCGCCACCCGCTGCTGCCCCGCGCGCCGCCCTGGCAGCCTTCGCGCAGCCCGCTGCTGCCCCGCGCGTCGCCTCCGCCGCTCGCGCAGCCCGTGGCTGCCCCGCGTGCCGCCTCAGCCGCCCTCGCGCGGCCCGCTGCTGGCCCGCTCGCCGCCTCTGCCGCTCGCGCAGCCCGCGGCTGCCCCACGCACCGCCTCAGCCGCCCTCGCGCGGCCCTCTGCTGCCCCACGTGCCGCCTCCGCTGCTCGCGCAGCCCGCGGCTGCCCCGCGCGCAGCCTCCGCCGCCCACGTGCCGCCCCTGCAGCGTCCGCGCTGCCCGCTGCTGCCCCGCGCGCTGCGCGCCGCCTGCGCCTGCGCGCCGCTTCAGCAGCCTCCGCGCGCCTCGCGGCTGCCCTGCGCGCCGCCCTAGCCACTTGCGCGCCGCCCCAGCAGCTCGATCGCCACCACTGCAGACCTGCGCGCAGCTTCTTCCGGCCTGCTCTCTGCTTTGCCGCGAGCGCGCTATGCTTGCCTGCGCTGAAATCATGGCGACTCTCAATGTCCTCGCTTTCGATCCTGACGGTCGCCCGATCGAATTTGCTACTTGGCTAGACGACCTGCAACTATTTCTTATGAGTGACGCCAAAGACGGCGTGTCCCTGTACGATCACGCGTCTGGTTCCTCCGTTGCTCCTGATGACACTGCTGACGCTCTCGCTCGCTCACAGTGGCAGACCCGTGATGCTGCTGCGCGCCTCGCCATTCGCAACCACTTGCCGATCACTGAGCGCGCGCACTTTAGCCAGCACAAGACAGCCAAGGCGCTGTACACTGCTGTAGTTGCCCGCTACTCTTCCCCAGCCACTGCAGCCCTAGGTCGTCTTCTCCTACCCTACCTGTTCCCCGACCTGTCCTCGTTTACCACCTCATCTCTCACCTTCGCGCTAGTGACGCTCGCTTTCGTGCCGCCCTTCCAGACGAGTTCCTCGCCGAGAATCCCCCACTGATGATGTACTTTACTCTCTACTTCCTCGTCACCCGCCTCCCTGACACTCTTCGCTTAGTCAGGGACCACTTTCTCGCCCTAGACCCTACCACTCTCACTGTCGCCGACTTCGAGAAGCACCTCCTAGCAGCCGAAAAGAACATTCTCGCTGTAGGTGCTGCTCGTGGCACTCCTCGCACTCCCCTCTTTGAGGGGTGCTCCCCCTCCCCTCTTGCCCCCTCCTACGCTTCTGCTGCTGCTGTCGACTTCCTTGGTGCTGAGGAGGTCGGGGCTGCTTCCGCTCCTAGTGGAAAGCGCCGCAGCGCCAGGGGCAGCAGGGGTGGCAGGGGAGGTGGAGGTGGCGGTGGAGGGGGCGGTGGTGGAGGCGGCGGGGGAGGTGGAGGTGGTGGGGGTGGTCGTGGGGGTGGAGGTGGTGGTGGGGGCGGCGGTGGTATCGGGAGTAGTGGAGGTGGCAGCGGCGGTAGTGGGGGAGGAGGGAGCGGTGGTGGCAGCGGTGGTGGGGGCTGGAGTGGAACCGGCCAGAAGGGGAGCTCCAGTGGTGGCCAGGGGCAGCAGCAGCATTAGCAACAGCAGCAGCAGCAGCAGCAGCAGCAGCGTCAGCGTGAGACCCCCATGACTCAGCAGCTTCGTGACTGGTACGCTCAGCGTGGGGCGTCTAGGGGTCCTTTTCGCTGCCCCTATATCATTCGCACAGGTCCCCGCGCTGGTCGCCCATGCAACGGTTTTCACACTGAGTACCGCTGCTTCTCTCGGCTTAGCGACGCCTGGCGCGCCAAGTTTCCAGAGGCTACTGAGTTTCCCCCCTGGGCGCTCTGGCGTGATGTTCCTATCTTTGATCTTGACTATGATGCAATTCTTGCTGCCATGTATGCATTGACTGTTAGTGCTGAGGGTGACTGCTACTTGTGTATGCCGCCTGACCCAGGTATAGAGACTGCAGCCCTAGGTGCTAGTGAGTCTGCTCTCCCTGGTACTGCGTCGGCTCAGGCCTTGCACACTTTTACACTTGACTCTGGTGCTTCTCGCTGTTTCTTTCGCGACAGTACCACAGTCACTCCCCTCCCTGCACTTGTCCCTGTCTCACTGGCTGACCCCTCTGGGGGCCCAGTGCTTGCACGGTCCACCACTGTGCTTCCGTGCCCGGCGGTCCCGTCTGGTGAGCTGTCAGGTCTCCACATCCCCTCGTTCTCTACGAACCTGGTGAGCACCGCCGTCCTTCAGGATCATTGGGTTGACACCTTTACTCCTGGAGGACAGCATGTGACGATCTGCACGTGCTCTCGGACCGGCCGCCACCTGGCCACGTTCACACGTGCGCCTGGGTCCAGTCTGTACACCCTCACCACTGTGTCGCGCTACGCCCCTTTGTCTCCTCAACTGCATGCGTCTGCTCAGGTAGCTACCCAGTGTGAGTGTCGCCGCCTGTCGCACCAGACTCTCCTTTGGCACCACCGCCTTGGTCACCCCTCCCTGCCTCGCCTTCGTGGCATGCACTCTCGCTCCCTAGTCTCTGGTCTTCCCAGGTCTCTGCCCTCCCTCCCTCCCTCGCCTGCGCCGCCCTGCATTCCTTACGTCGAGGGGCGGCAGCGCGCCGCTCCTCACTCCTCCTCGTTCCCTCCGACAGAGGCTCCACTGCAGACTCTCCACCTGGACATGTGGGGCCCAGCCCGCGTCCAGGGGCACGGCCGCGAGCGGTACTTCCTGCTGGTAGTCGACGACTACACGCGTTACACCACGGTCTTCCCCTTGCAGCGCAAGGAAAGCGTTCCTGTTGTTTTGATCCCTTGGATCCGCGCTGTTCGTCTCTAGCTCCGCGAGCGGTTCCAGTCGGACTTTCCTCTCCTGCGTCTGCACTCTGACAGAGGTGGTGAGTTCACCTCCGACCTCTTGCGAGCCTTCTCTGAGGAGCACGGCATCCGCTAGTCGTTCACGCTTCCGGCCTCTCCGCAGCAGAATGGGGTTGCTGAGCGCCGCATTGGCTTAGTCATGGAGGTCGCTCGTACCTCCATGATCCATGCGGCGGCTCCCCATTTTCTGTGGCCGTTTGCGGTCCGGTACACCGCGCATCAGCTCAACCTCTGGCCCCGTGTCTCCGTGCCGGAGACTTCGCCCACACTACGTTGGACGGGGGAGGTTGGCGATGCGTCGCGATTCCGGGTCTGGGGTGCTCGTGCCTTTGTCTGCGATACCACCGCGGACAAGCTCTCTGCTCGCGCCATTCCCTGCGTCTTCCTTGGCTTTCCCCCTGACGCGCCTGGCTGGCAGTTTTACGACCCCACCTCGTGCCGTGTCTTTGCGTCTCAGGACCTTTGACGAGTCGGTCCCCTTTTACCGTCTCTTTCCCTACCGCACTGCCCCTCTTCCCCCCCCGCCGCTCTTTCTTGCTCCAGGTCCTCCTCACGTAGACCCCCTCCCCGCTCCAGGTCCTGCTCCTTCAGGTGTGTCTCAGGTAGACCCTCCTCCCTTGACTGAGCCTGTTGAGGTCACTGGTGACTCAGGTTCTGCTGTGGGTGGTCCTGCTCGGGGTGCTACTTCTGGGGGTGCGGAGCCTGGGGGTGCGGAGCCTGGAGGTGCGGAGCCTGGAGGTGCTGAGCCTGAGCGTGAGGAGCCTGGGGGTGCTGAGCGTGAGGGTGCGGAGCCTGGGGGTGCAGAGCCTGGGGGTGCTGAGCCTGGGGGTACTGAGTCTGGGGGTGCTGCGCCTAGGGGTACTGAGGCGCCTGGTGAGCAGTCTCCTTGGAGCGGCCGCCTACGTAGTCGCTCCGCTGGTGCCTCGCCGCAGCCCTCTCGTCGGCGTGAGCCTCTCTCCCCACAGCAGCTGCGTGAGTGGTACATTAGCGGTCAGGGTCGCGCTGCTGGAGCTGGGGGCCCTGCTGCGGGAGGCGCTGGCGTTGGAGGCACTAGAGCTGGTGACTCTACTACTGGAGGCGTTTCTGCTGACGTCACTGGAGCTGGGGGTGCTGAGTCTGAGCGTGCTGCGACTGGAGGTACTTTGTCTATTGGAGTTACTGGAGCCGCTGGTCCCGGAGGTGCTCGTACTGGAGGTACTGGAGCTGCTGGGGCTTGAGGTACTGCTGGACCTAGAGGTGCTGCTGTCGACCCTGAGTTTGGAGACCCTGGAGCTGGAGGTGCTGGTTCTGGGGGTGCTGCTACTGGAGACACTGAGGCTGGAGACCCTGGGGCTGGAGGTGCCGGTTCTGGGGGTGCTGCTGCTGGTGGCGCTGGTACTGGAGGTGCTGGCGCTGGAGGTTCTGGAGCTGCTGGAGGTGCTGGCACTGGAGGCGCTGGAGCTGGAGGTTCTGGAGCTGCTGGAGGTGCTGGAGCTGCTGGTGCTGGTGGCACTGCACAGCCGCGACTGTTCTTCGCTCCGCCGTCTCCGTCGTCTCAGCCACCGCCTGACTCTGTGCTTCGCCAGGTTCTTAGTCTCCCGTCTTCTACTGGTCTTCCGTTACAGCCTGGCTCACCACTGCCTGCTCCTTCTCCTTACACTGAGCAGACAGGAGGTCTTGCTGAGCGTCGTGAGCCTGCGTCTCGTCATGTCTCACTTGTTCGCACTGGTCGCACTGGTCGTGTTCCTCGTGATCGTCCGCCTGCTGTTCCCGGCACGCACACTATGGTACTACGTCCTTCCTCTGTTCCACAGCGTGTTCCTCTGCCATCTCCTCCTGCGTCCTCTCTGCCTGACGTTCCAGACCCTGAGTCTGACAGGGTTCGTGCTTCTCACCCTACTATCACGCGTCTGTTAGCCACTGTTGTCACTGACCCGTCATTTGAGTCTACTGCTGCGTCTGCCTTGGTCGCTGAGCTTGTTGAATTTGCTGCTGCCTGTCGTCTAGACTACGCTACTAGTCTTGTTGCTGAGTCTGAGTCTGTCTGTCCTCCGTCCATCGGGGGTGAGTGTGCTCTTGGCACGGACGTTCTTGAGGACAGGCAGGAGGACTTTGAGTGTCTTGCAGCTGCTGCGCCTCATCTCGTGGCCATGCTGCTTGCCCCTCAGGGAGACCCGGATGCACCAGACATCCCGACCCCGTGCTCTTACGCTGAGGCGATTGCGGGTGAGTACTCCTCTCAGTGGCAGACAGCCATGGACGCTGAGATGGCATCCTGAAAGTCCACAGGCACTTACGTCGACGCAGTTCCCCCTCTTGGGGCGAACGTAGTCGATGGCATGTGGATTTTCAGGGTGAAGCGGCCGCCGGGTTCTCCGTCTGTCTTCAAGGCTCGTTACGTTGCACAAGGCTTCAGTCAGCGACAGGGAGTTGACTTCTTCCAGACCTTCTCCCCCACCCCGAAGATGACCACTATTCGGGTGCTGCTGCACGTTGCCGCTCAGCGTGACTACGAGCTTCACTCTCTGGACTTCAGCACAGCCTTCTTACAAGGCAGTCTGCACGAGGAGATCTGGCTGCGCCGCCCACCTGGCTTCACTGGGTCGTTCCCTCCTGGTACCCAGTGGAGCCTCCACCGGCCAGTCTACGGTCTTCGCCAGGCGCCTCGTGAGTGGCACGACACACTGAGGACGACGCTTGCGGCTCTTGGGTTTGCCCCTTCCACTGCTGACCCGTCGCTGTTTCTGCGCACCGACACTTCGCTGCCGCCGTTCTACATCCTCGTGTACGTCGACGACCTGGTCTTTGCCACTGCTGACACTGAGGCTCTCGCCCTGGTGAAGTCGGAGCTGCAGAAAAGACACACGTGCACAGACCTGGGTGAGCTGCGCAGCTACCTTGGCTTGCAGATCACCCGGGACAGAGCACGCCGCACCATCACACTGACTCAGTCACACATGGTGCAGCAGGTCCTTCAGCGCTTCGGCTTCACCTGGTCCTCACCACAGTCCACTCCTCTGGCTACAGGTCACTCGCTCTCATCTCCACCTTCGGACGAGTCCGTAGAGCCGAGTGGTCCGTACCCAGAGCTAGTGGGCTGCCTCATGTATCTGATGACCTGCACTCGACCTGACCTTGCGTACCCTCTTGGCCTTCTGGCTCGCTACGTGGCTCCTCGTAGGCACCGAAAGGTGCACATGGATGCTGCTAAGAGGGTACTGCGCTACTTGTGCAGTACATCGGGCATGGGGCTAGTGCTTGGAGGACGGGGTGACATTGTCCTCACTGGACACTCTGACGCGTCTTGGGTTGACGACCTGGCTACACAGCGGTCGTCACAGGGTTACACTTTCAGCCTTGGCTCCGGCTCTGTTTCTTGGCGGTCTACACGCTCGTCTTCTGTTCTCAGCTCCAGTTGTGAGGCTGAGATCTACGCCACAGCCATGGCTGCACAGGAGTTACGCTGGCTCACCTACCTGCTGACCGACTTGGGAGAGCGACCTCGTTCTCCTCCAGTTCTGTACGTCGACAACAAGGCTGCCATTTCCTTGTGTGAGGAGCACAGACTGGAGCATAGAACGAAGCACATCGCTCTGCGTTACTTCCTTGCTCGAGAGTTGCAGCAGCGTGGTCAGCTTCGTGTCGTTCACCGACCCACCTGGGCCAACACTGCTCATGTATTCACCAAGGCCCTTCCGGCTGGTGACCATCAGCGTCTCTGCACTGCTCTAGGCCTGGTGCCTACGTTTCCTCACTTGTTGTAGGCTTTGCTTGTACTGTGATCTATATATATATACCTGCGTACTTGCTCTTGCTAGGTAGTGATCACTGTGCTGTTGTTGTTGCATATATACCTCTGCATGTGAACTGGCCTTGTGGCCCTTTGCTTGTGCTCAGTGTGTGTGGTGACGTTGTGATCCACCCTGAGCTTGCTTTGCTTTTCTTGACTGGTCTTGTGACCCCTTGCTCTCCCCCACTTTGCCTATGGGGGTGTGTCAAAATATATATGTGTTATATATGTCTAGGCTGTAGTGGGGTAGCCAGGGTTTCACACTTGTACCCAACTATCACCTAGTTCATCCATTCATGCTAGTCTTTCTGACACTCAGAAGTGATGAGCCTTGTCCCAGTGCTTTAGATGGACGGGCACAGCACGTTGGCAAGGCTTCATACTGGGGAGGAAATCAAGGATGCCACAAACTCAAGGGGGGAATATGTCAGAATGAACAGGCAGGAATGAGGAACTAGAAAGGATGGTGAGTACAAATATGAAACCCTAATGTTGTGACCCCCCTATAGGCTAACCCACTACAGCCTACACAAACACAACATATATAATGTTTGACACACCCCCATAGGCAAAGTGGGGGAGACCTAGGGGTCACAAGACCAGTCAAGGCAAAGCAAGGCAACAACAAGCTCAGGGTGGATCTCAAGGATACCACACAAATTCCGAGCACAAGCTAGTGGTCACAAGACCAGTTCACATGCAAGTTTATAACAGAGCATGAGATACAGTGATCACAACCTAGCAACAGTAAACATGCAGGTAGATATATATATAGTGATCACAGTACAAGCAAGGTCAAGAGGTAAGTAAGTGAGGTCCAGTAGGCACAAGGCCTAGCAGAGTGCAGAAGCGCTGATGGTCACAAGGCGGAAGCGCCTTGGTGAACACATCAGCAAGGTTGGCCTCAGTGGCCACGTAACGCAGACAAAGCTGACCGCGCTGCTGCAGCTCTCGAGCAAGGAAGTACCGCAGGGCGATGTGCTTCGTTCTGTGCTCCAGTCTGTGCTCCTCACACAAGGCAATGGCAGCCTGGTTGTCGACGTACAGCACTGGAGGAGAACGAGGCTGCTCACCCAAGTCGGTCAGCAGGTAAGTCAGCCAGCGTAGCTCCTGGGCAGCCATGGCTGTGGCGTAGATCTCAGCCTCACAACTGGAGCTGAGAACAGAAGAAGAGCGTGTAGAACGCCAAGAAACAGAGCCGGAGCCAAGGCTGAAGGTGTAACCCTGAGACGACCGCTGAGTAGCCTGGTCGTCCGCCCAAGAAGCGTCTGAGTGTCCAGTAAGTACAACTCGGTCTCGCCCTCCAAGCACTAGCCCCATGCCCGACGTACTGCACAAGTAGCGCAACACCCTCTTAGCGGCATCCATGTGCTCCTTCCTGTGACGGCCAGGAGCGACATAGCGTGCAAGGATGCTAAGAGGGTATGCAAGGTCAGGTCGAGTGCAGGTCATCAGGTACATGAGGCAGCCCACAAGCTCTGGATACGGGCCACTCGGCTCTACGGACTCATCCGAAGGCAGAGCTGAGAGCGAGTGACCGGTAGGCAGAGGAGTGGACTGAGGCGAGGAGTACGTGAAGCGGAAGCGCTGAAGGATCTGCTGCACCATGTGTGACTGAGTCAAGGTGATGGTGCGCCGTGCTCTGTCCCGGGTGATCCGCAAGCCAAGATAGCTTGTCAGTTCACCCAGGTCTGTGCACGTGTGTCTCCTCTGCAGCTCCGACTTCACGTGGGCGAGTGTCGCGGTGTCAGCAGTGGCAAAGACCAAGTCGTCGACGTACACGAGGATGTAGAAGGGCGGCAGTGAGGTGTCTGTGCGTAGAAACAGTGACGGGTCAGCAGTAGAGGGAGCGAACCCAAGAGCCGCAAGTGTCGTCCTCAGTGTGTCGTGCCACTCACGCGGTGCCTGGCGGAGACCGTAGACCGGCCGCTGAAGCCTCCACTGGGTACCAGGAGGAACCGACCCAGTGAAGCCAGGAGGGCGGCGCAGCCAGATCTCCTCGTGCAGGCTGCCCTGCAAGAAAGCAGTGCTGAAGTCAAGTGAGTGAAGCTCGTAGTCGCGCTGAGCGGCTATGTGCAGCAGCACCCGAAGAGTGGTCATCTTCGGGGTGGGGGAGAAGGTCTGAAAGAAGTCAACTCCCTCTCGCTGACTGAAGCCTCGAGCCACGTAGCGCGCCTTGAAGACAGGAGGAGAACCCGGTGGCCGCTTCACCCTGAAAATCCACATGCCACTGACGATGTTCGCCCCAGGTGGGGGAACCTCGTCGACGTAGGTGCGTGTGGACTTCCAGGAAGCCATCTCTGCGTCCATGGCTGTCTGCCACTGAGAGGAGTAGGGACCCGCCATCGCCTCAGCGTAAGTGCGCGGGGTCGGGATGTCTGGTGCATCCGGGTCTCCCTCAGGGGCAACTAGCATGGACACGAGGTGGGGCAAAGCAGCAGCAAAGCACTGGAACTCCTCCTGTCTGTCCTCAAGGACGTCCGTGCCAAGAGCACACTCACCCCCGACGGACGGAGGACAGACAGACTCAGACTCAGCAACAAGGCTAGTGGCGTAGTCTAGACGACAGCGGGCAGCAAAGTCTATCAACTCAGCGACTAGAGCAGACGCAGCAGAGGACTCAAAGGTAGGGTCAGTGACAACAGTAGCGAGGAGACGGGTGACAGTGGGACTGGCAGCACGACGGGAGTCAGACTCCGGGTCAGGAAGAGTAGGCAGAGAGGAAGCAGGAGGAGACGGTAGCGGGACACGCTGAGGAGCAGTGGAGGGACGCAGAGTCATGTAGTGAGTGCCAGGGACAGGAGGAGGACGCTCACGTGGGACACGACGACCAGTGCGAGCAGTACGAACAGGCGACGCAGGACGAGACTCAGGCTCACGACGCTCTGTAAGACCTCCTGTGGGACCAGCGTAAGGAGAGGGAGCAGGGAGAGGCGAGG
The DNA here is from genome assembly GCA_947470075.1 of Closterium sp. Yama58-4. Classification (NCBI taxonomy): domain Eukaryota; kingdom Viridiplantae; phylum Streptophyta; class Zygnematophyceae; order Desmidiales; family Closteriaceae; genus Closterium; species Closterium sp. Yama58-4. Next base: position 425,012 of record CANIUD010000817.1, on the reverse strand, counting down.
CAGGCGGGAACTGTGACTGCGACTGGACAGGTGGAGGACACTCTACGGAGGGAGGAGGACAAGGAGGAGGAGCCTGACCAAGAACCTGCTGAAGAAGTGGTACGAAGTACGGTCGCGGCCGTGCAGCGTCTCCAGAACCAGCAGAGACACCAGCGGCAGGGTCCTCAGTACCAGCAGCAGCTCCAACTCCCGGGTCCTCAGCTCCAGCAGTAGCTCCAACGCCCGGGTCCTCAGCACCAGCAGCAGCGCCACCGCTCGGCTCCGCAGCACCAGCAGCAGCTCCACCGTCCGGGTCCTCAGCACCAGCAGTAGCTCCAACGCCCGGGTCCTCAGCACCAGCAGCAGCCCCAACGCCCGGGTCCTCAGCACCAGCAGCAGCGCCACCGCTCGGGTCCTCAGCACCAGCAGCAGCGCCACCGCTCGGGTCCTCAGCACCAGCAGCAGCTCCACCACTCGGGTCCTCAGCACCAGCAGCAGCGCCACCGCTCGGGTCCTCAGCACCAGCAGCAGCTCCAAAGCCCGGGTCCTCAGCACCAGCAGCAGTGCCACCCCCAGGGTCCGCAGCACCCGGAGCACCACTCCGAAGACTGCAGCGTCGCGTGTACCACTCTCGGATCTGCTGAATGGGGGGGAGCTCCTGGGTAGGAGGGGAAGTACCGGGACGAGCTCCAGCAGCACCTCTCCGGAGGCGGCAGTACTCGAGGTACCTCTCCTGCAGCTGCTGGGAGGAGAGGGCTCCTCCAGGTGTAGCACGCTCAGTCTCAGTACCCCCAGACTCCACACCCCCAGGCTCAGCACCTCCAGGCTCCACACCTCCAGGGTCCGCACCTCCAGGCTCAACACCCCCAGGCTCCGCACCTCCAGGCTCAACACCCCCAGGCTCAGCACCCCCAGACTCAGCACCCCCAGGCTCAGCACCCCTAGACGCAGGACGAGAGTCAACAGCTACCTCGACAGGCTCACCCGGGTCTACCTGGGACACACCTGAGGGAGCGGCACCCTGAGGGGGGAGGGGGTCTGGTACCTCAGCACCTGGAGCGAGGAAGAGAGGCGGGGGGGGGAGCGGGGCAGTGCGGTAGGGGAAGAGGCGGTAGTAGGGGACGGACTCGTCAAAAGTGACGTCCTGAGAGGCCAGGACACGCCGCGAGGTGGGGTGGTAGAACTGCCAACCAGGGGCGTCCGGGACAAAGCCAAGGAAGACGCAGGGGACAGCGCGACGGGAGAGCTTGTCCGCGGACGTGTCGCGGACAAAAGCTCGGGATCCCCAGACCCGAAAACGCGACGCATCGCCAGCCTCTCCCGTCCAACGCAGTGTCGGAGAAGTCTCGGGCAAGGAGACACGGGGCCAGAGGTTGAGCTGATGCGCAGCGTATCGGACTGCAAACGGCCACAGAAAGTGGGGGGCAGCCGCATGAACCAAGGAGGTACGAGCGACCTCCATGACCAAGCCAATGCGGCGCTCAGCAACCCCATTCTGCTGTGGAGAGGCCGGAAGCGTGAACGACTGCTCAATGCCCTCCTGCTGACAGAAGGCCTCCAAGAGGCCAGAGGAAAACTCTCCACCTCTGTCAGAGTGCAGACGCAGGACAGGGAAGTCGGAGCGGAAACGCTCACTAAGCTGGAGACGAGATCTGCGGATCCAAGGGATCAAGACATCAGGGACGTCACCCTTGGTGCGCAAGGGGAAGACCGTGGTGTAGCGCGAGAAGTCGTCAACAACAATCAGGAAGTACCTCTCCTGACCCTGACCACGGACGCAGGCTGGGCCCCACACGTCCATGTGGAGTGTCTGCAAAGGAGCAGTCGTCGGGGGAAAGGAGGAGGAGTGAGGAGCGGCGCGCTGCCGCCCCTCGACACAGGGAAGACAGGGAGGAGCAGGTGAGTCGGAAAGGGGAGGGAGCACCCTGGGAAGACCAGCAACAAGGTCCCGTTTGTGCATGGCCCGAAGGCGCTGCACAGACGGGTGACCAAGGCGGTGGTGCCAAAGGACAGTCTCATGCGCCAGAGAGCGACACGAGCAGGGGGCGGACAGCTGACCTGACGCAGACGCAGACGTAGACGCAGACGCAGCTACCTGAGGGGACTAAGTGGTCAGTGTGTACAGGTCCGACCCCGGCTCTCGAGTGAAAGTAGCCAGGTGGCGACCCGTCCGAGCACACGTGCAGTGTGTCACGCGCTCGTAGGCAGGGGTGAACTGGTGAACACCCGCATCCTGGAGCGCACAACCCGCCACCAAGTTCGTAGAGAACGAGGGGAGGTAGAGACCTGACAGCGTGCCGGACGGGACCGCAGGACAAGGAAGGACAGTGGAGGAGGTCGCAATGACCGGACCCCCAGAGGGGTCAGCAAGGGAGACAGCAACTGGCCGAGCGAGTGGCTCAAGGACAGTGCGGTCACGAAAGAAAGAGCGAGAAGCACCTGAGTCCAGGGTGAAGGTGTGCAGTGCTGCAGTCGACTCAGTACCAGGGGGCACAGACGCACGAGCACCTAGGGCAGCAGCCTCACCATCACCTGGGGTAGCAGACACGCGAGCACCTGGAGCTGCAGACGCACTAGCACCTAGAGCAGTAGGCTCACCAGCACCTGGAGTAGCAGACACGCGAGTACCGGGAGTGGTAGCCTCACCTGCACCGAGGGCAACAGACGTACTGGCACCGAGAGCGGCTGCCTCACTCACAGAGCGACTACCACTACGGCCACCCCGACTGCTCAAACCTGCGTACCACTCACGAGCCTGCTGGAGCAGAAGAGGGCACGGCTGCTGCACCTGTCCACTACCTGAGGCTCCCGAACGACGGACGCCAGAGTGACTACCACTACGGCCACCCCGACTGCTCAAACCGGCGTACCACTCACGAGCCTGCTGGACCAGAAGAGGGCACGGCTGCTGCACCTGTCCACTACCAGGGGCTCCCGAACGACGCACGCCAGAGCGACTACCACGCCGGCCACCCCGACTGCCCAAACCGGCGTACCACTCACGAGCCTGCTGGAGCAGAAGAGGGCACGTCTGCTGCACCGGTCTACTACCAGAGGCTCCCGAACGACGCACTCCAGAGCGACTACCACTACGGCCACCCCGACTGCCCAAGCCGGCGTACCACTCACGAGCCTGCTGGAGCTGCATCTGGCCACGTCAGGAGCAGCAGCAGTAGCGGCAGCAACAGCAGGAGCAGTAAAGGCAGTAGCAGCAGCAGTAACGGTAGCAGTGCTAGCACGGCAAAGCTCACCAGTGGTTGGTGCGGCGGGCGCAAGACAGTGGCGACAGCGTGGCCGCTGCAACAGCGGGGCGGGGCCAGGTCGTAGCAGGGAGCTCCGCGGCAGCTGCTGCAGGGTCGGCGGCGGCCGCTGCTGTAGGCTCGGCGGCGGCAGCTGCTGCAGGTCGAGCGGCGGCTGCTGCTGCAGGGTCGGCGGCGGCCGCTGCTGTAGGCTCGGCGGCGGCTGCTGCTGCAGGGTCGGTGGCGGCTGCTGCTGCAGGCTCGGTGGCGGCAGCTGCTGCAGGTCGAGCGGCGGCTGCTGCTGCAAGCTCGGCGGCGGCAGCTGCTGCAGGTCGAGCGGCGGCTGCTGCTGCAGGCTCGGCGGCGGCAGCTGCTGCAGGTCGAGCGGCGGCTGCTGCTGCAGGCTCGGCGGCGGCAGCTGCTGCAGGTCGGCGGCGGCTGCTGCTGCAGGCTCGGCGGCGGCAGCTGCTGCAGGTCGGCGGCGGCTGCTGCTGCAGGTTCGGTAGCGGCAGCTGCTGCAGACGAAGTCGAAGCCGCGACGGGCGGCTAAGGGGCCGCGATGCGTGGGTAAGGAGCCGCGACGGCGGCTGAAAGGGCCGCCACGAGCGGGTAGGGAGGTGACGACGCCACGGGAAAGGCGACGCGGCGGGCGGCGAGAGCCTGCAGCGGCGGGCAGCTCGCGGGCAGTGCGCGGAGCCGCACAAGGCTGCGACGGGTCGCGTGACAAACCCTAAGCCGCGCGCGGGCGGCTAGCTGGTCGCGCGCACGAAGAATCGGCCGCGCGCGGGCGGCTAGCGAGGCGCGCGCGCGAAAAATCGGCCGCGCACGGGCGGCTAGCGAGTCGCGCGCGTTAAAAACGAGCCGCGCGCGGGTGGCTAGCGGGCTGCGTGCGCGCGGTAGGTAGAGGCGCACGAGGGCGCGCGGTAGGTAGAGGCGCACGAGGGCGCTAAGGCGCACGAGGGCGTGCGGTAGGTAGAGGCGCACAAGGGCGCTAAGGCGCACGAGGGCGCTCGGTAGTGAGAGGCGCACGAGGGCGCACGAGGGCGCACGGTAGGTAGGTAGGTAGGTAGGTAGCGGTGGGCCCTAGGAGCGGTCCTAGCAAAGGACCTGCTCTGATACCATGTCAGAATGAACAGGCAGGAATGAGGAACTAGAAAGGATGGTGAGTACAAATATGAAACCCTAATGTTGTGACCCCCCTACAGGCTAACCCACTACAGCCTACACAAACACAACATATATAATGTTTGACAGAATAGTGGGAAGGAGGTTTAGGGAGGGAGAACACTTCAGGGGAAAAATCAGGGAGTAACTGGAAGGGGAAAAGCGAGAGAGGAACATAAAATGAGATGATATACCATCAAAACTCACCCATGCCAACACACACCCATGCTCCGGTACCATTTCATAATGTGTCTCCCATTCCGGGTACATCAACAGACACCCATGCCAACACACACCCAAACACACAACCATGGCAGCACACACCCACGCCACACACCCACACCAACACACACCCATACACACACCCATGCCAACACATACCGTACCCATGCCAACAACACACACCCATGTCAACACATACCCATGCCAATACACACCCATGCCAACACACACCCATACCAATACACACCCATGCTAACACACACCCATGCCAATACACACCCATGCCAACACACACCCATGCCAATACACACCCATGCCAACACACACCCATGGCAATACACACAAATGCAAACACACACCGATGCCAACACACACCCATGCCAACACACACCCATGCCAACACATTCTGTACCCATGCCAACACACCAAATGGCAATACATAACCGGTCGTTATCTGCATTCCGATGGAGCCACAACATAACGTGGTTACTGCACTGCACTAAGTGAAAAATATCCAAGCCCAAATTCTTCCCCGACCATTCTCCAGTTTCTCCTCACCCTCTCCCCATGCAACCCTCCTTGCATCTCCCCTTTGGTTCCTCTCCCCTCAAGCCCCTATCCCACCCCACTCACTTCCTTGCACAGGGCTTATTTTTGTGCGTGGGGATGAAAGCAAAGAATGTATCTGAATCTTACGAAATTCTCACCTCCCTGTCACCATTCCTCATACCCATTATCACCTCTCATAGCATCCATCAACATCTTCTCGAACTCTCAGCCTCCCATGTTTTGTCATCTTGTCATGGTGTCCTTTCCCACTTCGTGAAGGCCTTGCACACCTTAACAACAGCATCCCCATTGTTTAGCAATGTGTGTGTATGATGGATGGCATGTGCTAACAGTGTGGTGCAGCAGCAATGTAGCCTGAGCCAGGCGAATTTAATCTGGGACCCAAAAATGCATACCATTTCCCTGGGGACATTCTGTCCCAAAATACCAAGGCTGAAAATAAAGTTCACTACCTAAATTAATCTAAACATTAAGCCTTATAACCGAGCCCTGAGTACACTGCATGCTGGTACACTAACGAATCAGGGAAATAACCCAATGAGGTGGAAAGCACCTTCAGCGCTGCAGCATGTAAAAGCCCATAGTATCAAGAAAATCGAGCATTGGGAGATCCCGTATGTCGTCAGGCAGAGCCTGGAGCTGCCTGCAGTTCCCAAGCTTGAGATTCTTCAGCCTGCTGAGCTGAGTAAAGCCTGCAGGGAGCAGCTGGATGCTGGTGCAGCTGAGGTTGAGCTCATGCAGGCACGAGAGCTGCGTGAGGGAAGCAGGGAGGAGCGTGAGGGAGAAGCAGTCGGATAGATTCAGCTTGTGCAGCCTTGACAATGCTCCAATGGCGTCCGGAATAGACGATAAGTTGTGCGCTTCTATTCGAATGGATGTGAGGTGGTGGAGAGCGGTGATGGCTGCAGGCAGCTCTGTGAATTCATCACGCCCAGTGTGGATGTTCAACTGCCGTAGCTCCTGCAATGCCGACCCGTCAAACCCCACCAGCTTCTTTATGCTACGGGCCCCGTGGAGTGTCAAGGTGCGGAGGCGAGATAGCCTTGTCAACGCGGACAGGGACTCCTTGGCATCATCTTCATCTCCCAACGCGAGCTCTAGGTGCTCCAGACCATTTAGGCGGCTGCTGATGGCCTCAAGGCAGGTTGCACTCACAGTGCCCAAACGCAGCTTCTTCAAATCTGTCAGTGTTGAAACGCCTGGCCAAGACACCAGCTGCTGGTTGCCATTGTAAGATAGTGCCCGGAGACTGAGTGGCAGAGACTGAGGGACTTCAGTCAGCAGTTCACATCTCCTCAGTTCCAATTGCTTCAGCCTGGTGAGATTGTCCAGCCTCTTGGGAACCGACGAGAGTTCGTCACACCCTTCAATCCTCGGCACTCGAAGGCTGACGAGCGCCGTCAAGAATTCCGAAAGCTCTTTCAAGGCCTGGCACTCCCGAATGCAAAGCTCCTGCAGGTTTGTCATCTCTGCCATGCCCGTAGGAAGCTCAACAAAGTCGCACTCATCCAGTTGCAACCTGGTCAGCGAAGCCAACTGCGTGAATGTGGACGGCAGCTTGTCTTGGCTGAATTGGGTGAGACAAAGGGTTTGCAGACTGGCCAGACCCCCTCCATGCAGCTCGCCCATCCCCTCGCACACCAGAAAAAACGCCTCCAGAGATGTGAGTCTGGTGAAGGACGCGGGGAGGCGGAGAAGCGGCAGCTCATGCAGCACTAAAGTCTTCAAGGCCGGAAGATTCCCAAAGTTTTCAGGCAATGAGGACAAGTCTCGCATGAGGAAATTGCCAAGCTCTCCAGGCAGGTGAGGGAGGTGAACTTTTCAGTTAAATCGCTTAGGTTTTTGCAATAACTGATGCTGAGATCTTAGAGGCTTGGAAATATCTCTCCTAGACTGTCCGGAAGCTGGGTTTGGCTATAGCAGTAAGAAAGCTGCAATCGTTTCAAGGCCATGTATGGAAAATTGGGAGAGGAAATATCGTTGAACTCACACTGTAGCTCGACTTTCAGTGACTTGAGAAAAGGCAGCCGTGCGAGTGAGAAGCTAGGTGTATCTTCGTTGGGCAAAAGGTCAATGTCAGGCAGATAAAGGCAGGTGAGGTTGGTAAGGTGAAGGATACTGAAAAGCTTGCTACTAGAAAGGCTAGAGGTTTCAAAGGAGAGTGCTGTGAGAGAGATAAGCGAACTGAAATTTGGAAAGGTTACGATAGAATCTTGATTCTTCAAGACGAGGATTCGCAACGGTAGCTGAAAGAGAGAAGCTGGTGGATCTACACAGTCCTGGAGCCAATACAGCGACAGCTGCTCCAGTTGACGGCACTTATGAGCGAGATGATCCAAGCCAGATCCGTCTATCAGGCGGGTGGCCTTCCTTCCATGACTTCCCTTGCCCGCAAATACCATCAGATCCCCCACGTGCAGTGCTCTCAGCCCCGGGCACGAAGCAGCGAGGTCAACAAGAAAAGTGTTGTCCAGCGCTTCAACACTTCGATCCGTGAGATGCAGATGAGTCAGATTGGAAAAGCACGCGACGGCGTTCAAGACATCCTGACGAGAAATGACGCGATCCTCCTTTATGAGCAATGACGAGACATGCCTCTGCGCGAGACGCCGCCAGCGACGGCAGATCGACGCGATGAGGAGGCATTGCACGGCATCTGCGGATGCTGGAGGGGTTGGCATCGGATTGTCTGTTTCCCACACTGTATATGTATTTGGGCTTGACTGGAAGGCATTCCAAAGAGCATCGCTCTCGGATGCATAATATTCTGATTGTCTAGAAGGCCAGAAGATGCTGACCAAGATGTCGTCAGAGAGATGGTGGATGTGGGTTCTACGAGACTCCATGTCAGCCTTGCAGAAGATAACAATCAGAAATTGAGGTGAAAGATCTACGTCGAGGGCGAGGAGATTGAGCCAGCAAATCACAGCTCGTAGCCTAAATCGCCGAATCGATCGACCTCGTCGTCCCTAATCGACAACTTCGTCCTGCTACGATTCTACGGCTTGCAATGAACGCCTGGAGCAGCACAAACGTGTCTGTGTCCTGCTAGGCTCGCTCAGCTATTTTTCAACACCCCGGGAATCAGGTCGCAGCTCCTATGAGGCCTACTAAACGTGACATGAGCATATTCTCGTGCTTCAAGCAGGGTGGACTAGAGGCTCACAAAGCAGAACTGCTTCCATATGGTATGGTCCTCTGCGAGGGCATTGCCTCTGCAATTGCCATTCAAGCCTTGGTTTGTTACAACTCATGCTTGGTGAGTTGGTGAGAAGTGGTTCAAAGCGGTGAAGATATAGAACCGTACCAGAGTACTCAAGCATCGATTTCAACCGTTTTTCCAGCAAATTTCTCGGACGTTGCGCCACACGTCAACGATTTTGGTTTGGTTTGGTTGGATCAGCACGAAGATGGAGGAGCAGGAGGTTTGGTTCTCTCGAGGGCACTGTACTGTACACCCCCAAAATTTCCTCCACGGCGAGAATCGGTAGGGTTGGGTTGAGAGGTCGGTAAGGCTTTTACGAAACCGCACAACGCATTTGTTACCAGAGTGCGAACTCTGACGATTCCCACCAAAACACAAGAACAAGCAGACTTACTTTATGCTTACGCAGGAGGGACACATCCGTGCGACACACCTTAGAACCGTCTTTAGTTTGCAAGCGACGCGAGATTCTTTAAGTGAGAGTGATAGGACGACAACATTTTATTTCTGATTGTCGAAGAAACTGTCATTGTCACTGATGGGCTTCCGTAGTGCCGCATCAGCTGCTCCGCCGCTAATACTAGTACCGCCACGAAGCCGATGGGGCGATTACTCTCGAGCAGCATGAACCGTCGTTGCCGCGCAACGATGCGACAGGCCGCGCACAGCATTTCGCAGGCAAAATCAGTAGAGATGTTCCGAATTTTAGAATTTTGCATCTCGAATCCCGTTCTTTTTTCCTCACACGCCCCTCTCCCCCTTTCAGCCATTCGTCCTCGAAGGTGCCGTTGAGTCAGCGCTGCTGCTGCCGCTGCCGATCATCCGGAAAATCACCACCCCAAAATGCTACGCAAAACATACTTTCGGGGTTGCTTTGGGGTTGCAGTTGGAAAGCTATCTCTGGGAATGCCGGGCAAGATGCTTTCTTAGGTTCGGAATGCACATCGCGCTGATTACACTCCCACGTTTCAGGAACCAACCGACTGCCACATGTTTTAGGTTTGGGGTTGATTGCCAGTGGGCCTCCAAGATTTGTGGAACACCATTTCGATTTGTAAATTTGTCCTGATTGGTTCATCTATTCAACTGCAAACCCGTCATTGCTGCTGCTTTAGCGAATCTTTCACTCGCGTTCATATGTTGGGTGCAGCGATTAGGATAGGTAATAGCCTGCTGTAGGGTAGAAAATATTTGTGATAGTGACGAGGTTGTTATAGGGAACGCACTATACATTTGATAAATACACTATTTTGCTATTTTGTGTTGCAGAAATCGGTTATTAATAAGGCTGTTACGCATTACACCTGAATAAATAAAATTGTGCTTTATATTAGATATCGTACTCGTTTCAGTAACCGGTATAATAGCGAATCCGAAATTCATTACATGCCAAAACTTCCACACAATTTGCTTTGTACATTAAATGAATTCTTGCAATCATACACTTTTGTTACATTCTCAACTACATGAAAAACTATGCACACATAGAAACAGTGAGATCTGTTTGTCAGAATTAGCAGCGAGAAAGTAGAAACACGAAAGAGAGGGTTTTCACTAGCAGGCAGTTGAGTACATATAGCAAACCCTAATTTGGGTTGTACTCGCTATAGAGTACCCTGTCAGATTATGTTATTTGTCTAGCCTGCAGTGGGGTGCTCAATAGTGAGTACAACCCCTTAGGGTTTCCTATATGTATCCTGCTGCTTGCTAGTTCAATCATCATTCCCATTCTCACTTCTCCAATTCTCCTTCGTATACCACAAACCCTAGTCCTAGGGCACAACCTACTACCTCCTAGTGTGGGCCTAGGCTACTAAGCCTAGGCCCCACTCCTATTGTTTCTGACATGGTATCTAGAGCGAGCACGTTCCTGCCGCTTACCTCTATGGGCCCACCACCTGCTTCCGCTGCCGTAGTGTCCGCCGCGCGCCCCGTGGTGCGCGGCGGCGAAACCCTAATTTTTCATCCCGCCGCGCCCTCGAAGCGTGCGGCGGTTTTCTGCCCGCCGTGCGCCCCGAGGCGCGCGGCGGTTTTCTGCCCGCCGTGCGCCCCGAGGCGCGCGGCGGCTTTCGTTCCCGTCGCCCGCGGCCCCCCGTTCCCGTCGCCCGCGGCCCCCCCGTTCCCGTCGCCCGCGGCCCCCCGTTCCCGTCGCCCGCGGCCCCCCGTTCCCGTCGCCCGCGGCCCCCCGTTCCCGTCGCCCGCGGCCCCCCGTTCCCGTCGCCCGCGGCCCCCCGTTCCCGTCGCCCGCGGCCCCCCCGTTCCCGTCGCCCGCGGCCCCCGTTTCGTCGCCCCGCGCCCCCCCTTTCGTCGCCCCGCGCGGACGCCAGCGCCACGGCCAGCCGCGAGCGCCAGCGCGGCCCGTACGGACTGCGCCAGGCCAGGGCGCGCCTCGAGCCGCTCGCCACTGCAGCAGCCGCCCCTGGAGCCGCCCGCCACTGCAGCAGCCGCCCCTGGAGTCGCCCGCCACAGCAGCAGCCGCCCCTGGAGCCGCTCGCCACTGCAGCAGCCGCCCCTGGAGTCGCCCGCCACAGCAGCAGCCGCCCCTGGAGCCGCCCGCCACTGCAGCAGCCGCCCCTGGAGCCGCCCGCCACTGCAGCAGCCGCCCCTGGAGTCGCCCGCCACAGCAGCAGCCGCCACTGGAGCCGCCCGCCACTGCAGCAGCCGCCCCTGGAGTCGCCCGCCACAGCAGCAGCCGCCCCTGGAGTCGCCCGCCACAGCAGCAGCCGCCCCTGGAGCCGCCCGCCACTGCAGCGGCCGCCCCTGGAGTCGCCCGCCACAGCAGCAGCCGCCCCTGGAGCCGCCCGCCACTGCAGCGGCCGCCCCTGGAGCCGCCCGCCACTGCAGCGGCCGCCCCTGGAGCCGCCCGCCACTGCAGCGGCCGCCCCTGGAGTCGCCCGCCACTGCAGCGGCCGCCCCTGGAGTCGCCCGCCACAGCAGCAGCCGCCACTGGAGCCGCCCGCCACTGCAGCAGCCGCCCCTGGAGTCGCCCGCCACAGCAGCAGCCGCCCCTGGAGCCGCCCGCCACTGCAGCAGCCTCCCCTGGAGTCGCCCGCCTCTGCAGCAGCCGCCTCTGGAGCAGCCGCCACTGGAGCCGCCGCCCCTGGTGCAGCCGCCCCTGGGCCCGCGACGCCGCCCCTGGAGCAGCCGCCCCTGCAGCAGCCGCCCCTGGCCCCTGGAGCAGCCGCCACTGCTGCAGCTGCCCCTGGACCCGAGCAGCCGCCCCTGCAGCAGCCGCCTCTGCAGCAGCCCACGACGCCGACCCTGCAGCTGCATGCGACGCCGCTCCTGGTCCCGGTGCAGCCGCCTCCTTTTCCTGTCACCCGCAGTCTTGTTCCTCTCGTTCTGTATGTGTCTTTTCTTGCCCACTCCGTGTACGTTCGTCTTGTTCGTGTATTTGTTCGTTTTGCCTGTGTTCGTTTGTTCTACCTACCTACCTACCTACCTGCGCCCTCGTGCCTTGTGCCTTGTGCCTTGTGCTTCGTGCCTCGTGCCTCGTGCCTCGTGCATCGTGCGCCCTGCTCCGCGCTATTGCTCTGCACGCGCGGTTGCCCGCGCCCTCGTGCGCTCTACCCTACCTGCTCCGCGCTGTTGCTCTGCACGCGCGGTTTCCCACGCCCTCGTGCGCTCTACCCTACCTGCTCCGCGCTGTTGCTCTGCACGCGCGGTTGCCCGCGCCCTCGTGCGCTCTACCCTACCTGCTCCGCGCTGTTGCTCTGCACGCGCGGTTGCCCGCGCCCTCGTGCGCTCTACCCTACCTGCTCCGCGCTGTTGCTCTGCACGCGCGGTTGCCCGCGCCCTCGTGCGCTCTACCCTACCTGCTCCGCGCTGTTGCTCTGCACGCGCGGTTGCCTGCGCCCTCGTGCGCTCTCTCCCGCCCCCCCCCCCCCCCCCCCCCCCCCCCACCCCCCTGGGTCCCCTGGACAGGAGGGTGTGGGGGTGGCGGGTGTGGGGGTGCTCCTTGTGCGTCGCCCCTTCCTTCTCCTCCGTCTCCCACTGCTGCAGCTGCCGCTGCGGGGGGGTGGATGTGTGGGAGACGAGGGAGTGGCGCTAGGGGGGTGATGTGGGCGAGGAGCGAGTGGTGACCCTGGGGGTGTGTGTAGGGGGGAGTGAGACAGTTGGAGGAGGTTGCAGCCTGGTGCTCCTGGTGCCCGTGTGTCTGCAACTTCAGTAGTCGCCTCCTCTCTTCTCTCCCTCCACAGTTCCTCCTCCTCCTCACTGGCCTCCTGTGACTGCCACTAGCTTTGCTGATAATTGTGAACTATTGCTGTGACTTCTCACGTGTGCTGATTACACCCCACTTTGGCTATGGGGGTGTGTCAGATTATGTTATTTGTCTAGCCTGCAGTGGGGTGCTCAATAGTGAGTACAACCCCTTAGGGTTTCCTATATGTATCCTGCTGCTTGCTAGTTCAATCATCATTCCCATTCTCACTTCTCCAATTCTCCTTCGTATACCACAAACCCTAGTCCTAGGGCACAACCTACTACCTCCTAGTGTGGGCCTAGGCTACTAAGCCTAGGCCCCACTCCTATTGTTTCTGACATACCCCATTGCAAGCGAGACAAACATCACATTCTGACACCCCAGGGCGCCGCGACGGGGCAGCGGGGGGCCGCGCGCGGCTCCTCAGGGCGTCGCGACGGTCGACGGGGGGGAAATCGTGGGTCCGCGAAGGCGATTCGACGGTCGACGGGGGGGAACGCGCGGGTCCCCGGGGGCGACGCACGAGCCAGTAAACCGCCGCGCGCCTCGGGGCGCACGGCGGGCAGAAAACCGTCGCGCGCCCCGAGCGTGCGACGGGCAGAAAACCGCCATGCACCCGAGCGCGTGGCAGGAATGAAAAACGTCGCGCGCCACGGGGCGCGCGACAGACAGGACAGCAGCGGAAGCTAACGGTGGGCCCACAGGCCAGGAGCGTAACCGCTCTGATAGTATGTCAGAAATAGCAGCGAGAAAGTAGAAACAGGAAAGAAGGGTTTGCACTAGCAGGCAGTTGAGTACATATAGCAAACCCTAATTTGGGCTGTATTCGCTATAGAGTACCCCACTGCAGGCTAGACAAATACCCCGTGATAGCCGCTTTCTGCAAGCAGAAAAAAAAGGGGGGGACTAGGAACAAAAAACGAAAACACAAGAACAGAGAGAGAGAGAGAGAGAGAGAGAGAGAGAGAGAGAGAGAGAGAGAGAGAGAGAGAGAGAGAGAGAGAGAGAAAAAAAAAAGAAAAAAACAAGAGACTTCGCGTTCCCAGAGTTACACAAGAACGTCAAAGTACTCGAGGGCAACGTTATGAGCAACACGACAACCAACGCCGCTACGCCTGACACTTGGCGGATCGACGAGGCTGTCGCTGATTCTGTGGCGGGAGGAGGAAATAGTTGACTAAGAATATTCTATGGCGGACAGGAGAAACGAACGTGAACGAAAAATGATAGAGACGAATGAAAGCAACACAGATGTACGTGAAAGAGAGAGGGGGGGAGGGGGGTGGAGGGGGGGGGAGGGGGGGTAGAGAATCGAGATGAAAGGGGAGGGTCAAGTTTTGACAGTTGAGAAAATTGTGCGGGGGATCGACGGTTCACGATTCAAGCTTGGGAGGAACACTTTCCCCAGGGGCGCGTTTTGTCAAACATTGTATATGTTATATTTGTGTAGGCTGTAGTGGGTTAGCCTATAGGGGGGTCACAACATTAGGGTTTCATATTTGTACTCACAGTCCTTTCTAGTTCATCATTCCAGTCTGTTGTTCCGACATGGTTTCAGAGCAGGTCCTTCGCTAGGACCGTTTTTTTTAAGGGCCCACCGCTACCTAACTCCCTACCTACCTACCTACCTAGGGCGCCTCGACTTTTTTTTTTTTTTTTTTCGGCCCCTAAGCACTAGCGACCCGCGACCCGCCCCTTAAGGCCCCGTCGCGCCGCCCCTTAAGCCCCGTCGGCCCCGCGTTCGCCCCTTACGGCCCCGCCGCGCCGCCCCTTAAGGCCTCGCCCCTTACGGCCCCGCGCTCGCCCCTTACGGCCCCGCGCACCGCCCCTTACGGCCCCGCGCACCGCCCCTTACGGCCCCGCGCACCGCCTCGTACGGCCCCGTCGGCCCCGCGATCGACCCGCCGCTCGCCCCTTAGCGACCTAGTCGGCCCCGCGATCGCCCCTTCAGGCCCGCTGCCGCCCCGTGCACCGCTTACGCAGCCCGCGCTAAGCCCGTGCAACCTGCGCACCGCCTGCGCACCGCCCGCGCACTGCCCGCGCACCGCTCGCGCCCCACTTCGCGGCCCCGCGGCCCCGTCGCCTACTCACGCACGCCCCGCAGCCGCCCGTCGCCTGCTCGCGCACGCCCCGCAGCCGCCCGTCGCCTGCTCGCGCACGCCTTGCTGCCCGCAGCCGCTCGTACGCCGCTGCTTCCGCTGCTGCCTGTGCACCGCTGCCTCCCGAGCGCCGCCGCTGCTCGTGCGCCGCCGCTGCCCCTACGCTCCCGCTGCCAGTGCGCCGCCGCTGCCCGTGCGCCGCTGCCGCCTGTGCGCTTCTGCAGCCGCCGCCCGCGAGGCACTCACTCTCACAGTTTTTATTTTCTACCTACCGCGCACACTGCTGCCACTGCAGCTGCCACCAGTGCGCCGTTGCAGCTCCTGCTGCCACGCTACCTACTACTGCCGCTCGTGTGCCACTACGGACAGTCGACCCCGCCCGCGCCTTACCTAGCGGCCCCGCCGGCCCCGTTGACCCTCCGCACACCTTTCCAGCGGCCTGATTCCTACTACTACTGTTACTACTGCTACTGCTACTGTCACTATGGCTAGTCCTCCCGTTCTAGTTTTCGATGCCGAGGGCCGTCCAGTGAAGTTCGAAACCTGGCTAGATGACCTGCACCTGTTCCTACAGCTCACTGCCAAGGAAGATATCTCACTGTACGACCACGCCCTAGGCCATGCCACTGCCCCTGACTCGTCTGCTGACAGCACTCTGCGTTCCCAGTGGCAGACCCGTGATGCACACGCTCGCTTTGCTATTCGCAACTCCCTGCCGCTAGACGAGCGCGAGCACTTCGGCCAGTGCAAGACTGCTAAGGACCTCTACACAGCTGTAGTTGCCCGCTACTCCTCACCCGCTTCTGCCACGCTAGGCCGCCTCACTCTCCCCTACCTGTTCCCTGACCTAGCCTCCTTTCACACTGTCGCAGACCTCATCACCCACCTTAAGACTAGTGAGGCCCGCTTTCGCGCTGCTATGCCTGCCGAGTTTCTCACTAGCAACCCCCCCCCGCTCTGGATCACTCTCTACCACATCGTCACTCGCCTCCCTGACTCTCTACGCGCAGTCAGGGACCATTTCCTCTCTCGCTCCCCCACTGAGCTCACTGTTGCCCTCCTCGAGAAGGAACTGCTTGCAGCTGAGGCGAGTATCGTCGCTGTAGGCACCTCTCGTGGCGACCCCCGCACCCCGTTCTTTGAGGGGTGTTCCCCTTCCCCCCTCCTCCCCTCTGTCGCCTCTGCTGCTGCTGTCGACCTCCTTGGTGCTGAGAAGGTCGGGACCGCGTCTGCTTCGAGCGGGCGCCGCAGGAACAAGGGAGGCAGGGGTGGGGGTGGCGGCGGAGGAGGTGGGGGTGGAGGCGGTGGGAGTGGAGGCGCGGCTGAGGAGGCCAGTGGCGGCAGTGGGGGAGGAGACAGCAGCGGCGGGAGTGGTGGCAGGGGCGGAGGCGGCAGCGGGGGCGGAGGTGGTCGTGGTGGCGGCAGGGGTGGAGGTGGCCGGGGCGGAGGCGGTGGGGGTGGTGGTCGTGGAGGCACTGGCGGAGGGCAGAGTCAGCAGCCCGCCCCGACGCTTCAGGCCGCCCGTGAGTGGTATGCGCAGCGTGGTTTTACCTGCACGTACGTCATTCGCACAGGTGACCGCAGCGGCCAGCAGTGTGGGAGGCCGCACCCCACACAGCGCTGCTTCGCGCGCCTTAACGACGCGTGGCGCACCCAGTTTCCTGCTGCCACTGAGCTGCCGCGCTGGGCTGACCTGGAAAAGAGGGGTGTTGATATTTGGGCTCTAGACTTTGATGCTATTCTCACTGCCATGTATGCGATGTCTATTAGTGGAGAGGGTGCTCAGTACTTGCGTGTTCCGCCCGACCCGGGCATTCAGGCCAGTCCGGCCGCCGCTCTAGGTGCTCGTGCGTCCGCTCCCACAGGTCCTGGTGAGGCTGCTGCCCTAGGTGCTAGTGCGTCTGTGCCCCCTGGTACTGAGTCGACTGCAGCACTGCACACCTTCACCCTGGACTCAGGTGCTTCTCGCTCTTTCTTTCGTGACCGTACTGTCCTTGAGCCACTCGCTCGGCCAGTTGCTGTCTCCCTTGCTGACCCCTCTGGGGGTCCGGTCATTGCGACCTCCTCCACTGTCCTTCCTTGTCCTGCGGTCCCGTCCGGCACGCTGTCAGGTCTCTACCTCCCCTCGTTCTCTACGAACTTGGTGGCAGGTTGTGCGCTCCAGGACTCGGGTGTTCACCAGTTCACCCCTGCCTACGAACGCGTGACACACTGCACGTGTGCTCGGACGGGTCGCCACCTGGCTACTTTCACTCGAGAGCCGGGGTCGGACCTGTACACACTGACCACTGAGTCCCCTCAGGTAGCTGCGTCTGCGTCTACGTCTGCGTCTGCGTCAGGTCAGCTGTCCGCCCCCTGCTCGTGTCGCTCTCTGGCGCATGAGACTGTCCTTTGGCACCACCGCCTTGGTCACCCGTCTGTGCAGCGCCTTCGGGCCATGCACAAACGGGACCTTGTTGCTGGTCTTCCCAGGGTGCTCCCTCCCCTTCCCGACTCACCTGCTCCTCCCTGTCTTCCCTGTGTCGAGGGGCGGCAGCGCGCCGCTCCTCACTCCTCCTCCTTTCCCCCGACGACTGCTCCTTTGCAGACGCTCCACATGGACGTGTGGGGCCCAGCCCGCGTCCGTGGTCAGGGTCAGGAGAGGTACTTCCTGATTGTTGTTGACGACTTCTCGCGCTACACCACGGTCTTCCCCTTGCGCACCAAGGGTGACGTCCCTGATGTCTTGATCCCTTGGATCCGCAGATCTCGTCTCCAGCTCAGTGAGCGTTTCCGCTCCGACTTCCCTGTCCTGCGTCTGCACTCTGACAGAGGTGGAGAGTTTTCCTCTGGCCTCTTGGAGGCCTTCTGTCAGCAGGAGGGCATTGAGCAGTCGTTCACGCTTCCGGCCTCTCCACAGCAGAATGGGGTTGCTGAGCGCCGCATTGGCTTGGTCATGGAGGTCGCTCGTACCTCCTTGGTTCATGCGGCTGCCCCCCACTTTCTGTGGCCGTTTGCAGTCCGATACGCTGCGCATCAGCTCAACCTCTGGCCCCGTGTCTCCTTGCCCGAGACTTCTCCGACACTGCGTTGGACGGGAGAAAGCCGGCGATGCGTCGCGTTTTCGGGTCTGGGGATCCCGAGCTTTTGTCCGCGACACGTCCGCGGACAAGCTCTCCCGTCGCGCTGTCCCCTGCGTCTTCCTTGGCTTTGTCCCGGACGCCCCTGGTTGGCAGTTCTACCACCCCACCTCGCGGCGTGTCCTGGCCTCTCAGGACGTCACTTTTGACGAGTCCGTCCCCTACTACCGCCTCTTCCCCTACCGCACTGCCCCGCTCCCCCCCCCGCCTCTCTTCCTCGCTCCAGGTGCAGAGGTACCAGACCCCCTCCCCCCTCAGGGTGCCGCTCCCTCAGGTGTGTCCCAGGTAGACCCGGGTGAGCCTGTCGAGGTAGCTGTTGACTCTCGTCCTGCGTCTGGGGGTGCTGAGCCTGGGGGTGTTGAGCCTGGAGGTGCGGAGCCTGGGGGTGTTGAGCTTGGAGGTGCGGAGCCTGGGGGTGTTGAGCCTGGAGGTGCGGACCCTGGAGGTGTGGAGCCTGGAGGTGCTGAGCCTGGGGGTGCGGAGTCTGGGGGTGCTGAGTCTGGGGGTACTGAGACTGAGCGTGCTACACCTGGAGGAGCCCTCTCCTCCCAGCAGCTGCAGGAGAGGTACCTCGAGTACTGCCGCCTCCGGAGAGGTGCTGCTGGAGCTCGTCCCGGTACTTCCCCTCCTACCCAGGAGCTCCCCCCCATTCAGCAGATCCGAGAGTGGTACACGCGACGCTGCAGTCTTCGGAGTGGTGCTCCGGGTGCTGCGGACCCTGGGGGTAGCACTGCTGCTGGTACTGAGGACCCGGGCGTTGGAGCTGCTGCTGGTGCTGGGGACCCGGGCGTTGGAGCTGCTACTGGTGCTGAGGACCCGAGCGGTGGCGCTGCTGCTGGTGCTGAGGACTCGAGTGGTGGAGCTGCTGCTGGTGCTGAGGACCCGGACGGTGGAGCTGCTACTGGTGCTGAGGACCCGGGCGTTGGAGCTGCTGCTGGAGCTGAGGACCCGGGCGGTGGAGCTGCTGCTGGTGCTGAGGTCCCGGCCGGTGGAGCTGCTGCTGGTGCTGAGGACCCGGACGTTGGAGCTGCTGCTGGTACTGAGGACCCTGCCACTGGTGTCTCTGCTGGTTCTGGAGGCGCTGAGCGGCCGCGACCGTACTTCGTACCGCTCCTTCAGCAGGTTCTTGGGCAGACTCCTCCTCCTTGTCCTCCTCCCTCCTTAGAGTGTCCTCCGCCTGTCCAGCCGCAGTCACAGTTCCCGCCTGCCTCGCCTCTCCCTGCTCCCTCTCCTTACGCTGGTCCCACAGGAGGTCTTACAGAGCGTCGTGAGCCTGAGTCTCGTCCTGCGTCGCCTGTTCGTACTGCTCGCACTGGTCGTCGTGTCCCACGTGAGCGTCCTCCTCCTGTCCCTGGCACTCACTACATGACTCTGCGTCCCTCCACTGCTCCTCAGCGTGTCCCGCTACCGTCTCCTCCTGCTTCCTCTCTGCCTACTCTTCCTGACTCGGAGTCTGACTCCCGTCGTGCTGCCAGTCCCACTGTCACCCGTCTCCTCGCTACTGTTGTCACTGACCCTACCTTTGAGTCCTCTGCTGCGTCTGCTCTAGTCGCTGAGTTGATAGACTTTGCTGCCCACTGTCGTCTAGACTACGCCACTAGCCTTGTTGCTGAGTCTGAGTCTGTCTGTCCTCCGTCCGTCGGGGGTGAGTGTGCTCTTAGCACGGACGTCCTTGAGGACAGACAAGAGGAGTTCCAGTGCTTTGCTGCTGCTTTGCCCCACCTCGTGTCCATGCTAGTTGCCCCTGAGGGAGACCCAGATGCACCAGACATCCCGACCCCTCGCACTTACGCTGAGGTGATGGCGGGTCCCTACTCCTCTCAGTGGCAGACAGCCATGGACGTAGAGATGGCTTCCTGGAAGTCCACACGCACCTACGTCGACGAGGTTCCCCCACCTGGGGCGAACATCGTCAGTGGCATGTGGATTTTCAGGGTGAAGCGGCCACCGGGTTCTCCTCCTGTCTTCAAGGCGCGCTACGTGGCTCGAGGCTTCAGTCAGCGAGAGGGAGTTGACTTCTTTCAGACCTTCTCCCCCACCCCGAAGATGACCACTCTTCGGGTGCTGCTGCACATAGCCGCTCAGCGCGACTACGAGCTTCACTCACTTGACTTCAGCACTGCTTTCTTGCAGGGCAGCCTGCACGAGGAGATCTGGCTGCGCCGCCCTCCTGGCTTCACTGGGTCGGTTCCTCCTGGTACCCAGTGGAGGCTTCAGCGGCCGGTCTACGGTCTCCGCCAGGCACCGCGTGAGTGGCACGACACACTGAGGACGACACTTGCGGCTCTTGGGTTCGCTCCCTCTACTGCTGACCCGTCACTGTTTCTACGCACAGACACCTCACTGCCGCCGTTCTACATCCTCGTGTACGTCGACGACTTGGTCTTTGCCACTGCTGACACCACGGCACTCGCCCATGTGAAGTCGGAGCTGCAGAGGAGACACACGTGCACAGACCTGGGTGAACTGACAAGCTATCTTGGCTTGCGGATCACCCGGGACAGAGCACGGCGCACCATCACCTTGACTCAGTCACACATGGTGCAGCAGATCCTCCAGCGCTTCCGCTTCACGTACTCCTCGCCTCAGTCCACTCCTCTGCCTACCGGTCACTCGCTCTCAGCTCTGCCTTCGGATGAGTCCGTAGAGCCGAGTGGCCCGTATCCAGAGCTTGTGGGCTGCCTCATGTACCTGATGACCTGCACTCGACCTGACCTTGCATACCCTCTTAGCATCCTTGCACGCTATGTCGCTCCTGGCCGTCACAGGAAGGAGCACATGGATGCCGCTAAGAGGGTGTTGCGCTACTTGTGCAGTACGTCGGGCATGGGGCTAGTGCTTGGAGGGCGAGACCGAGTTGTACTTACTGGACACTCAGACGCTTCTTGGGCGGACGACCAGGCTACTCAGCGGTCGTCTCAGGGTTACACCTTCAGCCTTGGCTCTGGCTCAGTTTCTTGGCGTTCTACACGCTCTTCTTCTGTTCTCAGCTCCAGTTGTGAGGCTGAGATCTACGCCACAGCCATGGCTGCCCAGGAGCTACGCTGGCTGACCTACCTGCTGACCGACTTGGGTGAGCGGCCTCGTTCTCCTCCAGTGCTTTACGTCGACAACCAGGCTGCCATTGCCTTATGTGAGGAGCACAGACTGGAGCACAGAACGAAGCACATCGCCCTGCGGTACTTCCTTGCTCGAGAGCTGCAGCAGCGCGGTCAGCTTTGTCTGCGTTACGTGGCCACTGAGGCCAACCTTGCTGATGTGTTCACCAAGGCGCTTCCGCCTTGTGACCATCAGCGCTTCTGTACTCTGCTAGGCCTTGTGCCTACTGGACCTCACTTACTTACCTCTTGACCTTGCTTGTACTGTGATCACTATATATATATCTACCTGCATGTTTACTCTTGCTAGGTTGTGATCACTGTATCTCTTGCTCTGTTATAAACCTGCATGTGAACTGGTCTTGTGACCACTAGCTTGTGCTCAGAATTTGTGTGGAATCCTTGAGATCCACCCTGAGCTTGTTGTTGCCTTGCTTTGCCTTGACTGGTCTTGTGACCCCTAGGTCTCCCCCACTTTGCCTATGGGGGTGTGTCAAACATTGTATATGTTATATTTGTGTAGGCTGTAGTGGGTTAGCCTATAGGGGGGTCACAACATTAGGGTTTCATATTTGTACTCACAGTCCTTTCTAGTTCATCATTCCAGTCTATTGTTCCGACACGTTTCTCATTAGCGAGAAGCTGCGTCAACGCGATAAACCCGGAGAACCGTCGATAAGCCGATATCCTGCTGACGAAGGCTTCCACACCAGAATGTAACACCCCCAATAATAACAAAGAATAAATTAAAAGCAAGTAAAAAGGTGTTGTGAATCCTATAACTTTTTCACACACACACACACACACACACACACACACACACACACACACACACACAAAAATCATGTGTGCTTCAACATCTTCATGTGTATTTTTTTATCTGTTCAACGCATTAAATATATTAGGGCAGCATGGGTGACGTGCACACTATGATAAAAAGTCAATTGTGAAGGTGCCTAACTGCTCTAAAATTCTGCGCACTCGAAATTGCAAGGCACTCATGCAACTTGCCTTGTCAAAAATAGGCTAGGTATGTCCGGACCACGATCTTATACATCCGTTATTAAGATATGTGGATTCGAACAATTGAGCGGGGAAAACTATGCAAGGAAAGGCGTGCGCGACACGTTGTGCCGTTTCAACGTTCGTTTGTTATTTTTCTCAGGGTTTCTTTTGACCATTCAAACATTTATTATAATATGAGCATGCTGGAAAATTTTGACGCCATTCGCACAACTATGCAGCACGTGACGCTTGTTTGTGCGTTTGATGGCATGAAACTATGCAAGAATAGGCATGTACGAAACATGTAACCGTTTAATCATCTGGTGTTTTTTTTAGCCCTATTTTTCCTTGCATTTAGGCAGTACATCCGATCCCCTAGCCGTAGGAACTGGTTCGAGATCATTCGCCCAACGACACAGCTCGTGACGCTTGTTTGTGCGTTTGATGGCATGAAACTGTGCAAGGATAGGCATGTACGCAACATGTCACCGTTTAATCATCTGGATTTTTTTTAGCCCTATTTCTCCACACGTTAAGGTAGTACATCATATTCCTTAGCCATAGGAACTGGTTTGAGATCATTCGCACAACTACGCAGCACGTGATGCTTGTTTGTGTGTTTGATGGCATGAAACTGTGCAAGGATAGGCATATACGCAACATGTAACCGTTTAATCGTCTGGATGTATTTTATTGTCAGAACTAGCTGTAGAAAGTAAGAATGAAGAAAGGAGAGGGTTTGCACTAGCAGCAGTTGGCATACATATAGGAAACCCTAATTGGGTTGTACTCGCTATAGAGTATCCCACTGCAGGCTAGAGCATAATATTCTGACACACCCCCATAGCCAAAGTGGGGTGTAATCAGCAGAGAAAGCAAAGCAGTACAAGCTCAGGGTGGATCACAATGTCACCACACATTCTGAGCACAAGTTTAAGAAGCAATAGTTTAAAGTGCACAATTATGAGCAAAGCTAGAGGCAGTCATAGAGGGCAAGTGAGGAGGAGGAGGGCTGGCGAGAGGAGAGAAGAGTGGAGGCGACGACTGAAGCTGCAGACACACGGGCAACAGACGGCTCTGGTGCAACTCTAGTGGCTACCGGGAGCAAGGGCCCCGGAATACAGGAGTAACAGGCTCTGCGTCTGATCAGCAGCGACAGGAGCAACGGACCCACGGGCGACAGGTGCAACCGGCTCTCTGAGCTACCGGTGGCTATCAGAACCCCGGAATACAGGCGCTGCAGACGACACGACGGCTGCCTCCACCCAACCTCCTCCAACTGTCCCACACCCCCCAACACACACCCCCTGCTGAAACCCTAGCTCCACTCCCATGGCACCCCCCTTAAACCCTAAACCCTCGGCTCCCACACACCCACCCCCCTGAGCAGCAGCTGCAGCAGTGGGAGACGGAGGAGGAGGAGGAGCAGGGGACGGCTGACAGAGACGGCACCCCCATACGCTCCACCCCCAAACCCTAATTCAGGAGTACGGGCAGCAGCAGGGGTGGGGCGCCGTCAGAAGCGCGAGGGACGGCGTGCAGCTCAGTGGGAGAGGAGACCGGGCGCCCGCGGGCCAGGCGCAGCCCGTACGAACCGCGCGCAGGCGGCCCGAGGCGCGCGCGGGCCAGGCGCAGCCCGTACGGGCCGCGCGCGGGCCTGGCGCAGGCCGTACGGGCCGCGCGCGGGCCTGGCGCAGCCCGTACGAGCAGCGCGCGGGTTGTACGGGCCGCGCGCGGGCCTGGCGCAGCCCGTACGGGCCGCGCGCGTGCAGGACAGGCCGCGCGCGGGCCTGGCGCAGCCTGTACGGGCCGCGCTCGTGCAGTACGGGCCGCGCACGGGCGACGGGGGCGACGCGCGGGTCCCCGGGGGCGCTTCGGCGGGCGACGGGGGGAGAAAACCGCCGCGCGCCTCGGGGCGCACGGCGGGCAGAGAACCGCCGCGCGCCTCGGGGCGCACGGCGGGCAGAAAACCGCCGCACACCTCGGGGCGCACGGCGGGATGAAAAATCCGTCGCACGCCACGAGGCGTGCGACACACAGAGTAGCAGTAGCAGTAGCAGTAGCAGCGGAAGGCTTAGGTGGTGGGCCCACCCACAGGATCGACCCAGGAGGGTCGACCTGCTCTGATAGCATGTCAGAACTAGCTGTAGAAAGTAAGAATGAAGAAAGGAGAGGGTTTGCACTAGCAGCAGTTGGCATACATATAGGAAACCCTAATTGGGTTGTACTCGCTATAGAGTACCCCACTGCAGGCTAGAGCATAATATTCTGACATTTATAGCCCTATTTCTCCTCACATTCAGGTAGTATGTCCTATTTTCTAGCCCTTGGAACTGGTTTGAGATCATTCACATAACTACGCAGCACGTGACGCTTGTTTGTGTGTTTGATGGCTTGAAACAATGCAAGGATAGGCATGTACGCAACATGTCACCGTTTAATCGTCAGGATGTATTTTTTAGCCCTATTTCTTCTTACATTCAGGTAGTACTTCCGATCCCCTAGCCATAGGAACTGGTTTGAGATCATTCGCCCAACTACGCAGCACGTGACGCTTGTTTGTGCGTTTGATGGCATGAAACCGTGCAAGGATAGGCATGTACGCAACATGTCACCGTTTAATCATCAGGATGTTTTTTTTAGCCCTATTTCTCCTCACATTCAGGTATAATATCCGATTCTCTAGCCATAGGAACTGGTTTGAGATCATTCGCCCAACTACCAGCTCGTGACGCTTGTTTGTGCGTTTGATGGCATGAAACTATGCAAGGATAGGCATGTACGCAACATGTCACCGTTTAATCACCTGGATGTATTTTTCAGCCTGTTTCTCCTCACATTCACGTAGTACATCCTATTTCCTAGCCATAGGAACTGGTTTGAGATCATTCGCACAACTACGCAGCACGTGACGCTTGTTTGTGCGTTTGATGGCATGAAACTGTGCAAGGATAGGCATGTACGCAACATGTCACCGTTTAATCACCTGGATGTTTTGTTTAGCCCTATTTCTCCTCACATCCAGGTGGTACATCCTATTCCCTAGCCATAGGAACTGGTTTGTGACCATTCGCACAACTACGCAGCACGTGACTCTTGTCTGTGCGTTTGATGGCATGAAACTATGCAAGGATATGCATATACGCAACATGTCACCGTTTAATCATCTGGATGTTTTTTTTAGCCCTATTTCTCCTCACATTCAGGTAGTACATCCGATTCCATAGCCATAGGAACTGGTTTGAGACCATTCGCAACTACACAACACGTGACGCTTGTCTGTGCGTTTGATGGCTTGAAACTATGCAAGGATAGGCATATACGCAACATGGCACCGTTTAATCATCTGGATGTATTTTTTAGCCCTTTTTCTCCTCACATTCAGGTACTTCATCCGATTCCCTAGCCATAGGAACTGGTTTGAGATCATTCGCACAACTACGCAGCACGTGACGCGTGTCTGTGCGTTTGATGGCTTGAAACTATGCAAGGATAGGCACATACGCAACATGTCAACGTTTTATCACCTGGATGTTTTTTTTTTAGCCCTATTTCTCCTCACATTCACGTATTACATCCTTTTCCCTAGCTATAGGAACTGGTTTGAGCTCATTCGCACAACTATGCAGCACGTGACGCTTGTTTGTGCGTTTGATGGCATGAAACTGTGCAAGGATAGGCATGTACGCAACATGTCACCGTTTTATCCTCTGTATGTTTTTATTTATCGAGATAGTAGTGCGAAAGATAGAACAGAGAAGAGGGGTTGTACTAGCAGCATGCAAGGTACATATAGGAAACCCTAATTTGGGTTGTACTCGCTATAGAGTACCCCACTGCAGGCTAGACAATTACAACATTCTGACACACCCCCATAGCCAAAGTGGGGTGTAATCAGCGCAAATAACCAGTCATAGATCAAGTCCACAAATGCAAGTAAAGCTAGAGGCAGTCACAGAGGGCAAGTGAGGAGGAGGAGAGACTGTGAGGGGCGATCTGCTGCAGACACAACGGGCAACAGGAGCGGCGTGCACAGTGGCTACCGAGCGCACGAGGGCACCGGACTACGGGAGTATCTGGCTCCGCGGCTACGACGAGCACACACAGGAGCAACTGACCCACAGGCAACTGGCGAAGCAGGCTCGCTGGGCTACCGAAACGCGCGAGGGCATCCGGACTACTGGCGCTGCTGGCGTCACGACGGCTACTTCCACGCAACCTCCCCCGACCGTCCCACGCCCCTCTCACACACCCCCTGCTGACACCCTAGCTCCACTTCCACGGCACCCCCCTTAAACCCTAAACCTCGGCTCCCACACATCCACCCCCCTCAGCGGCAGCTGCAGCAGTGGGAGACGGAGGAGGAGGAGGAGCAGGGGACGGCGCACACACACGGCACCCCCAGAGCTGCCACCCCCACACTCCGCACCCCCAAACCCTAAAAACGGGCGGAACGGGGGAAGGAGCGCGGGGGACGGCGAGGGGGACGGCGCTCGGCCCCCAGAACGCGACCACGGGGCAGCGAGGGGCCGCGCGCGGCTCCCCAGGGCGGCGCGACGGGAAATCGGGGCCGCGGGGGGGTCGCGCGCGGCTCCCCAGGGCGGCACGACGGGAAATCGGGGCCGCGGGGGGTCGCGCGCGGCTCCCCAGGGCGGCACGACGGGAAATCGGGGCCGCGGGGGGTCGCGCGCGGCTCCCCAGGGCGGCACGACGGGAAATCGGGGCCGCGGGGGGTCGCGCGCGGCTCCCCAGGGCGGCACGACGGGAAAACGGGGCCGCGGGGGGTCGCGTGCGGCTCCCCAGGGCGACGGGATCGCGGGGCCGCGGGCGACGGGACCGGAGGGCCGCGGGCGACGGGATCGGGGGGCCGCGGGCGTCCCCCACGGTAGGAAACCGCCGTGCGCCTCGGTGCGCACGGCGGGGAGAAAACCGCCGCACGCCCCGAGCGCGCGGCGGGATGAAAATGTGAAGGTCGCGCGCCACGGGGCGCGCGACACAGAGTAGGGCAGCGGAAGCAGCAGTGGGGCCCACAGGCCAGGAGCGTGAACGCTCTGATACCATATCGAGATAGTAGTGCGAAAGATAGAACAGAGAAGAGGGGTTGTACTAGCAGCATGCAAGGTACATATAGGAAACCCTAATTTGGGTTGTACTCGCTATAGAGTACCCCACTGCAGGCTAGACAATTACAACATTCTGACATTATTAGCCTTATTTCTCCTCACATTCAGGTACTGCATCCGATTCCCTAGCCATAGGAACTGGTTTGAGATCATTCGCACAACTACGCAGCACGTGACGCTTGTCTGTGCGTTTGATGGCTTGAAACTATGCAAGGATAGGCACATACGCAACATGTCAACGTTTTATCACCTGGATGTTTTTTTTTTAGCCCTATTTCTCCTCACATTCACGTATTACATCCTTTTCCCTAGCTATAGGAACTGGTTTGAGCTCATTCGCACAACTATGCAGCACGTGACGCTTGTTTGTGCGTTTGATGGCATGAAACTGTGCAAGGATAGGCATGTACGCAACATGTCACCGTTTTATCCTCTGTATGTTTTTATTAGCCTTATTTCTCCTCACATTTAGGTAGTACATCCGATTCTCTAGCCATAGGAACTGGTTTGAGATCATTCGCACAACTACGCAGCACTTGACGCTTGTTTTTGCGTTTGATGGCTTGAAACTATGCAAGAATAGGCATGCACGCAACATGTCATCGCGAACTAAAAATGTATAATTGTTTAAAATAACGCTCACAGATGTCTGATATAACCCAATACATGTATAAAGTTTATCTAGGCATCAAAACAAAACTTTTGCACACTTATAGTACATACTGTATTTGATTCCACATTCAAAGTTCGTGTACTAATATTGCGTTTATCCAACGCCAACAGAGCAATTTCGGACGGGACTTAGAGCCAATGGGTCACGCCAGCTCTGTTCCAGGCCTCCATGAAGGCGTCCGAAGCTGTGATATGCCGCCGAAGTTGCCACCCAAGATGCTCGACCACTCGGGTGGTTTCCGAAGCTGCCAAGCTGGTTTCCCAAGCACTTTCGAGAGTTCCGAAGGTAATTGGGCTGATTTTGTTTCGACGCGACGCGTCGAAAGTATGTTTCCCGGATTCTCTCAAATTCTCGAAAGTGTGTGCTGGCTACTATCGTTTCAGGATTCTCTCAAATTTAGTCACAAGGTTTACTCAATCAGTGCGACTCATTGCGATTTCGTTCACGCGACCTCCCACATTATGTTCAAAGTTGGTACTGCAGGCAAAAGTTTTTTATACGTGTCCAAAAAAAAAAAAAAAAAAAACCCTAGGGAAGCTGGACGCATTTTCAGGAGGGATCAACCCTAAACACGGCAACCCACCTTGTGTTTAGGGTTGATGCCTCCCCGAGTCGCATCCCTTTCCGATTGGGTTTTAGTTTTTGTCAACGTCAAAAATTGACACGTGTCGAAAATTTTGAGTGGCAGTACGTGTTAAATTGTAATGTGTTATATGTTGGTAGGCTGTAGTGGGGTAGCCAATATGGGGTACAACCCCAACTAGGGTTTCATATTTGTACCCAAACTTCTGCTAGTTCATTCATTCTTGCCTAGTTATTCTGAGATGGTATTCAGAGCAGGAGGTCCCTAGGACCTACCGACCGTTTTTTTTTTTTTAAGGGCCCACCACCGCTCGCATGCGGTTACCACGCTACCCCGTGCCCTAGCCTCGTAGCGCCCTCGTGCGCCCTCGTTAGCGCCCTCGCGCGCCCCTCGTTAGCGCCCTCGCGCGCCCCTCGTTAGCGCCCTCGCGCACCCTCGTTAGCGCCCTCGCGCGCCCCTCGTTAGCGCCCTCGCGCGCCCCTTGCTAGCGCCCTCGCGCGCCCCTCGCTAGCGCCCTCGCGCGCCCCTCGCAGCGTCGCCCGCCCGCCGAGCCGCCCGCTCGCAGCGTCGCCCGCCCGCCACGCTGCCCGCTCGCCCCTCGCCCGCCGCGCTGCCTGCTCGCAGCGTCGCCCGCTCGCCCCGCTGCCCGCTTCGCAGCCCGCTCGCCCCGCTGCCCGCTTCGCAGCCCGCCCGCCCGCTCGCTGCCCGCTTCGCGGCCCGCCCGCTTCGCTGCCCGCTCGCAGCGCCGCCCGCCCGCCCGCTACCTGCTTCGCAGCGTCGCCCGCCCGCTTGCTGCCCGCTCGCAGCGTCGCCCGCCCGCCCGCTGCCCGCTTGCAGCGTCGCCCGCCCGCCCGCTGCCCGCTTGCAACGTCGCTCGCCCGCCCGCTGCCCGCTTCGCAGCCGCCCGCCGCGCTGCCCGCTCGCCGCGTCGCCCGCTCGCCCCGCTGCCCGCTTCGCAGCCCGCCCGCCGCACTTCCCGCCTGCAGCGCCGCCCGCCTCGCCTGCTGCTCCCTGCCTGTGCACCGCCGCTTGCTCCTGCTGTGGCTGCTAGCTTCGCTCTAGCGCGTCCCCTCTGCTGCTGCCGCTGCTCTGCTGTGCCCTCACGCCTGAGCTATGGCCTCTATTCGCGTTCTTTCCTTCGATGCTGAGGGCCGTCCCGTGCAGTTCACTTCCTGGCTCGACGACCTGCAGTTGTATCTTATGAGCAATAGCACGGACCACATCTCCCTCTATGACTACGCGTCTGGTGCTGCCGCTGCTCCTGCTGCCACAGCCGAGCTTAGTGTACGTTCACAGTGGCAGACTCGTGACGCTGCAGCTCGCCTGGCTATTCGCAGTCACCTGCCGTTAGCTGAGCTAGAGCACTTTGGCGACTGCAAAACCGCTAAAGCCCTATACGACGCTGTCGTTGCTCGCTACTCCTCACCTGCCACAGCCGAGCTTAGCCGTCTCATGCTGCCTTACCTGTTCCCTGACCTGTCCACCTTTGCTACAGTCGCCGATCTTATCACCCACCTTCGCACTAGTGATGCTCGCCTGCGTGCCGCCCTTCCCACCGAGTTCTGCGCTAAGAACCCCCCTCCCCTGTACTGGGCACTCCACTTCATAGTCACCCGTCTCCCTGACACCCTCAGCTCAGTGCGCGACTATTTCCTTGCTCGCTGTCCCACTGAGCTCACTGTCGCCCTCCTAGAGGAGAAGCTGCTAGCAGCCGAGAAGAGCATTGTGGCTGTTGGTGCTGCTCGCGGCGCTCCTCGCACCCCCATCTTTGAGGGGTGCTCTCCCTCTCCCCTCGCTCCCTCCTATGCTACTGCTGCTGCTGTTGACTTCCTTGGTGCTGAGTCTGCTGGCGCTGCTTCTGCTCCTGGTGGGAGGCGCCGCACCGGCAAGGGCAAGGGGGGCAAGGGTGGCGGGGGTGGCGCTGGGGGGGGAGGGGGTGGGGGAGGTGGGGGGGGAGGCGGTGCTGGAGGGAGCGGTGGCGGGAGTGCCGGTGGGAGTGGGGCCGGCGGCGGAGGCGGGGGCGGCGGCGGGAGCAGTGGCGGTGGTGGCAGCGGCGGCAGTGGCGGCGGTGGCGGTAGTGGCGGTGGCGGTGGCGGTGGTGGCGGTCGGAGCGGAGGTAGTGGCGGCGGTGGAGGTCGGAGTGGAGGCACCGGCTCGGGCCAGAGCTCCCAGCAGCAGCAGCGTCCTTAGTCGACCCAGCAGCTTCGTGAGTGGCTTGCTCAGCGTGGGACGTCGGGGGGCAGTGGCCGCTGTTCCTATGTCATTCGCACAGGTGATCGCAAGGGGCAGACGTGTGGAAAGTTCCACACTCAGTACCGCTGCTTCTTCCGCCTTGACGACGCTTGGCGTGAGGAGATGGGCGAGGATGTTGAGCGCCCTCGCTGGGCTGAGCTGATGAGGGCTGGTGTTGATATCTTTGCTCTTGACTATGATGCTATTATTGCTGCCATGTATGCATTGACTGTTAGTGCCGAGGGAGACTGTTACTTGTGTGTGCCGCCTGACCCAGGTATAGGGCCCGCTGCCCTAGGTACTAGTGAGTCTGCTCTCTCTGGTATGGTGCCCCCTGTACCTGCTCCCTCCAGCACTGTCCCTGCTGCTTGCGAGTCTGCTCTCTCAGGTACAGCACCCACAGAGACTGCTCTCTCAGGTACTGCACCGGCTGAGACCTGTCACACCTTCACCCTTGACTCAGGTGCTTCCCGCTGCTTCTTTCGAGACAGTACTGAGCTCACACCGCTTCCTGCACCGGTCCCAGTCTCCTTGGCTGACCCCTCTGGGGGCCCAGTCCTTGCCCAGTCCACCACTGTGCTCCCTTGTCCGGCGGTTCCGTCTGGCTCGTTGACGGGTTTCCACCTCCCCTCGTTCTCGACGAACCTGGTGAGCAACGCTGTCATCCAGGATCAGTGGGTTGACACCTTTACCCCTGGAGGACAGCGTGTGGCGATCTGCACGTGCTCCAGGACCGGCCGTCACCTGGCTACGTTTACTCGTCGGCCGGGGTCGAGTCTCTACACACTGACCACTGCGTCTCCTCAGGTCGCTGCTGTCGGTCAGGTGTCCGCGTCAGGTCTGGTGGCCCACGCCTGTGAGTGTCGTTCCCTGTCGCACCAGACTCTTCTCTGGCACCACCGCCTGGGTCACCCCTCCTTGCCACGCCTCCGTGGCATGCACCGTCGCCGCCTTGTGTCTGGTCTTCCCAGGTCCCTCCCTCCTCTCCCTTCCTCGCCTGCGCCGCCTTGCCTTCCTTGCGTCGAGGGGCGGCAGCGCGCCGCTCCTCACTCCTCCTCGTTCCCCCCGACAGGGGCTCCTCTGCAGACCCTCCACCTGGACGTGTGGGGCCCAGCCCGCGTTCGTGGCCAGGGCGGTGAGCGGTACTTTTTGCTGGTTGTCGACGACTACTCGCGTTACACCACGGTCTTCCCCTTGCGCACCAAGGGTGAGGTCCCTGCTGTTCTGATCCCTTGGATCCGCACAGTTCGTCTCCAGCTCCGCCGCCGTTTCCGGACAGATCTTCCTGTCCTGCGTCTGCACTCTGACAGAGGTGGTGAGTTTTCCTCCGACCTCTTGAGGACCTTCTGTCAGGCGGAGGGCATCGAGCAGACCTTCACGCTTCCGGACTCCCCACAGCAGAATGGGGTTGCTGAGCGCCGCATTGGCCTGGTCATGGAGGTCGCTCGTACCTCCTTGGTCCACGCGGCGGCTCCCCATTTTCTGTGGCCGTTTGCTGTCCGGTACGCCGCGCATCAGCTCAACCTCTGGCCCCGTGTCTCCTTGCCGGAGACCTCGCCCACACTGCGTTGGACGGGGGAGGTTGGTGATGCGTCGCGCTTCCGGGTGTGGGGTGCTCGTGCCCTTGTCCGCGATACGTCCGCGGACAAGCTCTCCTCCCGCACGCTTCCCTGTGTCTTCCTTGGCTTTGTCCCTGACGCGCCGGGCTGGCAGTTTTACCACCCCACCTCGCGCCGGGTCTTCGCCTCTCAGGACGTCACCTTTGACGAGTCGGTCCCTTTTTACCGTCTCTTCCCCTACCGTACTGCCCCCCTCCCTCCCTTGCCGCTTTTCCTTGCTCCTGGTCCCCCTCCGGTAGACCCCCTTCCCCCTCAGGGTCCTGCTCCTTCAGGTGTCTCTCAGGTAGACCCTCCTCCCGTCGCTGAGCCTGTCGAGGTCACAGGTGACTCAGGTGCTGCTGCAGGTGGTGCTGCTGGGAGTGCTGAGCCTGGGGGTGCTGGGACTACGGGTGCTGGAGCTGAGGGTACTGTGCCTGAGAGTTCGGCGCCTGGGGGTGCTGAGCCTGGGGGTGCTGCGACTGGGGGTGCTGAGCCGGCGTGTGCGGAGTCTGGGGGTGCTGAGTCTGGGGGTGCTGCGCCTGCGGGTACTGAGCCTGGGGGTGCTGCTACTGAGCCTACGGAGCCTCGGGTTGCTGCGTCTGGGGGTGCTCCGGTTCGGGGTGCTGAGCAGTCTCTCACACCACAGCAGCTTCGTGACTGGTACGTCCGGCGCTTTCGCCGTCCTAGTGGCTCGGCTGGAGCTGGGGGTACTGGAGCTGCCGGGACTGGTTGTTCTGGGAGCACTACGACTGGAGCTGCTGGAGCTGGGGACTCTGGAGCTGGCGGCGCTAGCGGAGTTGTAGCTGCCGACTCTGGGGGTGCTCTTCCTTGCGGTGCTGCGGACCCTGGGGGTGGTGCTGCTGCTGGTGCTGCGGACCCACCTGGTGGAGCTGCTGCTGGAGCTGAGGACCCGAGCGGTGGCGCTGCTGCTGGTGCTGGGGACCCGGACGCTGGAGTCTCTTCTGCTTCTGGAGACGCTGCGCGGCCGCGGCCGTACTTCGTACCGCTCCTTCAGCAGGTTCTTGGGCAGGCTCCTCCTCCTTGTCCTCCTCCCTCCGTAGAGTGTCCTCCGACTGTCCAGCCGCAGTCACAGTTACCGCCTGCCTCGCCTCTCCCTGCTCCCTCTCCTTACACTGGTCCCACAGGAGGTCTTACAGAGCGTCGTGAGCCTGAGTCTCGTCCTGCGTCGCCTGTCCGTACTGCTCGCACTGGTCGTCGTGTCCGTCGTGAGCGTCCTCCTCCTGTCCCAGGCACTCACTACATGACTCTGCGTCCCTCTACTGCTCCTCAGCGTGTCCCTCTGCCGTCTCCTCCTGCGTCCTCTTTGCCTGCTGTTCCGGACCCTGAGTCTGACCGGTATCGTGCTGAGCACCCTACTGTCACGCGTCTCCTAGCTACTGTTGTCACTGACCCTACCTTTGAGTCCTCGGCTGCGTCTGCTCTGGTCGCTGAGTTGGTTGACTTTGCTGCTGCCTGTCGTCTAGACTACGCTGCTCGCCTTGTTGCTGGGTCTGAGTCTGCGTCTGTCTGTCCTCCGTCCGTCGGGGGTGAGTGTGCTCTTGGCACGGACGTCCTTGAGGACAGGCAGGAGGACTTTGACTCTCTCGCGGCTGCTGTACCTCATCTCGTGGCCTGGTTGCTTGCCCCTGAGGGAGACCCGGATGCACTAGACATCCCCACTCCGCGCACTTACGTAGAGGCGATCTCGGGTCCCTACTCCTCTCAGTGGCAGACAGCCATGGACGCAGAGATGGCATCCTGGAAGTCCACAGGCACCTACGTCGACGAGGTTCCCCCTCCTGGGGCGAACATCGTCGATGGCATGTGGATTTTCAGGGTGAAGCGGCCGCCAGGTTCTCCGCCTGTCTTCAAGGCTCGTTACGTTGCTAGAGGCTTCAGTCAGCGTCAGGGGGTCGACTTCTTCCAGACCTTCTCCCCCACCCCGAAGATGACCACTCTTCGGGTTCTGCTGCACGTTGCTGCTCAGCGTGACTACGAGCTTCACTCTCTTGACTTCAGCACAGCGTTCCTGCAGGGCAGCCTGCACGAGGAGATCTGGCTGCGCCGCCCACCTGGCTTTACTGGGTCGTTTCCTCCTGGTACCCAGTGGAGCCTCCGCCGGCCAGTCTACGGTCTCCGCCAGGCGCCACGCGAGTGGCACGACACACTGAGGACTACACTTGCGGCTCTTGGGTTCGCGCCGTCTACTGCTGACCCGTCGCTGTTTCTGCGCACAGACACGTCGCTGCCGCCGTTCTACATTCTCGTGTACGTCGACGACTTGGTCTTTGCTACTGCTGACACTGAGGCACTCGCTCGTGTGAAGTCGGAGCTGCAGAAGAGACACACCTGCACTGACCTGGGTGAGCTGCGTAGCTACCTTGGCTTGCAGATCACCCGGGACAGAGCTCGCCGCACCATCACCCTGACTCAGTCACACATGGTGCAGCAGGTCCTTCAGCGCTTCGGCTTCCAGTTCTCCTCACCACAGGCCACACCTCTGGCTACCAGCCACTCGCTCTCAGCTCCACCTTCGGACGAGTCCGTAGAGCCGAGTGGCCCGTACCCAGAGCTTGTGGGCTGCCTCATGTACCTGATGACTTGCACGCGACCTGACCTCGCGTACCCTCTTAGCATCCTTGCTCGTTACGTTGCGCCTGGGAGACACAGGCGAGAGCACTGGGAGGCTGCTAAGAGGGTGCTGCGCTACTTGTGCAGTACATCAGGCATGGGGCTGGTGCTTGGAGGACGCGACAGAGTTGTCCTCACTGGCCACTCGGACGCTTCTTGGGTGGACGACCTGGCTACGCAGCGGTCGTCACAGGGTTACACCTTCAGCCTTGGCTCTGGTTCTGTCTCGTGGCGGTCCACCCGCTCTTCCTCTGTTCTCGGCTCTAGTTGTGAGGCTGAGATCTACGCCACAGCCATGGCTGCACAGGAGTTACGCTGGCTCACCTACCTGCTGACTGACTTGGGAGAGCGGCCTAGTTCTCCTCCAGTTCTGTACGGTGACAACAAGGCGGCTCTTGCCTTGTGTCAGGAGCACAGACTGGAGCACAGGACGAAGCACATTGCTCTTCGCTACTTTCTTGCTCGAGAGCTTCAGCAGCGCGGTCAGCTTCGGCTTGTGTACGTGGACTCGAAGGCCAACACTGCTGATATCTTCACCAAGGCGCTCCCGCCTAGTGATCATCAGCGGCACTGTACTTCTTTAGGCCTTGTGTCCACGTTTCCTCACTTGCTCACTGCTTGACATTCTTTGTACTGTACTTTATATATATCTTGTTGCTTGCTTGCTAGGTTTTGATCACTGTGTTGCTTGTCTTGTACTATATCTAGCACTGCATGTGAACTGGCCTTGTGGCCTTTGCTTGTGCTCGGAGTGTGGTGACGTTGTGATCCACCCTGGGCTTGCGTTGCTTTGCTGGACTGGTCTTGTGACCCTTTGTTCTCCCCCACTTTGCCTATGGGGGTGTGTTAAATTGTAATGTGTTATATGTTGGTAGGCTGTAGTGGGGTAGCCAATATGGGGTACAACCCCAACTAGGGTTTCATATTTGTACCCAAACTTCTGCTAGTTCATTCATTCTTGCCTAGTTATTCTGAGAGTACGAGTCGTGAACATAATCTGGCGGCCATTTTCAGGTGCATGCAACTTAGTCGAGGCGCACTATTCATGTGCATGCCAGGTTTCATACATTTTTCTCAGGTTAAAAAATGTCTCTCGTAAATTAACACGCAGTTCAAGATTCGATTAAAATTGGCACAAAAGGTCTGAAATAGATGCAATTTCGGGCTACGCAAATTGGAATCGGAATGGTTGGCTCTCGATGCTGCATTTTCTGACGTAACTCAGTGCAATGATTGCATTTCTGCCCAATTTCTCTGCAAAGTTTTGCATCGCACCAGCTCTTTTCGAACGAATTGTAATGCGAAATCGGTTGTACACTTGGCGCAGGTGGCGGACGCTTCGCGGGTCAAACCAGCAAACCCTAGCGGGACGTGCATTCATTGGAAAGGGTAATCCGAAACACGGAAAATATGCCCGAGTGTTAGAGGGAGTTACCCCTACCGCTATTAGGTATATATCGTACGTTACATGTATATTTGATGACACGTAATTAACGCCACGGCATACCACCTTTTCCAATATACATGTAAGGCAAAAATTTTTTTGGTAGAGGCAATATTTACAAACACTCACAAACGGTTTGCTGATTTGCCATGCGCAGCGTCCGTAATCTGCGTCAACAGTACAACAGATCTAGCATTTATTCGTTCGAAATGAGTTGGTGCAAAGCAGAAATTTGCGTATAAATTGGACAAAATGCAATCATTGCACTGAGTGACGTCAGAAATTGCAGCATCGAGAGGCAACCATTCCGATTCCGATTTTTGTAGCTCGAAATTGCATCTATTTCAGACCTTTTGTGCCAATTTTAATCAGATCTTGAACAGCGGGTCAATTTACGAGAGACATTGTTTAACCTGAGAAAAGTGTACGAAACCTGGCATGCACCTGAATTGCGCGCCTCGACTAAGTTGCATGCACCTGAAAATGGCCGCATAATCTGGTATGTGTTTTGAACGGTTTTCCCGAAAGCTGTGGTGTTCGAGTAAACCCAGGGCACTTTCGTATCCCGTGTCAGACACAAAGCTAACACGAAGTGGAGGTTCGGAAAACCCGAAGTGGTTCGTTTGTGGGGAGATTGGAAGTTCGGAAGAGACAAATTGGAGACTAAAGGCTGATGACTTCAGGTCTGACACGGGATACGAATGCACCCCCAGTATGAAATGTGAACGGTTTTCAATAACCAGGTAGCCAGCACATACTTTCCCATGTTTCACCACTCAGATCACATTGTTACTTCAGACATACTTCCCGAAACCCTACTTTTTGGGGGCCCCCATTTTTGGGATGATGCCGGTCGCGATCCACCTTGCGGTGCTCGTGTCGGGATCAATTCTGATGGATGGGGGGATCATCTCGCCGCAGTTTCACCCATGGGATACTCGCCTGTACCATTTCGCTCACTGCGAGCCGAGCGTCATCGGTCGCAGACCTACTCCTGACGGTCGCCGTCGCCTTTTCAGGCGGATCGTCATTCGCGTCGGTCGGACGTATGATGTGCTGCCGATCGGCTGCATGCACAGGCTGCAACTTATGAAGGCGGAAGGACGGGGCTTCTGCTGTTACTGGTGGCGGCTCGGCGACCGATAGTGAAGCTGCTGCAGGTTTCGCGGAAGCCAATCAGTCATGAGATGGCGGCGAAATTGTGACCTTGTGGAAGCACAACAGGGGAAGGAGATGTATTTTGCCGCGGATGTACATACTATTCAAAATTAATGTAGGGACCACTTGAGAAGGAGAAGGAGCTTCTGAGGCAGCAGGCGTAACGTCAGGCGACAAGACAGGCGGGAAAAAAAAAAAAGCTAGTCTGTGCAAGCTGTACTGACGGCGCTAGGAGCGGTGGCGGGGAGAGCGGGACGGAGGATGAGGGCGAGGGGGGTTGAAGGGGGGGGCGTCTGATATGACAGACGGAGACCATGAGGGCGCGATTGGCGCTACCAGCGATTGGCGCTACCAGCGATTGGCGCTACCAGCGATTCGCCAAGGTGAAAAGTAGGTATGTGTGTGAAAGTCGGTGAGAGGTCGCCGTGCGGTAGGGCATGTGTGAGAGTCGCTCAAAGAGCAATGAAGGCCGATGAAGGGAAGGTGAAGGGGGGGTGAAGGGGGGGGGAAGGGAAGGTGAAGGGGGGGTGAAGGGGGGGGGAAGGGAAGGTGAAGTGGTTGTGAAGGGGGGGGGAAGGGGGGGTGAAGGGGTGGTGAAGGGGTGGTGAAGGGGGGATGGTGAAGGGGCTGGCGGAGGTCATAGAGGATGCGTTGGGTGTAACAGATGGGTGGCAGGGGGGCAGTTGAGAGTTGGTTGGGGTTGGGGAGATGCGCAAGGAATAACTCGAGTCACCGCCGGCGGCAGTGGGAAGGGGGCAGTTGAATAGGTAGCTGGATGTCGCCCAGGTGGGAGTTTCTGTCTCCCACATCGTTTCCCCCTCAT
Organism: Closterium sp. Yama58-4; assembly: GCA_947470075.1. Lineage (NCBI taxonomy): Eukaryota > Viridiplantae > Streptophyta > Zygnematophyceae > Desmidiales > Closteriaceae > Closterium > Closterium sp. Yama58-4. Next base: position 386,843 of record CANIUD010000817.1, on the reverse strand, counting down.
CCATCGTTCTGGCCCACAGGTTAGCGCCCCTACGGCACCAATTCCCACGTCCCTCTTATAAGCCACTGCCCCTTTTCCTCCTTTCTCTCCCCTCCCCTCCCCCCCCAACTTCGCACCGCGCCTACATCTCCTTCACCCACGGCGTCTGGCCCACGGAATTGCACCCACAGATAACCACCCACGCCTGCCCCATTAGACGGACTGGGCCCCACAGCGCGGGTGCACTGTTCACCACGACACTATCCCCTCCCTTCCGCATACTCTCTCCCTTCCCAACCCCCCCCCCCCCCCCTCCCCCACCACCACCCCCGCCTTCTCCATCTCCCCACCCCCCCCAACTCTGCACCCGCTCACCCCTTTACTCCCCCTTTCACCTTCCCCAACCCTTCAACTGTCTTCCCGTCCACCCATCCCGCAGCTCCTGCGTCTTCCATGTCAGCAAATCTGCTTCACAAATTTCTGCCGCTATGGTGGCACTGCACTGCTCTCACCCATGCACTGTCCCCTCCCCATACCCTCTCCCTCCCCTCCTCTCCTACGCTGATGCCTGCGCCTATCCGGATTCCAGCAGCCACAGAGGCGCGGCACTGCTCGCACCCGGCACTGTCCCCTCCTCTGCCCATACCCTCTCCCCCTCCCTTCTTCCCCAGCCACACCCTCAGCTCCGCACCTGCTTCTCCCAGTCTAACGTCTTGCCACAGATTCTCTGTCCATACGGTGTGGACGCATTGCTTTGCTCTTGCCCACGCGCTGTCCCTTCCTCTCCCCTTCCCACCTCACCCAACGCTTTTCCCGTCTTACCACCAGCACCGCACCACACCTGCTTCTCCTGCCCCGGTCTCCTGACCCGTCAATTTCCGTCCACGGTGAACCTGATGCGGGCTGCTAAGGCTGTGCATTGCTAAATTGTTCCCAAGTCCTATAGTGATGCCTAACGGGGAACCTGCACACTGTTCGCTCCTTGCCTGTGCGCCTTGAAACATGATCGCACTGTTCATGGGTAACCTGCGGGCTGCTCAAGTGCACTCCTTTCCTTCACCACCCATTGCCCTCTCCCCTTCCCCCTCCGCCCCTCCCCCTCCCAGCTCGCACCTGCTTCTCCAACACCGATTTCTGCCCCAACAACTCCCGCGCACTTACAACACCGTCTCCCACATCCCTCTCATAACCCACTCTGCTGTTTACCCTTTCCCCCCTCTCTCCTCCCCCCTCCACGCCTGCTTCGCCCGCACCAACTTCTGTCCCGCCGACTCCCACCCCCACGGCGCCGGCGCACTGTTCATCCCCACAGCAGCACAGCAGAGGCTGCTGACGTGGCAGAGGCTGCAGGCGAAGATGGACTGGGCTGCTGGGTGTCACGAGGCCATATGTTTCCTGAAAACGGACAGAGGGAGGAGGAGGTGCGTGATGAAAAGTATGCGTGCAAGTTATGGGTCACCGTCACCTGGTCAGCAGCAGGCGAAGCCGGGCGGGCTGCTGGGTGACCCACGGCATGGCAGCTATCAGCTATTTGCATGGACGAGCAGAGGGAGAAGGAAGCGGGTGTTTCGAGGGGTTCGAGTGAGGGCAGTGGGCTACTTGGTAGGTACTTGTGAGTCACTAGCGGGCAATGGGTGAGTCGAGGCTGGGCTAGAATGGTGGGTGCCCCATCCCGTGGTCGTGTGATATTACTGAAAGACACACAGGGAGAGGGCGGTGGGCTGTAAAGGACAATGCTGGGTGACAGTTGGGTCGCTCTCAGGGCAGACCCAAATAGTCTCAGGTCAGTCCCAGATAGTCTCAGGGCAGTCCCAAATAGTCTCAGGTCAGTCGCAGATAGTCTCAGGGCAGTCCCAAATAGTCTCAGGTTAGTCGCAGATAGTCTCAGGGCAGTCCCAAATAGTCTCAGGTCAGTCGCAGATAGTCTCAGGGCAGTCCCAAATAGTCACAGGTCAGTCCCAGATAGTCTCAGGGCAGTCCCAAATAGTCTCAGGTCAGTCGCAGATAGTCTCAGGGCAGTCCCAAATAGTCTCAGGTCAGTCCCAGATAGTCTCAGGGCAGACCCAAGTAGTCTCAGGTCAGTCCCAGATAGTCTCAGGGCAGTCCCAAATAGTCTCAGGTCAGTCGCAGATAGTCTCAGGGCAGTCCCAAATAGTCTCAGGTCAGTCGCAGATAGTCTCAGGGCAGTTCCAAATAGTCTCAGGTCAGTCCCAGATAGTCTCAGGCCAGTCTCGGATAGTCCCAGGTCAGTCCCAAAAAGTCTCGCGGTACACTCTCGGGTGTGGTTGAGGTTTTTCTTACTTGTGACAAGCTCAAGGTTGCTTATGGGCTGATTATGGGTCACCAGTAGGTCACACCCTGGTCACTCTCAGGTGAATTCAGGTGATTGAGGGTTTTTTTAATCGTGACGATCTGGAGGTTGATATGTGAGAGGCTGGGTGCTCTGTGGCGGTTCATCTGAGGGAGACCCGGCTGAATCTATGATCTGTGGCGGTGTTGTTCAAGGTGCCCGAAACTCCGCGCATGCCGATTGCTCTTAGGCTGAATGTCGTGCTATCCAACGGGGCAAAGCGGGATGTAAAGTGGACTGACACTCTTGAACATCTGTCTTTCACCCCCTTCCCATCACCCACCGCCTTTCCCTCTCTCACCCACCCCACTCGCATTTCCCGCTGGCCCCTCCTCGGCTGTGCCACCGGCCCCTCCCATAGTGCATCCGGCAGCGTGAAAGAAGAGTTTTCTTGAGACATCTCTAAAGCACTCTTCTTTCCCATGGTGCAGCCGCCAGCGTACATCATTCGCCGACTCTCTCTCACCAATCCCACCTTTCCCCCTCTCTCTCTAGAATCCCCGTGTGCATAGTGCAAGTGAATAGCTCTGAAAGGGGTGAGCATAGAAATCGGAGAGTCGTGCAAGCATTGCTGGACCTTACCTCTGCGTTGCTCTCCTTTCATGACTCCATACCATTCCTTCTAATTGCTCTCACATAGCATGTACTTTGTACGTAGATCCACAAACACACACACCATCACCAATTCCCAGCACCATCTCTCTTACCACTTCCCAGTAGCAATTTCTTAGTGTCCAATCGCATGGGCATGGTTAGCATTCATGGTCATCCCTGCGCTATCAGTTTTGTGAACGAATCCGGCGAGTTCGAGCAACGCTTCATGTTTCCAATGTGCACGGTTGAAGTTTGTTTCCTTCCTGCTTTAGTGCAAGCTGCTCTGCAGTCATAACTTTGCTTTTCCCACTTGACTTGGCTGCAACCTGATCTCCTCTTCTTCATCTTAGCAGCCCCTGCCAGCCCTACCACCAGCACCACCACCGTCAACCATCACCATCACTAGCAACCTCTGTCTCACCAGATGACTCTCCCATCCTGACATTGACCATCTCTCTATGGCTGGCAGGTGCAAGGTGGCTGCCATTTGGGAAGACTTCCCACTCTGTAACGCCTCAACTCACATCCATGAATCTCATTGCAGGCAGAGCCGCGCCATTACTACGGAATGAAGATCAAACTCGTGCAGCAAATCCTGAATGACGTCCAATTTGCAGGCTGCAACATCTTGAGTCGATAGAAATGCCATAACGTTGCATATGAGCTGTTCCATTGGTAGCTGTGGATACGCTGTGGCACTGAAGCGTACGATACCGAAAGATTGGCCCATCAAGCCCATGTGGGTGTGTGTGTGTGTGTGAATCTGTAATACCTCGCATACTGGCCATTTGCAGAGCAGGGCTCTCGTTATCAGACCAATTTGGTCTGACTTTCTGAATTCCATACGTGATTTTTTGTATTCATCTGTTTTCTCAGAAATTCCGTTTTCCCTCATCTGAAGAGCAAGACAAAGGCTTTACGTTCGTATGATTTTTCAGACCATGTAGAATACTTCGTTCGATTTTACAGATATCGAGTTCGGTTTCGTCTGAAACCGACAAATTTGCCCACTAGCCCATAAAACCACTAGGCCATATGCCCAGTAGACCAAAGGACCACAGGTACAAGTATGGTTGCTGCCCTGTACCTGCACGCGCATTCAATGTGCGTGTCTTGTAGCAGCCTCGCTGTCACGAACCGAGTGGCATTTGCTGCCAGGAGACTGTCGTATAGCTGGCTGTCGGCGCCGACGCCAGCCACAGCCACGGCAACGCGCTGTCACATTGTCCCAGCGCACTTCCCTTTCCTGCACGTTACGTAAAAAAGGACGGTGGTTGTCCTGTCCCCCGCTCCCATCCCGCATCGCCTTTTGATGTTCACTGCACGATGACGGGGGGGTCTCATGCAGCTGAGCGAGGCTTGTTAAACAGGCTGTTTGTTTCCCTCTCTCACCCAGCCGAGCATGGTCTGTCTCTCTCGTCACAGCTTCTATCAGCTAGTTTAGGCTATGGCCGACCCCACCGCTCCTGCGCCAGGGGTTTTGGCGTTAGACTTCCTAACGCGGGGCAAGCCGATCACCCCTGTTGCCCCACCATTTGCTTCAACTTCTGCTGCGTTACCTACGCCCATTGACGATGCGCCATTGGCGGAAAATGGCGACAGCTCTGTGCCATCGACCGCTACACCTACTACGCCAGTATCTACCTGCATGCCAACGTCCGTGTAGTTTCTGACGCTCCCAAATCCTCTCTCAGGGCTAACCCCGTCTTGCCCGACAGGTCATCAAAGGGCCGGTACAAGCAGCGTGTGCTGAACTTCGCGCGTCCGGGAGGTCCGACACAGCCGGCACCGTCTGTGGAGACGCGACCCGTGGCTCCCGAACCTGTGGCTAAAGACTTCGAAGACCCCAAAGGCAAGACGCTGTCGGTTGAGGAGCTTCAGCTGAAGTGCAAGGAGCAGTGGCAACGATACTTCCCCTGGCTGTTCATCTCCGAAATCACGGATCAGCAAGGTCTTCGCCGACCCTGCATGCGCTGCAGCATCTGCATGGTCTTCGCCGACCCCCACTCAAAGTACGGGCGATACGGTGGTGGTGGCACCGACATTCAGAAGCAGACGATGCGCAAGCATCACCACAGCCTGAAGCATGAGGCGGCGGTCCTGCGGAAGGAGCAACGTGACGGAGCGAAGAAAGGACAGAAGTCCATTGTGGACTTCCACCAAGCGGACGAGGAGGTCAAGCGTCTTGCTCGTTTGATGTCGATTGTGTTGTTCATTTGCAAATCTGTCGCTCCCATTGTGCTCTTCGTGTCGCTCGTTCAGTTCATGGCTGAGCAGGGGACTCCGGATTTGCCCCTTAAGGAGAACGGGACGTACTACAGCGAGTAAGTGTCCCGGTTTTCTCCTTATGTGGCTAGTTTCCATGTAGTTGCTAATGACGAACTTGCATATGTTGTTTCAGGTACGGCTTCGCACAACTGGTCGAGACCATGGTGTGCTACCTGAAGTCCCGGCAGTTGAAACACATCCGCGACAGCCCTTACCTCGGCATCCAGCTGGACGAGAGCACCGATCGACGAAAGGGAAAACACATGATCGTCTACATGACGTTCATGCGTGACAACACTCCCGTCAACGAGTTCTACGCATTGCTGACTGTGGAGCAGTGTGACGCCGCTTCGCTCACGACCGTTCTCCTTACCCACTTGGAGTGTAGCGGGATCGACCTCCAGCGAATCTCCGGCATGAGCACTGATGGAGCTAGTGTCATGATCGGCCAGCACAACGGTGTGACCGCGCGCCTCAAAGAAAAGGTTCCCCATATCGTGTCGTCACACTGCATCGCGCAAAGGCAAGTGTGGTGTTGTTTTGCTTCATGACCGGCTTGTTGTTTACTTGATTTGACTCTTATGTTAATATGAAACTTCTGTGTTTCTTTACAGGGAGGCCTTGGCGGCCAAGGATGCAGCAATCAAACACCCGGATTTCAACGTCGTGGACAAGGTGGTTCGCTCCGTTGCTGAGAACCTCGGTCGTTCTTCGGTCGTCCACTCTCGCTTTATCGAGCTTTAGGAGGTCATCTGCGAGACCAACCTCGAAGTTCAGGGAATCAAGGACGTTCGGTGGTTGTCTCGCGGTCAAGCTCTTCTACGCTTGGTGAAAGTGTTTCCGGCGGCCGTGTTTGTCTTGCACGAGTTTGACAAGAAGATGTACAAGGTCATCACCAGTTTTAAGTTCCAGTTCATGCTGTTCTTCCTAGCGGACGTGCTGAAGGAGCTCAACCTTCTGAGCTTGAAGTTCCAGCGTCGCCAGGTTAGCGTGTGTTATGCATTTCAAGCATCGTTTTTCCCAAACCCACGTTAAGTACTAACCTTCACTTGTGCTTCGTTTCAGGTGGACGCGACCCATGTGCTGCCGATGGTACACAACACGACTCTGCTGCTGCGCACTTGATACCTCGACGCCGACGACGAGTCTTTCGGCCAGGGCGGAGATGCTTTGGGCCCGTTCCTCAAGAAACACGCGTCGAGGGATTGTCGTGAGGTGAAGCTGGCGGGCACATCGTCCGACGGAACTTCGACCGACCTTACCTACACACTCCACGAGGAGCCCATCAAGGGGCAGAAGAGCGGTGCGGACCACGAGGCGTGTTTGGAGTTGGCGCGCGCGTTCGTGGCAACCTTGATCGGCAGGCTTGATCACCGCCTCAAGGACCTCGCCAACCTTGACGGGGCGAAGCTGTTCAAGCAGGGTTCGTATCCCAGGAACCAAGCCAAGCGCGAGCGGAAACTTGCACAGTGGCTGCAGTCTCTGCGCAACATGTTTAAGAAGAAGCCTGACGATCCTGACACTCTACCAGGTACGTACAATACCTAGGCCTATATGATGATTGCTTCTAGCATGCTTTACGTGTGTGTTTCATTTCTGTTGCACCTACTTACCGTTTTAACCCTTAACCCCGCAGGCATCAACTGGGCGCGAGCGCAGAGGGAGCTCGTGACGTTCTCTACTATCATGGCCACACACCAGGAGGATGTGGGCTTCGCCGACAGCCTGAAACTCATGCTGTCGTCTCCCGACTGGACGACCTGCTACCCGAATCTCATGCACTTGTGGATCGCTGTCACCGTTCTTCCGCTCAGCACGGTTGAGTGCGAGCGCGGATTTTCACAGCAGAATGTGATCAAGAGTTGGCTTCGCGGGAACCAGTGTGACGCGAAGCTAGGGGAGTTGATGACAGTCTTGTTTCTCAGCTATGACATGGACTGGCCCGAGCTGCTGAGGAGGTTCAACACTTCAAAGAAACGAAGGCCTGCCAAAGATGTGCTGATGGCTTCCGGGGAGAGACACAGCAAGCGCGCGAAGAAGAGATCTGCCTCAGCAGCAGCCGCAGCATTGGTAGCAGCAGAAGCTGCAGACCGGGGTTGTTATTTCGTCTGCTAGATCAGACTCACTAGAAGTTTTCATCTTTACTTTAAGACAACTGAAAGTAGGTCATCTTGGCCTCAGAGATTTTTTATTTTTTTAGTTATACTCTCAGACAGGGCCAAAACCTAGCGAGAGCCCTGGTGCAGAGGGGATGGCTTTTAGTTGCACAAAGCAGTGCGAACTTCACACTTCATTCAGTGCACCCATCAGGGCCCAAATTTCAAGGGTAAAATACCCTTTTTGCCCTGATGGTAGGCCGCTTTTTCCCAGTTACCCTTGCCAAAACAGGGTATCAATTTTTTTACCCTAGAGCAAACAGGCTAAGATTTGATTTACACTGATAACGATTTCTGTTACCCTGCCGATATCAGGGTGCACTGTATACTTCACTGATACCGAATCCTCTGTAGTGAGGGTTTTCCTTGCGAAGCTGCAAAATAATTTCTGTGCAGCTAGATTCGAACTGGCGTCCTTCCTAAACCTTGCCTAAAGTCTGACTAGCTGAAACATATCGTATTGAGTTACAAGACTAATATTTAGTATTGTATAATTGAAAACAGTTCACCCTTTTAAAATCAGTGTACTGGTTTTTTTAGGCTGTTTTTGGCAGGGTACGAAAAATGTTACCCTAACAGTCAGGGTACTGGGGGCCTGGAACCCTGATTTGAAAGAGTGGACCTAAACCTATTTTGGGCCCTGGCACCCATCCTTCAGTGTACTTTTGCACCACTATCCGAACGCAAAACCACGAATTAGTTAGTACGTAACTTGCTATTGCTAGACATTGAACAGCTGTGAACGATGTCCCACAACAATCTACTATCAGTTTACCACCATTCAGTAACTCCTATCCTATCTGACTAGCTGGGTGCTCGTGGGACCATCACAGGCCCTCAGATTCGTTTTTAGCCTGTCTGATTCGTCAGACTCTCTTACCATTTTTTTCTGAATCTGACAGAGTTGCAAAAAAAAAAAAGGCTGAAAGTTCAGAGTGTCCTAAAATAAAAGTCTGAAGATTCAGAATCAACGCCTATAAGAAGTCTGATTGTCTTTCTAGCTGATAGTCTGAACTGTTGGTCTTGTGTAAACCACGTAACGTACATTGCAAAAGCCTACATACATAATGCTACTTGCTTTGCTTAGCCACAGTTTACCTTATTCATGTATCCTGCCACTACAACATCCTATCCTACAAATCCTCTCCTACTCATTAAATCCATCATCATCATCACTGTCAACTGCATCGCTATCATCCTCTGCCTCATCTACTTCCATCTCTTCATCTGCCTCTCTGACCTTCTTGTTGTGTTGCTTTCCTGCAGGCGGGAGTGGAGCGTTGCTCTGGGGCTTGTGCTTCTTGTAACTCCTCCAGACGGTCACAATCTCATCCCAGTCGGGGGCGTAATCCATCAAGCTCATGCACATCAGGTCCTCCAGGCGTGCATCCTTAAGCGCGCCCCTCTTCCACGACTTAATGATGTTATGGCGGGAGAACCCCCGCTCGCACTCCACAGTGCTCAGCGGCAATACAGCAACCGCCACCCACAGAAGCACCAAGTTGGGGTAGTTGTCCCGCCAGTCGGGTGTCTTGAGCATGGCAGTGAGACCCCCGTGAAAACTGCGCTCGCCCTTGGTAGATGCTGCAAGCACCGATGTGAAAATGCGCAGCTCCTTCTCTGCGCAGCGCTTGTCGATTCCTGATGGGGTAAAGTAAAAGTATAAAAAAGGAGGAAGCTCAGAACCCAAATACAAACATTCATTGAATCGTCACATGCAATAAAAACGGTGCGACCCGGTAGCCTGATATTAAAACCATAACGCCAATGGCTTACCTGGCAGGATCTCATCCGTCAGGTCGGCCTTGAATAGCGTGACTAGCAACTGTAGCCACTCGAGGCACCTGCGGTTCCTCTCTACTCGCTCCAGGGGGTACTCGTCGGGGGTGAAGAGCCTAGCGCCGGACATCCCGTTGAGGTCGCCAAGCCGGTGCTCCAGTTGGTGCAAGATCACCTCGGCAAACTCCGTGCAAACCTCCACGCAGCCATCGTGGGTGCCGGGCCCTTCGAACTCCTCCAGCTCGTCCTCGTGCAACACGAATTTGAAGCATGCTGGTCGGCCGTCGGAATCGATCCCTTCGACCTTCACCTCCCGGTTTCCTCCAGGCCCATGGCGCGCGATGAAAGGGGACAACAGCTCGCTGACGCTGCCACCGAAGTCATTTCCGCAATCGACGTAGCGGCTCTCGATGTGGGATGTTGTACGCTTGATCTGCGCATGCACGCTGGCATAATCAAGCTGGAAAGAAACACGTGGAAAGGTGGTTAGTGACTGAATGTAAGAATGCACGAAGCTGGAAAAAGCATAAACACTTAACAACTTGTAGCAAGAAACAAGAGCATACCTCCTTGTGCTGGAAGGCCCTATTGAGTATGTTCAGCTGCTCAAGCACATCTGCAATGAAAAACAGGAGGAAGTGAAACCTATAGCTCGTCACCAGCGCATAGAGCGTCGCGTCCCACTCCTTCAACATCACGATAATAGCCGGAAGGACGGCGACGAGCCTGAGCACTACGTCACCCCGCGACAGCCAACGGACTGCATGGATCCTTTGTAGCTCCAGTGAGGTGGAGGTGAAGACTTCCTGCAGCCCCATGAAGCGCTGATGCCATGGCCCACTGCGACCGAGATGCTCAGCCACGGTGCGGATCACCGTATCAATGACGTCGAAGGCGGGAATCTTCTCTGCGGCTGTTTTAGCCGCCAGTGCCTCCCTGTAAAAACAAAAAGGGAAACAGTAGCCACTCGTAGACGTTAAAGAACTTCAAACAACCCTATGCACCTACATGCATACCTGTGCGCGATGCAGTGGGATGACACCAAATGGGGGATGCGCACGCGAAGGCGTGTCGTGAGGCCGCTCTTGCTGCCCATCATGACGTTCGCGCCGTCGGTGCTGATGCCGGCAATGCGCTGCAGGTCGACCCCGACTGCCTGCAGGTGTGATAGCAGAACGCCTAGAAGAGAAGCGGCGTCGGCCTTCTCCATGGTGAGTAGCGCCATGAACTCCGAGACGACCTTGAAGTCACGGATGAAGGTGATGAACTGGATCATGTGCTTCCCGCTGCATCTATCCGTGCTCTTGTCAATCGAGATGCCGACAAAGGGCGATGACAGCACATGTTGCAGCTGGGTTGTCTGGAGCCATGTAGCTGTAGCTTGCGTCAGCTCACCGAAGCCGTATCTGCAATCACAAGTCAGAAACAAGAACGGTTAGTACAATATTAAACGTCGGTGTTCAAAATAGATGCGTACGGCAGTTGCACTCACGTGGTGTAGTAGGTGCCGTACCCGCTCTTCGGGAAGCCTTGCACGCCTTTCTCCGATAAGTATCGCACCAGTTTCACCCACATCCCCATGGGCGCGTCGGACAAGCTGATGAACAGCAACGAGTCGAGAAGGGCGACGGTCCGCATCTTCTCACAGTCAACCGCGGCGCGATGTTGGTCGATCTGTGGCTGCCTTGCACCGCACTCCGCTTCAGCTGTCTGTCTCGCAACCGCAAGCTTGTGCTTCGCCGTGCCAGCGTGTTTACGGAAAGACTGTGTCTGCAGGTCGGTGGCACCTTTCCCGCGCCTCCCGCACTTTCCTGCGTCGCCAGCATAGGCTGCACAAACAGCACACTTGAACGCAGGCAGGCCGGTAGTGGTTTTAGTGATCCTGAGCCACGGAAAACGGGTAAACCAATGAATTTTGAACTTCTCAATCGCGTCGTCGTAAACTCCCTCGATGAGCTCGGCCAGATTGAGTGTGAGGCGAGGTCGCGGTCGGTCAGATGTTCCGGGAGCGTTTTTTACGTTGGCAGTCAACGACGCTGATTTGCCGAAGGTCAAGGTCCCCTGCTTGAGACGGATCGTGTGCGCCGTGGTCTGAGTCGGAATCTGCGACTGTGAAGCGATAGTTGGTTCTGCAGATGTCTCTGCCACACGGTCGGGAGAAAGTGAGATAACTGGAGTCGCGGGTGCTTTCTGTGTGGGGATCACATCGGGCGTGGCGCGTGCTGCCTTATCGAGATCTAGTGTACTAAGCAAGAAGTCTAAGCCTGTCAAGGCAGGCCACTCATCAGGTTCATCGTCGCCTGTGGCGGGATTGTCCAGCACCGCCATGGCGGGGCTGTGAAAGAGCCTGCCGAGCAGGAACTAGAGAGATGATGGCTGAGGCAAAACTGGGCACTGGCTTGGGCCCGTGAGTTGAAGCTGAGGGGTGTGGATGAAACCCTAGCACAAACACGAAGGCCTTTTACCAAGATGGGCCATCATTGAGTTGTGTGGGTGGTTGCCTAGCATGCACGGCAACAACGAGGCGCATCGTTGCAGTGTGTGGTGTGGATTTTGCAGCATCGTGGTACACGATGCTGCCTAAAGGACCAATCCAATGCTTAGGGTGTGTGCCAACGGGTCTTGTTGGCACCGTCTGCTTGCCATCACGTTTACGTGGGTGGCAACTGCTACAGCATCTTCTACAGGGGTGGTAGTGGAGTTCTTGATGGCGGACAAAAGATGCCAAATGCACCAATCAATGCGCAGGGAGGGTGTGAGCTGGAGCATACACCGAGGGAAACAACGCGCTCCAGGGCGGGTGAAACATCCTGCTGTACGAGGGAAACATCGGGCCGCAGGGCGGCGGTACAGGTACAATGTATGTACCACAGGTAATCCTCGGTTTTGGCGCGCAGGTAGATTTAATCAGAGTCAGAACTCGTTTGTACTCTGAATTCATCAGAGTACACTCCCGGAAAACTCTGAAACGTTGGAGTCAGTCAGCCTATAAAAAAAATCTGATTTTCACAGAGTTGAGGCAGTAAAAACTCTGAATTTTACAGAGTACTCCCTAAAAAAAAATCTGAAATCTCAGACTAAAACAAGCAAATCAGACAAAAAACTCTGAAATCTGGGGGCTTGGACCATCAACAGCCACACACGCAACCAGACATGTTCAAGATTACGGTACTGTTACTGTTGCTTTCTTGAGTTCAATTCAATGGTTGCCTATGCATCATCATCAAGAACAAGAAAAAACCTCAGTTCAAGGCAAGCAAGAGTAGAAATCACACAACCAAGAAACAAAAATTGTATGTGCAAGCAAGAACAGAGATAACACTACCAAGAAGAAAAAAGTCGGTGCAAGGCACGCATGATGAGAACATGCTACAAGTCCCTGAACAATCCCATCCACTCATTCATCTCCCCTGCCAGCAGCTTCCCTCCCCTGCCAGTAGCTTCCCTCCCCTGGCAGCAGCTTCCCTCCCCTGGCAGCAGCTTCCCTCCCCTAGCAGCAGCTTCACTGCCCTACCACTGCCCTCCCACTGTCCTGCCACTGCCTGCAACTGCAGAGCTGGGGGGGGGAGGGGGGTGGGTAAACGAGAAAAAAGGGCAGTGACTTATGCGCGGAATGTGAGAGCCAATGCCGTAGAAGCAAGGTCCTGTGGGATGAAAGTTGGTATAGGAGAAGCAGATGCAGAGACAGCGGCGAGGGATGAGGGAAATAATGTTGTAGGGGCTTGAATCTGTGACTCAGTGTAGGAGAAGCAGGTGCGGATCTGGAACTGGAACTGGGGGGGGGGGGAAGGGGGAGGAGGGGGGGGGGGGAGGGGGAGGGGGGGGGGGGGGGGGACATCCCAGCCATCCCCAGCCACACTCACCCTCTCCTCACCAACTCTCAGCAAACTCCCCACTTGGTGACACCCACCTCACCTCAGTCAGCTGCAATTGAGCCCAAGGTAGCCAGCCGAGTCAACGCTCCTCCGTCAGTTGCACGAGATTTGTAGGGACGGAGGTGATGGAGGTATCACTCAGTAACAGCTGGTGCAGCTGGGTGAGGAACTCCGGGAGGTGCTGCAAGGCCCTGCAGCCACTCAGCTCCAGTTTGCGCAGCCGAGCCAAGCGGCTCATTCCCTGAGGTAGCATCGTCAGTTGAGATGCGGAGATCTTTAGTGACGTCAGCTTGGTGAGCTCCCATATACTTCCTGGCAGCTCCTGCGGTGACCAACAACGAAGGTTCAACTGCCTCAGCTCTGGCAACGCTGCTGCCAGGTTTCCCGGGAGGCTGCAAATCCCAGGCGCCTGTATCAGCAAGCTGCGCAGGCGAGGGAGAGACACTAAGGGAACTGGGAGCTCCTGATTGCGTCCATTCAAACTCATCTCGAGCTGCTCCAGCTGCTGCAGCCGCTCCACCTGCTCGAGTTGCACCCGCTTTTCCAACAGCCCCATCAGCTCTTTGAACAAGCTGCGTGGGTGAGCGAGAGAAGTCGAAACCTCCTCCGCCTCCTCCTCCGCCTCCTCCGCCTCCTCCGCCTCCTCCTCTCCTCCTCCGCCTCCTCCGCCTCCTCCTCCGCCTCCTCCTCCGCCTCATCCGCCTCCTCCGCCTCCTCCTCCGCCTCCTCCGCCTCCTCCGCCTCCTCCGCCTCCTCCTCCGCCTCCTCCGCCTCCTGCGCCTCCTCCGCCGCCTCCGCCTCCTCCTCCGCCTCCTCCACCTCCTCCTCCGCCTCCTCCACCGCCTCCTCCCCCGCCTCCTCCTCCGCCTCCTCCTCCGCCTCCTCCGCCTCCTCCGCCTCCTCCGCCTCCTCCGCCTGCTTCAGCAACTTCAGCAGCTTCTGCTTCACCTCCTCCAACTGCTCTTCCAATTGCTCCTCCACCTGCTTCATTTGCTCCTCCTGTTGCTTCAGTTGTTGCTTCACCTGCTACGCCAGCTTCAAAATCTGCACCCGATTCTCCACCACCTTATTGAACGAGCTGCGCCGTTGAGAGAGAGAGAAGCTGAGAAATCTCCACCTTTTCCTTCAATCACCGGCTCCATCTGCTCCAGCTGATCCAACTGCGTCAGGAACGAAAACCTCTCAGCCGCTGCAGGCCCGCATACCACGTTAACGCACTCCAGCTTCAGCACCTTCAGCTGCGACAGCTGGGAGATGTCCACCACATGGGAAGCACCTTCCAGGAAGGGCCCCAAGCAGAGGGTCTCAATAGAGGGTGGCAGACCAGCTGGGGGTTTAACCAGCTGCCTACACCCCGTTAGATCTAGCCTCTTGAGCCCCACGAGCGTGTCCAGGCGAAAAGGAATTTCTAAAAGTTCCTCGCAGTATTGGACAACCAAGGTGTGAAGCCTCGTGAGCCATATGAGTGAGCTAGGAAGTGTGGTGATATCAAGGTCACTAATCTCCAGCTCCCGCAGGCTGCTCAGCTCTCCCTGGGCTTCCGGTAGAAGCTCGATCGCCCAGCAGTCATGCAGCTCAAGGCGGGTCAGGGAGGACAGGTCGGTGAAGGAAGGCGGAAGGGTCTGCTGCCCGCAAAGCTGCACCTTAAGAAACTCGAGACCTGCAAGGGCCCCAACGTCTTGTGGCAAGGAAAACTTCTCCGAGTTGAAGACGCTGAGAACCTTGAGACCTGTGAGGCGGCAAAACCCTGCTGGCAGCTGCGAAATCTTATCGCAATCATATATGAAGAGTGATTCTAGAGAGGAGAGATGATAGAAGGAAGGAGGGAGTTCGGTGAGACACAGATCCTCGAGAATCAGCAGTTTGAGGGCAGGCAGGTGACCGAAGCTGGTGGGTAAGGTAGTGAATCTCTTGCAATGACAAACGATTAAGGTTTCCAAAAATATATGAGAGGTGGAGCTTTCGGGCAGGTAAGTGAATGCATGGCAGTTGCGAATATGAAGCTTACGAAGGCATGGAAGCAGATATTCTATGCCATCGGGAAGGGTCTCCAGCTCACGGCAGTTGGCGATGAGCAGCTCCTTGAGCGCGGTGAAGGGTGAGGATGGGAAAATGGTGTCCCGCTGAGGACACGAATTCAGGAAAACGATCGATTCTAGGCAAGACGGCAGCGTCTCGCTTGCAGTTCCCGCTGGCTGATGGTCCTGGTGAGGGGCTAGGGTGGAGAGATGGGCGAGTTGTGGAAGATGAAGGAGGTTAGAAGGGTGCTGAAGATTCCAAGGGAATGTGTTGTAGAGGGTGGAAAGGGCAGTGAGGTTTGAGAGACTGCGATTGCCCACGGCTGAATCGTCGGTGAGAAGAAGGGTCTGCAATTTTCTCAGTCGAAAAAACGACTCCGGTAGCTGTGTCTCTTGTCGAAGGCAGAAGAGCGTAACCTGCTCCAACGCAGGAAGGTTTTGAAAGAACCGATCCAATCCCTCCGTGGTTATTGAAGCCTCCTTGCGATAATCTCCATGTTAGCATGCAAGGCTCCTTCCCACGTGAAGACGAGTCAGCTTCAGGCATGATGACGCCAGGTGGTCGAGGAAAACGTCGTTCAGCGCCTCGACGCCGTTGTCGCTAATATGAAGGTGGGTGAGATACGGGTAACACGCGACTGCGGCTGAGAGATCTTCGCAGGATACCAAGAGGCCTTCTTTAACGAGCAGCGTGGTCACGCAACGCTTCGCCAGACTGCGCCAATGACCGCAGACGGACGAGATGAAGAGAATTTGAGCCACGTCTGAGCCTGTACGAGGGGCTGGTACTGGCGTCTCGTCTATCAGATCTGATTCCTTCGCATAGTGTTTCCATGACGCATCTGGTTGTTTGAACGAGCGCGGTATACATTTGGCAGGGCCAGTGCCAGAAGTTTATAAAAGGTACCGTCATACCCCGGATATAAGCGCCACCCTCGGATAAGCGCCTGGCGCTTTTAATTGGCGTGTGGCGCTTATATCCGCTGCTCGATTATAAGCGCACCCCCTGAAAAAACTTGTTTTATTATAAGCGCACGTAAACTTTAAATTTTGAAATGTGTTCAAAACGCTGTAACGATTTTTACTTTAGCAGGCGGATGTGTTGCAGATTCGGTTCCCTTCACATTCGGACCCTGCACTGGATGCGGGTCCAGTCAGCAGGAGCTGTCAGGAGCTGGATGTGAGTCAGAATCACTCGCATCCCAGCGCGCGCGATAATTTCAGAGAGGACCCCATGTAACTTCGACTCGATTGAAAAGGCAAGCACGAGATCTACAGTTTGGTGTTAAAAAAACATAAAAAATAATTATGTCATTATATAAACGCCGGCGCTTATAAATTTACTCGATTATAAGCCCACCCCCCCTAAAAAAACCTGTTTTATTATTGCCCCCCATGGGGGTATATCCGGGGTATGACGGTACATGGTGGTTACCGAATTACAAGCCCACCCAACCCCTCTCTCGAGAAACGAGCGGCCCCCAACTCCTCCCAGCTCACTCGACTCTCAAAAGTTTATAGATGGCAAAAGTATACTAATTCGTTTCCCCTGCAGGAGCTCACTCACGTAGCATTCTTAGCGTGCGCTACTAGAATAGTCCTACCCACACCATTGAAATTCGGAGCTTAGGGTTACGTCATACACCGAAGGTTGCGTCGGCGCCAGCGTTAGCCGAATACGCATTCATTCGTCGGTCGCCACTGCGTCGCCGTGTAGTTTCACCGCACTGCACGTAGAAATCCCGTTGCCTCCCCACGCAGCCTAGAGTCGATCTCTGTTGCGTAATCCAGCCGCCGCATATCGCCTTTGCATCGAGCCCCTAGTAGCGTCCTCGCCCCACTGCAACTTGCTGCCTTGTTGGCTCGCCTCAAAGCCCGTCGCAGCGTCGCCTCGCCACAAATCCGCTCGCGGCGTCGCATTGCAGCAAATCCGCTTGTGGCGTCGCATCGCCGCAAATCCGCTTGCGGCGTCGCATCGCCGCAAATCCGCTTGCGGCATCGCATCGCCGCAAATCCGCGCGCGGCGTCGCATCGCCGCAAATCCGCGCGCGGCGTCGCATCGCCGCAAATCCGCGCACGGCGTCGCATCGCCGCAAATCCGCACACGGTGTCGCCTCGCCGCAAATCCCCGTGCAGCGTCTCGTACCACCAAATCCGCTCGCGGCGTCACCTCTCCGCAAATCCGCACGCGGCGTCGCGCCGCAAATCCGCTCGCAGCGGCGCCTCGCCGCCCCACGCTGCCTCCTCACGCCACCGCGATCACGCAGGCCGCGCAACACACTGCGGGCCCTCGTGTGCCTCCCAATATCTTCAGTCCGCTGCCCTCTCCCACTTTACGGCCTCCCCAATCTCCCATTACCGCCTCCCATTCTCCCCTTCAAACCTCCCCTTCTCCCCTTACCGCCTCCCTGCATCCACACCTCCTCTCACTGCATCCCCATCCCCCCTCCCTGCATCCCCATGTCCCCATTATCTCCCCATCCAACCCCATTCCGCCACTTACCTACCCGCTTCTCCGCTTCCCTGCCTTCCCTGCCTTCCCTGCCTTCCCTCCCTTTCATCTCTTCCCTCCCATCCTTCCCTTCCGTCCCGTCCCTCCCGTCCCACCCTTCCCTCCCGTCCCTCCCGTCCCACCCTTCCCTCCCGTCCCTCCCATCCCACCCTTCCCCACCCCTCCGTCCCTTTTTCAAATCTTCTCCCATCGTCACACTCACTACGTCCGCCCACACACTCTTCCTGCCATTCTCACCCAGTCCTCACGACCATCCCTCCCTTCCTGCTTCCTATAACCAACCCCCTCCTCCCACCCTCCCCCTCCTCCATCCCTCCAATTCCTTTCCCTTTGTTTGGCCTGCCCCTTACCTTCCTTCCCTCCCCTTCCTTCCCTTCGCTTCCTTCCCTCCCCTCATGCCCTCTTTGTTCCCGTGCATGTGCTGCCATCACTTTTGCCCCATAAATGCCTCTAACTCATTTGTAATCACATGTATTTCCTTTCTCCCCTCCCTGCCTTCCCGACACACCTCTTCCATCACACCTCCCTGTCTTCTCGTCACACCTCCTTGCCTCCCCATCACACCTCTCTGTCTTCCCTCCATGGGTTTGGGGACCCATTATTTACAGCTGCGACACCAGGTGTCAGGGTACCTATATGAATTATAACAGAGTGCCATGCACGGGATGGATTGAGAAGGGAGGTGAGGGGAGGTGAGAGGGGAGGTGAGCGGGGAGGTGAGTGGAGAATCCTTCAAGGACTCTCTTTCTCTGGCTTTTCACCTCCCCTCTCACCTCCCCTCTCACCTCCCTTCTCAATCCATCCCATCCCCTCTGAATCCATCCTATCCCCTCCCACCCCCCATTCTCCCCTCTGCAGTCCCTCCCGCCTGCCTGCCTAGCTACAATTCTTGCTACATCATCCTGTCAATTTTGTTGTAGCCACAATCTCGTCATTTGATTATTCCGTGCATGGCACTCTGTTATAGTTTATCGATAAGAAAGACTGACATGTAGTTAGTCCACTGCTAATACCTGCTTCGCTTCACAAAAGGGCATATAAGAGTGGTATTGCTTTGAACCGCATGCACGTAAATGCATGTAAACAGTGTATACTTTTTTTTGTTCAGTAACTGTTATCAAGTTGGTAAGTTATCCTATGTACACTGAAATACGCCACATCTTGCCAAACCTTTCTGCCCGCGCGTTCAGCACCGCGATTCGTCAGACACCTACAGCACTGTAGCCAAGCCGTTCGTAAGGGCGTGGAACGTCTGGGCGCGGGTGGGTTCCGCACTGCCTGATCGGGGCACCACAATTCTCATTGTAAAACTGTTGGATCGATCGGCTCATGCTCGTTCATTAACGTGGTTGTAAAAGGTTCGGTAATTGGTCTTTTCGAAAAGTAGGTTACAGTGCGGCGGCTATTCGATAGTTTCCCAGATCGGGCACATTTTACATCGTCCTAAGCACTGCAACGAAAATGATTTGCCTGTACGAAAGGAAAAGGGTTCGGAACAAATGTTGGCGAAACAAACACTGCCGGGGGCGAACTTTTCAAACGAAACTGAGCAACCCTAAACCTGAAATACGGGGGCACATGTGCAAGGGGTAGGGGTTGTTGGGAGGGAAAGAACAGCGAGTGGGAACGGCAGTGCAACAAGCACTCGAAACACCAAGTGCATTCAAGAACTCGCTCGACACTGCAGCAGCTACCACCATTATCGTAGTTGCTTCATCCCCGCCCACTAAATATCGCACGCAAAATGGGAACAGCCCGCGCTTGTCCTTAATAAACGTAGGCCCCATAATCAGGGCATATATTAGGGTACAAGCACGTAGCTAGTCGATATGATCCGCGCTAATTATTAGCAAGACCCACGCGAGAGGTTAGCCAGCATTACGCCATGCTGTAACCGTGCCTTCGCCATACCAGCAACTCGTCACCGTGCCCCGCTGTTATCACAAAGTCGTAGGGATCTTGATACCGCCACACTCTCGTGCAACGCCTTCACAAGCCTGCGTAACACCCCGACCTCCCACATGCGACGCGAACCTCTCCCGTGTGAACCCCACCACTCTTGTGCGACGTCCTCCGCACCGACGCCAGTAACGACAGAGGTCCCAGTCTCCAGCCCCGTGCGAAGTACCCCTACTATCGACGCACTTCGCTCGAGCGTTCGCATCTTATCTACCGCGCGTCGCACGACCTCCGCTGTGTGACGCACCGCTTCTCGGCGGCGACGAACCTACTTGTGAGACACATAGTTGCTGCTAAAATGCTTTCATCGTGTGTGCTCTTTATTCTTGGAGCCTAGAAAGGGTGGGAAAGGCGGAAGTGGCCCTCCCCTTCGTGGAAAGATTTTGGGTGCGGGGTTGCGTCACTTCGGTGTATCTTCTCTCCCTATCTCGTCCTCCATGCTAGGCAGGGTACACTAAAACCTAATTATTGTTTTTTGAGCCCACACAAGGCAAGCGGGGACCCGCGTTTCCCCGATGGTATATTTCGTTGCAATAAGACATTCCGAAGTCGATTGTGCCGGTGCTGAAGCCAGACACCAAGGAGAGATGCAGAAAAGCGATGCTGAACACAAAGAGAACTGCTCGCGTACAGGTTAGTATTTGTTGTTCTAGTTCTCTCCTCACCCTGAAACCGCAGTACATAATTGTGTTCTTTATCACGTTCCACGCTGCGACGGAATAAAGCATTCGCGCACAAACTCTCCACTACGCTCGTGGTTTGTAGATCCTACCCCCGACCCTGTTGAGCGATCGTTCCCCATCCGTTCGGCGCCTCCGGTCGCGCGAACCGTTCTTAGAACGCTCATGTTTTTGTCGTAAACGCCACCCAGTTGCATTGCAGAGGCGTGCGACCAAGTGTGTACCGTCCCCTATCCCATCTCGTCCGTGTCCTCCTGAGTTCGCAGATCACAAGCTGTAGATGGCGCCCACAACTCGAAGCCGAACTGCCCCGACTCGATCGCGGAGCGAGATGCATACAACGAGCGGCGGGATAAAGCGTGGGAGGGAGACCGTTGCCGCCACCCCTCGCCTGAAAGCAAAGGCAACGCGTTCGGCCAAACCCAGCGAGCCTGAAGGAGTGTCGACTCGTGCCAGTGATGTCACGGAATGCGCGCCAAGCGACACTACTACGGGCGGGGAAGAAGGCATGAATAACATGGATGGGGGACACGGTGGAGGCAGGGGGGGACGAGGGGATAGAGGAGGCCGAGGGGGAGCGAGAGGGGGAGGAAAAGCGAGAGGGGGAGGAAGAGGGAGCGATGTAAGTGGGGGCAGGGGCGGTGTGCAGAGCGGCGGGAGAAAGCGTGGGAGGGAGACCGTTGCCGCCGGCCCTCGGCGGAAAGCAAACGCAAAGCATTCGGCCGAGCCCAGCGAGCCTGAAGGAGTGTCGGCTCGTGCCGGTGATGTCACGGAATGCGCGCCGTGCGACACTACTACGGGCGGGGAAGAAGGCATGAATAACATGGATGGGTGACACGGTGGAGATGATGGTCATGGCGTGGATCGAGAGGAGGCGGGGGGTGTAGCAGTAGACGGGGAGCAAGGGAGGGCAGACGAGGACGGGATGGAGGGCAGGGGAGGCCGCGGGGGAAGCGGGCGAGGCAGAAGGGGGGCCAGGCACGGCAGGGGCGGAGGAAGGGGGAGATAGAGGGCAGCGGATCGTGGAGAAGGAGATGTCGGCGGGGAAAGAGGGGAAGGAGAAGAACAAGAAGATGGCCGTTGGCAAGCCCAAGGAGATGCAGCCGCCGGTGCCAGCGGGGAAAGAGGGGAAGGAGATGGCGGCGGGGAAGGAGGGGAAGGAGATACCGGCGGAGCCGGAGCTTCGTCGGGTGGTCACAGTTGGCAGAGCGCAAACGGCACGCCAACCAAGTTGCGGCTGCGTAGATACGCGTCGATCACACCGAGATGTATAGAAGAAGCCAAGGAGGACCTCGGGAGGTGGGCGGAAGCGTTTGCGACTCGGACCACGCGTGAAGCTCGTCGTTCCGCAGAAGCCAGGGGCGAGGTGGGTGGTGCGACGGGAGACGGAGCCAGGGGAGAGAGGGGGATGGGCAGGGGAGGCGGGATAGGTAGCAGGGAGGGAGGCAGCAGAGACGGGGAGGGGCTGGACGATGCAACGGGGGGCGGAGGCAGGGCGTGCACGGGAGGTGACGGGGGAGGGGCGGATGCACGGGGAGGGCGCAGCGGGGCGGCGTTAGGAGGGGCCGGTTCGGTCGGTGAGCGGCGTGCGTACGATCGTGCGGCGGCGGAGGCGGTTGGAGCAGAGGCGGTCGGAATGCGCGGCCGCACCGGCGTCCACGATTCAGTAGGTGGCAGTACGGAGGCACACCCGCGAGCAGAAGGCGCGGCGACGGCGGGCGCGGGAGGGCGATGGTGCAGCAGCCCCGTGGCGATGGAGTGGGCGCAGCCAACGTGGGAACGTGGCCAGTCGAGTGGAGGGAGGGGCGAGGCACATGGGGGCGGTGCGGATGGGGGCGAGGCAGGATGGCGCGGTGCGGAGGGCGGTGAGGCAGAGGGGGGCGGGTGCGAGGCGCCTCCGGCGGAGGGGGGTGCGGCTTCGGAGGGCACTCACGGGGTGGGTGCATGCGGCGAGGGAGAGGGTTTAGGTCGCCCGAACGCCATACCCCCGTTCTCCCACCGTCCTTCCGCCGTCCATCCCGGTCCTCCGCCTGCCCCCTGCCCTCCGCCTTACCACCTGTGTCAGTGCGTTGCTTGACCAGCCGTCAGTCACTTTTATAACCCCCATCACGGATAATTGCGTGTCTCCTTTCCTGATTGCAAACTCGGATTCCCTGCTTTTCTGTTCACATATTGGAGTTTCGCCGTCGATCATGAGCACGGCCATGCCTGGACTGCCATCATCCCTGCTTCTGCTGCGGTGCATCGCCAACGGACATACCGAGCTATGTGTTTGAGGACACGAAATCCGGGTGCAGCTTTAGGAGAGTGACTGCCGGAACCGCGAAACTAAGCGGCTGATCGTTGCTGTGAAGATAGATGATGGGACTTGTGCTACTAGTGACGGCTCAGCGGCCGATAATGAAGCTGCAGGATCCACAGAATGTGGTCAATCACCCAACATTGCCTGGCGGCGAGACGAGGGGGGACACAGCCAGGCAGCCTAAGCAGTGTTGGTGGCGGCAGTGGTGGTACCGGGGAGAACAAGGAGGAGGGCGAGGGGGCGGTGAAAGGGGGGCTGCTGATAGGCTGGCAGAGGCCTCTTTGGGTTATACCAATGCGTGGCAGGGGGCAATTGAATAGCCGGATGTTACCAAGGTGAGGGTCGGTGCGGGCGGGGAAGATGAGTGTAGGAATCTGGCAGCACAAATTTCTTGAGTCATTCGTCGGCAATGGTGAGAAGCGGGCAGTTGAATAGCTGGATTTAGCTAAGGTGGGAGTTTCTGAGAGTCGGTAATCGGTCACTGAGGTGTCGCTGCGTGTGGCTTTGGGGTGGTTGGGAGAGTGAGTTGAGAAGGTGGCTGCAGCCAAGGTGAGACTCATTCCCCCTTTCTACCCTCCATTACCTTCCGTCCCCTGCCAAACTCTGATTCCTTCTTTCCACCCAGCCCCCACTTGTATCTCTGTCTCGCATGTATCCCACATCCACGGACTTGTGAACCCCTAACATCTCCCCTCCTACTGCACAAACACGTCACTCACAGAGGCACCTACCCCTTCCTCTCCCCTGTCCCGTTTCCCTTGATCACGTTCCCTCCTCTTCCCCTTTCCCCCCAGCTCCGCCCCCTGCTTCTCCCACATCCCTCCGCAGCCACCTCTGCCCCACTGCACAGGAATCGCCCCTCACAGCTCAGCTGCACTGCTCACCTAGTGCGGGCCAAGGCATCATCCCCTCCCTCCCTTCCTCACCCCTTCTCCTCCCCACCACCCCCTTCCGCACCTCCTTCCTCACCCCTTCTCCTTCCCCCTTGACCTGCGTCTCCCACGCCAACGTCTGCACCACTGCGGTCATGCCGTTCTGCCCTCAACCAAGCGCGCTACCCTCACTCCCCATACCCTCTCCCTTCCCCCACCTTCTCCAGCCACCCCCCCTGCTCCTATTCTTACGTCCGATTTGCTGCCTTATGGTGGAGCCGCACTGCTCTCACCCACGCACTGTCCCTTCCTCTCCCCTGCCCACCTCCTCCAACCCACCTCTACGTCTTCCCACCAGCCCCGCACCGCACCTGCTTCTCCTGCTCTGGTTCAACTAGGCAGGCAGATGCTGCTGGCGTGAGGTGGGCGAGAGGCATTGGCGGCGCAAACGGCATTGGTGGCAGCAGTGGCAGCGGCAGGGAGCAAGGGGAGGATGGCAGGAAGGGGGGGCGAAGGGGTGGTGAAAGGGGGCTGCTGATGGGGCTGGCGGGCAGTTGACAGGCTCGAAGTCACTATGATGAGACGGCCTGAGGGGTGGAGACGCATGTAGGAGAAAGGCAGGGAGAAGGGGTCGTGAAGGAAGGGGGTTGAAAGAAGCGGGGTGAAGTTTGGGGGGGGGGGGGAAGGAAGGGGGGGTGAAGGAAGGGGGGGTGAAGGAAGGGGGGGTGAAGGAAGGGCGGGAGAAGTGGTTCGAGGGGTGGTGAAGTTGATACGTGTGAGAATCTGTGAGCAGTCTGTCGCGCTATTAACATTTAGCCGGCGGCTAAAGTGTGAATAGCACATCAGCTGAGGTGAGGTTGTATCATATTTTGTTTCTGTTTTTCTTACTTTCGTTTGCTTGCTGGAGTGTACTGTACTATCTTTTCAGAACCGAGTTGCTGGGGAAGCCGAGGAGGTTGATGGGAAGGGGGCGAATGCAATTCCAGCCAGGAATTCAATTCTGAAGGAGGCAGGCGGTGCATGGCCAGTGGGAAGGGGAGTTCCAGCTAGCACCCTGGGGGCTATCGCGATCAGCTCAGCTGACTCGCGCTTAGGCACTAAAGCTAGCGGGTAGGAGAAGGAACCTAGGAGGACTGAGGAGATTTAGGCAGGGTTAGCGCTCGAGTTTCTCGCTTTTTGCTTGTTTGTTTCTCTATTACTGCAATTTCGTTTCCCTAGTCCCCGGAGACAAGCAGTACTGAGGAGCAGAAGCAATCTGACTGAGCCCGAGGGGAGGTGTGAGACTTGTTTCAAACAAGCAAAAAGGTTGACAGACGCGGAGGAAGGGAGGGCAAGCTAATCACCTACACCAGGAGGAACAAGGATCAAGGCAGAACACCTGCAGCAGGGAAGGGAAGTACCAGGGAGGATGGGAGAAGGATGGGACAGTAAGAGGGGACAAAGATGGGAGTGAGGGGGTGCAGAGAAGTGTGAGAGAAGCTGAGAAGTACTTCATGACAAGTCGGTGTAGGGCGGGGATGATGTCTGTTTGAGTCACTCCAAGGCGTTGCTCCCTTCCCTCCTTCCCTGCTCCCTCCCTCTCCCAACTTCCTCCCTGCTCACTCCCCCCCCCCCCCCCAGCTCAGCTCCGCACCTGTTACTCCTACCTTACTCCTGCCTAGCCCACTGCTTCTCTCACCTTCTAGCTCTGTTCCGCACCTTTGGTCCACACTTCGTTTCATACTCTCTTGAGAATCCTCAAGAATGATACAAGCATCGCACTACTCATTTCCCCTCCTTTCCCCCGCCCTCCAGATCCGCACCTGCTTCTCCTATGCCTAATTCTGCCCCATCGTACGGACTTGTGCCCCCTCGGCACTGTCTTCCATACCCCTCTCATAAACCACTGTGCTCTCTACTTTTTCTCCCCACTCCCCTCTCCCTTACCACACCTCCCCAGCTCCGCACCCGCCTCTCCTACATCCGCTTCTGCCCCTACGGTGTGGGCGGTTGTGCTGTTCACGGGCAACCTGCAGGCTGCTGACTTGGGGGAAGGTGCGTGAGAGGTGCGGGGCTGCAAGGTGCCGCTTGGCAGTGTAGCTCCCTACAGACGAGGGGGGTATGTGGTGTGAGGAAGGATGTGGGCTGCAATGGGTCACCGCTGCTGCTCATTGCTGCGTGAAAAAGGTGCGTGGATGGTGCACGGAATGTGGGATAATCGTGGGTCACTAGTGGGCCAGTAGCGGGTCAGTAGCAGGAAGGAGGTGGGCTGTAAAGAGTCATTGCTGCGTGAAGAAGGTGTGGTGTGAGGAACGTGGGCTATTTATGGATCACCAGTGGGTCAGTAGCAGGTCACTCGCTCTCATGTCACTCCTAGGTCACTCTTGGGTTTCTCTCACCTGAGATCACCCACAGGTGTCAGTTGTGATGAGGTTGATCGGCAAGAGGTTGACTGCCCTGAGGCTGAATGCATTGTGGCAGTGATAGACATCCAGGTGGCAATTCGAGACTATCAGGGACCATCAGGCTAGAACCATTGCTCCTTCTGCTCACCCTCCTCCCATCACTAACCTCTCTCTGTCATCCACCTCACCCACATGTATGCATAGTGCAACCATCACTCTCCATCATTGTCCCGCCATCCCCTTCCCCTTCCCATTACAATTCCCCATCCCCATCCCTGTCTTCATTCCGATCCCTTTCCTCATCCCCTTCCCTCATCCCCTTCCCCATCTCCTTACCTATCAACGCCCCCTTCCCCATCCCCATTGCCATTCCCCCCACTCCAGGTGTCCGTAATGCAGCCAGCAGCGTCCATCACACTGCACACACTTCACTGCTCTCTCTCTCTCTCTGGCCACCCTTCCCCCCAATGCACCCACCAGGTGTGCATAGTCCAGCCAGTAGCATCCACCCGTTGCTGCATCTACAAACACGCACCGATCAGCGATCACCACACTGAGGTCAGTAGTGCCTTGTACCGAATCAGATCTGTGCTTTCATTTGTCGCCTGTCTCGCCACCACTACCATTGTCACTGTCTACCATTTGTCGTGTCCACCTTTTTAATAGGGAGGAAACAATCCCATGATCTCACCACACCATTATCCCATCACCCGATCAACCCATCAACCCACAATCCCAATACCCCACTATCCCATCACCCCACCATCCCATTTCCAAGTCACCTCTTTACCCCATCCCATTACCCCATCCCTTTACCCCGTCACCTCTTCACCCCATCCCATTACCCCATCATCCCGTTGCCACATTGCCCCATCATCCCGTTGCCACATTGCCCCATCATCCCGTTGCCACATTACCCCATCATCCCGTTGCCACATTACCCCATCATCCCGTTGCCACATTACCCCATCATCCCGTTGCCACATTGCCCCATCATCCCGTTGCCACATTGCCCCATCATCCCGTTGCCACATTGCCCCATCATCCCGTTGCCACATTACCCCATCATCCCGTTGCCACATCACCCCATCATCCCGTTCCCCCATTGCCCCATCATCCCGTTGCCACATTGCCCCATCATCCCGTTGCCACATTGCCCCATCATCCCGTTGCCACATTACCCCATCATCCCGTTGCTCATCCCATTGCCACATTGCCCCATCATCCCGTTGCCACATTACCCCATCATCCCGTTGCCACATTACCCCATCATCCCGTTGCTCATCCCGTTGCCACATTGCCCCATCATCCCGTTGCCGCATTACCCCATCATCCCGTTGCCACATTGCCCCATCATCCCGTTGCCACATTATCCCATCATCCCGTTGCCACATTGCCCCATCATCCTTTCGTCAAGACACGAGCTACATACCAAAGCTACATACCAAGCCTGGGAATCTTCATTCTCCTCCCTTTTCCCCCCCACTTCTTCCCCCGTGTCACTCTTCTTCTCCACACATGTTTCGTGCTTCTTTCCCCCCTTGTTCTCCCCCTCCTCCCAGCTCTATGGCGTGCAGCTCTCCTCATTCTCCTCCTCTCCATCATCCGCCCCGCCACAACACCGCACCCCACTCCCAGCTCTTTCAGAGCAGCATGGCGCCACGCTACAGCGTGCCGTGCATGGCAGCGCATCATGCCGCGCATGGCACCCCCCACGGGACGCCCATTCGTTTCCACTCCCCCGTGGCCCCCTCCCTGGGAAGGTGGTGGATGGATTGGATTGTCAATTGAGTGGATGTGAGGAGCGATGCAGGTGTTTAGGGTTTAGGGTTGGTAGATCTAAAATTTGCACATTCGCTCACATCTAAATTTTGATCCCTCACATTCCCAAAATCCTCTGTCAAATGCTGCCCTAGTAAATTGGTAGATTCCTGTTTGTGCATTCACTATCCTCTCCTTTCACTCCCCTCCACTCCCATCTTACTCACCACACTCTACCTTCCACCTGTTATTCCCAACAGGCCATATTCAGCCCGCACAAGGCCAATATCACCACTCATCACCGCATTTCTACTGGAGCTCGGCGTTTCTTCTGCAGTGTGCTCTGTATCTTCTGGCATCATCCTCACCTTAGGCAATGGCTAAACGCCCCCGTCGCTCAATGAGATCTCGTCACTTGGGACCGAGGAGCGGTTAGAAACTGGTGCCGATTGGGAAATCTCTCTGCACATGGGGGGGACTGGACGGTTGTGCTGCATGGCAGGACTGGCATGGAGCCACCAGCGGCCAGCCACCCACGGGCCCGAATAATATGTGCACGTGGCAGTACTAGCATGTAAGCTGTAAGCATTTAAGCTGTATACATTGTGGGCTGCATCGGTGATTCCCAACATCCCTGACTGACACCTCATTCGGTGGAACAATCAACTGATGAAAAGGTTTCATAACCAAACTGGGGCACACATTATCATGTTTCACACAATCTCTTCAACCAATCACACAGAATTATAGTACAAAGGTGAGGAATTTACGGAACCAGAGAGCAAAGGAGGGACATCTGTATTCAGAAGCAGTGCTTTAATGCCAACGCCAAGCAAGCAAAGGGTCAGACCGACCAGAGCATTGGTCCAGTCTGTTAAAGCCCAGTGCATGCTTGCACAATCTCTGACAAGTGTTGAGAATGCTCACTGTTCCGAGGGGGGTTTGTCTGTTGGAAGGTAAAAGGTTGAATGGGATGGAATAAGAACTGAGAAGGTCGTGAGCAAGCAAGAGAGAAAGTGAGAGGCTTACGGTTTAGCGTTAGAGATGAAAAAAAAAGGTCAATCCGCACTGATTCCTCAATGAGTGTCGATTCTAAGCACATATCACATCTTTGTAGGCGTATGGTTGGGGGAAGAAGTGCAAGTGAGGGGAGAGGAGAGGAGGGGTGAGGGGACGTGAAATGGGGTCTCGTGGGAAATAAGACAGGCGATGACAACAAGTTGAAATGTGATGGTAGGAACGTGTAACAGTAGTGTGGCAGCTGCACTGGAGGCAGCACAGTAGCACGAAAACACTCTCCAAGCTTGTATTGCATGCATCACCCACCGCCAGCAGAGTTGTCGAGAGCGCATGCCCTGCCATCTGGTTGCAGCACGAAACCATCGTAGCAAACACAGGACGCCACTCCACCTTCCTTCACACAGCGGCTGTATGCACCACAGCGCTGAATAAAACAGGCATCTGGCCGAGAAGAGAGGCGGAGGAGAAGGGAAAGGAAGTGTGGAGAGGGGGTGAACACAGGGGTGCTGGTAATTTAAATTTCTACGGGAAAGGTGGGCGAAGGATTCAACCAGAAACAAATTACACAGAAGCAATGCAAACGAGGGTGTGGGATAACACTGGAATGACAGGAACTACAGGCACATGGTAGAGGCAGCACACAGTTGCATGAGGTAGATGATTTGAGCACCCAGTGAACACAGCAGCCTTTGAACACAGTGGCACAACACTCAGCACCTACCAATGCACGTTCTGTTATCAGACTGCAGCAGAAAACCAGAGTGACACAGACAGGAGGCCACTCCACCGTCCTTGACACAACGGCTGTTCGCACCACAGTTGCGAATCCTGCATGCATCTCGTTGAAGGAGAGGTCGAGGAGATTGGTGGAGGGGACATGAAACAAGGGGCCGCGGGGAATAAGCAACTAATGTTAAGAAAAGATGAAAGAAGAAGTGTGAGAGAACCAAGCAGAGACAGCAACTGTAGGCCACTGCATCACACAACTGCACGAGGTAGATCGATAAGCACACAGCAGCCCTGGGACACAGAGGCACGACACTCAGCACGTACCAATGCACGTCCTGTCATCAGCCTGCAGCACGAATCCAGAGTCACACACACATGACGGCACTACACCATCCTTGACACAGCGGCCGTTGTTGCCACAGCGCTGGTCTATGCAGGGATCTAGGGGCGAGAGGCAGAGGAGAGGGGATGAGGAGGAGTAGAGGGGACATGAAATGAGGGTGGGGAAATCAGGATTCTATGAGGAGAGGCAGGGGCGTGATTTCAAAAGGTATGCGAAAGGAAGAGTGTAAAACCCCTGCCATCACGGGAATGCACTGCCACATTCTAGGGGAAACAAACGGCGGCTCAAGATAATGCATCAATGACCTCGAGCACGTACCAATGCACGTCCTGCCGTCTGCCTGCAGCACGAATCCAGGGTCACACACGCAGGACGCCACTCCACCTTCCTTGACACAGCGGCCGTTCTCACCACAGCTCAGAATCTTGCAGGCATCTGGGTGGGGGGGGGGGGGGGGGGGGGGGGGGAGAGGGGAGAGTGGAGAAGAATAGAGGTGAGGGGTGGAGGGACGAGAAATGAGGGAAGGAGGGGAATGAAGATTTCATCAGGAGGGCGGGGCGGGATTGAACAAGAAACGGATTGTAAGAATGAGACATGAGAGAAGATGTGTGAGAGAAGTCAGCAATGACAGGATCTACTGCCACATGCTAGAGGCAACACGCAGCAGCCCTGATTACAGAGGCACAACACTCAGCACTTACTAATGCACGTTCTGTTATCAGACTGCAGCACGAAACCAGAGTGACACACACAAGAGGCCACTCCACCGTCCTTGACACAACGGCTGTTCGCACCACAGTTCTGAACCTCGCAAGCGTCTGGGTGGGGGGAGAGGTGGAGAAGGGAGAAGACGGGTGGAGGGGTC
Source organism: Closterium sp. Yama58-4 (assembly GCA_947470075.1). NCBI lineage: Eukaryota > Viridiplantae > Streptophyta > Zygnematophyceae > Desmidiales > Closteriaceae > Closterium > Closterium sp. Yama58-4. The sequence goes on along the minus strand of CANIUD010000817.1, from coordinate 356,397 downwards.
GTGAATTAAGAATAGGTGGGAACCAAGACCCTTTCTGCACGCGTGGGGCAAGGATGGAAGCAAATCAAAATGTACAAAAGTTATGTAAAAGAAGGCGCAAGAGCTAGGCAGTACACAGTAGGACGAGCTAGATCGCTAAGCACACAGCACCACTTAGATCGCTAAGCACACAGAGGCACAACACTCAGGACCTACCAACGCACGTCCTGCCATCGGCCTGCAGCACGTAACCAGCAACACACACAGGACGCCACCCCACCGTCCTTTTCACAGCGGCTGTTCTCACCACAGCGTTGAATCCTGCAAGCATCTGGGTGAGGGGAGAGGTGGAAGGGGGGGGGGGGGGGGGAAGAGGGGTAGAGGGGATGTGAAATGAGGGATGGTGGTGAGAAACAGTATTTTATTCGGAGGTATGGGGCAAGGAAAGCATAGCGAGGTGTGAGAAATGAGAGTGTGACTACAGGATCTAGCGCCACATGCTAGAGGTAGCACACAACGGCCCTTGAACACAGAGGCACAACACTCAAACACCAAAGGCACAGCACTCAGCACCTACCAATGCACGTCCGGTTATTGGACTGTAGCACGAAGCCAGAGTCACACACACAGGACGGCACCCCACCGTCTTTGTCGCAGCGACTGTTCTCACCACACTGCTGAATCCTGCAGGCATCTGGGTGAGTGAAGAGGGGATGGAGAGAGGGGATGGAGAGAGGGGATGGAGAGAGGGGATGGAGAGAGGGGATGGAGAGAGGGGATGGAGAGAGGGGAGGGGACGTGAAGTGAGGGCTAGTGGGAAGCAAAATTCGCGGAGGGGGGGCGGGGGCATGCAAGATGATATTGTAAGGCATCTGACATGACATTCGGGCACCCAAAAGGAGGTGTGGGAAAGGTCTATGACAACATGAACTACCGACCGCCACAAGGTAGAGGGTCGGTCAAGCTAGGACATTAAGCACACAGCAGCCTACACGTACCAATGCACGTCCTGCCGTCCGCCTGCAGCACGAAACCAGAGTCACACACACAGGAAGCCACTCCATTGTCCGTGTCGCAGTGGCTGTTCTCACCACAGCGCTGAGACTCGCAGGCCTCTGGGTGGGTGAGGGGATGAGGAGAGGTGAAAGGAGGGGCGGAGGGGCCGTGAATGGAGGGAGGGTGGAGATCAAGAGTCTCTGGGACAGGATTGAACTGGGAAGTAGATTTTTAAAAAGATTCACAAGGTGTGCAAGAACTCAGCATCAACAGGATCTACCGCCATATGCTAGAAGCAGCACACGTTTGCACGAGCTAGACTCGTTTAGCTCACAGCAGCCCGTGAACACAGAGGCAAATCACTCAGGACGTACCAATGCACGTCGTGCCATCCCCCTGCAGCACGAATCCAGGGTCACACACACAGGACGGCACTCCACCATCCCTGACACAGCGGCCGTTCTCAGCGCTTGAATCTGCAAGTGTCTGGTGGGGAGGAGGCGGAGGAGAGGGGAGCGGAGGGGTGGACGGGACGTGCGGTTAGAGACGATGGGAATCGAGAGTCTGTCAGGAGGAGCGGGATAGGATAGAACCAAAACGAGGTCTCAGAAAGGGATGCAAAAGGTGTGAGAACACTCCAAAGAAGTACGCAAAGGATGTGTGGGGAAATCCTGCAACGGCAGCATCTACAGCCACATGCTAGAGGCAGCACACAACTGCCCTTGAGCACAGAGGCGCAACACTGAGCACCTACCAACGCACGTCCTGCCATTCGACTGCAGCACGAAACCAGGGTCACACACACAGGTTGCCTCTTCACCGTCCTTGACACAGCGGCCGTTCGGACCACAGCGCTGAATCTTGCAGGCATCTGAGTGGGGGAAGAGGTGGAGGGGAGAGGAGAGGAGGGCCGTGGAGGGGATGTGAAATACGTGATATTGGAAATCCAGATTTCTGAGCTGCAGCGGGGACGGGATCGAAGCAGAAACGAGGTTTCAACAAGGGATGCAAACGAAGGTGTGAGAGAGAACGCAGCAACGACACGTGCTAGAGGCAGCACACAGCAGCCCTTGGGCTCAGAGGCACAACAACCAGCACCTACCAATGCACGTCCTGTTAACTGGCATCTGGCACGTGACAAGGCTCCTGAAACCGGGATCCTGAACCTCCGGCAGGGTTTCTGGCTTGGTATATCTCGTATCTATGAACGCCTATGGTGGCCTTCACGGCCAAACCCGGAATTCACCTGGTTTAGGGTGTGTGGCGTGGTAAAGTGGATTCTAAGAAGCTACTAAGCTCACCTTTATGCAAATAACAGTCGTGCCCTACTGAGCAGCACAGCCGCACTCACGCCCCCAGCAGCACTCACCAACACAGCATCCTCCATGAGTCTAGCAGCACTCACCACCGACACAGCCGCCGGTGGGGCTGGGGGTGAATCCAGTTTTGCACATGCACTTGGTGCCGCCGTCCCTCCCCTTCACGAAGTACGTATTGGCGCCACTTGCAAGAGGCACGCGAGTGGCAGCAGTCCTGCGCGCACAGGCTGAGAACGAGTGGGTTGGGAAGGAGGGAAAAGGAACACCGGGGGTTGGGGGAGGAAGAAGGAGGTCCTTTCAGGATCCATGTGGGTCTTTCGGGGACTGTTTCGGACATTCAATAAGTAGTCTTCACGGTGAGAAGGCGGATGGTAGCAGCGGATGTCACGCGCCGCGCGGCTGGCGCGCGGACGGCAACCCTGGCAGCTCTGCGGGGGTATAGGGAAAAAGGAGAAAGGGGGGACGGGGGAAATGGGGGCAACCAGGGGAGCAAGAGAGTTCATATAGAGCATGGGAGCATGAGAGCGTGGGAGCATGAGAGCGTGGGAGCATGAGAGCGTGGGAGCATGAGAGAATGGGAGTACAGTGAGAGCAGACCATGAAAGCATCTTGAGAGCTTGGAAAGCATGAGATCAGAAATTTAAGCTTAACTAACCACAAAATTCGTCACGAGGTAATAGTGTCGTCGATTCCACTGGCGCTTACACTTCGTTGGGCTTTCACTGGAACAATGTGCTACATTGGCCTAGTAGGTTTCCACCAGTTGTGGCGTGCATTGATGTTGAGACGTCACTCCTTGCACAGTAGGTACGTACCTGAGAGCATGATAGCAGCCAGTGCAGCGAGCACGAAGCCAGCGAAACGCGTCAACGCGCCATGCCGCGAGTCCATGTTGCCGATGGTGATGCCGATGGTGATGCTGCTCGTGGTGCTGATGACGATGCGCTGCCGGCAGTGTTGCCGCCGCGCTGCTGGTGTCGCGGCAACTCGCACGAGCAATGATGCGTTTTTCGCCGATGTCACCACTTGTACCGCGGCTGATCCCGATGTCAGGCGTGGCGCCAATATCGCCGCTTGCGTCGCCGCGGATCCCTCTCTCGGGCGTGGCGTCGATGTCGCCGCTGCTGCCAATGTCTCTGCGCACTGGTGTAGCCGTCGCTCGCGCTGCCACCTGCAGTCGTCGCGTCACGGGAAGTCGCGACCTGCTATGATTCAGCGGCATGTGCGTCCTTGAATATGCGCGACTAAGCGGCTGCTGGGAGTATAGCGTGGAAGTGTCCAGGTTTGCGTCGAAGTGGCCACAGATGTTGCTATAAAAACTGAGATGTCGAGGGAATGCGTGTTGAGTTTGCTCGAGTTTGAGACCCAAACTCTGATCGTATTGCGCACACCGCGGCGCTCCGGCTATAATCATGCAAATGCTCGGTGCTCGTGACATTCTAGAGATATACTCAAGGTTTTTGACGGTACGATGCGATGCCATACGGCACCTCGTTCATTTTAGCCCAAAGAAACGCGTTCCAGTACGAACCTGTTGTGTTTGACTCAAGGAACGCGCTCCAGCATACTGACCCGTTTTACGCGGAAAGAGATAATGAACTTGATTCATGGACTAGTGTAGGAATATTCTGGTCCGGACTCATTACTGTAAATGTGAGTATAATTTCAAATTCACATAGAGAATATATACCCTTAGCGCCCATTTAGATGAGCTTAGGAGATATATATATTAATAAATATATATTGCGGAGTAGGGGTGTGTGAGAAGGTTTCTCAAGAGTACGTTGAAATCGGGGTGAAGGGCGTAGTGGAAGGGGGGGGGGGGGGGGGGGATGTTCTGACCAACAAAACCAGACCTGACGAACCAGACCTTGCACTTTGTGGAAAATGTACTTCCAGAGTAGTCAATTTCTCATCACTCTGTGCCTCAGACTTATTGTTTTGGGGCCCCTGATTCCGTGTAATAGGCTTCAGACTTAGGCTTCAGCTACACACTGCACCGTCTTGACACGCTGTGTTGGAAGAGCTGGGGTTGTGGGTGGAAAGGAGATGTGAGGATGGGAAGATGGGGGCGAGGAGGGAGGAAGAAGCGACGGGTAGAGGCAAGCAAAGGAGGGCAGTCCACCGCACCCCGTAGCGCCGGGGATGCTGTGGAGAAACGAAAGAGCATTGGCGCGTGGATCCCACGGCATGGATCCACGATGCCAATGCTCTTTCGTTTCTCCATGCCGTGGAGGAGCATGGATAAATGGGAGGGCAAGGCAGCTTGCATGTGCGCGCAAGGTGGTATGGAGAGGAGGTATGGGGAGGAGGAGGTATGGGGAGGAGGTATGCGGAGGAGGTATGGGGGACGAGGTATGTGCGATGAGGTATGGGGAGGAGGCATGGGGAGGAGGTATGGGAGGAGGCATGGGGAGGAGGCATGGGGAGGAGGTATGGGAAGGTATTGGAGTGACTGTGCACACCATAGCAACCTGCCATGAGGCACTAGATCAGCGGAGGGGGTATGTGAGGGGTGCGGGTGGGTTGGGGGGATGCAGGGGAGGGAAGGGAGAAGCAACGAGCATGGACAAGCTAGCAAGGGCGAGTGGGGAGAGATGCACACTGCAGCGCCCTGCCATGAGCAATGAGACAAAAGGAGAGAGCAATGAGACAAAAGGAGAGAGCAATGAGACAAAAGGAGAGAGCAATGAGACAAAAGGAGAGAGCAATGAGACAAAAGGAGAGAGCAATGAGACAAAAGGAGAGAGCAATGAGACAAAAGGAGAGAGCAATGAGACAAAAGGAGAGAGCAATGAGACAAAAGGAGAGAGCAATGAGACAAAAGGAGAGAGCAATGAGACAAAAGGAGAGAGCAATGAGACAAAAGGAGAGAGCAATGAGACAAAAGGAGAGAGCAATGAGACAAAAGGAGAGAGCAATGAGACAAAAGGAGAGAGCAATGAGACAAAAGGAGAGAGCAATGAGACAAAAGGAGAGAGCAATGAGACAAAAGGAGAGAGCAATGAGACAAAAGGAGAGAGCAATGAGACAAAAGGAGAGAGCAATGAGACAAAAGGAGAGAGCAATGAGACAAAAGGAGAGAGCAATGAGACAAAAGGAGAGAGCAATGAGACAAAAGGAGAGAGCAATGAGACAAAAGGAGAGAGCAATGAGACAAAAGGAGAGAGCAATGAGACAAAAGGAGAGAGCAATGAGACAAAAGGAGAGAGCAATGAGACAAAAGGAGAGAGCAATGAGACAAAAGGAGAGAGCAATGAGACAAAAGGAGAGAGCAATGAGACAAAAGGAGAGAGCAATGAGACAAAAGGAGAGAGCAATGAGACAAAAGGAGAGAGCAATGAGACAAAAGGAGAGAGCAATGAGACAAAAGGAGAGAGCAATGAGACAAAAGGAGAGAGCAATGAGACAAAAGGAGAGAGCAATGAGACAAAAGGAGAGAGCAATGAGACAAAAGGAGAGAGCAATGAGACAAAAGGAGAGAGCAATGAGACAAAAGGAGAGAGCAATGAGACAAAAGGAGAGAGCAATGAGACAAAAGGAGAGAGCAATGAGACAAAAGGAGAGAGCAATGAGACAAAAGGAGAGAGCAATGAGACAAAAGGAGAGAGCAATGAGACAAAAGGAGAGAGCAATGAGACAAAAGGAGAGAGCAATGAGACAAAAGGAGAGAGCAATGAGACAAAAGGAGAGAGCAATGAGACAAAAGGAGAGAGCAATGAGACAAAAGGAGAGAGCAATGAGACAAAAGGAGAGAGCAATGAGACAAAAGGAGAGAGCAATGAGACAAAAGGAGAGAGCAATGAGACAAAAGGAGAGAGCAATGAGACAAAAGGAGAGAGCAATGAGACAAAAGGAGAGAGCAATGAGACAAAAGGAGAGAGCAATGAGACAAAAGGAGAGAGCAATGAGACAAAAGGAGAGAGCAATGAGACAAAAGGAGAGAGCAATGAGACAAAAGGAGAGAGCAATGAGACAAAAGGAGAGAGCAATGAGAGTGGCGAGTGATATAGGTCACTGGCTTCATCATGCCCACATGGGCAGGGGGGAAAGGATGGTGAGGATGGCAGGGGAATGGGTAGTTGAAGGGGGAAAAGATGGGGGAGAAGACGGGGGAGGGGATGGGAAATGGGATGGGAATGTGGAACGAGAAGGGAGGGGGACAATGATACAGAGTGACGAATGCTACACACACTTAGAGGGTGATTAGTAGCAGAACGGGCAGTAGAAGATGGGTCAGAGGAAGAGTCTGGTGACTTGGAAGAGAGAGAGGCGAGGTGTGACGGGGTGGGGGGTAGGTAGTGGCGATGAGAAAGCAGTTATGGTTTGAATCGAGGTAAGTGATCGAGGGAGGGTTACCAGTGGGAGATACGACTGAGGTAGGTGTTAAGAGAAATGGTGAATGATGGTAAGGAGGGGTGGTGGAGAGGGGAGGGCGAGGGCCAGAAAGTGGCAAGGTATAAGTAGAGCCCTTTGAAACACAGCGGGTGAGTGGGGGAGGGGGTGCCAGTGGAAGAGGCCGATAGGACAGCCAGGAGGGGCCAGAGGGGAAAAAAATGAGGTGGGTCAGAGCAAAGTTGTTGTGGGTGATGAGAAAACGGGAGGGGAGGGTGGGGTGGGGTGCAACGCTGTAGAGTGTCAGTCCCTCTTAGCAGTAGTCCTGCGTTTTGGCACTATAAGTGACACCACGGCAGGGCATGCACCACTCACGGAGTGTCGGACACCTTGGAAACACCGCTGCAAGGAATTCAGTTGGACGGCATTCAGCTGGGTGTACGTGGGTGGGATACACACATGCGAGGCTGGATGGGTGGGATGGGGGGAGGATGCGAGTGAGGGCTGGGTGGGACGAGAAACAGCCGCACCCGCGCCGCCTGCCGCTCGCCCGTCGTCATCCAGCACGCCATCTCTGCCGCGCACGCGGAAGGCACGCACGCGCGCACGGCGGGGAGGAGAGAGGATATGTGGGTGGGCAGTGGAAAGAAGGGAGGGCGGGAGGTTAGGAGAATCTGTTTTTGAAAGAAGGCTTTGGAAGGCAAAGGGAGGGAGGAAAGATGGAGGAACAAAATGCGTGAGAGCTAGTAGCGGGTGAAAAGAGCGGAAAGTAGTAGATAAGCAGGAAGGAACTCCGGCTTGAAACACTAGATGTATGGAAAAAAAAGAGCAATGAAGAAATGTTACTGAGGAATGAACAACGAGCGAATGTTCAGGATGAACACACAATGAAGAAATGTCAATGAAGAAAGTAATTAATTAAAAGTTAATGAAGCAAGAGCAATGAAGAAATATTACTTAAGAAGGAGCAATGAAGAAGGTAGTTGGAAGGGTGATGAGGTTGAATCTTACCTTGCCGCAGCTCCATCCAATCACTCTCACAACCATCTAGCTATGCAGCTACGAGCAGCGACTTCTCACCGACTCCTCATTGACTCCTCACCACCTCCTCACCACCTCCTCACCACCTCCTCACCACCTCCTCACCGACTCGACTCCTCACCGACTCTCAGAGACTCCTCACCGACACGACTCCCACCCACCTGGGCGACAGCCAGCTATGCAACCGCCCGCTTCCCACTGTCGCCAGCGATTGATGTGAGTGAGTGATTCAAGACATTCCTACACGCATCTCCCCCACCCCCTAGGGGACTTCTCACCTTGGTGATATTCAGCCTTGCCACCCATCGATAACACCCCTTACATCCTCCATCCATGGCCCCCGCCCGCTCCAGCAGCAGTCCCCCCCTCTCCCCCACCCATCTCCAAACCTCCTCCCCCTACCCTTCATCCCCCTTCATCCCCCCCTCACCACTCCCTCGAGTGACTCTCACATACGACCCTACCCCGCAAAGTCCCCTCCGACTCGCACACACATGCCCAGCTCTCGGCCTCAGTTGTTTCGCACCGTGGATGTATCCACCTTGTCACCTGCTCCCAGTTGTTCCTACTCTACTCTCACCTTGGCAATAACCAGCTTGTCAACGGCACAGCGCCCATCGCTACAAACGCCAAGCGTTCTCGCTTCTGTCGTCTTCTGTGGAAACGCCCACCAGGAGGCCCCCCTTTCACTACGATCGCTTTCTCCCTCTCCGCCTGCTCGCCGCCGCCACTGCCGCCGCCGCCAGCGCCGCTGGTGCTGCTTGGCGGTGTGCCCACTCGTCTCGCCGCCTGCCGCGGCGCCTGTGGCTTTTGCCGTTCTTCTCCCTCTACTTCTCTTTATTTATATGCTTATATTCGTTCATATCCTTCTCCTGTTTTGCTTCCACCGCTTCGCTGATTTCGCGAACATTGCGTGGCTGATCCGGGCTTCGCAGGAACCAGTGGCTTCATTATTAGTCGTCGAGCCGCCACTAGTAGCAGAACACTCAAGTCACCCTCTTCGCTCACACGATCCGCCTGGTACTAGGGTTCCGTCTTTCCTGTCGTTTTCCTAACTCTCATATTCGCTTTTTGTTTTGTTTTTTTTCCTCGTTCTTTTTTTCTCAGATTGTGGACGATTTTAGTGGCGCTTCGTTCGCTATACCGTTCGCAATGTCTAAGAAAGGTACGAATGCTGCCAGTCGATCCATCCGCGCTCAAGATCAGCTGGATATTTACGAATACGCAAACAGGGGAAATATGAATTTCGACTGTACTTTATAGTTCGTGCCGGGAGAAAACACAAGTCTTTGAAGGCGTCTCGAAGGATAGGTGACAGTCACAGTCCTGTTGACCATTACGGAAAACAGGCGGCGGCTTGAGCATCGGGGCTAGGATACGAGGTAGCAAGAATGTGACCACGTTCCATAAGCTTCAACTTAGCACGAATTCGACAAGCAAAATAGGGGCTCTGTTCTGTAGGCACATGCCGTGGGGGGGAGGAGGGGGGGCGAAAAGTAAATGACGAGGGTTCCTAAGCAGTTTCCCTGTCGAAATCACCCCCATACCGCTATAACCGAAAGCGCGAAACTTCTGGAGCTGGGAAGGAAGTTGCCGACGGTAAATGACGCATTTACCTGCTCAATTTTGCGCCCCATAGGCATGGGTACATCGAATCGATCGACCCTAATGAGGAGTGTAAAACATTGCCGGGGGGCTCAGCGTTTGAAAAACTAAAGGCAAACCTCCAACCCATTTTTCCAACCACGTCGTGCAAGATGGCTCGGCCTTGTTTTTCACGAGCGGGTTGTTCTTGAGAGGATGGGTTAAGCGCGACGTTGGTACATGTCCATCTAGGGTAGAATGTGGGTGTCTCCCCCCCCCCTGTACATCCCTCCCATGTCTCTCGCCACGCTCTGAAAAAGCGGGTTTCGAAGGGCGGGGCGAGTGGCTTGATTTTTGCTCGAGAAGGAAGGTGGGGAGGGGAAGCTGGTAGTTTCCTAGGAGCCTAAACCACAGAGGGTTAGTGGCTGTTATGAAGCCATTTCCCCTCGAACAGGTTCGGAGGGGAAATGACTGGCTCGGCACCGTTTGCTGAACGGTTAGCCGTTCCAAACCAAAAAACGAAGGAGAGGGAAGCTACCTATTTCCCCTCGCTCCCCACCGCCAGGGCCTACAGAACAGAGCCAGGATGTAAGGGCGCGTCCCCTCCCTGGAAGCCCTCAAATTGCTAATGCGCGCCGAGCTGATCGGAACTTCAGCTCTCTCAGACCTCGAGGTTGGTAACATACAAAACTAGGGTGTGTGATTGGCCAGTCTGTAGGTAAAGATCCTGTTTGTTCCAAGCCTACACACGTCAGGCCAGCGCAGGTTCGGCATTCGCGAGGCTCTACTTTGAGGCTCGACAGGTGGGGAACGGTATCGACGAAACCTGGGTTGGAGACGAATTTGGCGGAATGACAGGTGAAGCGCAATTCGCAAGAGGTTCACTTTCGCCAGGGCCGACGACCAATGGTCGCAAGCACTCTCACATGGTCGCACGCACCTACGATGTTCGCCCCTTCCCAGCTTTTGTGTGTTCGCGTGACTGAACGCAGAATCTAGAGAGATGTCCTTGCTTCTCCTGCGGCCTTCTGGCAATGATGTCCTAGTTTTCGCTAGCATATGCTTCATTCCAACGGCATTGGGACTTCAATTTAGAATGCCTGCATGCAAATACAGCATACCGTAGGACATGCGAATCGAAATGCCAGCAAGTCCCCTCCTGGTTTGGCAGATTTGGATCCGAGCATTCGAGGGAGCGACCCTCGAATCAGCCAAAATCGAAACGTCAATGCCACCACCATTCCATGCAATTTTCTTCGGTTGCTGCACCACTTGTCGAACCCAGGCCGCGTTCTGTGGACGCATCAGCTCTGATGCGCCCTAGGCTCGGCCTGATCCGCACATTGACAAATTGAGGTTCGGAAATCAGGAATTCGAAATGGAAAAATTGAGCTTCGGAAAATGGAAATTGAGGTTCGGAAAATCGGTAATCGGAGATTTGAAATTTTCGACATTTCAGATGTCGATTTCAAATTTCCTCAAATTCGGCATTGCAGAGGGATCGGGGAAGTCAGACAGCACGTGCCTGACGCCTTCGCCTGATGCCTGTACATCGTGCCCGACGCTGCCCACACACGAGCCTGGTAGCTGCCTAAAAATCAGAAGGGGAAACTCGAACACCCCTAGAGATCGAAACCCCTCCGCATCGATTCAAAAACCCTTTTTTTGGTTTGGTTTTCTTTCTGGCGTCGAGCAGCAGAGGGCAATCAATGTCGCGGCCGTTTTTTTTTTATGGCGTTGTTCAGTTGCCCCAATTCGAGCTGATGCGCGCATCATGCGCGTTCCCTGCGTTGCATCATGCGCGCATCAAGGATGCGTCAGATTGCTAGGACGATAAATTTTTCGGAAAGCGGCGAAATGGAAATTTGTGGTTGCCAAAAAGACCGTTCTGCAGGCATTCGGGCTTGGTTTGCCTCGGCAGCCAAGCGCTTATCGCGAGCCGTGATAACCCGTCGGCTGGTTATCAAGGAAGGCTCCTGGAAAATCTGAAAAATATTGCAATGTACATTGATGCGGGCTAATGCGCCCGCAGAACGCAGCCCCAGTGTCTACCCTTCCATTCCCCTGCATCACCTTGTCCTCCCCTCTATTCCTCTCCTCCACCTGCTCTTATTTATCCACTCGTGAGCAGATGAAAGGAGAATGCTGGTCTATTACGCCGATCTGGACCCACTCGGTTACTAATACCAATTCTCTCCGTGAGTACGCTTCTACTTTGTATTCATTGTGACGCTTCTTAAAAGCCACACCACCACCTCATGCTGTTCTTTAGCCCGTGCTGACTCCGCAGTTGATATATTTGATTTTTAGGATGAGGACTTAGACGAACATCGATAGTTTGCCAGACGAGCTTCTCTTCACGATCCTGAGGCGATCCTTCAAACAACCTTCTACATGCGAGTCTTACATTAGTAGCCTGTGGACCTCCAGTCGTAATATCTTACCTATAGATGAACCTAGAGACGAAGCGGATCTGAAGGTAACCAAGACTCCTATACCAGCCCCCTCTTCAATCGGTGACGCGGCTCAGAAGCTCCTCATTGCGTCCGTCTGCCCTCATTGGCATGACCTCGTGAAGCTTCACGTGACCACGCTGTTCGACAAAGGAGTCAATCCGGTGTATCGCGAAGATCTGTCAGCCGCCGTTGCATGCTTCTCTAACCTCACCCATCTCCATCTCAGCGACAACAGCACTGAGACGATCAATGACGCCTTCCTTGTTCGCCTCTCTTCATCATGTCCGAAATTGACGGCTCTCCATGTGGGAGTGAGAGTGGCACGGGAATTGCCCATCAACCGTGACAGCCTGGTAAAGCACTATCTTAGAAAGGACCACCGCATGTCAACGGAGGGCTTGAATTTGTTCTTTCAAAAGCTTCCTAAATTAGAGCAGGTTACCCTCTTCTGCCTCCTCCTCCAAAAAACAGAGTTACCGAAATCCTTCTTTCAGTTAAAGCGGCTGCACACCTTTTTTCTCACCGACGCTTCAGCCATGCAGAAACCCGATTTCACCAACCTCACTGACCTTACCACCCTGCACGTCACGTTCCCTATAATCCAGCAACACCTAACCACCCTCCTTCGCCTCCTACGGCTCACCCATCTCTTCACCTCTGCCCTTCACCAAAGCCATCAGCCGGCAGCAGGTGCTGGAAGCGCGACGCTGCCGCCCTGCCTTAAATCTCTAAGCTTTTTCTCATCTTGTCCTGGTTTCAATACCATCTTCTCATTAGCATCGCGGAGCGCGTGAAGGAAGAATGAGAGAGGGTGACGGGCGGAGTCATCACGTTCACCGCACCAGAGGAGCTGCTGATCAGCAACTGCAGTGAGTTGAATACCTTTCATGACGACATTTGAGACGTTCTGCCGTGTCTTCGCAAGCTGATCATTCGCGAGTGCAATAGATTTGTTCGCCTGCCTGAAAGCTTCAGCTTTTTGAGCCGTTTGGAAACACTTGTCATCTCTAATATGGCATTAACCTTACCCAACAACTTTGGCAACATGCCTGCCCTCAAACTGCTGGTGCTGGATTCATTGCATTTCACGAAACTCCCTCCTTCCTTTTGCCATCTCACATCTCTTGAAACACTTTTCATAGTTGATTGTTTCAGCCTTCGGCTGCCAGCAGGGTTCTACCGCCTCACGGCTCTAAAGGTGCTATGCTTCTCCCAGACGTTTAGTCTTACGTTGCCCGAGGACATTGGGGCCCTTGCAAGTCTGGAGGCCCTCAGGCTGCATAAATGCCAGCGCCAGCCCCTTCCAGCTACCTTCACCGGGCTGTCGTCACTCACGAGCCTTGAGCTGAATGCATGCCGCTTAGGCTTCCCAGTCAGGCTCCTGGAAGCCTTGGGAGAGCTGAGAAGCCTACTGGAGCTGAAGATTATTGATCTTTCAATGGCCACACTTCCTAGCTCACTGATACAGCTTACGAGACTTCAAACCTTGGAGGTTAAGGGCTGCAGGGTACTTGAAGAAGTACCCACGAGGCTGGATACGCTCGTGGGGCTTAAGAGGCTTGAAATGACGGCATGCCCTAGGCTGACTGACCCCCCTGCTGGTTTGCCGCCCTCTCTTGAGGTCCTCTGTTTGGGGCCGTTCAGGGGAGCCTCTTCCCACATGGTGAACAAACCACAGCTGTCGCAGCTGAAGGTGCTGAAGCTGAACTGCGTTGGGGTGCGATGTGGGCGTGTAGTGAGCAGGAGGTTATCGTGTTTGCAGCAGCTGGAGCAGCTGGAGATGCGTTTGGAAGGAGGCAGCCAGGAGCTCCCAGCCCCCCTGACATTTTTCCCTCGCCTGTGCAGCTTGCTGATAGGGGCACCGGGAATTCGCAGGCTCCCGGTAAACATGGCTGCAGCGCTTCCGCAGCTGCGGCAGCTGGAGCTTCTGTCGTGGTCACACGAGGGGCTGCTAGGAAGCATACTAGAGCTCACCTCGCTGGTGTCATTGAACATCAACGCACCTCAGCTGGTGGCGCTACCTCAGGGCATGAGCCGCTTGTCTCGGCTGCGCAAACTGGAGCTGACTGGCTGCAGGGCCTTGCAGCACCTCCCGGAGTTCCTCACCCAGCTGCAGCAACTGTTACTGAGTGATACCTCCATCACCTCCGTCCCTACAAATCTCGTGCAACTGACGGAGGCGCAGTGACTTGGTTGGCTGCCTTGGGCTCAATTGCAGCTGACTGAGGTGAGGTGGGTGGACTGGTCTTGATTGAGTTGGGTAGGTGGGTGGGTGTCACCAAGTTGGAAGTTTGCTGACAGTCGGTGAGGAGAGGGTGAGAGTGGCTGGGGATGGCTAGGGTGTTCCCCCACCCCTCCTCCTCCCCCTTCCCCCCCCCCCCCTCCCCCCCCACCCCAGTTCCAGTTCCAGTTCCTCACCTGCTTCTCCTCACTGAGTCACAGATTTAAGCCCCTACAACACTATCTCCCTCCCTCGCCCCTCGCCCCTGGCTCTGCATCTGCTTCTCCTATACTAACTTTCATCCCACAAGTCCGTGCCTCTACTTCATTGTCTCCCACATTTCGCTCATAAGTTACTGCCTTTTTCGTCGTTTCCCCACCCCCCTCACCCCCCAGCTCTGCAGTTGCAGGCAGTGGCAGGACAGTAGGAGGGCAGTGGCAGGGCAGGAAGTTGTTGCCAGGGGAGTGAAGCTGCTGCCAGGGGAGGTGAATGAGTGGATGGGACTGTTCTGGGACTTGTATTGTGATCTCTCTCTCATCTTGCATGCCTTGCACCAACTTTTCTTTTCTTCTTGGCAGTGTTACCGTTCTTTCTTGGACCAACTTTTTTTTTGTTTCTTGGTAGTGTGATCTCTGTTCTTGCTTGCACAGACGATTTTTGTTTCCTGGCTGTGTGATCTACCGTATGCTCTTTCTTTCCTTGGATTGGGGTTTTTTTTTCTTCTTTTTACGCATAGGCAAACCCATTGAACTTGTGACAGTAGCAATAATCTTGAGCAGATCTGGTAGCTGGTGTGATTGTTGTTGGTCCCACAAGTACCCAGCTAGTCAGCTAGGATACAGTTACTTAGTAATGTCAAACTGACAACAGATTGTTTGTGGGCCATCATGCACAGCTGTTCATTGTCTAGCAATTTACTACCGTCATCGCCCGGATAGTAGACAGTGTTGAATAGTAGACAGGGGTTGTCTATTATCCGGGTGTCTCTTATAAACAGGCTAGCCTCATTATAAGACACCTATTTGTGTGTACGGGTTCAACAATTGTAGGGGCTAAGGGCAATTGTATAACGAGGGGGTATCTTCTAAACGGTTCTTTGTCCATTTATAAGACTCATAGGACACCCTAAACCGTCCCAAATACAAGACAACCCAAGCATTTTTGCCCGTGTACGAGATAAGACATATATGTCTTATATCCGGGCGATGACGGTATTTCAGGGTTTCGCATTCGGATAGTGGTGTATGTAGAAATGTGCTGTAAGGGATGGGTGGGTGGGACTCTTGGATAAAGTGTGAAGTTTACGCTGCTTTGTGCAAGTAAAACCCATCCCCTCTCAAATGGCTAGCATGCAAGGTATTACAGAACCACACACACACCCACATGGGCTTGATGGGCCAATATTTTGGTATCGTATCCTTCAGTGCCACGACGTATCCACAACTACCAGTGGAACAGCTCACACGGAGCATTATGGCATTTCTGTCGTCTCAAGATGCTGCAGCCTGCAAATTGGAAGTCATCCAGGATTTGCTGCACGAGCTTGATCTTCATTCTGTAGTAGTGGCGCGGCACTGCCTGCAATGTGATTCATGGATGCGATGCGAGTTGAGGCGATATAGAGTGGGAAGCCTTCTCAAATGGCAGCCACCTTGAACCTGCCAGCCATAGGGAGATGGTCAATGTCAGGATGGGAGAGTCATGTGGTGAAGACAGAGATTGCTAGTGATGGCGAAGAATGGCGGTGGAGGTGCAGGTGGTAAGGTCAAGCAAAGATTTCAAGACTCTCCGATTTCTAAGCTCACCCCTTTCAGAGCTTTTCACTTGCACTATGCACACAGGGATGTCAGAGAGAGAGAAAGGTGGGATTACTGAGAGAGAGACGGTGAATGATGTACGCTGGCCGCTGCACCATGGAAAAGAAGAGTGCTTCTGAGACGTCTCAAGAACACTCTTCTTTTACGCTGCAGGATGCACTATGGGGGAGGCCGGGGGATAGCCGAGGAGGGGCCCGAGGGACAGGTGAGGAGGGGCCAGAGGGACAGGTGAGGAGGGGCCAGAGGGACAGGCGAGGAGGGGCCAGAGGGAACTGCGAGTGAGGTGGGTAAGAGAGGGAAAGGCGGTGGGTGATGGGAAGGGGGTGGAAGACGGATGTTCTAGAGTGTCCCTCCACCTTTCTCATCCCGATTTGCCCCATTGGGTAGCACTGCCGCAGGACATTCAGCCTGGGAGCAAGCGCCACGTGCGGAGTTCTGGGCACTTTGAACAACACCGCCGCTGATCATAGATTCAGCCGGGTCTGATTTAGCCACAATCGGATCAGCCTACCTCCAGTTACTCACTCCAAAATCAAACCTCTTGCACAGCTGGGGGGAGGGCATGACTGGAAACCGCTCGTGCTTCAAAATTGACAGCCGAGAGTTTCCCATTCTTCCCCCCTTCAGCTGGAAACACTCCTCGCAAGCTGTTCATTGCTGTTCATTCAAGAGAGGCATTGTCAGCCTCCCTCCGATGAACCGAGACAGACAGGGCACCCAGCCTCTCACTGATCAACCTCCACTCCAGCTTGACACAACTGAAAAAAAATCCTCAAACACCTGAATCGCCTGAGAGTGACCAGAGAGTCACCCGAGGGTGACCTACTGGTGACCCATACGCAGCCCATAAGCCACCTCGAGCTTGTCACAGCTAAGAAAACCTCAAACACACCCAAGAGTGTACCCGAGACTGACCTGTGACCTTTTGGAACTGACTTGAGCTATGTGGGACTGACCTGAGACTGACCTGAGACTGACCTGAGACTGACCTGAGACTGACCTGAGACTGACCTGAGACTGACCTGAGACTGACCTGAGAGTGACCCAACTGTCACCCAGCACAGTCCTTTACAGCCCATCGCCTTCTCCCTGTGTGTCGTTCAGTAATGTAACACGACCACGGGGCACCCACCATTCTAGCCCACCCTCGCCTCACTCGTTGCCCGCTAGTGACTCTCAAGAACCTACCAAGCAGCCCAGTACCCTCACTCAAAAATACCCCTCAAAGCACCTACTTCCTTCCCTCTGCTCATCCATGCAAAATAGCTAATAACTGCCATGGGTCACCCAGCAGCCCGCCCAGCTTCGCCTGCTTTTGACCAGGTGACCCATTACTTGCCCACATACTTCTCATCACGCACCTCCTTCTCCCGCTGTCCATTTTCAGGAAAAATACGGCTTCGTGACACCCAGCAGCCTCGCCCAGCTTCGCCTGCAGCCTCCCGTGCGTCTCTGCCACGTCAGCAGCCTCTGCTGTGCTGCTGTGGGGATGAACAGTGCGCCGGCGCCGTGGGGGTGGGAGTCGGCGGGACAGAAGTTGGTGCGGGCGAAGCAGGCGTGGAGGGGGGAGGAGAGAGGGGGGAAAGGGTAAACAGCAGAGTGGGTTATGAGAGGGATGTGGGAGACGGTGTTGTAAGTGCGCGGGAGTTGTTGGGGCAGAAATCGGTGTTGGAGAAGCAGGTGCGAGCTGGGAGGGGGAGGGGCGGAGGGGGAAGGGGAGAGGGCAATGGGTGGTGAAGGGAAGGAGTGTTGCAGCCTTGGCAAGGCAAGGAGTGCACTTGAGCAGCCCGCAGGTTTCCCATGAACAGTGCGACCATGTTTCAGGGGCGCCCAGGCAAGGAGCGGTCATTGTGCAGGTTCCCCGTCACGCCCTCTTAGGTTCCCCTTAACGCCCTTTTAGGTTCCCCGTCACGCCCTTTTAGGTTCCCCGTCACGCCCTTTTAGGTTCCCCGTCACGCCCTTTTAGGTTCCCCGTCACGCTCTTTTAGGTTCCCCGTCACGCCCTTTTAGGTTCCCCGTCACGCCCTTTTAGGTTCCCCGTCACGCCCTTTTAGGTTCCCCGTCACGCCCTTTTAGGTTCCCCGTCACGCCCTTTTAGGTTCCCCGTCACGCCCTTTTAGGTTCCCCGTCACGCCCTTTTAGGTTCCCCGTCACGCCCTTTTAGGTTCCCCGTCACGCCCTATTAGGTTCCCCGTCACGCCCTTTTAGGTTCCCCGTCACGCCCTTTTAGGTTCCTCGTCACGCCCTTTTAGGTTCCCCGTCACGCCCTTTTAGGTTCCCCGTCACGCCCTTTTAGGTTCCCCGTCACGCCCTTTTAGATTCCCCGTTCTGCCCTTTTAGGTGCCACTCTAGGACTTGGGAACAATCTAGCAATGCACAGCCTCAGCAGCCCGCAGCAGGTTCACCGTGGGCGGAAATCGATGGGTCAGGAAACCGGGGCAGGAGAAGCAGGTGTTGTGCGGTGCTGGTGGTAAGACGGGAAAAGCGTTGGGTGAGGTGGGAAGGGGAGAGGAAGGGACAGGGCGTGGGTGAGAGCAATGCGTCCACACCATAGGGGCAGATAATTATGTAGGCAAGACGTTAGACTGGGGAAGAGGGGACATGGAGAGGGTTTGGGCAGAGGAAGGGACCGCACCGGGTGAGAGCAGTGCAGCGCCACCGTAGCTACTAGAATCTGGACAGGCGCAGGCATCGGCGTAGGAGAGGAGGGGAAGGAGAGGGTATTGGGAGGGGACAGTGCGTGGGTGAGAATAGTGCGGTGCCACCGTAGCGGCAGAAATTTGTGAAGCAGATTTGTTGACATGGAAGACGAAGGAGCTGGGGGGTGGGTGGACGGGAAGACGGTTGAAGGGTTGGGGAAGGTGAAAGGGGGAGTACAGGGGTGAGCAGTGCGGAGGAGGCGGGGGTGGTGGTGGGGGAGTGGGGGGAGGGGGAGGGTTGGTTGGGAAGGGAGAAAGTATGGGGAAGGGAGGGGATAGTGTTGTGGTGAACAGTGCACCCGCGCTGTGGGGGCCGAGTCCGGCTAATGGGGCAGACGTGGGGCAGACGTGGGTGCAAATCTGTGGGCCAGACGATGTGGGTGAAGGAGATGCAGGTGTGGTGCGGAGCTGGGGGGAAGGGGAGGGGAGTGAAAAGAGGAAAAAGGGCAATGCCTTATAAAAGGGATGTGGGAATCGGTGTCGTAGGGGCGCTAACCTATGGGCCAGAACGATGGATGCGGGGAGAAACGATGTGGGAGACAGTGCTGTAGGGGCGTGACTCCGTGAGTCTGTGGTGGAAAAGCAGTGGAGCTAAGGGGGGGAGGGGAAGAAGGGGGGAAAGAGGTCAAGGGGAAGGGTGACAACAATGGGGTGTGGGATACGCAAATGCGCAGCTGAGTGGATGGGATGGGGGCCAGGTGAGTGGGGGGAATGCAAATGGGGTTTGGGTTGGAAGAAGGAATCAGGAACTGCGAGGGGAGGGGCAGCAATTGGAGGGGGGATGGGGGAAAAGTCTCACCTTGGCTGCAACCACCTTCTCAACTCACCTGGCCTGCCCATCACCTCCTTCCACTCACTCTCACAACCATCCCGCAGCAACTCCCACCTGGGCGACATCCAGCTATCTATTCAACTGCCCCCTTCCCACCGTCGACGGCGGTGAGTCTTGTAATGCCTACACGCATCTCCCCCACCCCCAGCCGACTCTCAACTGCCCCTTGCCAGCCATCCGTGACACCCAACGCATCCTCTATGACCTCCGCCAGCCACATCACCAGCCGCCCCTTCACCGCCCCTTCATTCCCCATCACCTCCCTCTTCACTGCTCCCACGAGTGACTCTCTTACACACACACCACTACCCCACAGAGTCCCCTCACTGACTCTCACACACCACTACCCCACAGATTCCTCTCACTGACTCTCACACACCACTACCCCACAGATTCCTCTCACTGACTCTCACACACCACTACCCCACAGAGTCCCCTCACTGACTCTCTCACACACATACCCACCCGTGACCGCTCTCATCTTGGCAATACCAATCTTTTCCACAGTACTACTCCCATCGTTGACACACACTCACCCATTCGTATTGCAAATCCATCTGAAGCCACAAGAGCAGCAGGCGTGTCATTGCTGAAGAGGCACTTGTGTTGTGAGCAGCCATTTGAAGCTCGCGTCCTTTCTGCCACCTCCCCATGTGACAGGGAAGGACAGGGAGCCATTAGGTGTGTCAGTTGTCGCTGTGAACAAAACGATAGTCGATGTGGATGTGCGCGCTACGAAGTTGGTATTTATGGTGCGGCAACATGCTGTGCCACCGGCACCATGCAAAAATAGTATCCCTCAGTATTTGTCCAATCTGTCCCACATCATTATCGTCGAGCCTTTTGTTTAATGCGTCATGTAGCTATGTGTCCCATAAAGCCCATGAGCGTCAAACTGGATGCTAGACTGCACTCATCTACGCACTGGCTACACAACGGCTTGCTGTTGTGAAGCCATGCGGGGGCTAACGAAATGACGAAAAGCTGCAGCGTACTGTCAGCGTCACCACGTCCTTGCAACCGTCTGGCTCACCGTCTTTGAGAGTGCATAAGCACGGCGCCCACCACATTGCCGACGCCTCAGAGGGTGTCTGAAAGAGAAGCTCGAAAGAGCATATGCCAGTGCATGCAGCAAATCGCCACCGTATCATCATCCAACCCAAGTGAACGGGGCTTCGCGCGTCCGTCAAGAGAATTCTGGCGACCCGAAGGCGTTTGTGGCAGGAATCACATCAGCGAAGTGCGGATCTCCGTTCACGGGGTTGATTCCAACCGCAGCAAAATGGGTCGTCCCGCAGTAAGCGGCACGGGCAAGAAGACGAAAGCGGGAGACTACGGCGTGTAAGATATCTGGATATTGAAATTCGGTATACGGAGTGTAACGCATGACCTACTTTGCCTAATCTACCGCTAGCTTCCTAAGTCAACATCGAGAGAGTTTCTCGATGAGAAATGACTCGATGGGAATTGGGAAGGTTGAGTTGGAGGGAAAGGTTGGTTGGGTTGTTCCAAACCTCAACCTTGAGGCTTGGAAACTTCCAACCCATCAAAGTGAAGATTGGGAAGGTTGGATTTCCAACCAATCAAGTTGTGCCAGTTGTTGTTACAATCCAACCAAACAACAAAACAACCATACAACACAATTAAGTTGGGTTTTCCCAACCAAACAAATATGCCACCTAGGCTCCAAGCCTAGAAGCTCCCCAACCATGGAAGCCATGGTTGGGAAGAGCCCCAAGGGGTATTGTGGAAGGGGTTGGAGCTTTCAAGCTCATTCCCACTTCCCAACTCCAACTTACCAACTTGGAAATGGGATTTCTCTAAGTCATTTTTGGCTCTCCTAACAAGCTCTCCTACACAACTAGACTTGTGATTTTTCAAGGACAAGCTCTACAAGAAGCTCCTACCTACTTGCTAAAGCTTCATCAACCTTCTTCAAGCTCTCTTTCTCCTCTCAAGCTTCAAGAGTATTATCAATGCTGGTTTATCCCTTGGTGGGATTAGTTTAATCTTGGAAGCCTTGTATCTTGATTTTATATAAATTGTCAAGGAGGATTTATATTAAACACACGGTTGCCCGTTGTTATAAGGGCCGTGGTTGTTACATTGGTATCTAGAGCTAGGGTTATCCTAAGCCTAGTGGGAAGTTTGCCTCTAGAGATTTTTTTTTATATATAGATCTTGGAGTTGTGGTTTCTCTTTAAGAGAACACTCAAGATCTGGAAGCTTGAAGAGTTCAAGATCTACAAGATCTACAACCGCTAAGAAGAGAGATTTATCTCTCTTGCCCACCTTTTGGTGGAAGACTCTCTACTGTTGAGTAGTGGAGTATAAACTTGGATCTGGTAGATTTGTTGAGGGTTATACAAGTTCTCTTTATTGAGATTTGGATAGACCCTGCCCTTTCACTTAGGTGATTGGGAGTGTTTGCAACAAATCTGTTACCTTTGGTAATGCTTGAGTATTCTGTAGAAGAAATTTCTTTTATAAGAATTTCTTGCTTTACCATTGAGGTGGTAAAAGGACTTTAACAGAATCAACCCAGATCTTACAAGCTCCCTTAATCCTTATGGCATCTGGCCAAGAGAAGGATATGGCAAGGGAGGAAGGGCCCACTGCACCTAATGAGGTGGTGAACAATGCTGCTGAAATTGACTTCAATCAAGATGAGGCAATGACTGATCTTGAGTTGGATAATATTGAGGACCTGGACCTGGACCTTGGAGATGAGCATAACCATGGTGAAGCTGAGAACCATGGTGAAGCTGAGAACCATGGTGAAGCTGAAAACCATGGTGAAGCTGACAACCATGGGGAAGAGGATAACACCGGTGGAAGGGAGGCCACTGCTGATGAAAATGACTTCACTGAGGGTGAAGACATGACTTATCCTATCTCCGAGGAGATTGTCCAACTCCAGGCTAAAGTGGCAACTCATAATATCACAATCCTGCAGCAGCAAACGTCCATTGATGGACTCAAAAAGCACACTCAGGACCTCGAGGCTAGGCTGCGCATTACCATGAAGGAGGTTACTGCGTTCCGTCGCAGCCTGGGCACTAAAAACCGCCAAATTGAGTGGCTTCAGAAGACTTGCAATAATCTGCAAGCATCATTCAACAAGTTCAGTGAGCAGTTGACCCATCTTAGGAGGGAGGGTATTTACGAACCTCCTCCTGGGCGTAGGCCCGCTCCTGCTGCTCAGCCGGCTCCTGCTTCGCCCGCACCTATGCCGGTAGGCGCTGCGACGGCTATGCACCAGCCACCTCCAACCGAGACCTCGCCCTTTGGGTCTCTCTCGGCGCCTCTGCCTGAGTTTAACCATAGCAAGACGGAGGTGCAGCCTTGGCTTGATCTGGTGAATGACACCATGATCCTTGCGAATGTGCGTCCTGAGGCTCGCGTTACCGCAGCTACTCGTGCATTGGACGAGGTGGCCCGCAGGGCAGTGTATGGCGCTAAGAAGCAGGCTCAGTGACCGTTTGGATGGTCGGAGTTCTGCACCGCGCTGAAAGAGGCATTCATGGTCAAGAAGTCTGACCTGGAACTTCGTGGACGCCTTGAAAGGATCAAGTGTCGTGACCGTTCGGTGCAGGAATATGCGGTCGAGTTTGAGGCCGCAGCTCGCTTGCTCCAAAAGCTCTTGTCTGAGGAGGAGATGATGCACACCTTCATGAAAGGCCTCCCTGTCAACCTGCAGCAGGCACACATGACCGGTGGCATGACCAATTGGACGACTTACAAGGAGATGAAGGAGCAGGTGATCAAAACTGACAACATCATCCGCACGTACATTTATGGTCCTGCAAAGCCAGACCAGCAGCCCCGTGCTGAGGGCTCTGGTGGTCGTGGGAACCGAACCCAGAATGCCAATGGCGGAGGCGGTTCGAACAAGCGACATTTCCAGCAGCGTGATCACCAGCCTAGGCCACAGGCCAAGAGGGCTAACGGGGGGGAAGGTCATGGCCCTAACAAGCCGGACTTCTCCAAGACGCGGTGTAACGGCTGTAGATTTATTGGACACATCCAAAGGCAGTGCCGTAACAAGAACCCAATCAAGTACTCTGGGAAGCCTAAGCCAGGCGGCGCTGGACCTTCTGGAAAGAAGGATTTTCAGAAGCCCAACTAGGGTGTGGGTACCTAGTTGGAGGAGTAGATCGAGTGGATGAGGCATATGTGTTATGTGATGATGATATATTAAAGCTAGAGAAGCTTGCTGATTGCAAAATCTCTTGTTTGTTTGCCTCTTCTTTTAATAATAACTCTGTTTTTTATCCTCGATCGTACCCACTTGAGAACATTTCTATGGAAGCTATGCAAGATAAGTTTTCAATTATTTTCTGTGGCTTGGACATTCTGCCTTCTGTCATTGAAATTGTGAGTCGTTGCACTCAAGAGCACCCCCTGACTTCGGTCGCGTTGGTGACTCGCACAGTGAAAGGCGAATTGTTCCATGCGCTTCGTGGATGGCCGGTCCTAGCGGCGTGGGACAAGGGACACCATGTGTGGTGGACCAACTCTCAGTCACATGGACGCTCTCGTCACAACGTCAAGGTGTACTACAAACCTTCGACGAGTATTGTGGCATGTCCTATTCGCCCAAAGCATCAACAGAATCTGTTGCTTGAGGGTAGCGTGAACGGGGAAAATGCAAAAATCCTTGTTGATACGGGTGCAACTGTTTCCCTCTTTAACGAAAAGTGTGTCGCAGCACGCACGATCCTCGTTGAAGGACCGTCTTGCTCCATTCGTCTTGGCGATGATAGCATTATCCCAAGCAAAGGGCGGACACGGATCAAGTTGGAGATTGAGGGATATCGCGAAGAAATTTTCGCATATGTGTTACTCATTCTCGCAGGCGTCGACCTTGTCCTTGGAATGGATTGGCTTCGAGCGAATGAAGTCAAACTCGATTTTCAGGACAATACGGTCTCATTCTCAAAGAATGATGATACTGTCCAGTGGCAAGTACCCAAGGACTTGGTCACAAACGACCAACCCACGTTGGAACGCCCCGACGCGAGTTTTGCGCTTGCAAATGAGTTTGGACAGCATGTTCGTCAAGCTGATACATTCTTTGTGGTACAGCTAGAGAATGCTGAACACGAGCAGCCTGGGGTCGAAGATTTTCCGCCTCAGATGAAAGCACTGGCAGACGAGTTTGCAGAGGTTTTTGAGCCCATCCCAGATGGCCTTCCTCCGGACCGTGCTGTCGGTCACACCATCCCAGTGGAGCCTGGAAAACTCCCACCGTTTAGACCTCTGTATCGCCTCAGTCCAGCTGAGTACGAGGAGGCTAAACAACAAATCGAAGAGTATCTCAGGAAAGGATGGATTGAACCAAGCGCATCACCTTACGGAGCGCTGATCTTGTTCGTGAACAAAAAGGGCGGAGGATTACGCATGTGCGTAGACTACCGTGATTTGAACAAGATAACAGTGAAAAACAGATACCCCTTGCCAAGGATTGAGGATCTGTTTGACAAACTTCAAGGTGCTCAGTGGTTTAGCGCACTAGACCTCGCACAGGGGTATCATCAATTGCGCATCACTGAAGAAGATGTACCCAAAACTGCTTTCCGTTCACCGTTTGGTCATTTTCAATGGCGAGTGCTGAGCTTTGGCTTGACCAATGCTCCTGCCTCTTTTCAGAGGGCCATGAACGATGTCTTTCGCGAGGCGATTGGACAGTTCGTCCTGGTCTATCTGGATGATATCTTGGTTTATTCCAAGACAGAAGAGGAGCACACACGACACCTTAAGTGGGTGTTGGGGAAACTAAGAGAGCACAAGTTCTATGCTCGTCTGTGGAAATGTCATTTCTACAAACGCGAGTTGGAATATCTTGGCCATCTCGTGGGACATGACGGTCTTAAAGTAGACCCGAAGATGTGGGACAAATCAGGTCATTTTGGGGATTGGCAAACTATTTTCGTCGATTCTTGCAGAATTATTCTACCATTGTTGCTCCATTGACAGCCCTCACTCATAAGAGTAGCGCTTGGCAATGGACACAGCAATGCCAAAAGTCATTCGACGAGGTCAAGCGGACCAACGCTCCGGTACTGGTTTTACCAGATCCGACGAAACCCTATGAGGTCGTTACCGATGCCTCCTTAATAGGGATTGGGGCTGTCCTCTTGCAAGAGGGGAGACCAGTGGCATTTGAGAGTCGAAAGCTCTCCCCGGCAGAGCAGCGCTATACGACGTCCGAACAGGAACTGTTGGCGGTCGTTCATGCGCTACGAACATGGCGATGTTATCTGGAGGGTGTGGACTTGGTGGTTACGACCGACCACTGTCCAAACACCTACTTCTCCACCCAGGCCACGCTTACTCGACGACAAGCCCGATGGGCGGAACTCCTTAGCGGGTTCACTTTCGATATTCGATACCGAGCAGGTTCGACGAACCTGGCTGACCCCCTCAGCAGACAGCCGATAGGGGCAGCAACACGGCTAGACGACACAGAGGATGCAGCGGTATTTTCTGCTTGCTTCAGTGTCCTAGCAACGGCTCGAGTGAGTGAGATTACCTTCAGTGGTTTTCTGAAACGCATCCGCACAGGGTATCAACTTGATCCCTGGTTTCAGAACCCACGAAACATGAAGGAACTCAAGTGGGAGCATGAGCTCTGGTGGCGTAAGAATGAGATTGTTGTACCTCACGTGGGCAACCTGCGGAATGATATTCTGGAAGAAGTGCATGCCGCTAAGTACGGAGGACACCTAGGGGTCAAGAAGACCAGGTGGGCCCTGAGTGATGTGTACTGGTGGCCGGGATTAGGCACCGAGGTCCGGCAATTCGTGGCGCGCTGCGATGCATGCGCACGGAATAAAACGGACACAAAGAAGCCTGGTGGTCTGCTTCAACCACTCGAAATCCCGAATGAACCTTGGGAGAGCGTATCCTTGGATTTCATCACGGATCTTCCCAAGACTCGCGATGGTCATACGGCGGTCCTAGTGTTTGTGGATCGTCTGACAAAAATGGTACATTTTGTGGCTACGACAACTGACGTATCTGCGGAGGATACGGCCAAATTGTTTGTGGCGCACATTTTCCGCTTACATGGGTTACCACGTGTCTTGGTGTCTGACCGGGATCCGCGTTTCACAAGCCGGTTCTGGCAAGAAGTTACTCGGACACTGGGAACGAAGCTTAAGTTGTCATCGGCGTTCCACCCACAAACGGATGGGCAGACGGAATGAACAAACCAAACACTCACTTGAGCAGATGCTTCGTTCATTCATTGGCCCAACTCAGGATGATTGGGACGAGTTGCTACCTGTCATTGAATTCGCAGTGAGTAATTCAGTTCATGAGGGTACACATGAGAAACCTTTCATTCTGAACTATGGTCGGCATCCCACAACACCTGCTACGCATGGGACCGGTGGATTGAAGATTCCAGCCGCAAAAGACTTTGTTGGCAAGCAGCAAGAAGCGCTTAAGTCTGCTCGCCATTGGCTGCAACTCTCTCAGCAGCGACAAAAGTCTTACGCCGACATGAAACGCCGGGAAGTCTCATTTGAAATCGGAGACAAAGTTTTGTTGAGCACGAAAAACATTCGTCTCAAAATCCCTGGAGCACGAAAGCTATTCCCTCGATGGATTGGGCCTTTCGAGGTGATCAAGCGTGTTGGTGTGGTAGCTTACAAGCTTAAGCTGCCTGATACATTGCAGATTCACAACGTCTTCCATGTGTCTATGTTGAACAAGTACGTTGCAGAGGGCAAGTATTTGCCGCCACCAACGATCGTCCAGGGGGAGGAACTGTTTTATGAAGTCGAACGAGTGCTAATGCATCGTGATCGACAGCGCGGCCGCAAGACAGTAAGAGAGTTCCTCATTAAGTGGAAAGGCTATGGGCCTGAACACAACTCATGGGAGCCAGAAGAGCATTTGACTGAAACTGCAGTTCAGTCATACATGATAGATCTGGCCCGACGAGCTGCCACACAGCCAGTGGATGGTGTTGACCCTGGTCGTAATGTGACACGGCGTGCTCGAAGCGCTCGTCCTCAGAAGCACCCTAAGGCAACGGGGACGTTGCCACCTAGGGGGGGAGGAGTGTAACGCATGACCTACTTTGCCTAATCTACCGCTAGCTTCCTAAGTCAACATCGAGAGAGTTTCTCGATGAGAAATGACTCGATGGGAATTGGGAAGGTTGAGTTGGAGGGGAAGGTTGGTTGGGTTGTTCCAAACCTCAACCTTGAGGCTTGGAAACTTCCAACCCATCAAAGTGAAGATTGGGAAGGTTGGATTTCCAACCAATCAAGTTGTGCCAGTTGTTGTTACAATCCAACCAAACAACAAAACAACCATACAACACAATTAAGTTGGGTTTTCCCAACCAAACAAATATGCCACCTAGGCTCCAAGCCTAGAAGCTCCCCAACCATGGAAGCCATGGTTGGGAAGAGCCCCAAGGGGTATTGTGGAAGGGGTTGGAGCTTTCAAGCTCATTCCCACTTCCCAACTCCAACTTACCAACTTGGAAATGGGATTTCTCTAAGTCATTTTTGGCTCTCCTAACAAGCTCTCCTACACAACTAGACTTGAGATTTTTCAAGGCCAAGCTCTACAAGAAGCTCCTACCTACTTGCTAAAGCTTCATCAACCTTCTTCAAGCTCTCTTTCTCCTCTCAAGCTTCAAGAGTATTATCAAGGCTAGTTTATCCCTTGGTGGGATTAGTTTAATCTTGGAAGCCTTGTATCTTGATTTTATATAAATTGTCAAGGAGGATTTATATTAAACACACGGTTGCCCGTTGTTATAAGGGCCGTGGTTGTTACACGGAGCGACTCCGAGAGTCTGCTGCTGCCTGCGAGAAGCTGTGCGCGGCTCGTCGCATCGCTGCGCGGCGAGAGAAGCGCCTCAATGTACTCAACATCCGTTGACGCTGATCGCCCCCGTGGCTTCGTGCCGCTACTAGTAGTGGCGGAGTAGCTGATGCGGTACCAGAGAATCCCGTGGGTGACGATGACATTTCTTTGACATTGTGTCGCCGAATCACTCTCGCTTCTGGTCTACTTCTGAAATTTGTCGCATGCGAATGTTTCGCCTGACGTGTGTCGCAGCGACGAGTTCCTGCTTAGGCAAAAGCTCGTTAGTGTTTAGCAACTTAGCTTTTTGATAGGAAAAGAATATGATCGGTTTTCCAGGATGGGGCGCACCAGGAAACCAAGTGCAATCGGAGTCCAACCCCACCTATTTCAATATTTTGTGCGACAAGACATCTTTCCCTGCACGAGCAATGACGACGTTCATACAGCGGGTTTCAAGAAATCATATTCGTCACCTAGAGACGAATCGGGTGCAGATGGGTTGGTTACCTGAAATATAACCAGCGAAGCCTTGGCGGGAACGATGGGAACTCGTCAATTCGAAAAAACCCAAACCTGAACTTCCCAGCCTTGGGTTCTCCAAAATGGTCGGCTCCAGTCTTGTCAGCCAGGGAACGTTCGATTTTCTGTAGGTTCTCAAATCCGCCCTCATTCCTCCCAACCAGCCCCAGGTAGCTCCGTGCGTCACCAGTTGCCACATGTGACCAACCTAAGGTGTCTCATTTGTCTGGTCCGCTCCGGCCTGGTCCGTTGCTGAAATTTGCACGCCTGGTCCGAAATTCCGGTCCGACGGACCCACTTCGCGGACCAGGCGTGGACCGGACACGGACTGGTCTGCGTAATAAAGTTTTTGCGAAAAACAAAAAGCACGCAAAGCAGAAATGCTGAAATCGAGTTACCATCTTCTGTTCCAGGCATGATTTTGCGCCCAGTCGAGCACGAAAGACATGTATGGCGAGATATTTCGCAAACAAACGTGAGAACCGCTACAGTTTCGGACCAGGCACGGGCTGGTCTGCTGACCAGGTCAACGGCACCGTTGTAGTGCCATTTGAAATCTATGACGGGGTGAAAACTCCCGCATCCCATTCCAGTCCGTCGCTGGTTCACGTGTTGGTTCTCGAGCTGGTCCGTCGGGTCCGCCTCGGACCCACATGGACTCGCCTAGTTGAGACACGTCCTAACCCTAATCTTGATAGATGGCCCTGTTCGATAGGCAGGCAAGCCCTTCCGCGGAATCATCGCGACTGTTTCGAATTAGGGTTTTTTCCCACGGTCAGCCCGTAATTTGGTGTCACTGGGCTTTAAGCCCCTTGAACCAGAAGGGTTAGTGTTAGCATGTCGAACGCCACTTTAAAGCCCGGGGGTCAGCATGGCAAAGCGGTTTCTGTTTATAAAGCTTTAAAAACTAGTTTACGAGTAGCGAGAAATATTTTCGTTGAACCCCCACTGGCGAAGCAACACACATGTTCGTCACACATGTTTGGGGTCGACAAGAGGCGCTTTGGCGACCAGGCATGCGACCCGTCACAAGCCAAGGAGCCGAAACCAAACAGGATGGTGGAATTGCTCCAGCAGGAAACGAGCACAAGCAACGCAACCAATCAGAGAACGGAAAACAAAAAAACGGGGGGATACTACTCGGTGATGGGGTGAACAAAGTATGGAGTGTGGTTGGTAGAATGAACGTGCAACACCAACCACAAACTCTGTCACACAGACGATCTTGAGTGAGCATCGATGAATGTCACCAGCTGGATGCACGACTACCTACCGTGAGACAGAGACAAGACAGGAGGATAGCAATAATGCGCAACACGCCAGCCGTTTATACCGCGTCGCAGGAGAACGCAACAGCCGTGTTCCCAACTGTGTTTTCAGACGGAACGCATTGGCGAGAGCGAGCACGAGATAGATGGACAGAAAACAGGACCTGCTTTGCGGACAGATGGTTTAGAGTCATACACGTTCATACGAGCCTTGCCCTTTGCGCCCGCACTTCATCCAGACAAACACTGTGCCATCAATCGGTCAGTGCCAACGATTCGGCTTAGTGTCCTCGCCTTTGGGGGGACGGACAAGGGAAGTTGCGGATGTGAGCTAGAGACGGAGCGTGGAAGGGAGAACAACGGCAAAACGCGCGTCGAAGGAGGTCAGCGACAGACAACGTCTGCGAACCGCAAGGATAATCGGTAAGCGAAGGGAGGGATATCCGTAAAGGGAAGCGTGGCTGCCACGCGTCACCGCGACGAGAGTTAGCAGAACTAAAAGCAGATGGGAGCCACAGCCACGAATTTACAACAGCTGTGGTTTCAGAGTACACTCACACGTGAGCTTCCACGCGTCGCAGTAATTTGGCGAATGCGACATAACTCGCATGGCAGGGCCGGAGCAGTCCTTGCTGTGAATGTGGGATGTCAAGAGTCGAGGAAGCGAAACCGGGATAAAACATGTGTTCGCGTGTAGCTGGAACTCCCAAGCGCTCCACATGTGATGTCTCTCTGCCGCCACAGAAAGATGCGTCACAGCTGCAATTGGATCTTCTTCCGCGTCACTGCTGTTGCTCTCAGCGCGTGAGAGGGTGTGCTGCAAATGTCAGATCACCTGTTTACTACGCTGCTTCTAAGCATGCGTAAGCATCCTGGTAGGCACAGCAGCACAAGGGGGTCACACCCTTTGCATTTTACTTGGAACTCATTCCTTTCCCATTTTCCAGCTATCCGAAGAACGTCTCGCTGCCGTTGAATCTTTCTTCTCTTTCATTCCTTATCTCATTTTCCAGGTATCCGAAGGACGTGTTGCGCCAGCAGTTGCACTACTGTGTTGGTTTGTCATCCATCCATCTAGGCGGCGGCGAGAACAACAGCACAACGAGCTGCTGCCTAGGCAGGTCAGTTCTCAACCAACCATCCCTCTCTAGTGCCCCACGCTTAGCAGTGCGAGGTGCTGAATCATTGGCTGAGTCATTTGCATGGCACATCATAACCTGTTCACATCCCCCTCCCTGCTTTTCCCCATCCCCTTCCCTGCTTCCACCCATCCCCTTCCCTGCTTCCCCATGTCCCCTTCCATGCTTCCCCCCTCCTCTACCGTGCTTCCCCCCTTCCCCTTACCTGCTTCCCCCCATTCCCTTCCCTGCTTCCCCCCTCCCCTCCCCTGCTTTCCCCCAGTCCCCTTCCATGCTTCCCCTTGTCCCCTTCCCTGCTTTCCCATGTCCCGTTCTTTGCTTCCCCCCATCCCCTTCCCTGCTTTCCCCCATCCCCTTCACTGCTGCTTCCCCCCGTCCCCTTCCCTGCTTAGAGCCAAACCCTTCCCTGCTCCCCCCCCTCCCTTCCCTGCTTTCCCCAATCCCCTTCCCTGCTTCCCCTTGTCCCCTTTCCTGCTTTCCCATGTCCAGTTCTCTGCTTCCCCCCATCCCCTTCCCTGATTTCCCCCATCCCCTTCCCTGCTTCCCCATGTCCCCTTCCCTGCTTCCCCCCATCCCCTTCCCTGCTTCCCCCCATCCTCTTTTCTGGGACCCCGCCTCCCCTTCCCTGCTTTCCCCCATCCCCTTCCCTGGTTTCCCATGTCCCGTTACCTGCTTCCCCATGTCCCCTTCCCTGCTTCCCCCCCCCTTCCGTGCATCCCCCCTTCCCCTTACCTGCTTCCCCCCATCCCCCTCCCTGCTTCCCCCCCTCCCCTCCCTTCCCTGCTTCCCCCCATCCCCTTCCCTGCT
Source organism: Closterium sp. Yama58-4 (assembly GCA_947470075.1). Lineage (NCBI taxonomy): Eukaryota > Viridiplantae > Streptophyta > Zygnematophyceae > Desmidiales > Closteriaceae > Closterium > Closterium sp. Yama58-4. The sequence continues at coordinate 324,550 of CANIUD010000817.1, read as the reverse complement.
TCCCCATGCCCCCTTCCCTGCTTTCCCCCATCCCCTACCCTGCTTCCCCCCCTCCCCTTCCGTGCTTCCCCCCTTCCCCTTCATTGCTTCCACCCATCCCCCTCCCTGCTTTTCCCCATCCACTTCCCTGCTTCCACCAATCCCCTTCCCTGCTTTCCCCCATCCCCTTAGCCTGCTTCCCCCCCTCCCCTTCCCTGCTTTTCCCCATCCCCTTCCCTGCTTCCCCATGTCCCCTTCCCTGCTTCCCCCCATCCCCTTCCCTGCTTCCCCCCATCCCATACCATGCTCCCCCCCATCCCCTTCCCTGCGTCGCCCCACCCCTTCCCTGCTTCCCCATGTCCCCTTCCCTGCTTTCCCCCCCTCCCTTTCCCTGCTTCCCCCCTTTCCCTTCCCTGCTTCCCCTCATCCCCTTCCCTGCTTCCCCATGTCCCCTTCCCTGCTTCCCCATGTCCCCTTCCCTGCTTCCCCATGTCCCCTTCCCTGCTTCCCCCCATCCCCTTCCCTGCTTCCCCCCATCCCCTTCCCTGCTTCCCCCCATCTCCTGCCCTGCTTCCCCATGTCCCCTTCACGGCTTCCCTCCAACCCCATCCCTGCTTCCCTTCCCTGCTTCCCCATGTCCCCTTCCCTGCTCCCCCCCATGTCCCGTTCCCTGCTTCAGTCGTTGCCAGGAGTTTGATGCTGGTTTTTTATTTATTCGGCTTTCTCGGGCACAACAGCTCAACGCACCGCTCCCTTGGTAGGTCAGTGATCATCCCGGCATCCCTGTTACGCAACAACTCTACCCCTCCATACATTTCACCGACGCCGCCACCCCCCGCCAATCCCCTCTGCTGGGTGTACATGGACATTTTCAGCTCCACCGTCCCGCGTCGCTCCGCTTGCATCTCACAATATATTGGTGTAATGGCTCCCCGTGGCGTGGCTGATCCAGTCGTAGATCTGATTTTGTGCATGCGTAGGGGTGGGGAGTGGGGCGAGGGAGAAGAAGGGAGTGAGTGGAGAGCAAGGGTATGAGCATGGCAGGAAGGACAGAGCACAGGCATGGGATGGGTTGTATTGAAGGATGAGGACATCACCTGGAGATAGTGCATAGGGTATGGGGTAAAGCAGGGGTGGGGATGGGGGGAAGAAGAGAAGGGGATGGGGGAAAGCAGGGAATGGAATGGGGGGAAGCAGGGAAGGGGATGGGGGGAAGCAGACAAGGGGATGGGGGAAAGCATGGAAGGGGATGGAGGGGGAGCAGGGAAGGGGACATGGGGAAGCAGGGAAGAGGGCATGGGGAAGCAGGGAAAGGGATTGGGGGAAGCAGGGAAGGGGATGGGGGGAAGCAGGGAAGGGGATGGGGGGAAGCAGGGAAGGGGATGGGGGGAAGCAGGGAAGGGGATGGGGGGAAGCAGGGAAGGGGATGGGGGGAAGCAGGGAAGGGGATGGGGGGAAGCAGGGAAGGGGATGGGGGAAAGCAGGGAAGGGAATCGGGAGAAGCAGGGAAGGGGATGGGGGGAAGCAGGGAAGGGGATGGGGGGAAGCAGGGAAGGGGATGGGGGGAAGCAGGGAAGGGGATGGGGGAAAGCATGGAAGGGGATGGAGGGGGAGCAGGGAAGGGGAGGGGGGGAAGCAGGGAAGGGGATTGGGGGAAGCAGGGAAGGCGATGGGGGAAAGCAGGGGCGGGGATGGGGGAAAGCAGGGAAGGGGAGAGGGGAAGCAGGGAAGGGGATGGGGGAAAGCAGGGGCGGGGATGGGGGAAAGCAGGCAAGGAGAGGGGGGGAAGCAGGAAAGGGGATGGGGGAAAGCAGGGAAGGGGATGGGGGAAAGCAGGGAAGGAGAGGGGGGGAAGCAGGGAAGGGGATGGGGGGAAGCAGGGAAGGGGATGGGGGGAAGCAGGGAAGGGGATGGGGGGAAGCAGGGAAGGGGATGGGGGGAAGCAGGGAAGGGGATGGGGGGAAGCAGGGAAGGGGATGGGGGAAAGCATGGAAGGGGATGGAGGGGGAGCAGGGAAGGGGATTGGGGGAAGCAGGGAAGGCGATGGGGGAAAGCAGGGGCGGGGATGGGGGAAAGCAGGGAAGGGGAGAGGGGGAAGCAGGGAAGGGGATGGGGGACAGCAGGGGCGGGGATGGGGGAAAGCAGGGAAGGAGAGGGGGGGAAGCAGGGAAGGGGATGGGGGAAGGCAGGGAAGGGGATCGGGGGAAGCAGGGAAGGGGAGGGGGGAAAGTAGGGAAGGGGATGGGGGAAAGCAGGGAAGGGGATCGGGGGAAGCAGGGAAGGGGACATGGGGAAGCAGGGAAGGGGGCATGGGGAAGCAGGGAAGGGGATGGGGGGAAGCAGGGAAGGGGATGGGGGGAAGCAGGGAAGGGGATGGGGGGAAGCAGGGAAGGGGATGGCGGAAAGCAGGGAAGGGGATGGGGGGAAGCAGGGAAGGGGATGGGGGGAAGCAGGGAAGGGGATGGGGGAAAACAGGGAAGGGGATCGGGGGAAGCAGGGAAGGGGAGGGGGGAAAGCAGGGAAGGGGATGGGGGGGAAATAGGGAAGGGGATGGGGGGAAGCAGACAAGATCCAGTCGTAGATCTGCTTTTGTGCATGCGTAGGGGTGGGGAGTGGGGCGAGGGAGAAGAAGGGAGTGAGTGGAGAGCAAGGGTATGAGCCTGTTTGGGAATGACAGTGCACAGGCGTGGGATGGCTTTTCAAGCAGGTTGTATTGAAGGATGAGGACGGGAGGGAGCAAGGAAGGCGACAAAGGGGGGAGCAGGGAAGGGGAGGGGGGTAAGCAGGGAAGGTGAGGAGGGGAAGCAGGGAAGGCGCCAAAAGGGGGAGCAGGGAAGGGGAGTGGGGGAAGCAGGGAAAGGGACATGGTGAAGCAGGGGAGGGGATGGGGGGAAGCAGAAAAGGGGAGGGGGGTAAGCACGAAAGGGGAAGGGGGTAAGCAGGGAAGGGGATGGGGGGAAGCAGGGAAGGGGATGTGGGGAAGCAGGGAAGGGGACATGGGGAAGCAGGGAAGGGGATGGGGGGAAGCAGGGAAGGGGACATGGGGAAGCAGGGAAGGGGACATGGGGAAGCAGGGAAGGGGTGGGGCGACGCAGGGAAGGGGAAAGGGGGGAGCAGTGAATGGGATGGGGGGAGGCAGGGAAAGGTGACAAGTGTGTGCGATGGGAAGGGAGACGGGAGGGATGGCGAGGGCGACGGGGAGAGAGGAAGACGGGGATTGCGAGGGAGGCAGGGCGACGGGACGGTGGGAAGGCTACGGGCGGAAGGGAGAGCGGCGTACGGAAGGGAGAGCGACGGACGGAACAGAGAGCGATGGGCGGAAGGGTGGGCGACGGATAGAAGGGTGGGCGACGGGAGGAAGGGTGAGCGACGGGCGGAAGGGTGGGCGACGCGCGGAAGGGTGGGCGACGGGCGGAAGGGAGGGTGACGGGCGGAAGGGAGGGTGACGGGCGGAAGGGAGGGTGACGGGCGGAAGGGAGGGTGACGGGCGGAAGGGAGGGTGACGGGCGGAAGGAACTGTGACGGGAGCGACGATCGGATGGGAGGGCGACGTGTGGAAGGTAGAGCGACGATCGGATGGGAGGGCGACGGGCGAAAGGTAGAGCAACGAGCAAGGCGACGCGCAGAAGGGCGGGCGACGAGCGGAAGGGAGGGAAGCGAATGGAAGGGAGCGACGGTTGGAAGCGTGGGCGACGAACAGATGGGAGCGCGATCGTGGACTACGCGAGGCAACGAGTTACGAGAGCCAAAGAACCTTGGTGTCGCGGGCGAGCGAGGGCGAATGGGGGAACGGAAGGTCCAAGAAACCGGGCTCTAGACTAGGGAGAATGTCGCAGTCGCATCGGCGGCGTGTTCGTACATGTGTTGTGTGCAAAAAGGTGCAGTTTTTTGGGGCGTGACATACGGGTGAACTTAGTATAGGATGCTTGACAATTAGTACCAGATGGTTTCCAAGTTCACTTCAGGTGAACAGTGCTGCCTTGCCTCCCGACCCTATGCTCGATGTGACTTTGAGTGTCGCTGGCCAATCACAGTCAACTATCAAGCGAGAATGCACAACTTCGGGTAGTAACATGGTTGTTTGCGAATTCATATTCAGGAATCTTGAACTTGAAAATAGCCATGTGGTACTCGGGCTTTAACCCCTCAACTTCATCCCCCTCGAAAGCTCCAAGTCCCTTCCCATCTGCGCAGGGTTAAGCCTAGCTCTAGCATAGCCCTCGCACCCCCAAAAGGGAGGTTGGCCAAGGGATAGGCTAGGGTTCGATATGTGAGGGGATACCCACCCCATACCCCACGAATGTTTTCCCACTAGGGCCCATGCTCCAACCTCACCCATCTCTGCCCTGAAAAAGTCCCCCTCCACCCACAACCAAACCAGCCACCAGCCACGCTACTCTCACTGACGTGTGATGGTTCAGCAGTTTTTTTTTTTTTCGACCCCTGATTTACCCAGGTTCCCGTGGGGTGCGGTGAAAATTTGAGCCCTGCCCACGAATGCGCTGGTAGAAGGAGGGGTTGCAACGTCGCCGAGACGATCCCCTCCTTCCGATTGTGGGGGGGGCTTATCCCTTGAAGCCTTTCTCCGAAACCTCATCCAAACGCTAGCCTAACACTAGCCCTCCTCGCTGGTGGCTGCCTATCGAACAGGGCCAGCCAGTAGTGCCGGTACGCTACGTCACGTCTGAACCGTCGCTAGGCATTCGCTGGAGTCCTTCCACGCCACGCGCAGCCGATCGTCTTGTTTTCAGCACCCCCGTTCATTTCCGATTGATGCTCACTAGGTACGCTGAGCGTTGTAAGCTATTGCTACTGTCTTGCGGTCTCTTTTTTTCCTCCTGATATACCTTAGCAAGTCTCCCGCGTTCTTAGTGGCTCACATTCTCGACATGGATTCTCCTCGTCAAAGTAGTAGCACGATCAATGTTTTATCTGACGATCTCCTCGCTACCATCCTTGCGAGCTCCGTTAAGAGACCGGCTTCGCATGAATCTCGGTTAGACAACTTGTGGGCCACTGACGTTTGGCCTGGTGTTAGTTTCAATGGTGTTGTGTATGACAGATCTCTGACTGCAACGCCGATACTAGTCCCGCCTTTGGAAGCCGACGTGGCTCATAATCTCTTCATAGCATCCGTCTGCCGTCGTTGGCATCGTCTAGTGAAGCATCATGTGACAACGCTTTTTGTTAAAGAAGGTCTAGTGGTGCCTCGCGAACATCTCTCCGTCGCCGTCGCGTGCTTCCCCAACCTCACACACCTTCATCTCAGCGACAACAGCGCTGAAACGATCGTCGACGCCTTCCTTTCTCACCTCGCTTCGTCATGCCCGAAGCTGACGACTCTCCACGCGGGGAGGAGGGTTTCACGGGGAGGGAACTGGGCTGAGTATTATTGCAGGAGAGAGGAGCATGCGATAAGCACGGATGGCTTGGATAGGTTCTTCCAAGCGCTTCCTAAACTGGAGCAGGTTACCCTTTTCCACCCCCGCCAAGACATAGAACTACCTAATTCCTTCTTTCACTTGAAGCATCTGCACACGTTTCTTCTAACCAACGCTTCAGCCGTGCAGAATCCCAGTTTTACAAACCTCACTGCCCTTACCACCCTGTACGTCACTTTCCCCTGGAACCATCTCCACCTGTCCACCCTCCTTAGCCTCCCACGACTCACCCACCTTTCCACCCTCAACCCTCACCAGCGCTATGAGTCGACAGGTGCTGCAAACCTGACGCTGCCATTTTGCCTAAAGTCGCTGAATTTCTTTGATTCTTGTCCGCATTTCATCGTTCCATCAGCATCACCCTTCACCGGGCTAGAGGAGCTGCTGATTACGAAGTGCGATGAGCTGGAGACTTTTCCTGATCACATTGGAGACTTGCTGCTGTGCCTCCGCAAGCTGACCATTCGCTAGTGCATTCGTTTCGCTCACCTGCCTGAAAGCTTCACATCACTAAACCGTTTAGAAACCCTCATCCTCTCTAATTGTGGTGCCTTCACCTCCCCCAACAGCTTCGATTACCTGCCTGCGCTCAAAGCATTGGTGCTGGATGGTTTGCTTCTCACCAGTCTCCCGCCTTCCTTTTGTCACCTTACGTCTCTTGAGACACTTGTTGTCGGACTTGATTGCTACACGCCCTTTCAGCTGCCAGCAGGTTTCTGCCGCCTCACGGCTCTCAAAGCGCTGTGCTTCACGTATCCTTTAGGTCTTGCCTTGCCAGATGACATTGGGGCGCTAGCAAGTCTGGAAGCTCTCAGGTTTGATATCTGTGAGGAGCTCCGGCCCCTCCCCGCTTTTCTCACGCAGTTGTCTTCCCTGACCAGCCTTGACCTGTATGCATGCAGTGGATTCGAGCTTCCGGAAGCCCTGGGGGAGCTGAGCAGCCTAATCAATCTAAAGATCGATGATCTTCCAATCAACATTCAATCAACATTCTTCCTATGTCACTGACAAGGCTTACGACGCTTCAGACCCTGGAGGTTAGAAGATGCGAGCATGTCTCAGAAGTACCGTTTCGGCTGGATACACTTGTGGGTCTTAAGAGGTTGGAGGTAGAGGCGTGTGAGGGGCTGAGTAGACCCCCTGCCGGTCTGCCCCCCTCTCTGGAAATCCTCTGTTTGGGGCCTTTCAGAAAAGGCTCTTCCCATATGGTGGACATCACTGGGCTGTCACAGCTGAGGGTGCTGAAGCTGAACTGCGTTAGGTTGGGAACAGGGCTAACTTTAGTAAAATGACCCGTCTGGCTTTAAGACCGGGTCCTGGCTCTTTGTCTGATTGTCAGACGAAAGATGTAACACTGTCTAGCTTGTCAGACGAATCCTAAATACTCGTCTGAAATTTTAGATGAAGATATATACCATACTTTATAAATTGTTATTTGAAACATCAATGTGTAGCCCCCAATGGTCCAGTCGTTACATTCGGGTATTGTGAAGACAGATTTCGGGTTCGAATCTTGTTGCCTGATTCTATCAGGCAGGTGCGGTCATCCTTTTGGTCCGCATATATTTTGCCTTCAGACGAGAAAATACTCGATGTCTGCAGTCTCAGACAAATTGTATAAGGCTGTCTGAGAAATCAGATAAATAGAAAAAGCTTCTCTAAAAAATCAGATGAAATTAAACAACCTGTCTACGGCATCAGATGAACCAGCAAAACGTGTTCAGAATCCAGAAATTCAGACAGAAAATTTCTGATAACATAGGCCCTGGTTGGGATGTGAGTCTGCAGTGAGCAGGAGGTTGGTGTCAAATGTTGTAGCCTATAGTGAGGTTTGTCTTAGGGGGTACAAAACTTAGGGTTAGCTATATGTACCCCAACCAACATCAATGCATCATCCATTCTTCATTTTGACATGGTATCAGTTAGGTTAGGATCCTGTGGGATCCCGTTCCTCCGTTCTCCGTTCGAGCCTGATCCTAGCTCTCATTCGTCCCGGTTCCGTTGTTACCGCGCGTAGTGCCGAGCCTAACGCCACTCCTAGCGCCCGCCCTTACCCCCCGTCGCGTCGCGTTCCCCCCCCCACGTCGTGTCGCGCCCGTTCCCCCCGTCGCGTCGCCGCCCATTCCCCCCGTCGCGTCGCGCCTTTTCCCCCCGTCGCGCCCTGAGTGAAGTGAACCTCCTCAGACTCAGGGAGGAGGCTGCTGAGCGCAATGCAGGCCAGCAGCAGCAGCAGCAGCAGCTGCCGTCTCCTCCTCCTGTCTCGGGTCTTCGGACCCTTGGTCTCCCCTTGTCAGAGGTCCACTGGAGATCCCCGATGATCCTAGGGAAGGGTTACAGGCCCGTTGGCCTGGGGGGTTATGGGCGCACTCACCCGCTATACAAACAAGCCATTTTATCCCAGTGGTTAGTGGCTGGGATTCTGACATGGTATCAGAGCGAAGGTCTCGGGTTCGATTCCCGGTGTGTGCACTTCGGGCATCCCAGTGCGGGGGGGTGTCAGAGGTCCACTGGAGATCCCCGATGATCCTAGGGAAGGGTTACAGGCCCGTTGGCCTGGGGGGTTATGGGCGCACTCACCCGCTATACAAACAAGCCCTTTTATCCCAGTGGTTAGTGGCTGGGATTCTGACACCCCTCTCCCTCTCCTTCCTCCTCCCCCTCTCCTCCCGTCTCTGGTCCTCCGCTTCCTCCTCCTGACCCCTCTCCCGCTGTTTTCCCTCGTTCTCAGTCTTCGTTGTCCCCTCCTCCTTCTCAGACTTGGGCCTCTCGTCGCTCCCCTCGTGCTCGTCCCTCGTCTCCTGTTCCCTTCACTGACCTTCGTACTGCCTTACTTCGTTCTAGTCCACCTCGTCCGTCTCCGTCTGTGCTTCCGTCTCCTCCTGAGTCGGCTCTCACTGCGTCGCTCCCTACTCCTGTCACTGACTACTACCGCACGTACCGTCCTCTTCTCTCTCGTGTTCTCGCCTCGCTTGTTACTCACCCTCGTGCCTCTGTGTCCTCTGTGTCCGCTCTTACTGCCGCAGTCACTGACTTTGCCTCTACCCGCCGCCTTGACTTCGCCACCGCTCTTGTGGCTGCTCCTCCTTCCAGTCCTCTGGCCGTCGGGGGTGTGTCTGCCCTTGGCTGTGACGCCCTAGAGGACAGGCAGTTTGAGCTAGAGTTCCTGGCCGCCGCTTCCCCTCATCTCTGTGCCATGCTCCTCGCCCCTGAGGGTGACCCCGACGCCCTTGACATTCCGACTCCTCGCACTTACGCTGAGGCAGTGTCAGGGCCTTGGGCCTCTCAGTGGAGAGCTGCCATGGACGCAGAGATGGCCTCCTACAGATCCACAGGCACCTACGTCGATGAGGTTCCCCCTCCGGGGGCGAACGTAGTCGACGGCATGTGGATCTACAGGGTGAAGCGGCCACCGGGATCTCCTCCGGTCTTCAAGGCACGCTACGTGGCTAGAGGTTTCAGTCAGCGCGAGGGAGTTGACTTCTTTCAGACCTTCGCGCCCACCCCGAAGATGACCACTCTTCGGGTGTTACTACACGTAGCAGCACAGAGAGACTACGAGTTACACTCTCTCGACTTCTCTACTGCTTTCCTTCAGGGCAGTCTTCACGAGGAGGTCTGGTTGCGTCGTCCCTCTGCCTTCACTGGCTCTTTCCCTCCTGGGACCCAGTGGAGGCTGAGGCGACCGGTTTACGGTCTTCGTCAGGCTCCTCGTGAGTGGCACGACACCCTGCGTTCTACCCTGTCTGACCTTGGGTTCCAGCCGTCTTCTGCTGACCCGTCGCTGTTCGTTCGTCGTGGCCCCACACCTTTCTTTGTTCTGGTCTACGTTGACGACCTTGTTTTCGCCACCCCTGACAGGGTTGCTTTGGCACACGTGAAGTCCGAACTGCAGAAGAGACACACCTGCACTGATCTTGGTGAGCTGCGCCATTACCTTGGCCTGCAGATCACCAGGGACAGAGCTGCTCGCACCATTACACTTTCACAGTCGCACATGGTGCAGCAGGTCCTTCAGCGGTTCGGGCTTCAGCACTCCACAGTACAGCGCACACCTCTTGCTGTTGACCACAGACTCACTGGACCCTTTCCTGACGAGCCGTTCGAGCCTAGTGGTCCCTACGCAGAGCTTGTGGGTTGCCTCATGTACCTGATGACTTGTACTCGCCCGGACCTCGCCTTCCCTCTCAGCGTTCTTGCGCGCTTTGTTGCGCCAGGGAGACACCGTCCTGTTCACTGGACAGCAGCTGTGAGGGTGGCGAAGTACCTAGCGACGACGTCAGGCGTGGGGCTAGTTCTTGGAGGGCAGCAGTCTGTCGTACTTACTGGTCACTGTGACTCCTCTTACGCTGACGATGCTGAGACTCACAGGTCTACTCAGGGGTACTGTTTCAGCCTGGGTTCTGGAGCTGTTTCCTGGCGGTCCACGCGCTCCTCTTCGGTCTCGACCTCTACAGCTGAGGCTGAGATCTACGCTGGTGCCATGGCGGCACAGGAGCTGCGTTGGTTGACCTTCTTGCTCACCGACCTTGGTGAGCGGCCGAGCTCTGCACCGACCTTGTTCACTGACAACAAGGCGTCTATTCTCCTTTGTCGAGAGCCACGACTGGAGAGCAGAGTGAAGCACATTCACGTCAGGTACTTTCTTCTGCGAGAGTTGCAGAGGCGTGGACAGGCTCGCTTTGAGTTTGTGGAGTCCGAGGCCAACACTGCAGACATCTTCACCAAGGCGCTTCCGCCTTGTGACCACCAGAGGTGCTGTGTGCAGTTAGGCCTTGTTGACACTGGTTCTCGTGTTGCTTAGACTTGAGTGTACTGTTTACTTTGCTTTCTATATATATCTGTTACTTCTTGGACTGGCCTTGTGGCCACTGTTGTTTGTGCTCAGACTGTGTGGTGACGTTGTGATCCACCCTGAGCTTCGTTTCTTGGACTGGTCTTGTGACCGTACTCGTTTGGTTCTGCTAGACACCCCTCACTTAGGCTATGGGGGTGTGTCAAATGTTGTAGCCTATAGTGAGGTTTGTCTTAGGGGGTACAAAACTTAGGGTTAGCTATATGTACCCCAACCAACATCAATGCATCATCCATTCTTCATTTTGACAGTTGGTGTGTCTGGAGCAGCTAGAGCAGGCGGAGCGGCTGGAACAGCAATATTAAGGAGGAGACTAGGAGCTCCCAATTTCGTTGACTTCTCGCCTGCACAACTTGTTGAGTGAGCAGCTGGAGGTGCTACAGCAGTTGGAGAAATTCGAGCAGGTGAAGCAGGTCAAGTAGTTGGAGCAGCTGGATATGCATGTGGAAAGTAGAGATCAGGAGCTACCAGCCCCCCTGACCTTTCTCCCTCGCCTGCGCAGCTTGCTGATAGAGGCGCCGGGAATATACAACCTTCCAGAAGGCATGGGGGCAGTGTTGCCGCAGTTGCAGAAACTGATGCTTTTAAGTTGGTCACCGAGCAAGCTGCCAGAAAGCATATCGTAGCTGCACTCGCTGACGTCATTGACAATCAATGCACCTCGGCTCACGTCGCTCCCTCAAAGCATGAGCCGCTTGTCTCGGCTGCGCAAACTGAGGCTGATTCGCTGCGCCTTGCATCACCTCCCGGAGTTCCTCACCCAGCTGCACCGGCTGACACTACGTGACACCACCATCTCGTCCCTGCCTGCGAATCTCGTGCCAGCTGATTGAAATGCTTGAGTTGGGTGCTTGCCTACAGCTGGATCTCTTTGAGGAGACTATGTTATATTCGGTTGAAGGCGCTGCACTGCAGTAACTCGGTGCTGACTGATGTTGGAGAGAAGGGCGTCTTTGAAGCCTTGCCCGCACCAGTGAAGCTGGTGCAGGGGTAGATGAATTCAATGTGTGAATTAGGTAGATTTGTGACTTGTAGTGTGCTCTCTGAAGTTGCTTTGTTGTGTACCTCTGTTTTGTTGCTTGGATCATTAGAAATGTTTTTTCACTTCCGTTGTACCGGTACGTAGGGCGCATTCTCAGTCCAACAGTAGTGGAAAGCAGCAAAACTGGTCAGGATAAGCTGTCAATTCTCTACTTGTTACCATCGGTGGACCAATCCAGGGTATCAAGACAAATAGACATACGGGAGAAGTTGTCAATGCTGCCAGGAGGACAAATGGCCGTCGCAATACCTCATGAGCATAACTATGTACTGTTCAATTCATTTCAAAAGCCACGCCGTACTTGTCTTGCCGTGTGTTGGGCTGAGAAAAAGCCCTTAGGATCTTTTCAAGGCTAGAACTCCTGGTAGGAATGTTGTAATTGCGGAAGCGTTTAATGAGAAGTATTGAACCACCTTGCGCTAGTGTGTGAGGGCAAGACAAATTGATTATAGAAAGAAGTACAATCTTTTTATAAGATTGCAAGGGAATACGAAAGGTTTGACTAACTTCTTATTGTAACTGCAATTGTAACTGCTGCTGTTGCGGTTCGATACAGTGACGACTCGGGCAACTGCTCAATATCAAGTCAGTTGTTTGTCCTTGCTGTCGCGCTGTATTTGTCGAGTCAAAGGTCACTGACCTTTGACCTTCGCATAACCTCCGGCTGTTACCTTTTTGTCAACCTCCTCGGTTGACTCGATGTTGTTGCGCTGTAGTTCGCCTCGTTTACAGTTCGATGTTGCGACACACAAGAAGCGTTAAATCATTTGTTTCCAACACTCCCCTTCGCTTCTGGAGTGTCGTTGCTGGTGACGTGGCCTTGTCCAGTCAGCAGCATGCAGTACTCGAACTTCTGTTTTCCGAGCTTCTTGGTCAAGTAGTCGGCTGCCGTGGGATAGTAGGATAGCTCGAGTCTCCCCTTCTCGATCTCGTCTTTTACGAAGAAATATCGCAGGGCGATATGCTTCGTCCGGTTCGCGAACCCGTTCTTGTTTGCTATGCGAATTGCTGATTGGTTGTCGCAGAATAGGGAGAAGCTGGGTAACTGAGCCAGCTTCGCTTCTTCCAGTAGTTCGCGAAGGTACAGGCCTTCCTTGGTGGCTGAGCAGAGTGCAATATATTCTGCTTCAGCTGAGGAGAGAGCGATTAATTCCTGTTTGCTCGACTGCCACGAGATAGGCCCGATAGGTTCGAGTCGGTAGATGTAGCCGGTGCGCGAGCGCCTGTTGTCGGAGTCGCCGGCGTGGTCGGCGTCCACGTAGCCAATCAGCTCAGGTGCCGTAGTTCCTGTTTTGTGGTAGGTTAAACCGATGGTTAGAGTGCTGGTGAGATAGTGGAGTGCACGATCGAGTTCCGCCATGTGTTCTGCTTCAGGTTTCTTGAGGTAGGTGGCGAGCTGGCTTGCTGAGTACGATAGGTCCGGTCGGCAGGTGACGGCTGCGAAGAGCAGGCAACCTAACTTTCGCTGGTAGTCACGTATGCCGGCGGGCTTGAGTGGCGCAGAGCTTTCTTTGCGTTTTCCGTCGGTGTAGCGATACGGCGTGGTGATAGTGGTTGGAGTTAGTCTGAAGCGTTTGGCGATGGTGTCGGCGTACTTCGCGGCGCTGAGATGAATCGCGTTGTCTTCTTCCTGTATGTTGAGTCCCAGGTACTGTGTGACGGTAGACGAGACGGTAAGTGGGAGGTCCCGCTGCAGCTCCCCTTCGAACCAGGTCGTGATGCCGTCGGTCGAGCCGATGTAGAGCAAATCATCCACGTATACGATGAGCAAAATGTAGTCGGTGCCTTTCGTGAGTCGGTACATGCCCTGGTCGTGCGGTAGCTGGCGGAATCCGCTGCGGATGAGTCGGGCGTGTAGGTACTGCTGCCACAGCCTCGGGGCCTGTTTGATGCCGTACAGGGACTTCAGTAGCTGACAGACTTGGTTGGGGTCTGCGTTGGAGCCGTGTGATTGTTCGACGAAGATCTCAGCATCGACGGGCGCGTAGAGAAAGGCGTTGGCGACGTCGATTTGGCGAAACCTTTTCTGCTTCATGGCGGCTATCGCGAGGAGAATCCGCTATGATGTGTGCCGGCTGACCGGTGCGAACGTTTCTGTAAAGTCCCGTTCGTGCTCTTGGTCGAAGCCACGTACGACCCACCATGCTTTGAACTTGTCAATCATTCCGTCTGCCTTTGTCTTCACACGGAAGACCCATTTTCCGGTGAGTATGGTCTTGTTGCGTGCTAGGGCGATGGGCACGATCTTACAGGTGTTGCGTTCTTCTAGCGCTTTTAACTCCCTGTCCATGGCTTCGCGCCATTTTTCCTTGTGCTCCCCCCCCAGAGCCTGCTGAACTGTGGCAGGCTCCTTAGGTGGCGCTGCTCCGTGGACCGCGGTGACAAGTCCAAGTATCTGCAGCCCGCTCTGTGTGTAGCGGGGAAGATTTGCGTCCTGGGGATAGACTGCTTCGTCTCCCGCTTCTGGATCAGGTATGAAGTTGGGTCCTATGCGTTCTGCTTTGTCGATGTTGACTTGCGCGGGTGTAACGTAACCATTGTCGGCGAGGTCGTAGTAGACTTCGGCGTTGATGCTTTCGCGAGGGTTTTCGTCGTCCATTGGGACGTCGACCGAGCAGTAGGGAAGAGGTCCGGCTGCCTCCGATGCTCCGTCCACGTTTTGTTCGTCCCAGGCAGCTTCGTCTGCTGCCGAGGTGAATGCTCGATTGCCACGAAATCCATCTGTGGGGTCTTGGTTCGCCCGCAGGTTGGCCAGGTACGTGTGGAGGGTGAGTCGCTCGTAGAAGATAACGTCACGTGCTGCCACTGTTTCTTTCGAGTGGACATCAAATATCTTCCACGCGTTGTAATGTTTTTCGATGCCCAGGTGTAGTCCCCACTGTGCACGTTGCGAAAATCTTCCGGCTCGTGCAGTGTGTGGTCGGTACTGTACCATGCAGCCAAAAACTCGTAACATTTTTGTGTTGCCCAATTTCCCTGTCCACAGCAGATGCGGTGAGGCGTTGTTCGGGAGTGACGACGACGAAAGCAAGTTGTGCAGCATCACGGCATGGTCCATTGCTTCGGGCCACTGGTGGTTGGGTAGCAGCATGCCACGTAGCAGTTTGCGCATGGTGGTCTGAAGTGTCCTGTTCATCCTTTCTGCTACGCCTTGCTGTTGATGGGCGTAGGGGAGAGAGATGAGTCTCTTGATTCCTCTCTCTGCCAGATACTGCTTGAAGCGTTGTGACTGGTATTCTCCTCCCCAGTCTGACTGGAAGCTTTTCATCTTCGCTCCGGATTCCCGTTCTGCTACTGGAAGCCAGGCGACGAAGGATTCAAAGGCCATGTCTCGGCTCGGGAGGTTGAGGTGCCAGACGTATCGTGTGGCGGCGTCGATGAACGTGATGGTGAAGTTATACGCTCCTTGTCCAGGTTCGTCGTTGTACAGTATGTCACTGTACACTTTCTCCATTGGTGCGTATGCTGGGGCACTCGGATTGTGGTGAGAGACGAACGGTTGATGCGGTAAGTCAGCTTCAGGGCAGGTGAAGCACGTTCCTCGAACTCGTTGAAGTTCTCTCCCGTCGTGTAGAAGCAGTGAGTCTTTGTCGAGTAATCCGGCTCTTATGGTGTTATTTAACGTTGTGTTGCTTGGATGTCCTATTCGTGCGTGCCAGATATCTTCGCTAGCACGATGTCCAGGTGAGCGCCTATACAAGTCGGAGTTGGAATAGAAGTTGGCGATGAAGTTGGCGCTTCTGTGAACTTCGCGTGGAGTGGGAGTCAGTTGTTGCGAGGGAGTTGGTGGTGTGTCGTCGATGGCGGCCGGTGCTGTTGAGGGACCAGCGATTGGTGCCGGTGGTGCTGCTGCCGGTGTTGTTCATGCTGCTGCCGGTGTTGTTTCTGCTGCTGCCGATGTTGTCTCTGCTGCTGCCGATGTTGTCTCTGCTGCTGCCGATGTTGTCTCTGCTGCTGCCGATGTTGTCTCTGCTGCTGCCGATGTTGTCTAAAATCGTTGCTAACGCTCTTGTTCGTTCTGTTTCAGGTATAGTGTGTGAATATCAGAAGCCTCCAGGACTGAAGTCGGGGTCGAGATCTGGCGGGTGTGTCCAAGAGGTGAAGTTGACGATGGCGTCGCTGTCGGCGGTGCCTTGATCTGGAACAAAGTCGAGGACGAAGACGTTGTTCTTCAACACTGCCTTCCCGATGCACAATCCGCCTTTCCCGTTGTACAGTCTGAACTCTTGGGTAGTGCTGTCTGCCTCGAGGTGAATGCCTTTCGCCATAAGTTGGCTGACGCTCAGTAAGTTGTAGCCGAGTCCTTCTGCAATCAAAACCTTTGACATTTGCAAGATGACGTTAGTTTCTCGCGACTGAAGTTGAACAATTCCTTGTCGTGCGCGCAGGTTCTGGTTGTTGGCGACGGTGATGACGACTTCGCGCTGCAGTTGATGTTCTCGTTGAACGAAGCGACCCGAGGAGCACATGTGCTGTCCGCAGCAGCTGTCCAAGAACCAGGTGTCTTTCCCAGACGGCTCGCTCTGAGCGATGGCTGCGTACGTCGGGTTCGGTTCCAGTGATTCGCGGCGAGGAGTGGTTTCATCGAGTTGTTCTTCCGGTGAGTAGTGTGGCGGTGACTCGGTGATGCAGGAGTCTGTCAATCTCGCCATGCAGCTTACGATGTTTCTTGCGCCTTGTGCAGGTTGTGTCGCCGGAGTCGTTGAAGACTGTGTTTGACCGGTGGGTGTGCTTGTGTGGAGTCAACTTGACTACTTGAATGTGTGCGAGGATGCCCTGACGCCTTGTAGAGGTGGCAGAACGGCGGTACGTGCCGTTGTGGTTGATGGCTATTTTGCCGGTTGTTGTTGTTGTTGTAGCGTCGTTGAGTGTGGAACGCGAACTCAGGTACTGATGTTTTCCTCTTGTGACGTTCTTGTGCGTGAATTTCGGCGCAGAGTGCTGCTTCGGAGATCTTCCTGTGGGCTCGAGAATGGCTGGAGTGGAACGCCAATGAGGGCCGAGGCCAGTGATGACGACTGTGACGAAGGCTTCTTCGGATATCGATCCTCCGCATCGAAGGAGTCTGTCGCGCAATCCGCGACATCGGCTAACATACGCCATTCCCTTTTTCGCCGAGTTTCATTTTTACTGTTGTCAGTTGTGCCATTAGCCGTCTCTGGTTGACGCTGTCTGTTGCTTGATACAGGTTCTTCAGGTGGCTGTACGCGAGCTCGGCGGAGTTGCCGTATCCCCGATAAGACCGGATGTTCTGCTGCTCGTTCGGCGTTATGTTTCGTAGCAGAATCGTGTACGCCATTAACGATTGGTATGTGTACTGCTGCTTGTCGTATTGTGTCCCGT
This sequence comes from Closterium sp. Yama58-4, assembly GCA_947470075.1. Lineage (NCBI taxonomy): Eukaryota > Viridiplantae > Streptophyta > Zygnematophyceae > Desmidiales > Closteriaceae > Closterium > Closterium sp. Yama58-4. The sequence continues at coordinate 307,893 of CANIUD010000817.1, read as the reverse complement.
GCGTTGGGTATGGCAGGGAACCGTCGAAGTATCCAAGAATCTGCGCGCCTTCCATCATCAGCTCGAATTCGAAGGACCAGGTATAGAAGTCATTTCCGTTGAATGGCGTTGATGTTTGCAGTTTTAAACGTGCGCGAACTGCGACTGTATCTGAATCGCGTCTAACGTCTTCTCTTGTCCAGGTGCAGGTTGATTCGGCATGAAGCTGGTGGAGCCACGTTGAGGCTCGTACGGCGCAAAGGTAGGCTGCTGTTGGTTTCCCCGTGCATACGATGAACCATCGAGGCTCATGGGGGTAACCCCGTCGTTGTTGTTGTTGTTGCTTGATTGCGCAGGTACTCTTTGCTGGTGTTGCTCGTAGAAGACCGTGAAGGAGAAGAACTTCTCCATCATGCTTGGGTCGAAGCCTGTCGTCTGGTTCGCAGTAGTTTCCGTAGATTCAGCAGCTGGTCTTGTTGCTATACCTCCCTCTGTCTGCAGGCCAGAGGCTGGAGGTGGGGTAGGAGTGGTGCCGGGAGTGCCACTAGAGGGGTTTCTGTCCTTCTGTGTAGCCATGTCTTCTGATGTTGTAGAGTTCAAACGAAATGGAGTTTCCCTTGACTAGTTTGCTCTCATACCATGTTGGGCTGAGAAATAGCCCTTAGGATCTTTTCAAGGCTAGAACTCCTGGTAGGAATGTTGTAATTGCGGAAGCGTTTAATGAGAAGTATTGAACCACCTTGCGCTAGTGTGTGAGGGCAAGATAAATTGATTATAGAAAGAAGTACAAGCTTTTTATAAGATTACAAGGGAATACGAAAGGTTTGACTAACTTCTTATTGTAACTGCAATTGTAACTGCTGCTGTTGCGGTTCGATACAGTGACGACTCGGGCAACTGCTCAATATCGAGTCAGTTGTTTGTCCTTGCTGTCGCGCTGTATTTGTCGAGTCAAAGGTCGCTGACCTTTGACCTTCGCGTAACCTCCGGCTGTTACCTTTTTGTCAACCTCCTCGGTTGACTCGATGTTGTTGCGCTGTAGTTCGCCTCGTTTACAGTTCGATGTTGCGACACACAAGAAGCGTTAAATCATTTGTTTCCAACACCGTGGATCTTCAATAGGCTAGCTGTGTGAAGTGTTGATCGAAAGGATTACGGCCATTGACTTGCGATGCAAGGTACCACATGGCAGTTGCTTCACTGCCTGAGATGTCCTGATTCTTGAGGTATGTGAAGAATAAGGGGAGAAATGGAGGATAGGATGGGGTGAGACTGCAACGGGAGGGTTGGCGAATAAGAGGAGGGTGTTAGTGAATGCAGCAGACGGTTATGCTTGCAAATGTGAAACTGCGGGATGCTTTATGAAGATGCTTCATGGCAACCAGCAAGGGTCTTGACGCCCCAATCGAGCTGCCAACAACTTGCAATCAGGTGTGACGAGTCATGGTACGGTTTCAGTAGCTTGATGCACTGTTATTAGTGTTCAATGGCATGCATTCATGTTGTGCTGTATGCATGTGGGACATCTGCCCCTATCACACATACGCATTACTCACCAGGTCGCTGCCCTTCCCTTTTTCTCCCTTCCCTTGACCTCTCTCCCCTTTTCTCCCCTTCCATCCCAGCTCCTCACCTGCTACTCCTACACCGACTCACAGACTCATGCCCCTACGGCACTATCTCCCACATCCCTTCCACGTCTCATCAACGCACTGTTCCCCTCTTTCCTTTCCTTATCCCCCAGCTCCGCATCTGCTTCTCCCACACCAACTTCTGTTCGACTGTTTGTGGAATGGTACGAATAGTGCCACGGTGACGCCACAGTGCTCCACCAGGGCACCATCCCGTCCCTTCCCCATACCCTCTCCCTCCCTCTCTCCTCTCCACCCAGCTTCCCCAGCCCAACCTCCCCCGCACCTGTTTCCCACACGGATTTCTGCCCCCACGGTGGCGCCGCACTGCTCTCTCCCAGGCGCTGTCCCTTCCTCTCCCCTCCCCACCTCCCTTCACCCTCTCCCCCCCCTTCCCACCAGCTCCATACTGCACCTGCTTCTCCTGCACTGATCTCTGGCCAATGGCTTCTTCCTCCATTTTTTCTTACACCGACTTTGCATCCGGCATCCCTCCATCAGCCACTATGCTTTTTACCAGGTCGGTCTCAGGTCGGTCTCAGGTCACTCTCAGGTCACTCTCAGGTTAGTCTCAGGTAAGTCTCAGGTAAGTCTCAGGTCAGTCTCAGGTCACTCTCAAGTTAGTCTCAGGTTTGTCTCAGGTCAGTCTCAGGTCAGTCTCAGGTCAGTCTCAGGTCAGTCTCAGGTCAGTCTCAGGTCAGTCTCAGGTCAGTCTCAGGTCAGTCTCAGGTCAGTCTCAGGTCAGTCTTAAGTCAGTCTCAGGTCAGTCTCAGGCCACTTGTAGGTCAGTCTCGGGTCAGCTTTGGTGGGGGGAGGTGATGGTGTCATCTCAGCTGAAGGGAGGTCTCAGCTTCTTGCCTGCCACTCGCTTCCCTCCTCCCAGGAGCAGAGGGGAGGACAAGGCAGTGATACACAGTGATGGTGAAGGTGGGTGGGGCACACATGGGTGGCGACACCCACCTACACTATCTTTTTATCTTTTAACTCCAACAGGCCATATTTGGTATGCGCAAGGCCAATATTGCTCCCTTGTATCAGAGAGCTGTGGCCTAAAGCAATTTGATTGTTGGCGACTTTCAGGGAGTGTGCTCTGCCAGTTCTTACCATTCATCTTCCTCGCTTTCCCAAGTTTCACACCTTTCCCACCTTCCACATCTTCCCACCTTCCCCACCTTCTTCCCATCTTCCCACCTTCCCCGCCTTCTTCCCATCTTCCCACCTTCCCTACCTTGCCTGCCATCACCTCTCCCTCTCTGCACACCATATTCACCAGGCACAAGGTCCGTTCTCAGGCCCCTGTGCTCTGCCTCTTCTGACCACTCGTGCATGATCGCCCCTCGTAACAGCAAGGAGCTCCTATCGCTCAACTATGGGGATACGTGCAACCTGTGCTCGCGAGGATGTTTCCTAAATGGCAGTCTGCTGCTGCTGCTGCTGCTGCTGCTGCTCCCCAAGAGTGGCGACACATTTTTCCCCTCTGATTTTGAACTGCACAATTCTTTCTACTGCTGAACAGAAGTCGGCTGGTTCTTCTCCCGCGAAGGGGTGGCACCCCCTTGTTACCGTACTACCCACGGATTTCTAGGGCAAATCACCAGGTGACATAAAGCCAAGAACCCCGTTGTTTCAAATTGCAGCTGCTGACTCTATGCACTTTGAACTGATGTAACTGGTTAAGAGATTCTGAGTGGCCCACACATGGCTAGTATAAACAATGCATGCATCTCACACAAGCGCGTATTGCGTCCAAACACTTGCCAACTTTAAAGAGAAGTTGCCTAGCCAAAGCATGGCAGAGACATGATGGGAGTGAAAGCAGTTCAGGGCGGAAGGAGCAAGGGCAGAAAGCAGGAAGATCATAAACAACACAGGTACTCGAATTGGACTGCCACAGCATGACAGAGACCTGAGTGGGATAGAGCTCATGACACATGGCAGTGGAACGGAAGGAGGCAATGTAATAAACATAGGGAAGGAGTAAACGAAACGGTGAAAGCTGGTGGCTCTGAGTAATACACTTAGGCAGACAACAGATGTGCACAAGCATGCTGGCTTTGGCACCGGTAGCATGTAAGTCTGGTGAATGGGAATACTGCCGAGAGAATTCTTCCAAATTTCGCCACCACAGCTACCACATAGTTTAGATCTGCCTCCTGTACCTTAGGTTAACTCAAAGAGCAGGAGAGAATGAGCTGAGCCGGTGTGGAAGCACAGGTGAGAGGAGTGGGACGTGGGAGGGAGTAGGGGAACAAAGAGGAATTGGGGTAATGGAGGAATGAGGGGGAATGACAGGAGTAGGGGATATGAGAGGATTGAGGGGCATGACAGGAGTGAGGGGTATGAGAGGAGGGAGGGGTATCAGAGGAGTGGGGGGCTGAGTCATGCCTGGCTGAATCATGCCTTGCTAAATAATGCCTGGCTTAAACATGCTTGGCTTAATCATGCCTGAATGAATCATGACAGGTTGAAACATGCCAGGTTGGATTGTGCAAGGCTGAATCATGCCAGGCTGAATCATGCCTGGCTGAATCATGCCAGGCTGAATCATGCCAGACTGAAACATGCCAGGCTGAATCATGCCTGGCTGAATCATGCCTGGCTGAATCATGCCAGGCTGAATCATGCCTGGCTGAATCATGCCAGGCTGAATCATGCCTGGCTGAATCATGCCAGGCTGAATCATGCCAGGCAGAACCAAGCCAGGGTGAATCATGCCAGGCTGAATCATGCCAGGCTGAATCATGCCAGGCTGAATCATGCCTGGCTAGATGGCTGAATCATGCCTGCATGACTCATGTCAGGCTGAATCATGCCTGCATGAATCATGCCAGGCTGGATCATGCTAGGCGGAATCATGCCAGGCTGAATCATGCCTGGCTGAATCATGCCAGGCTGAATCATGCCAGGCTGAATCATGCCTGGCTGAATCATGCCAGAATAATTCATGCCTGGTTGAATCATGCCTGGCTGAATCATGCCCGGCTGAATCACGCCTTGCTGAATCATGCCAGGCTGAATCATGCCTGGCTGAATCATGCCTGGATGAATCATGCCAGGCTGGATCATGCTAGGCGGAATCATGCCAGGCTGAATCATGCCTGGCTGAATCATGCCAGGCTGAATCATGCCATGCTGAATGCCTAGCTGAATCATGCCAGTATAATTCATGCTTGGTTGAATCATGCCTGGTTGAAACAAACCTTGCTGAATCATGCTCGTGGAGATCAGGCAGAGCTCCTTCAGGAAGGTGTTCGAGGTAATCCCCCCCGAGCTCGTCAAGAGTGTCATCTCCCACGGGGATCTGCTCCTCCGTCATGACGTGGTCAGGGTTGTGCTCAGTAGCCATGATTGCGAGGGGTGAACGTAAGCTAGCTAGAGACCGGAGTTTATACCCGAGAAGGAAGGGAGAGGATGAGGTAACCGAATTGGGGAACAAGAAAGCGTGATCAGGCAAAGAGCCAGAACGCGCAGCGACGGAATGGAGGCGGTTCGGGAGAAATTTGGTGCCTTGGCAATGGCCTTGGCAACCAGAAGAGAATGACTGGGCGCCAGATTGGCAGCCCGAGTCGGCAATGGGAGCATGTGAGTTAAGTTTGGGAGGCAGGTTGCCACGGGGAACATCGTGTTGGCTCTGACTGGGATGAGTCAGGCCGGGGTCAGGAGGACGAAACAAGAGGGGCTTGCATGGAAAGTTGCAGCCAAAAAAGGTCCACCAGGACGAACAGAGGAGGTGGATGGGGGAGACGGTTGGATAAGAAAGCAGACTCCCGAAATAATGGGAGTGATCAATGCCAGTGGAAGACAGGGAATAGCTAGCAGAGAAACTCACCTTTCCCAGAAGTTTGGAGCAGAAAGCCACATCATGAAGAAGTAGAAGACGCGAGAACCTGTGCACAAGAAACTCGTTCCATGCCAAAGAACCAAGCTTACCTCCCAGTAGATCATCGAACAATGTACAGCGAACGCAAAAGGCATTATCCACGTGACGATCTAGCGGTGTAGAAGGACAGCCGAGGTTGTTGTAAGCGAGGACGAGGAGCAACAGGGAGGCGAAGAGCTTCGTCATTTTTTCGGTATCTGACACCATGGACGGTGATGCCCCGTCCATTCCTGTCAGTGCTCAGCCGACTCCGACTGTTGAACCCGCGGCTAAAAAGCTGTGCAGTGAGGGGCAGCCCTCGGCTGCTGGTACCTCAGGCGTCGCCTCTGCGTCTCACTCGGCGCCTCCTCCGATTCCCCGCACGAGCTCTTCCGGTAGCTCTGCCGCCACGGGTCCTACGCCTGTCCGCATGCCTGCTCCCTCCGCGCCTCGTTCGTCGCCTGCTTCTCGCTCTCGGCCTGCGCAGCCGAAACCTGAACCTGAGCATGCTGCGGCTGGACTGGTCACTAGCCTTGCTCCTAACGCTCGCTATCGGAACCTACGTCGCCACCGTACGACAGTCGGAATGGTCCTGCAGGCGATGACGCATAACACGCAGTCGATGGTGGACGTTATCTTCCCCGAATCCTCGGCGGAGGCGGTTCGTGCAGCAGTTCTTGTGCGTATCTCATCCCTCATCAATGGCCGGGCCTTCAATGGCGTCATTCCTTCGTTTGAATCTGCAGTTGGTGAGGCCTTGCGGCTCCCCCGCCGCACCTATTCCATGCATTCTTTCTCTTGGCCATGAGTTAACGATGCCAGAATTTTTCGTAGTCTGTTTCCGGTTACAGTGTGTTTGGCTAACAATCGTGCGATGGAGATCAAAGTGTTCACTGACCCCAATGAGGAGTTCACGACCGCCCGTGCCAGGGGTGACACCCACCAGGTCCTCTGTAACGTGCCTTTAGGCTACTCTCCTGATCGTCTGCGCAGCACCATCCTAGCAGGCAGGACTGAGGCCGGCCTGCCTTGGTTGTCCGACCTCCGCCTGTTCCACCGGCTCAAAGATCCATACGACGAGTCTGCGTATTCTCAGCTGCTCGGCCTTCGTGTAGCGGCGGATGGCGACGCTGGCTTCGACCGCATCCCGGCAGTTCTCTGGCTCCCTCAGCAGGAGGACCCAGTGCTTCTCAACATATCGTCCCACTCGTGCACAGTTTGCTCCAGCAACCACCGGGTGGCCGACCACGTGTGCTTTGCCCTTACTCGCCGCGCGCGACTCCCCAACCGCCACACCATCTCGGTGGCCCAGTTACAAGTAGTGAACAGTACTGTCCCTGGGTGTTTGCTCCTTTGGCGTCTCTCTCTGGCTTGTTTTTCCGTATCTGTGTTCCTCGTGTTCCTCCGGCTGTGTTGCTTCGCTTGTCTCTGTTCATGCCTTCCCTCTGGCACTAGGCTCCTTGGCCCTCTCTACTTGCCTCGCCAGTACCAGTGCCCCTTTATTTTGTACCCTCTCTTCCTCCGCTTTCCAATTTCTCGCACGTTCTCTCGCAGGATGACTGATTGGTCAGCAGCCAGCCCCTGCAGCTTTCAAGAAGGACCCCGGGCTCCTCTTGATCGGGGTAGACTTGGACGTGGAAGTCTGGTCGTGCTCTATGTGCGACTTCGAGTGTGGACTGGCGCTGGACAGCGCCATGTACCACCTCAATTCCGAGCTCCACCGCAAGCACCTGCAAGAATCCGCGCATCTGCCGGCGGTGAAGGACAAGTATGGTGCCTGGAGGGTCACCACTCTCCTGCAGAACCCACGCATCACTGATTTCCTGGAGTAGATGTTATCTCTTACGGCCGGGTTCCTGCTTGTGCTAGGGTAGCCTCCCAGCTACTGCCTGTGCTTCACAGTCTAATCTTTTGCTGTGCCTTCATGCTGTATCCCTTGCAAAAGTATCAAGATGTACTGACGAGGCTCCCTGCCTGCTCAGTGATTCTTCCCTTCTTTCGCTCTCATGCCCCGTGGATGCACATGCGTCAGCATGTGGGGGCCTCTGCTCTTCCTAAATGTTAGTACCTCTGACCATACGATGCATAAATGTTAATGGTATCAACAAGCAACAAAAAATGTATGACCTCCGATCATGGCTTTCTGAATGCGATCGAAAAACAGATATTCTAATCCTTTTGACACCTGGCTTACACTCAATTTTCCCTGTCTCATTTTGTCCTTCAAACCATCCTCCTATGCTCAGAGTCCTCCCCCGTTCACCGAACGTGCTAAGCCTGGAGGCATAGCTATCTTAACCTTTAACAAAAACATCAGCATATCTTCTACTGATCCCTCTCCTGACGGGCGCCTGCTGACGATTCATGCTAACTTTCTACCGGAACAGTTGCGTATCATCGCTGCTTATGTCTCTTGTACTCCAACCCTCACGCGACAGTGGTGGCGTGCTATCTTCGCGCCTGGTCTTGACTCTCCTTCCGCGGCGGTCGGTACTATCCTGGCAGGTGACTTTATTGCGGTTTGCGCTCCTGAGGATAGAAACCGACCGTTGCTTAGTCACGAGGTGTCTGAAGGAGCCATACTTTCCACCATTCTTGACAATCATCGGTTTGCTGACTCTTTCCGAAAGATCTACCCTGTGGCCACTGTGTTCTCCTTTTTTGCAATCCCCAGGAATGATCAAGGTGATACGCCGCCGTTTGCTTTGCGCCTTGATCGAATCTATATCTCTGCCCCCCTTGCTGCGCGACTGCTCGATGCCGGCTACATTTACGATCTCTCTCCTCCCTACTGCGTTCTTCAGTGCGACAGTCCTAATATAGCTCCGCGGCCTTGGCGCCTTCCGTAGGTTATTCTAAAGCATCCGCAACTGGCGCACCTAGTCGTTTCCGCTTGCCGTAATCTCCCTCCCTCGCCCTCGGCCGCAGAATGGGACGAATGGAAGAACGCTCTGTGTAGACAGGTCAAGGCTTTTGCTGGTCGGGAAAAAATCCGGCTTAAAAAAAACCACAGCCCACCTGCAGAACCTCACGTGCCAGCTTCGTATTCACCTGGCGATCAATCCTACGGATTTGGTGGCCAAGGAGCGTCTTCGCACTGCCTCATTGCAGTTTGAGAGGTACGAAGCCAGTCGTTTCGCGGAACTGGCGCTTAAAGCTAAGCTTAAAGTCGAAGGCCTGCGAGAGATGGGCGTGTCATCCCTCATGGTAGGGGTAAATAGCAGAATCAAAGCTTCCTTGATTCCCTCCCTACAGTCCCCCTCAGGCGAGCTCATCTCTGACCTTCCCGGCATGTCATCGCTCTGCACTTCCTTCTTCCGTGACCTCTACCGTGGCACCCAGAGGGTATCGAATGACCCCTCCTTCTGGGCGCTCATCCCCTCTTCACAATTACCGCACTCTGTTTCATCTCTCCTCTCACTCCCGTTTTCCCTGGCAGAGGTCGCTAAGGCTATCGCTTCCCTTCCCAAAGGAAAGACTCCTGGGCCGGACGGCCTGCCAGGTGAACTCTTTCGGTCCTTCCGTACTCAGGACGCGTCACATGTCCAACACCGGGGTGTGATCGGCTCCAAACACCGAGTTTGTGTGCATCGCGTACGAAACACCGAGGGGAATCGATCTGCCGGAGCAGTGTTGGCTGCTTCCCCGAGCCAAGTGTGACACGTCCGGTTTAGCAAGTGGTGTGCTCCATGCCAACTGTTCACCAAATCGGCCAGCGCATGAGTCGTACTTCGCTGGCATGTCGCACAGCACTCGCTAGGCTTCGTCCTTACGCAGGTGTAGCCCACCGACTGTGTGCGATGTCGCCCGGTTACCACATCGAAAGTGGCCGACGGTATGCGACGGCGTTCGATCGTGGCTGGAACTGGTGGCGCGACATCGATTCCCGAGCTGTCAATCGCACGATCGATGTGTCTGCTTGAGCCATCCGATCTGGGGTTTTATGTGTGTGCACGAATTTCGCGACATGCTTAACGACAACGGGTTACATGTCTTTCACGAAATGACGAAGGTACTGTAGATGCTGCACACCGATATTTCACGGGATCGGTGTTGGACATGTGACGCGTCCTCATTTCGCTCCGGCTATACACTCCTTGCTCCTCGGCTCCCATGATCAACTCCCCCCCTCTATGCTGCAGGGCCGTACCGTGCTCATCCCAAGAAAGAGTGACGCCACAGTGGTTGACAACCTACGGCCTATCACGCTCATGAATTCTGACTACAAAATTCTGGCGATATGCTTGGCTAACAGACTCCAACTTTATCAAATCTCGGAAAATTGGAGATGCGCTAAATGATACCCTAGACATCTTCGACTGGGCTACCGCTCAGTCCTTGCCTCTTCTTGCCCTAACAGTTGACATTTACAAGGCCTATGACATGGTTGATAGAGACTTCATGTTTTCCTGCCTATCGCATCTGGGCCTCCCCGCCCCATTCATTCAGTGGGTTAAGCTCATGCATTCAGGCACTTCAACTCGAATCTCTGTAAACAACCTCTGCGGCCCACCCATTCCCGTTTTGACCAGAGTCTGACAGGGCTGCCCGCTGGCTCCTCTTCTCTTCTTGTGTGTTATAGAAGTTTTTCATTGTTACACCTCCTGCTTCCTTCCCGACTTCCCTATCTCCCGCACTCAGAACCGCCTGATGGACGACGCGGTCGGAAACTTCCTGTCGGCTTCTAAATACATCTCAGCAGGGCGTACTACCCGCCTCCTCGCCCATACGATTATCTACAATAAAATCGAGCAGGAAGGGTTGGGGGCTATCAGGCCTTCCATTCAGATCAAGGCACTCAATATCCAGCGCGCCCTCCGCCGCTTCTCTCCTCTCCTGGTGCCTCCGTTGTTAGAACTTGTATCCCAATCCCCTTTGGCTTGCATGATTTCCTGCCTCACGCTGACTTCGCCCCTGCCCTTCCCCCTTCCATCCCACCCCGTTATCGTGAAGATTCAAGAGCCTGCTAGAAGTGTCGATTGACATTTCCTCCCCCCGCCAGGAGTTTTGGTGTATTTTGGCGGAACCAGTGCCATTTAACCGGTTTATCCTCAAACCTGACGGGCGGCCGTTTGGTCGCATCAAAGAAGAAGCATTTCTGCTTACGAAGGAAGCCCGTGTCGGCCACATTGTCCGCCGCGATGCCACGGGAGCACGTCGACTCACTGATGCTGAAGTCATGGCCCAGTTTTCACCCCGCACATACCCATGCAGTCGCAGGATTCTCAAAGAAATTTACGATGCGATGCCCAAAGAATGGTGGGCTGCCCTTGCTTCCTCTCACAGCCTCGTCCCCTTATACACAGGCGACTGGTTTCTGCTCGCAGCGGACATGCATGCCCCACCAAGATTTGCCTTTGAGGTGGAGAGCTCCTTGCCTGATGGCAACCTTTTTGCTAACGTGTTTGAGGTGGATCCTACAGGTTGAATAGCGAAAGAAGCACTGGAGCGCTGTCTCCTTTCACCCTATGACACTGTCCCGGTTCACGTTTATGACAGATGGCTTGGGGGATCCTTCTGTTCTGGTGCCGGCCTGGCGGCTCGGATTCCAATTCTCAACGAAGGCACCCCATCACTTGCGTACATTCGGGACCTCCTGTATACTAAGTAAGCGCTCACTCACCCACAACGATGGACGAACATGCTTCCTAGCCCCGGCCCGTTCCTTCTTCCAGATTATGAACATGCTTTTCTCTCGGAGCAGCCGTCGTCGCAACGAGATGTGCTCTTTCGTCTCTACGCGCTGGCACTTCCGTCGGGATCCAGATCCAGCTTCGGCCGTGATAAGGGTGCTTGCGCCGGCTGCACCAGTGGCAGACGCGAGACACTCCCGCATCTCTTTTTTGAGTGCGGAGTGGCCAAACCTATCATCGACGCTCTACAACGCACTACTAGAAGCCAACTGGGAGTTTACACCTCGCCAGAATTGACACTCTTCCCGCTTTCGACTGAAGCTGGGCATGGGGCCCCGTGGAGTCTTTTCGTTGGCGCGGCCCAAAAACCATATGGAACGCTCGCTGCAGCTTTCGTTACAGGGAAACCACTACCAAGACCGGGGATGCACTATTTCAAGTTCTACACTACTTCCTACTTGCCTACAAAATCCTGGCGGTATTCCAAAGGCTCCAAGAAGAAACAGGCCAAGTCCGCACGGATAGCCAAGCTGGCCCAATTACATAGATTCTTTCAGTTCCCCGAACCCAACACACCCGTCATCCACCCGGACCGTGCCACATGGCTACTCAACGATACATTCCGCCCAATGTGACTCATATCATCCCCACCTTGCCACATGTCAGCTGGATACCTGTCCTAGGACATCTCTGCTCCTGTAGCAGGAGGATGACGTGTTCACACGTGCTCCCTACGGGGAGCTAGGCTCTGCTTGTGTCCTCATCTAAGCTGCATGTTTGGAATAGGTCACGACCTAATAAAAAACTTTAAACCTTGCTGAACCATGCCTGGCTGAATCATGCCTGGCTGAATCATGCCAGGCTGAATCATGCCTGGCTGAATCATGCCTGGCTAAGTCATGCCTGGCTGAATCATGCCAGGCTGAATTATGCCGGGCTGAATCATGCTTGGATGAATCATGCCTGGCTGAATCATCCCAGGATGAATCATGCCTTGCTGAATCGTGCCTGGCTGAATCGTGCCTGCCCGAATCATGCCTCCCTGAATCATGGCTTGCTGAATCATGCCTGGCTGAATCATGCCAGGCTGGTTCATGCCTGGTTGAATCATGCCTGGCTGAATCATGCCTGGCTGAATCATGCCTGGCTGAATCATGCCAGGCTGAATCATGCCTGGCTGAATCATGCCTGGATGAATCATGCCTGGCTGAATCATGCCTGGCTGAATCATGCCTGGCTGAATCATGCCTGGCTGAATCATGCCTGGCTGAATCATGCCAGGATGAATCATGCCTTGCTGAATCGTGCCTGGCTGAATCGTGCCTACCCGAATCATGCCTCCCTGAATCATAGCTTGCTGAACCATGCCTGGCTGAATCATGCCAGGCTGAATCATGCCTGGTTGAATCATGCCTGGCTAAATCATGCCTGGCTGAATCATGCTGGGCTGATGTTAGAACTTCAGCTTAGAATCCATACACTAGTGATGAGCTAAAGGCTCTTAAGTACATTGGAAATGGGCAAGGTAGGGGTGGAGAGAGTATTGGGGGCAATCCTAGGGAATCGGGGGTAATCCCAAGGCAATCTCCAATTGGTGGGTTGGAGATTGCTTGGAGATCACATTTGGGTTTGGTTGGGATGTGGGTGTACACCCAACCAAACACAAAGTGCAAACTACACTAAACTAGGATATAAAAGTACAAGTACAAATGTGAGATTGAGGGCTAACATTAACACCCCCCCATAGGCGTCAATCGAACTGATGGCAGAGAAGATGAAGCGCAGAGACCCATTGCACCGAGAAGGCGATGGTGAGGAACCTTCCCAAGGGGCTTGGTGAACAGATCAGCCAAGTTGCAGTCAGAAGCCACGTACTCCACATTTAGCTTCTCTCGCTGGACAAGGTCACGGATGAAGAAGTGTCGTAGTTCGATGTGCTTGGTGCGAGTGTGGTACACGGGATCCTGGGAGAGGTGGATGGTGCTCTGGTTGTCACACCAGAGGGTGGGAGCGGGCTGAGGGAAGCCAAGCTCCTTGAGTAGGAAGGTGAGCCAGCGAGCCTCTTGCGCCGCCATAGTGCCAGCATAGAGCTCTGCTTCACAGGACGAGAGGGGGACTGCAGATGACCGGGTGGAGCGCCAGCTGACAATCCCGCTCCCAAGGGTGAAGCAGTAGCCTTGGGAGGAGTGTTGGTCGGTCTCTTCATCAGCCCAGGAGGAGTCTGTGTAACCTTCCAGTCGAGGAGGGGAAAGCCCACCAAGGGTGAGGACATGAGACTTGGTGCCCTGCAGATAGCGCAACACCCGCTTTGCCGCTTTCCAATGAAGGTCTGTGAAGCGTCCAGGAGCCACATAGCGAGAGAGGACACTGACAGGGTATGTCAGGTCAGGCCGGGTGCACATCATGGCGTACATGAGGGACCCAACAGCTCTGGGTACGGCTCAGTGCATGCCTCTGGTATGGGTACAGCTGGGGCAGTGAGGAGGTGTTGCAGTGGCAGTGGGGTGGCTACAGGTGTGCACAGCTCCATCTCAAACCGCTTGAGCACATTGTTGATGTAGAACTCCTGGGAAAGAGAGATGGTGCGAGCCTGGCAATCGCGAGTAATCTCCATCCCCAGGTAGTGTTTGAGGTCACCGAGGTCTTTCATCAAGAGGGCCTTGCTTAGGGCCTCCGCAACAGTGGCCATCTGGGCCGAGTCCTTGGCAACGAGGATGAAGTCATCGACGTAGACTAGGATGTAGAATGGCTCAGAGTGACGACGAATGAAGAGGGTCGGGTCGGCAGAGGATGGGTGAAAGTCAAGTGAGAAAAGGACTTCTTTCACTTTGTTGTGCCATTCACGAGGGGCTTGCTTGAGGCCGTAGACAGGGCGATTCAGCTTCCAGACAGTGTTGGGAGGGAACTCTCCTGGAAAGCCTTCAGGTCGATCCATGAATACAGTCTCCTTGAGGCGTCCTTGCAGGAAAGCCGAAGAGGCGTCCATGGATTTGATCTCAAAGTCTTCTCGTGCTGCTACATCCAAGAGCGTGCGAACAGTGGGTGGTTTGGATGTGGGGGAGAAGGTCTCAAAGAAATCCAGGTACTGCTGCTGAGTGAATCCCTTGGCCACGTAACGCGCTTTGAACACCGAGGCTTCGTCCGGAAGCTGTTTCACTCGAAACAGCCACTTGCCACCAACGATGTTAACTCCTGGAGGTGGAGTTTCGTCGTCGAAGGAGTGGTTGCGAGTGAAGGCTTCAATCTCAGCTTCCATGGCAGCACGCCATTCGGCAGCATGGGGACCCGAGAGAGCCTCTTGGACGGTGAGAGGGATAGGGATGGTCGGGTTCTCCGTGAAATTGAGTGAGGGTTATTCAGTGATGTCGGGGAAGATGTGCGAGAGCTGGGGAATGACTGCGTGAAGATCACACAGCTCCTCATGCATGTCTTCCAAAAGGGTTGAGGGCACATCCCCCCCAGCATGAGGAGTCGGAGTGATCGCTGAGCAACGGATAGCCAGTGCCAGTGGAGGAGCAGGGCCATGCGAGCGAGTGCCATGAGCCACCAGAGAAGAGGGTGGAGCAGGAGGTGTCGGAGGGGTTGATTTAGGAGGCTTGGGCGGGGGAATTGGCCGCCGCTGGTACGTAATCAGTTCGGGCGGCTGTGGGAGAGCGGGTTCCTGGGTAGGAGGGGGGACTGGGGGAGGAGGTGGGGCCGGAGGGTTTGACCGCCGATGGTATGTGATTGGTGTGCTCGGAGGTGGCGGCGCAGTTTGCAGAGTGGGGAAGGTGAGGGGGAGGGAGGAGCAGCTGCCGAAGACACCGGTGAGGCCGGGTCAGTGACCTCAGAGGGAGATGGTGCGATGGCAGGAGAGGGAGGAGGTGAGGGGGTCCGGTGCAGGCGGGAGTTCAGGAGGGGCATCAAAGTCCGCCCACGCGAGAGAGGGTGGATCGGAGGGAGGATCCGGTCCCGAGGTGGAGTAGAATGGGCGGGTCTCATCAAAGACAACGTCGCGGCTCCGGACTAACTGTTGAGTGGAGGGGTTGAGGAAGAGATAGTCAGGGGAGTCGGCGTTGTGCCCAAGGTAGATGCACGTTTGAGTCTTGGGACCGAGTTTGCCGCCGTGCTGCCGCCTAGCCTGAGGGTTGAGGAGGACATAGGCGGTGCACCCCCAGACGCGAAGAGAGCGAGCAGTGGGCGTTTTCCCGAGCCAGAGTGTGGTTGGAGTGGTGTCGGGAAGATGCGGGTGGGGGTAGAGGTTGTACAGGAGGGCGGCGTGGTAGAGGGCGTACCCCCAGAGAAAGAGTGGAGCGTTGGAGTGGCTGAGGAGGCACCGAGTGATTTGCACCAGGGTGTGGTTGCGGCTTTCTGCTATGCCGTTCTGCTGCGGGCTGTCAGGAAGGGTGAAGTTTTGCTGGATGCCTTCTGAGGAGCAGAAGGCTTTGAGCTTGTCGTTGCAAAATTCACCACCCCCATCCGAGTGAAGGCGCACGACCTTGTGGTCAAAGGTGGTCTGTGCCTGATGGACCCACGCCATGATGACCTCTGGAGCCTCAGCCTTAGTGTGGAGGAGGTGAACAGAGACGTAGCGGGAGTGGTCATCAACTATAGCAAGGAAGTAGCGATGGCCACCTCGTGCGGGAACAGGGGCAGGGCCACAAACGTCCATGTGCACTAGGTCCAGTGGTGCTGTTGCGACCGAGGGTGAGGCAGGGTGGGGCTGTTGGCGTAGTTTGCTCTTGATGCAGTCAAGGCACGTGGGAGCTGGTGAGTCAGGTGGTGGGGGAAGTGAGGCTGGCAGGTCGAGAAGAAGTTTCTTGGAGGCCATGTCAGCAAGCGTGCGGAAGTTTGGGTGCCCGAGCCGATGGTGGTAGAGGATGGTCGGATTGGAGAAGCTGCGACATGAGCATGGTGTGGTAGTAGCCTGTGCTTGGGTGGTTGACACCTGTGGGATAGGTACGCGCAGCGTGTAAAGGCCGCTGCTATTGAGGGTGAAGCGGGCCAAGACCTTGTTGGTGAGTGGATCGATGATGTCGCAATAGTCCTCATTCTCCGAGAAGATGGTGCGTAACCCCGCCTCCTGAATTTTCGTTTGAGCCACTAGATTGTGGCGTAGTGAAGGCACGCACATGCCAGTGACAGTGCCGGATGGGAAGGCGGGGCATGGGACTGTGGATGAACCCTTGGCAAGGGTGGTGAAGCTTGAATCAGCTCCCAGGAGAGGAATGGGTGTTGCGTAGGGTTTGAAGGAGAGTGTCTCCTTGAGCACAGTGTGAGTGGCCCCGCTGTCGAGTGTGAATTCTATGTATTGTGGTGCTTGTGATGAGCCGATGTACTGGGAGGTTGCTTCATTAATCATGGCAGTGCCAGGGAACAACAGGTTGATACGCACATCAGCAGGAGCACTATCACTAGCACTAGCCGAAGCGGGGTCCTGGACCTCAACTAGGTTGGCCTTACGAGGGCGCATCCAGTTCGGCGGCTTCTTGTCTACTCCGTGGATGGCATACCATTCGTCGTCTTTCTTCTTGAAGCACGTGGCGAGGGGGTGGTTAGTGCCACCACACACTTGTCCCTTGCGGTTGCCATACTTTACGATGTAGGTGCATGGAGGAAAGCGGTTGCGCTGAAAGGGCGCCGAGGCGAGTGCCGATGCGACACTTGCTTGAGGCACGGGAGCACGGAGGGCGTAGGCCTTGGCTTGGGCCGAGGAGTCTTTCTCGGCGGAGAGGAGGACGGAGGATACCTTAGCAAAGGTGAGGTCTTCCGCCGAGGACGTGAGGAGCATCTTCCTTGTGACTTCGTATGCCGAGGTGAGGCCAACAAGAAGGGCGGCTGCAGGAGCTTGTTCGGGGAAGATGATACCTAGCTCCTTGAGCTCGCCATGGATGGTTTGCACCTTGGCGATGTAGTCGGCCATACCCAGGTAGTCCTCAAGGCGGACTTGAAACATGCTAGGAATGAGGATGGCCACCCCGACCGCCGTCTTATTCATGAACCTGTCCTGGAGATGCTTCCAAATGGTGTTGGAAGTGGGGTAGTTGTGGAACGTGTTGACAAGTTCGGGAGGAGTGGAGCCGATGAAGACGCTAATGATAGCCGCATCGGCCTTCTCCCACTTGCGATACTTGGCAACAGAGTTCTCGTACTCCTGGGTTGCCACGGCATCGGTTGGATCGGACGGCTCCTTGGGGATGGGGGGTTGTTTTCCCTTGCCATGATTGAGAAGAACGTCCTTGAGGTCAAGTCCACCCACTCGCTGAATCATGCCTCCATGGCTGAATCATGCCTGGCTGAATCATGCCTGGCTGAATCATGCCAGGCTGAATCATGCCAGGCTGAATCATGCCTGGCTGAATCATGCCTGGCTGAATCATGCCAGGCTGAATCATGCCTGGCTGAATCATGCCTGGTTGAATCATGCCTGGCTGAATCATGCCTGGCTGAATCATGCCTGGCTGAATCATGCCAGGCTGAATCATGCCTGGCTGAATCATGCCAGGCTGAATCATGCCTGGCTGAATCATGCCTGGCTGAATCATGCCAGGCTGAATCATGCCTGGCTGAATCATGCCTGGTTGAATCATGCCTGGCTGAATCATGCCTGGCTGAATCATGCCTGGCTGAATCATGCCAGGCTGAATCATGCCTGGCTGAATCATGCCTGGTTGAATCATGCCTGGCTGAATCATGCCTGGATGAATCAAAGCTTGCTGAATCAAGCCTGGCTGAATCATGCCTGGTTGAATCATGCCTGGCTGAATCATGCCACCCTGAATCACGCCATGCTTAATCACGCCAGGATGAATCATGCCTGGCTGAATCATGCCTGGATGAATCATGCCTGGCTGAATCATGGCTGCCTGAATAATGTCTTGCTGAATAATGCCTTGGTGCATCATTCCAGGCTGAATTATGCCTGGCTGAATCATGCCTGCCTGAATCATGCCTGGCTGAATTATGCCCGGCTGATTTATGCCTAATTGAATCATGCATGGCTGAATAATGCCTGGCTGAATCATGCCTGACTGAATCATGCCTTGCCGAATCGTGCCTGGTTGAATCATGCTTGCCCGAATCATGCCTCCCCGAATCATGGCTTGCTGAATCAAGCCTGGCTGAATCATGCCTGGTTGAATCATGCCTGGCTGAATCATGCCTCCCCGAATCACGCAATGCTGAATCACGCCAGGATGAATCATGCCTGGCTGAATCATGCCTGGCTGAATCATGCCTGGATGAATCATGCCTGGCTGAATCATGGCTGCCTGAATAATGTCTTGCTGAATAATGCCTTGGTGCATCATTCCAGGCTGAATTATGCCTGGCTGAATCATGCCTTGCTGAATCATGCCTGCCTGAATCATGCCTGGCTGAATTATGCCCGGCTGATTTATGCCTAATTGAATCATGCATGGCTGAATAATGCCTGGCTGAATCATGCCTGACTTAATCATGCCTTGCCGAATCGTGCCTGGTTGAATCATGCTTGCCCGAATCATGCCTCCCCGAATCATGGCTTGCTGAATCAAGCTTGGCTGACTCATGCCTGGTTGAATCATGCCTGGCTGAATCATGCCTCCCTGAATCATGCCAGGCTGAATCATGCCAGGCTGAATCATGCCTGGCTGAATCATGCCTGGCTGAATCATGCCTGGATGAATCATGCCTGGCTGAATCATGGCTGCCTGAATAATGTCTGGCTGAATAATGCCTTGGTGCATCATGCCAGGCTGAATTATGCCTGGCTGAATCATGCCTTGCTGAATCATGCCTGCCTGAATCATTCCTGCTGAATTATGCCCGGCTGAATTATGCCCGGCTGAATCATGCCTGGTTGAATCATTCCTGGTTGAATCATGCCTGACTGATTCGTGCCTTGCTGAATCATGCCTGGCTGAATCATGCCAGGCTGAATCATGCAAGGCTGAATCATGCAAGGCTGAATCATGCAAGGCTGAGTCATGCAAGGCTGAATCATGCCTGGCTGAATCATGCCTGGATGAATCATGCCTGGCTGAATCATGCCTCCATGGCTGAATCATGCCTGGCTGAATCATGCCTGGCTGAATCATGCCTGGTTGAATCATGCCTGGCTGAATCATGCCTGGCTGAATCATGCCTGGCTGAATCATGCCTGGCTGAATCATGCCTGGTTGAATCATGCCTGGCTGAATCATGCCTGGCTGAATCATGCCTGCATGAATCATGCCTTGCTGCATCATGCGATGCTAAGTTATGCCTGGCTGAATCATGCCTTGCTGAATCATGCGTGGCTGAATCATGCCTTGCTATAACATGCCTGGTTAAATCATGCCTGGTTGAATCATGCCTGGCTGAATCATGCCTGGCTGCATAATACCTGGCTGAATCATGCCAGGCTGAATCATGCCTGGCTGAATCATGCCTGGATAAATCATGCCTGGCTCAATCATGCCTCCCTGAAACATGCCATGCTGAATCATGCCAGGCTGAATCATGCCTGGCTGAATCATGCCAGGCTGAATCATGCCTGGCTGAATCATGCCTGGCTGAATCATGCCTGGATGAATCATGCCTGGCTGAATCATGCCTGGATGAATCATGCCTGGCTGAATCATGCCTGGCTGAATCATGCCTGGCTGAATCATGCCTGGCTGAATCATGCCTGGCTGAATCATGCCTGGATGAATCATGCCTGGCTGAATCATGCCTGGCTGAATCATGCCAGGCTGAATCATGCCTGGTTGAATCATGCCTGGCTGAATCATGCCGGGCTAAATCATGCCTGGATGAATCATGCCTGGCTGAATCATGACTGGCTGAATCATGCCTGGTTGAATCATGCCTGGCTGAATCATGCCTGGCTGAATCATGCCTGGCTGAATCATGCCTGGTTGAATCATGCCTGGCTGAATCATGCCTTGCTGAATAATGGCTGGCTGAATCATGCCTGGTTGAATCATGCCTGGCTGAATCATGCCTGGCTGAATCATGCCTGGCTGAATCATGCCAGGCTGAATCATGCCTTGCTGAATCGTGCCTGGTTGAATGATGCCTGCCCGAATCATGCCTCCTTGAATCATGGCTTGCTGAATCAAGCCTGGCAGAATCATGCCTGGTTGAATCATGCCTGGCTGAATCATGCATGGCTGAATCATGCCTGGCTGAATCATGCCTGGCTGAATCATGCCTGGCTGAATCATGCCTGGCTGAATCATGCCTGGCTGAATCATGCCTGGCTGAATCATGCCTGGCTGAATCATGCCTGGCTGAATCATGCCTGGCTGAATCATGCCTGGCTGAATCATGCCTGGCTGAATCATGCCTGGCTGAATCATGCTTGGATGAATCATGCCTGGCTGAATCATGGCTGCCTGAATAAGGTCTGGCTGAATAATGCCTTGGTGCATCATGCCTTGCTGAATCAAGCCTGCATGGCTGAATCATGCCTGGCTGAATCATGCCTGGCTGAATCATGCCTGGTTGAATCATGCCTGACTGATTCGTGCCTTGCTGAATCATGCCTGGCTGAATCATGCCAGGCTGAATCATGCAAGGCTGAATCATGCAAGGCTGAATCATGCAAGGCTGAGTCATGCAAGGCTGAATCATGCCTGGCTGAATCATGCCTGGATGAATCATGCCTGGCTGAATCATGCCTCCATGGCTGAATCATGCCTGGCTGAATCATGCCTCCCTGAATCATGCCATGGTGAATCATGCCAGGCTGAATCATGCCTGGTTGAATCATGCCTGGCTGAATCATGCCTGGCTGAATCATGCCTGGCTGAATCATGCCTGGCTGAATCATGCCTGGCTGAATCATGCCTGGTTGAATCATGCCTGGCTGAATCATGCCTGGCTGAATCATGCCTGGATGAATCATGCCTTGCTGCATCATGCGAAGCTAAGTTATGCCTGGCTGAATCATGCCTGGCTGAATCATGCCTGGCTGAATCATGCCTGGTTGAATCATGCGTTGCTGAATCATGCGTTGCTGAATCATGCGTGGCTGAATCATGCCTTGCTATATCATGCCTTGTTGAATCATGCCTGGTTGAATCATGCCTGGCTGAATCATGCCTGGCTGCATAATACCTGGCTGAATCATGCCAGGCTGAATCATGCCTGGCTGAATCATGCCTGGATGAATCATGCCTGGCGTAATCATGCCTCCCTGAATCATGCCATGCTGAATCATGTCAGGATGAATCATGCCTGGCTGAATCATTCCTGGCTGAATTATGCCTGGCTGAATCATAGCTGGTTGAATCATGCCTGGCTGAATCATGCCTTGCTGAAAAATGGCTGGCTGAATCATGCCTGGCTGAATCATGCCAGGCTGTATCATGCCTTGCTGAATCGTGCCTGGTTGAATGATGCCTGCCCGAATCATTCCTCCCTGAATCATGGCTTGCTGAATCAAGCCTGGCTGAATCATGCCTGGTTGAATCATGCCCGGCTGAATCATGCCTCCCTGAATCTTGCCATGCTGAATCATGCCTGGCTGAATCATGCCTGGTTGAATCATGCCTGGCTGAATCATGCCTGGCTGAATCATGCCTGGCTGAATCATGCCTGGCTGAATCATGCCTGGCTGAATCATGCCTGGCTGAATCATGCCTGGTTGAATCATGCCTGGCTGAATCATGCCTTGCTGAATTATGCCTGCCTGAATCATGCCTTGCTGAATCATGCCTGGTTGAATCATGCGTTGCTGAATCATGCGTGGCTGAATCATGCCTTGCTATATCATGCTTGGTTGAATCATGCCTGGTTGAATCATGCCTGGCTGAATCATGCCTGGCTGTATAATACCTGGCTGAATCAAGCCTTGCTGCATCATTCCAGGCTGAATCATGCCTGGCTGAATCATGCCAGGCTGAATCATGCCTGGCTGAATCATGCCTGGCTGAATCATGCCTGGCTGAATCATGCCTGGATGAATCATGCCTGGCTGAATCATGCCTCCCTGAATCATGCCATGCTAAATCATGCCAGGCTGAATCATGCCTGGTTGAATCATGCCTGGCTGAATCATGCCTGGCTGAATCATGCCTGGCTGAATCATGCCTGCTTGAAGCATGCCTTGTTGAATCATGCGTGGCTAATTCGAGTGGTGTATTGTATCGATATTCTTCGAGCCAATAATAAAATTCAGTAAGAACTCCTGTTCATGTTCAGAAAACTTCTAACCCAATATTCCAAGGCTGTAAGGTAATACACTCAGTTAAATCTCAGTCGTATGCTCTTAAGAGTAGTGGAGCCTGATCATGCTAGCATGCAGTCACTAACTTGGGCAGGAGACTAAGCTTATGAGTTGTGAAAGGCACTTGCAGTGGTCACTGCTGAGTAGTCAAATATGGAGCATGTCACAGCCCTTGATTAGAAGCTGTTGGAGCATTCTAAGATCTCCTATGTCGTAAGGCAGAGCCAGAAGCTGCTTGCAATTCTGAAGGTCAAGGAACTTCAGTCTGCTGAGCTGAGCAAAGCCAGCAGGAAGCAGGCGGATGTGGGTGTTGCTGATGTTGAGATGATGCAGGCAGGAGAGTTGCGTGAGGGAAGCAGGGAGATGCGTGAGGGACCAGCAGTTGGATAAGTCCAGCCTGCGCAGCCTTGAGAATGCCCCAATGGCATCTGGAAGGGAAGATAACCTCCGCGCATGGATCTGAATGGATGTGAGGCGGTGGAGAGTGGTGATGGCAGCAGGCAGTGCCGTGAGTTCTTCACCCGTGGTGTGGATGTTCAGCTGCCGTAGCTCCTGCAACGGCGGGCCGTCAGATTCCACCAGCCTGTTCAAGCTGCGGGCCTCCTTGAGCGTCAAGACGCGGAGGCGAGGTAGCCTTGCCAACAGGGACAGAAACCCCTCTGCATCTTCGCCCAGCTGCACCTGCAGGTGGGGAGAGAAGCGAGGCTGGCAGCAATGGCGACAAGAAACGGTGCACGGATGATGCCCAAGAACAATACCCTGAGCTCGGTAAGCCTTGAAATGTCTGGCGGAGACACCATGTGCTGACTGTTTTCGAAGTAAGATAGTGCCTGGAGACTGAATGGCAGAACCTGTGGGGCTTCTCTCAGCAGCCAACATTTCCTCAGCTCCAACTCTTTCAGCCTGGTGAGGCTGTCCAGCCTCCTGGGAACCGATGAGAGACGGCGACACTCCTGAATCCTCAGCACTTGAAGGTTGACCAGCGCCGTCACAAATTCCGGAAGCTCGTTGATGGCCGGGCACTTCCGAAGACAAAGCTCCTGCAGGTTTGTCATCTCCGCCATGCCCGCAGGAAGCTCGGCAATCTCGCACCGATCCAGCTCCAACCTGGTCAGTGACGCCAGCTGCGTGAATGAGGGCGGCAGCTGCTCTTCCGTGTTTTTGGTGAGATGGAAGGTTTGGAGATTGGTGAGTCCCCCCAAATCTTCTGGAAGGTCCAGATTCATCAGCCATTCAAGGCTGAGAGTCTGCAGTGCAGTGAGGCGGCCAAACCCTGCAGGTAGCGTGTCCACCCCGATGCACCAAAACACAAAAAGCGACTCCAGAGATGCGAGTCTGGTGAAGGAAGCAGGGAAATGGCTAAGCCGCAGGGTGCGCAGCACCAGCGTTTTCAAGGCTGGCAGGTTGCCGAAGTTTTCAGGTAGAGTGGACACGGGGCAAGAGGAAATGGTCAAGCTCTCCAGGCAGGTGAGGGAGGTGAACTCATCAGTCAAGTCACGGAAGCTTTTGCACCCGCTGATGCTGAGCTCTTGGAGGCACGGCAGCATCTCTCCTATACTGTCTGGAAGCCGCTCTTGGCTGAAGCACTTGCTGAGCTGCAGGCGTTTCAGGGAGCTGTATGGCGATTCAAGAGTGTGAAAAACGCTGAACTGAGCACCGTGCAGTCCAAACTTGAGAGACTCGAGAGCAGGTAGCTGGGCGAGTGAGAAGGCAGGCGGACCTGGTGAAATAAGGCGAATTTTATCAGGCAAGGAGAGGCGGGTGAGGTTGGTGAGTTGAAGGAGGCTGAAAAGCTGGTCGTAGTGAAGAGAGGAGGCTTCAATGGAGACTGCAGTGAGAGACGAAAGGCGGCTGAGGTTTGGAGACTTTAAGATCCAAGTATTGGTCAAGACGAGGATGCTCAAATGTTGAAGCTGAAAAAACGAAGCTGGTGGGTTCTGATTTTCCTCAATACAGTACGACAGCTGCTCCAGTTGAGTGCAATGGCGGAAGAAATAGTCCAAGCCAGACTTGGTTATAAAACGGTGCCTCCTTCCGTGCTGTCCGTTGTCCGCTGCCATCATCAACTTCCCCACGTGCAGCGCTCTCAGCCCAGGACACAAAGAGGGGAGGTCAGCTAGAAACGAGTTGTCCAGCGTTTCAACACTTCCGTCCGACGGATGCAGGTGGGTTAAATTCGGGAAGCAAGCGACGGCGGTGAGGACATCCTGACGAGAAACTACGCGGTCTTCTTTGACGAGAAGCGTCGAAACATGCCTCTGAGCGAGACGCCGCCAGCGACGGCAGATGGATGCGATGAAGAGATTGTGAGCAGCATCTGCAGAGGCAGGAGGGGTCGGCATCGCAGTGTCTGGAGTAGCGTCCGTGTATAGATGATTAGACCTGGGCGTGACAAAGTTGCACAGAGCATCGCTATCCGATGTGCAAGAAATGACTGACTGCTTGGAAGGCCACAAGATCCTGATGAGAACGTCGTCTAGGAGATCGTGGATGTGCGTTCCACTACTGGAGTCCATGAGAACAGTCATGTGCACCAACTGGCAGCTGACGTGAACCTGAGGCCTAAATGGATTGGACCACGCGAGTGTGATATAGAATACCACGGCTTCAGCGAGGATACAAGGTCAGTTTCGTGTGTTGTTCGTGACTAAGACAACCTAGGAGTGATTGCTGCGAATGTGAAACTGCGGACTCACGTGGAACAACGTTGGGTCACTCGGGGAATGCGTGCGTCCCACCTGGAAAAATGTTCAGTCAGCAAAACCTGCGCTTTCAGCAGCTGCTATTTCGAGTCTGGAGATGGCTTGACTATCCAAGCTCGCAGTTCAGTTCCGCAAGGCCGCCACGGCTATGCTCATGAAGCTTCGAAGGTCAGCTTCTGCTGGGCACTCGTTCCTCTAAGGGCGTATTCCTGCACTTCGGGTCATCAGCACTTCGGGTCATCCGAAATTGTGGGATCCAATCGGAAGTTCGGAATCAAGAGATTGGGGTGCATTTCGATTTTTCGATTGGATCCCACAATCTCGGAAGACCCGAAGTGCTGATGAACCGAAGTGCAGGAATACGCCCTAAGGAAGGAGAGGAAGCGTCCCGCACAGGAAAACGCTCCTTGGGGGTTTCCTTGGTTTGCCTGCACCAACCTTTCTTTTCCGCGCGAGCCTTCCCGCCAAACTTGGTCTGGTTCAACCAAGGTTTGGCCCTGTTCGGCAGCACGAAAAAGCCATCAGAACCAACCGGATACCAACCACAAATCGAACAAACCTGGTTTGATTGATGGCTCGGCACTCTTGCTGACTCATGCTGACCTGTAAAAATTCCCTACGATTGGTCGCACTTCCGAACGTACTTCACAACCAGTTTCATTTTCGTATTAGTTTTGTTGTTGGATCCAGTACCACGCAACAGTGCCAACCAACATGAAATGCACAGTAATTTACGGGCAAATTCATGTGCAATGCTGGTTGGGTCTCGGTCCAGTGCTGATCCTGCTTTCTACGTGGGTGGGCACGATTGTTAGTTCATTGTGAGAGTCATGCAGCGAGCCTATTGGCCAGAGCACAAAATGTGCTCCTTCCTGGAATTTTTTCACCAGGTTCCTCGAAGCAAGGAACCTGTGATTGTGGTTGTTGGGTTTCGAGATTGGCTGTGTGGGGTATTGTCTGTTGTGTGCATCATGTGAGAGGTACCCCACGTTTGCATGTCTGGTTGCATAGCTGAAAGAGTGGAACAGTACTCCACGTTGATTTTGTTTTGTAGTAAGCCTAGCTTCGGGTCGAGGCTGTTTTGTCGTTCAGATTAGTTCGATTGCTGGTGAGAAGTGCATGGCAGCAGAAGTGCTGCCGAACAGGGCCTTTGTCTCGCTACTAGGTTTGGGAACTAGCGGACAGTGGAAGTACAACAGAAAAAGCATCAAGGCTCGTTCCCTCCAAGGCGAGCCATGGGAGGTTCGGAAACGAAAGTTAGGAAACCGCACAAAGCACCTACCAGCAACCCATTTTTACGGGGATGCGGTGCGGTTGAGAACTTCACGAGCTTCATTTGTCAGGACAAACGTTCATTTAGCAGCCAAGAGGAGAAGCTCTAGACGCGTACCTTTTCTCATGCGCGGTTCCCTTTCCAGATGCCTCTATGTGCATCGTTGCTTCTTGGATTTCCATTTTGTAATTTCAATCGATCAGCAAGATTTTTGTTCAGTCCGTTAGATCGTTCCTACTGGCGACGTACATCGCCGTGCGACACGCCCCACACGCGTCGCCATCGTTCGCTCACCGGCGTGCCGCATTATCCCGTCGCGTGTCGTCTCTTTCTCTTCCGGGCGATCGCTAGCCGTCCGATGCCGCCGCCAATCGCAGCAAGCTTTTACCTCGCGACAACCAGAGAGAATTGCCGCGGCGCGGGCTTTGGTCTCGTGAATTTTTCTCATCGCGCTCAAATTTTTCCACAACCCGAAACTCACGCACTCCACCTTCTATCCCGCGTGGTACGCGCTCACGACATTTCGACTTCAATTAGGTAGTGTACATGTAAGTGTACGCATATCGGAACTTTTTGCCAGGAACCCAACCGAGAGCCTCCCACATTGTAGGAACCAAACCAGCGTAGTGCTGGGTTGCCAAGCCTACGTGTGACTTATCCTCGTTTAGGCTCAACATTGCGTCATTCAGTCGAAGGTTCATTGAGCGCCAAATGGCAGTCATTGTTTTGACAGATTCATTAGCAATTGAACATGCGCATCGCGAACGCGGACCAATAGGGATAATGGTCGTGAGCATGCGCGAACGTGTACACGTGGTTTAGGGTATCGTTGGTTACTCCCCGTCGAAACAATAAGGGATAAGGTTTCCGATTAACGGCATGCATGCACCATTCTGACGTCACCGTGGATGCAATGTTCAATGTATCCTGGCATTTCACAGTTGGAAAATTAGCACCAATCGCAGCCAGCCGTTCATGGACTGAATTGCCCACGTATTATGTTTGACATGTGTTCGGCAGCTGGTTCAGTCTCGGTATCCCAATCATCATCGTCGAGGCTATCTGCAAAACCGCATGCTTCACCAAATCAGCAGTTCCGTGTTGGCTCGAGGAACTAATGAACATCAGCCCATGAATCGCTGACGGGGCAGGTACAGAAGCCGCATCGGGAGCATGGTACAACACAAGACACGTCAGAATTAGCAAAATCAAAGCCAGCTCAGAATGGAACCAATCGTGGTGTCACACATTACCATATCGATAACAACTCGAGGTTAAAAAAAGAGTGTCGATGAACGCCGACATTCCGTTAACATATAAGATTGATGAATGGATGATACAAATAGAACTGTAAAATAATTTACTTAGGCTAAATAATATTGGTATATGTTAATAGCTATTTTCTTCACAGTTCCAATTAGATGATTTATTTTTGAAGTATTAAAACATAGAAATGAAGATAAAACAACGTTTATTTATGAGTATCAAACATTTATTTAATCGGACTATCAAATGCCAATGAATGCAATGAAATGTTTATGTTACTGAAGATATATGCTGCCAATTGTATAAATTTTCTCTACCGTATGGATATCAAGAAGGTGTGTTACAAATGTATACAGTATAAAGAGTTTATTGAAGATTTTAATTTACAAAGTATGAAATTATGCATGAGCCTACATTACCCTTCTCAAAATGTTCTTCACAACAGTGATCTTGCTTGAAACCAATAAAATGAATGGATCACTGGAATCGTATTAAGAATTCCTTCATATAAAAAGGGCCCAAGATAATGGTTAGGGACCTTCAACGGTAATCAATGGTAGTCTCTGATAATAGCTACTATCTTCTTAGTTCCAATACAGTTTTGTATGGTAAGCTATGTACTCAACTACTTTTATAATAACACAGCCTATGGTTATGACTTCAGAAAATGTACAATAATCAAATGTCGAGCATAGATGTGAACCATTATTGCCTCAAAATATTGACTAAGGTGGGTACTTTATGGTGTATCACTAGGCACATAACAACGTCAAGAGGGTATGCAGCCCTCCTAAACGATGGTCTCATGCAGAAGGTTGCCAAAGAGTGACCAGCGTTATGCCACGTTTTTATGAAGAAAAAATGATGCAAAGTACTGTTTTTTGTTGGAATCCACTGAGTTATTTATGGCTTGTTTATGAGTTTGTGGTATTGATATCTCTAGTTGGGTGTTGTTTACATTGTAAATAGCTACCATGTACTGATAATGTTTTTTTTTTGAAACGGTAGTTGTTGTATGTAGTATCGAGCACGCAAACATTGATTTTTCACACGTCAGCATACATTTCAACATGTTCACTTCGATAGTATGACGGGGCTATACACACGATGCCCGTTTGACTAACCCAAGGTTGCCTTGTGAAGAGGGCTCTTAAGTGATTCTTGCATTTCGCTAAGCTTTCGTCAATTCGCACTTAGCAAAAAGGGCTTTTAAAAGATTTTGTAACTCGCTGTTGACCGTTTGACATGGGTCTCTTCTGTCAAACTTCGGTTTTTGTGGTTCGTATTGCTCGAGGTGCTTGTAAATGGGGTGCAACTGGCTGGTACCCTAATACACGGGTGCAGAGTTTCCATCGCGGGCAGGGCAAATTCGCGTGCAGGGGTTCGGCTGTCAGAATATTATGCTCTAGCCTGCAGTGGGGTACTCTATAGCGAGTACAACCCAATTAGGGTTTCCTATATGTATGCCAACTGCTGCTAGTGCAAACCCTCCTTTCTTCATTCTTACTTTCTACAGCTAGTTCTGACATCGGCATCTTGTGTAAATCATTAGCTGATACGTTTTCAAAGTGGAGTTTGAAAGTTTAAGGAGATAGTGACGAGGCGGCCTGTGATTGGTTCGGGTCAAGTGCGATTAGCGCAGCGCGATCAGTTATTTACACTTCAAACCTGGCGCGTGGCATGAGCCACGTGGGCGAAGCACTATGTCGAAGCGTGTAACGTGGCGTCATGTCGAAGCTGCTCGTGCTCGAACATTGCCGAACCAAAATTCCACACTCTGAGGAACGAATTAGCCAATCGTAGACGCCTCCGATGTTGTGTCATCAAAGGCAAATCCACCTGAATCTGCAAACTGCCCACCGACATACTGTCTAGCCCGGAAAACTCCATTTCGAACAGTTAATAAATGTCAAAATGACGCTTGCGCGGAACCGCGTGATGAAAGGTGGCGCGTTCGCATTTCAGGTTTTACAAAAAATTGCCG
The DNA here is from genome assembly GCA_947470075.1 of Closterium sp. Yama58-4. NCBI lineage: Eukaryota > Viridiplantae > Streptophyta > Zygnematophyceae > Desmidiales > Closteriaceae > Closterium > Closterium sp. Yama58-4. Next base: position 278,393 of record CANIUD010000817.1, on the reverse strand, counting down.
CGATATAAAAAATTCACGATGCCGAAGCCCGTGCCGCAGCAATTCTCTCCGACAACCAGGTCCCCCGTCTAGGCGGTCCGCACGGGCAGCGGCGGAGGGGAAGGATGCGGAGGCGCAGCTGTCGGCGGAGGAGGCGGAGGAGGCGGAGGACCTCAGGGATATTCAGGACATCCTCGAGGTGATTCGCGCTCGCATAGAGTGCTCACGACATCGTGGCAGCTCAAGGAGCATCGCGACATGACGGTGCAGGAGGTGCGTTTCTTAGCCTTACGGTTTGTCGCGACTCCGATTCTGTTGCAGGCAGCCTTTGTCTGTTATTGTCCGTGATTGTCCGTCCATGTCCGTCCCTTCCTTCCTTGTACGTCCTTAGTCCTCATTGTCCGTTGTTCGCGCTGTGCCACCTCCCTACTATCCCTCCCTCCCCATCCACACCCATACTCCCCTCCCCCTCCTCACCGCGCGCCAATTTCTGCGTGCCAATCTCCGCGCGCCAATGTGACGTCACGCGCGCCTGACGCGCGCAGATTCGGTCGGTGCTGACGATTGAGGACCCAATTCACTAACGCCACCTCACCGCAATTCACCTACCCCTCACCTCACCCCACTCACCTCACCGCGCGCCTATGCACAGATCCGGCTGGTGCTGACAATCGAGGACCTGCTGCGACCCGGTGCCCCGTTTCGTTCCACCCTACCCTCCTGCCAATTTTCGTTGCTCCCCACCCCTCCTGTTTCCTGCGGCAGATCAGGCTGGTGCTGATGATAGAGGACCCTCCCTGCTGTCCTCACCCATCCCGTTACGTTGCGACCCACCCCTCTTCGTCCCTCCCAATCCACTCACTGCGCGCCAATCTCCGCAGATCCGGCTGGTGCTGATGATCGAGGACCCGCGCGAGGCGGAGCGGCGGCGGCAGATGGGCATCGAGAACGAAAGCGGGTGCTCTCGCGACGAGATTGCAGATGCGTTCCGCGAGGTGCGCGCGGGGGATGGGGGCAAGGGGAGAGGCGGGGAGAGCTGAGGGGGCAGAGAGCGGTGGGGAGAGAGGCAAGGGGGGACGGGCATCAGGTATGAGAGCGGGTGCTCCGACGACGAGATCGCGGAAGCGTTGCGCGAGGTGGGGGGGGGACGAGGGGGGAGGGGGGAGGGGTGGGGCCGAGGGTGTAAGAGAGGTGGGTGAAGGGCAGGGTGTGGGGAGGAGGGTGGAGGGCGGGGGGAGGGAAGAGAGGGGGGGAGGGGATGGGGGTTTTGGTTGGTGATGAGAGTGTGAGGGTTGCACAGTGAAGAGAAACGCGTGGCGATGGGAAATGCTAACGGTCGTATTCTTGTCCTCAAGGCCCAACCCCTCGCACTACTCCACCCGTCCATCATTGAGTGCTCAGGTGCGTAAATACAATGTGCGACATCCCCCACCTGTAGCCTTCCCGCCTGTTCATCTCCGCTCCATCCCCGCCCTTTCCGCTTCCCCCCCTCCCCCTCTCCCCTTTTCCATTGTTCCCCTATGCAGATGTGCGAGTAAAAGTGCGTGCATAGCGTACCGCATGGTGCTGTGCAAGCCTGCGTCGCCAGCAGGCTGCACGCTTCCAAGTATCGCCGCCCCTTCCCCTCTCTGGCCTCCCCATCATTTCCTCTCTGCGCAATTTCCACCCTCTCCTTTCTGTGTCCCCCTCCCCGCCGTGTGGGCAGGTGTGGGAGGACCGCGTGCCAGAGCACGCAGATTGTTCTTCAGAATTCTAAAAAACAATCCGGAGGACCGCGTGCCAGAGCACTTCATGCTGCTGCGACTGTGCAAGCTTGTTTTGACACGTCTCAAATCACCCCCGCCCTTTCTCTCCCCTCTGTGCCTCTTCCCTTCGATGCTCGTTCCCCTCCGTGTCTCTCCCCTCTGCAGGTGTGACCACTGTGTACCGGCAGACCGCATGGAGCTGCGCAAGCTGGCACAGGACATGCGCGAGTGGCCGCACCTACAGGTGAGCCATGGGAGGGAGGGGACGAGGAGGTGTGGGAGATGGGGGGAACAAGGTGGCAATGGTTTTAAAACGTGATGTCTAAGGGCCCGTCCCCTCCCTTGATCGATCGAGGGACAGCTACAGCGTCGCAATTCACAGGGTAACAGATTTTCGAGACGTCTTGCGAATGTACAGTAAATGGCACTCAACGATCTTGTCACCTCCGCTGATGACGATCGATGTGCCTTCCTGGCCACACTGATCTCAGCTTCTGTAGGATCAAGAGTTTTTCCCCCTTGAATTTTTGATCCTGTCACCTGGGGCTCGAGACCGATTCGCGCGTGTCACCTCCTACCAATCCCGCCCCAATCCTGCGATCGGTGTGCCCGATCGGTTTTTCACAGCGATCTCGCGATCGATCGAGGGAGGGGACGCGTCCTAAGAAGCAAGAAGCAGGGGCTTTGTACTTTTTTCTTTGCCACCCCTCTCCCCACCTTCTCCCCCACTCCCCCCACACCTCTCCTCCACGCTTCTCCCCTGCCTCTCTCCCACGCCTCTCCCCCACGCCTCTCCCACCCACCCTGCCCTGCCCCTGCCTGCCTCTGCCCTACCCCTGCCAGGAGGAGCCAGCCAGCCCCTGAGGAGGCAGAGGGATCAGCTCGTGGGCAGCGCAAGTGGCCATACGCGCAGATCACGGACGTGGGGCTGTAGGAGGGCCAGGGAGCCAACCGCCCTCCCATGCCATCATGCGTGAGTGCCGGCTGGGCGTCTCTGCCACCATGTGCGCATCTGCACAGCATGCTTGGGCAAGGAGAGAGCAAGAGGGGCGTCTGGACAGGTCAGATAGTGGCAGCAGCTGCAGCAGCTAGGCTGGCTGCAGCAGCCGTGTGGGTGCAAGGAGCTGGGTAGGCACAGTGGACGTCATGGGTCCTTGGGATTGGTAAGGCCCGCAGTAGGCCCAGTGTGGTGTGGTGTGAAGGGGCGCAAGGGTGGTGGGGGTGACTCAGCCGAAGAGCTGGCTCATAGATTGTGGACCCAGAGGTTGTCCCCGAGGGCAATGGGCCACGGTTGTGCAGGCGTCCTGGGCGAGGTAGCTGCAACCACTGTGTGCTTGCTCGCAGCGGGGAGTTGCCGCGCGTGCCGACATGTGCACGCCTCCAGCTGCCGGCTCCTCCCCGACTCCCCATGCGGCACGTGTCTTGTGCCCCGCCTGCTCATACTCGTTCGTTGCTTAGATCTACCGAGGCGTCACAGGTGCTAGTGAAGACACATGTAACGTGTTGGTGAAGCCCCCTGTGGGTTCTGGTGAAACCCTATGATTCGCCGCTGGGCCTGACATATTTGTTGCCTGTCTCAACACCAGTGCCATTGGCACTCTCATGTGTCGACCCTTTCGATGTTGAGAGATATTCCTTGATCTCGTCACCCCCTCACACCATCATCCCATCACACCATCATCCCATCACACCATCATCCTATCATCCCATCACCGCCTCACCCCATCATCACATTAACCCATCATCCCGTTTCCCCAGGGCCCTTTCGTCCCATCATCCCGCCACCATGCCCGTGCATTGGCTTTGGTCCTCACTTCACAAACGTTTGGCATGTCACTGCCTGCCCTGCCCCTCATGTGCGCAACTCCCAGATTTGCACGAGGCTTGAGCAACAAACCACGAGCCAGGATCTCCATGCTCTTGCATGAGGGGCTTGCTCCTTCCCTTTACCCCTTTCACCATGCCCATTGCCAAGGTGCCGTTTAGCAGCGCGCAGACATCTCTGAACAGGGGATTGGCTCGCTTGAACTGGGTGCCTTTCCACCCTGTGTGCTCCGCCTCCCCTGCCCCTTCATCATCCCCGCCTTTCCTGCCCTTCCATGCACGCCCTGCCTCACCCCTCTCTCCCCTCTGCTGGCTCTATTCAGCAGGTGTAAAGCCAAGCTCACGACTCGCGGCGTGAGGTGGTTTGTCTCATCTGGGCACGGTGCTGTGCTGCGCCTCATCTGGGTCTCCACCATCTTCCACAACGCCTTCCAATGAACTTGCAATCAAATCAGGAGTCACCATCTGCCACTGCTGTTGCTACTACTGCTACTGCTGCTCCTTCCCAAGAGTGGCAGCTCGCTACACGTTCCGTTTGTTGTTACCTGCGCTACTCCAAGGCATGCCACGATCTGGCATGATGCCAGTGCCCTATTGCAGCTGCTTATGTGATTAGTTCCCCTATGTGTAGAGTTATCTGGTGTATATAGTTTCCTATGCGGTCGCATATGCCAAAGCATCTCTCGTCCTCATGTCCTTCGGTACAGAGCAGCACCAAAGAAGCACTCAAGATTTCTTCATTTAATAAATATTTGCACACGCTTTCCACCAATCAATGGCAACGGACAGTAACGCTGTAAAGTAATACTATATTGTTGCAGCGTTTATGAAGCGTACAGCGAAGCAATTCACAATACACATTTGGCTACCAGAACCGAGGGTCAGCACAGTAGTTGGCCTGCCAACACGTTCCAGAAGTCTGGGTAGCGCCGTGTGAAGCGATATCCAAACGCTCAGAGAAGGAGTGGAATGAAGCACCTGTAGCCAGCAGTCGTACTCCAGAGAATGAAGGCGAGAGAGAACATGGAAGGGAAACAGGAAACAGGAAAGCTCAACTTTGAAATATTTGAAATTTCGAGGCTCACTCGTACGCTGCTAGTCTTGTTGCTGAGTCTGAGTCTGTCTGACCTCCGTCCGTCGGGGGTGAGTGTGCTCTTGGCACGGACGTCCTTGAGGATAGGCAGGAGGACTTTGAGTGTCTTGCGGCTGCTGTACCTTATCTCGTGGTCTAGCTGCTTGCACCTGAGGGAGACCCGGATGCACTAGACATCCCGACCCCGCGCTCTTACGCAGAGGCGATTTCGGGTCCCTACTCCTCTCAGTGGCAAACAGCCATGGACGCAGAGATGGCATCCTGGAAGTCCACAGGCACCTACGTCGACGCAGTTCCCCCTCCTGGGGCGAACATAGTCGATGGCATGTGGATTTTCAGGGTGAAGCGGCCGCCGGGTTCTCCGCCTGTCTTCAAGGCTCGTTACGTTGCTCGAGGCTTCAGTCAGCGACAGGGAGTTGACTTCTTCCAGACCTTCTCCCCTACCCCGAAGATGACCACTCTTTGGGTGCTGCTGCTCGTTGCCGCTCAGCGTGACTACGAGCTTCACTTTCTTGACTTCAGCACAACCTTCTTACAGGGCAACCTGCACGAGGAGATCTGGCTGTGCCGCCCACCTGGCTTCACTGGGTCGTTTCCTGCAGGTACCTAGTGGAGCCTCCGGCGGCCAGTCTACGGTCTCCGCCAGGTGCCTCGTGAGTGGCACGACACACTGAGGACTACGCTTGCGGCTCTCGGGTTTGCTCCGTCGACTGCTGACCCGTCGCTGTTTCTGCGCACCGACACTTCGCTGCCGCCGTTCTACATCCTCGTGTACATCGACGACTTGGTCTTTGCCACTGCTGACACTGAGGCACTGGCCCTTGTGAAGTCGGAGCTGCAGAAGCGACACACGTGCACAGACCTGGGTGAGCTGCGCAACTATCTTGGCTTGCAGATCACCCAGGACAGAGCACGGCGCACCATCACCCTGACATGGTGCAGCAGGTCCTTCAGCGCTTCAGCTTCCAGTTCTCCTCACCACAGTCCACTCCTCTGCCTACCAGTCACTCGCTCTCAGCTCCACCTTCGGACGAGTCCGTAGAGCCGAGTGGTCCGTATCCAGAGCTTGTGGGCTGCCTCATGTACCTGATGACCTGCACGCGACCTGACCTTGCGTACCCTCTTAGCATCCTGGCTCGCTACGTTGCACCTGGGAGACACCGGCGAGAGCACTGGGAGGCTGCTAAGAGGGTGCTACGCTACTTGTGCAGTACATCGGGCATGGGGCTGGTGCTTGGAGGACAGGGTCGAGTTGTCCTCACTGGACACTCAGACGCCTCTTGGGTTGACGACCTGGCTACGCAGCGGTCGTCACATGGTTACACCTTCAGCCTTGGCTCCGGCTCTGTTTCTTGGCAGTCTACCCGCTCGTCTTCTGTTCTCGGCTCCAGTTGTGAGGCTGAGATCTACGCAGGAGCCATGGCTGCACAGGAGTTACACTGGCTCACCTACCTGCTGACCGACTTGGGAGAGCGGCCTAGTTCTCCTCCAGTTCTGTACGTAGACAACAAGGCCGCTATCGCCTTGTGTCAGGAGCACAGACTGGAGCACAGAACGAAGCACATCGCTCTGCGTTACTTCCTAGCTCGAGAGTTGCAGCAGCGTGGTCAGCTTCGTCTTGCTTACGTGGCCACTCGGGCCAACACAGCTGATATATTCACCAAGGCACTTCCGCCTGGTGATCATCAGCGTCTGTGTACTGCTCTAGGCCTCGTAGCTACGTTTGCTCACTCGCTCACTGCGTGACATTGCTTGTACTGTGATCTAAATATATACCTCCATGCGTACACTTGCTAGGTTGTGATCACTGTACTGCTTGCTTTGTTTTATATAACCCTGCATGTGAACTGGCCTTGTGGCCATTTGCTTGTGCTCAGAATGTGTGGTGACTTTGTGATCCACCCTGAGCTTGCTTTTCTGTGACTGCTTGTACTCCCCCACCTTGCCTATGGGGGTGTGTCAGAGCATTATGCTGTGTAGGCTGTAGTGGGGTAGCCAATATGGGGTACAACCCAATTAGGGTCAGGGCTGACGTTTCAAATTTAGGCACTCTGATTCCAACCCCCTAAATTTTCTTCACTCTGAAGGCACTTCGGCCAGAAATCAGGCACTCTGATTGGTCAGTGTTCAGAAGTCAGAGTGTCTGACCAGTCAGTGTCGGTGGGTCCGCATCAGGGTTAGTCCTCGTGCACACCGTTGCCCAGCCTATGTTGATGGCATTGTGGTGTGTACCTCGCAGCTCGTGCTTGCAATGATGCCAAACAATACATTTCACTTTCGAGCGCCGGTAGCGCCCGGTAGCGCTCGGTAGCGCTACCGAGTGAGTCAGCAAGCTGACCGCGGGCAAAAAAAATAAACCCCATCGCGACAGCATGCCATTTGCGACAGCTTGCTGACTCGATTGCACTGCCTGCTTACGCAGGCAGTGCAATATATATTCCAAATTCTGTAGGCGAGCTGCCATGCAGCTGAGCTGGCAGCAGGCAGCACGCGAGAACCTGTTTGGCAGCAGCAGACATTTCCAACCCATCTACTACACCTGATGTGCGTGAATCGCTTCTCCCCGAACAAGTACTTCGACTTTCAGACATTCTGTCGCGGAGAGAAGACACGAATTTAGCATCACAATGTGATACATTTCATTCAGTGTTGTTTTCTCTCCAGCGTATTCGCTGTACGATTCATCGCTTCGTTGCGCGATTCGCACAAAATCAATCTTTCCTTGAAGTAACCTCACGATTCAATGGTTACCCTCAAGACGTAACCATTTGACTCTCGGAACACTACATAATATTGAGTGTACTCGGGTGGCCCTCACCTGGTGCCGTGTTTTTCTCATGTTCCAGCACTCCGCTGCCACCTCGGAGGTGTATATTGAGACGAAGTTTCCTCGAACCTTCGTTCAGATAAACTCGAATTCAGGGCCCACAGACTTGATACTCTGTTGAGACAGGGTTCACTAACTGATCAGTCTGACACACTATACACGGAAACAGGGATAACAAAACTACTACTCTGAGTCAATTAGGGTTCAAAAATCACTTAGTCTAAAATGTCAGGGGACAGAAAGTCAAAGGTCTGATTCGTCAGACTAATCAGACTATTTAGTCTGATAGCGTCAGCCCAGGGTCCTCGCTATCAAACATTTTTGTCTGTTTTTCTGAGAAATCAGACAGATTTTTTTCCACTAATCTGATTTTCCAGAAATGTTTTTTTATGCCATCTGATTGATCAGAAATGGTTTTTGGTTTCCATCTGTTCTATCAGACAAGTGTTTCCTGTTTCGTCTGAAACCGAAACATAGCATATCGCGATTTCCAGTGGTGGGAAGGGAATCCGTGCCGTGACAGTGCCTGAATCTCTACTGTGACAGGTTGACTGAGTCAACTTTGACTCCTCGTTGTGTTAGGGCGAATCTCTACACTAAGCAGTGCGAATCCCTCTTGTGATAGGGCGAGCGAATGTGGTGTGACTGGGCGAATGTGGTGTGAGGTGACAGGGCGAATGTGGTGTGATGTAGCGAATGTCAACAGGGCGAGTGTGTCAAATGTTATAGCCTCTAGTGGGACATGCTATATGGGGTACAAACAGTTAGGGTTAGGCATTTGTACCCCAACACAGTCAATCTAACTCATTCCGCTGTTTTCACTTTGTGAGATGGTATCAGCAGTAGGTTCGCCGTTCCTAGGCCACACCTAGTCGCCGCCCTTCCTAAAACTTCGTCTCTAGCCTTGGTGCGCCGCCCCCCCCCCCCCCCGTTTGCCCTACACGCCCTAGCCAGCAGGCCCGCCAGCGCCCTAGCCAGCAGGCCCGCCAGCGCCCTAGCCAGCAGGCCCGCCAGCGCCCTAGCCAGCAGGCCCGCCAGCGCCCTAGCCAGCCCGCCCGCCAGCGCGCCACGCCAGCGCGCACGCCAGCGCGCACGCCAGCGCGCCCCGCCAGCGCGCACGCCAGCGCGCCCCGCCAGCGCGCACGCCAGCGCGCACGCCAGCGCGCACGCCAGCGCGCCCCGCCAACGCGCACGCCAGCGCGTCACGCAAGCGCGCACGCCAGCGCGTCCCGCCAGCGCGCACGCCAGTGCGCCCCGCCAGCGCGCCCCGCCAGCGCGCACGCCAGCGCGCCCCGCCAGCGCGCACGCCAGCGCGCCCTGCAAACGCACACGCAAGCGCGCCCGCCAGCGCAAACGCCAGCGCGCCCGCCAGCGCGCAGCGCCGCCCGCCCGTAGACCCGCCGCGCCGCTCGCCGGCCAGCGCGCCGTGCCGTGCCACCTGCCCGCCTGCACGCCTGCGCGCCTGCCCACACGCCACTGACTGTCTCACCCTCCCGCGGCTGGCAGCCGCGCTCTCCCACTTTCGCCCCTTATGGCGACCTCCCGAGTACTTCGTTTTGACCCTGAGGGGAGACCCATAGACTTTAGTACGTGGCTTACGCAGGCGCAGCGCCACCTTAAGAGCCAGCGGCAGGATGGCGTGCACCTGTTCGCACACGCGTCCGGTACTCAGACCGCTCCTCCGCAGCCTAGCCTGCTGCCCACTACCCCACCGCCTACTCCTGAGCAGGAGGCCGAGTACCGGCGCCAGAACCTCGCTCGCGACGTGTGGCTGTCTCGTGCCACCGCCCCTGGGTGCCTGGGTGCCTCCTTACACTCCTTGTAGGTCTTCCATTGGTGCTCCCCCTTCACCACATGCACACGCTTGATGTGCTCGGGGAGACCCTTGAAGAACTGGTGGATGACCTCGCTCTCAGGAAGAGCAGTCTTCAGCAGCGACAGAGTTTTCTCAAACTCCTTGGCGTACTCGCGTACAGGCTGGTCACCGCACTGGATGTTCTCCAGGCGGCTACGCACCTCGAGCGCCGGGGGCTGCACCAAGAACGCCGTCAGCATGGCCGCTTTGAACTCCTCCCAGCCAAAAGGGTGGCCATTCGCCTCTGCGTGGCGCTTGTTGGCATACACCAACTTGCTCGCAGTGTCGTCCAGGGCAAGGGTCGCAGCGACCACGCGAGCCTCGCTACGCACATTGTGGATGGACATAAAGTCCTCCGCAATGGAGAGCCAAGTCTCAACGTCAGTTTTGCCATGGACAAAACGAGGCAGGGCCGAAGGGCAGGAGCCAAAGGCATTTGCAGCTGCAGTAGGAGGCTCAGTACGGGCTCCAGTAGGAGGAGGAACCACAGGAGATGCAGCAGCAGGTGCAGCCTGGCTGTTAGCGGCATTGGCTACTCGCTCTGCTGCAGGAGCAGACTGATAGAGGTTGCCACGCCGGATCTCCCTGTACTGAGTCTGAAGCACAGAGATGCTTTTCTCCTGCTTCTTGAGCTGATCCTGTACGAACTGGAGAGTGGTCTGCAGGTCCTGAATGAAGCTGGAGGTGTCGTTTCCCTTAGGAATCAATTGCACCTCCCTGGTCAGCTGCTCAATCAAGGCCTGAAGCTTCACAGAATCAGCCTCCAAGTTCTGGATGCGGCACTGCTGCTCCCCAATGAGGATATTCTGCTCTGTGATTTGAGTCTGGAGCTTAACAGCGATGTCCTCAGTCTCATTGGAAACACCCTCGTCAGAGCCAGCCCCATCCTCATTTTCAGCATCAGCATCAAGGTCAGCTTCACTTCCATTGATCTCCATGTCCACGAAATCCTCAAGGTTGAGATCAATGTCAGCAGCAGCAGCAGCATTATCTCCTCATTGCCAGCAATGGGCACCTCCTTAGTAGCATCCATCTCTTGACCAGAAGCCATGAAATAGGTTAAGGAGAGGAGATCTCAACAGATCCTTTAATAATCTTTAAGAAATCTGATTACTCTTATAGAATAATCCAATACAGAATCTCTTAAGATTGACTTGTTTGCTAAATCTCCCTATCACCGCAATGATAGGGCAAGATATACTCAAAAGAGTAATCCTCAACAAGTCCTTGTAGATCTGAAGATACTCTTCCACCAAAGGTGGTTTAGAGTCTTCCACCAAAAGGTGGGTAAGAGAAATAAATTTCTCTTCAAATTTCTTCTCAATGTTGATGAAGAAGACCAAGATGCTTGTAGATATTGCAAGCTCCGATGATGTGTTGAAGAAATTGAAGCTTGAAGTTTGGAGATTTTGTAGAAACTTTTGTAGATTTGAAGAACCACTTGTAGATCTTGAAATTTCTTCAATATCTTCAAGATCTTGATATCTTCTTGGATGAAATCCTAGGTCCCCAAGCTAGGATCCTCTAAAAAAAATTATCCCAGTAGCAAATGGCCACACAAGGCCAAGAAAGAGCCTTGCTCTAGACACCAATGTAACACCCAAGGCTATTATAATGGAGTTACAAGACTTTTATAATAGATCCAATACAAGATGAAGCTCTAACTAGCTCCCAAGAGCCTTGGAGGTGTCAATCTTCTTGAAGGAGTTGTTGAAATAGCTTGAGAGAATTGTGTAGGAAGGCTTGTGAGAGAACCAACCAAGACTTAGAGAAACAATCCCATTTCCAATTGTTTAGTTGGAGTGGGAGGTTGAGAATGAGCTTGGTTAGCTCAAACCCCCTCAATACACCCTTTGGTGGACTTTCCCAACCATGGTTTCCATGGTGGGATGGTCCCTAGGCTTGGAGCCTATGTGGCAAATAGTTGGGTTGGGAAAACCCAACCTAGAACCATTTGTATGGTTGTTTTTAAGATAGAGTAGGTTGTAACATTCAAGTGGCAGTTTCTGATTGGTTGGAAATCCAACCTTTGGATTTCCACTTTGATGGATTGGAATATTCCAAACCTCTTGGTTGAGGTTTGGAATTTCCAACCCAACCTTTTCCTTCCAACCCAACCCTTCTTTCCCAATCCAACCTTTACTTCACTCGTAGAACAATTTCTATCGAGAGCAATCTCGATGAATGCCTCGAGTGTTAGTTAGCTTGGGAGTTAGGTTAGAAGTAGGTCGATGCGTTACATACACGAATTGGCTGCTAAGGTGAAGCGAAGATCAACGCAACCTGAGTTAAATGGTGAATCACGCGAGTATGATGGAATACTAGCTTCCACGGCCATACACTAGTGTCGAAGGTGTCACTTCAGATCAGTTTCGTGTGTTACTTCGTGACTAAGACCACCCCAGTTAGGAGCAATTGTTGCTGCAAATGTCAAACTGACTCACGTGGGGCAACGCTGTTTCGCTCACAATGCGTGCGTCGCAGATAATGAAATGCTCACTCCGCTAAACCTGTGCTTCCGGGAGCTGCTATTTGGAGTCTGCATATGATTGCCTATCCAAGCTCGCACTTCAGTTCCCCATTCAGCTCGCGTCGCGACAGTCAAGACTCACAAGCCACGGCATGTAATGCTCATAAGGCCCTCTGACGAGATACGGTAATCTCGTCAACGGCCATTCTCCCTCCACCCAACGGGAATTCTGCTGACTGTTTCCCTTCCTGTTGAGTAGGCGGAAGGGTCCCGTTCCATCAGGACGAGGTTTGCGTGGTTTGCGTTGCCTTGGCAGGCGAGGGTTCGATATGAACCGTTCGAAAAGCATTCTTCCCCATCACCTCCACGTTACGGTAGTGTCACCCCAAGCCTCCCGAACCACACAGCATCCCCAACCATCCCCTCCCACACCCAATCACCCTTCTCTCCCCGTTTTTGTCAATTTCCCTCAACCCAGTTCCCACTCGCGAATCCATTTATGCGGCTGGCGACATCACAGTCAGTGCAAATCCGGTAACTCCGAGAGAACGAAAGATGTCACGCTGTGGCGAAAATTAGGGCGTGTGTAGTCTCTCCAAAAGTTCAAAAAACAGTGCGAACTTTGTGTGGTTACCCGTTTCGCCAAATTCGCCAACTAATCTTAGCGAAATGACGAAGCTATCGGGATTTCAAAGATTCGAACTGCAAATCTGAACTTGACTCGAGATTTAGTAGAGAACGTGCGCGCGCACTTTCAGCCAAGCGTGTGTGATTTTCAGCACGTGCGAGAATCTGGCGATACGGGCGGCAGCTTCGCGAAGCTGAAATTTTCAAAACGAAATCAGCCCACGATTAGCGCACTCGTCGGTTGCCACGTGGCAACATCCTTGGCATGTAGGTGAGTACCAGGTAACCTACTTTAGAGTCGATTTTACCGGGTAACCTATTTTGTTGACGCGTGACTCGGCGCGCTATTTAGAAGGTCGAATGTCGGGGTTCGACCTTGTATGTTTGTGTGCTTTTTGCTGTGTTGTAGTCCAGATGTTCGAACCCCAAAACAAGGAAAGTCGAATTTGATTCGACTTAAGTTCGTTTCGCACAACTCGCCCTAAAAACGTAAACTTTTACGATTTTCAAGGACCACACACGCCCTTACATTGTCATCTTGCAGCCAAGAGGAGAAGCTACGCGTACCTTATCCATGCGCGATTTTCTTTCTGATTGCCCCCATATGTGTGTTTGCTTTTCGGATTTCCTCTTTGGTAATTTCAACCGATAAGTGAGGCTTCATTCTAGTCTGTTTCATCGTCCCGTCAGCAATGGCGACATCCATCGCCGTGCGACACGGCCCACACGCGTCGTCGTCGCTTGCTCAATCGCGCCTCACATCGCAGCATGCCGCATCCCTCCCATCGCGTGTCGTCGCTTTCTCTTCCGGGCGATCGCTAGCCGTCCGATGCCGCTGCCAATCGCAGCAAGCTATTTCCTCGCGACAACCAGGTCCGGTGTCTAGGCGGTCCGTGCGGGCAGCAGCGGCGGCGGCGGCGGAGGGGAAGGATGGGGAGGCGCAGCTGTCGGCGGAGGAGGCGCAGGACCTGAAGGACATTCAGGACATCCTCGAGGTGATTCGCGCTCGCATAGAGTGCTCACGACATTCACGACATTCGCGACGTTCGCAAAATGCAAGATTTTCGACACTTGCCAAGTGGTGTAGCTGCCCACTACTTACCGTTGCCATCCGTTGATGTGCGTGGGTGTGTGCGTGCTGCGTGCTGCGTGCTGCGTGCTGCGTGCTGCGTGCTGCGTGCATCGAGCCTTATTCGTTTCCATCACTGTGCCTGTGCGTGCGTGCGTGGCAGACCATCGAGTTGCTCAAGGAGCGTCGCGACATGACGGTGCAGGAGGTGCGTTTTGAGACATGTCGGTGCGTTATCCTAGGGGTACCCTAGTCTGTAGTTCGTTCCCTGCGTCGCGACATGACGGTGCAGGAGGTGCGTTTATTAGCCTTGTACGTTCACCCATGAAGAAACGAAAAGCTGCAGCAGCCGTCTGGAAGAAACGTTGGCTTTCGAGCATGAATTCTGTACCCTGCGTCGCGAGAGCTGCGCGCGTGCTCTCGCTACACGCTCCATGTCGCCTTCTTTGTCTGTGTTCTGTTTGTCATTGTCCGTCAGTGCCCGTAATTGTCCGTCAGTGCCCGTCATTGTCCGTCAGTGCCCGTCATTGTCCGTCAGTGTCAGCCGTTCGCACGCGTCGCCCATCTCCATGCTGTCCTCATTTCGCTGCCATCCCCTCCGCCCCCCCTCCCCCTCTCTCCCTCGCCCCCCTGCCGCGCGCCTGCCGCCCGCGCTAATGTGACGTCACGCGCGCCAATCTCCGCAGATCCGGCTGGTGCTGATGATCGAGGACCCGCGCGAGGCGGAGCGGCGGCGGCAGATGGGCATCGAGAACGAAAGCGGATGCTCGCGTGACGAGATCGCTGATGCGTTTCTGGAGGTAAGGGGGAGAGAAGGGGGGGGTGGGACCGGTAGAAGGGGGGAAGAGGGGAGAGAGAGGGGAAAGGGGGGAGCGGCGGCGGCAGATGGGCATCGAGAACGAAAGCGGGTGCTCGCGCGACGAGATTGCAGATGCTTTCTTTGAGGTGGGCGCTGGGGAGGGGGGAGAGGTGTGGTGGGGAGAGGGCAGGAGAGAGGGCGGGAGATGGCAGGGAGAGGGCAGGAAGGAGAGCGGGCGGGAGAGGGCGGGAGATGGCAGGGAGAGGGCAGGAAGGAGAGCGGGCGGGAGAGGGCGGGAGATGGCAGGGAGAGGGCAGGAAGGAGAGCGGGCGGGAGAGGGCGGGAGGGGGCGGGAGATGGCAGGGAGAGGGCAGGAGAGGGCGGGTAGAGTGCGGAGGAGAGTGCGGGGAGAGGGGCAAGGGAGGGGGCGGAAAAAGGGGCAGGGAGAGGCGAGCACACAAGCGTGCGTGCACCATGCATCATTTTCCCACCCTTACCACTCCCCACCCGCTTCGCTTCCGCTTTTCCTCCCCCTTCCCCTTCCCCCCCACCTTCGCGTCAGGTGTGTGCGGGGACCACGTAAGGGCGGACCGCATGGTGCTGGGGAGGGAAAGCTTCTTCTGAGGCCCACCATGCTTGTTCAAAACATCACCGCCATTTCCTCTCTCTCCTCTCTCTCTCTCTCTCTCTCTCTCTCTCTCTCTCTCTCTCTCTCTCTCTCTCTCTCTCTCTCTCTCTCTCTCTCTCTGTCTCTCTCTCTGTCCCCTGCATCCTCTTCCCTCCGTGCCCCCCCCTCCCCTCAGTGCACTTCAGGTGTGCGGGGACCACATGAGGGCGGACCACATGGTGCTGGGGAAAGCTTCTTTTGAGGCATCTCACAACATGAGGTGATTTTTGAGGTGATTTTTGAGGCGCCTCAAAAATCACCGCATAGTGCTGGGGAAAGCTTCGTTTGGGGAACCTCCTCTTTGTGGAAAACATCCCCGCCATTTCCTCTCTCTCTATGTGTCCCTCCCCAGCATCCTCTTCCCTCCGCCGTGCCCCCCTTCCCTCAGTCCACTGCAGGTGTGTGAGGACTGTGTGCCAGCGGACCGCATGGTGCTGCGCAAGCTTGCTGATAATATCCCCGCCCTTTCTCCTCCATTCCCACCCACCCACACCCCCCATTTCCTTCCCCCATTCTCCTCCCCCATCCTTCCATCCTTCCCCTCCCCCTGCAATCCCTCTCCCCTGCCCCCGCAAACCCCCTCCCTGCAAACCCTCTCCCCGCAAACCCCTCCCCACCAGGTGTGTGAGGACCGGGTACCAGCAGACCGCATGGTGCTGCGCAAGCTGGTTTTGAAACGTCTCCCCCCTCCCCTCCTCCCCTTTCCCCTCCATGCCTCCTTCCCCTCCCCGCCCTCCCAGGTGTGTGAGGACCGGGTACCAGCAGACCGCATGGTGCTGCGCAAGCTGGCGCAGGACATGCGCGACTGGCCGCGCCTACGGGTGAGAAGCCACGAGGGGCGGGCGGGGATTAGAGGAGAAGAGGGGAAGAGAAGAGGGGATCAGTGGAAGAGGGACTGAGGAAGAGGGGATTGGGGATGATGGGAATGAAGGGGGGATACGGAGTGATGGCTCAGGACATGCGCGAATGGCGGCCCTTACATTTGAGTGAGGCGAGGGGACGAAGGGATATGGGAGTTGTGGAAGGGTTAAGAAGCGATGGGGCGGTCAAAGGGTGATGGGGTTCATGAGGGGAGATGGGTCTAACAAAAAGGTGAGGTTTAAGACGGATAAATTTCCTTTGTTCACTCCCACGCTTCTCCCCCAACCCTCTTCTCCACCCTCACCTGATCCCACCCCCCCACGCCTCGCTCTCACCCGCCTGCCCAACAACCTCTCGCCCACCCGTGTCCCTCACCCTGCTTCCCCGCACGCACCCTTCCCTCACCCTGCTTCCCCGCATGCACCCTTCCTCACCCTGCTTCCCCGCACGCACCCTTCCCTCACCACTCCCCACATGCCTTTCCCTCACACTCCACCCCCATTCCTCTCCTTTCCGCGCCCTGCCCCTGCCAGGCTCCTAAGGAGGCAGTGGGATCAGGTGGCCAACTTTACTTAAGTCCCCTCTCTCCCACACCCCTCCCTTACGCCACTCCCTAACCCCTTTCTCCTACAGCCCCCCACCCCTCGTCTCCCTCACATCTCCCCCCCTCCCCACCCTGCTCCGGTCAGGAGGAGTCAGCCTCCAAAGAGGTAGTAGGGCCAGGTGGCCAGCGCAGTTCCTCTACACTTTCCTCTCTCCCATCCGTCTCTCCAACCCCTCTCTCTCTTCTCTCTCCCACAACTCTACTGCATTTCTCTCTTACATCTTTCTCCCCCACCCTTCACCCCCACGCCTTCCCCCCATCACTCTCGCCACGCCTCTCCTCGGCCTCCTCTCTCCTCTCCCTCTCTCTTCCCTCTATGTCAGGAGGAACCAGCTCTCGAGGAGGCAGTGGGGCGAGACGGTGAGCGCTTCGGATAAAAAATCAGGCTGGCGCATCCTGGACTCGGGTGACGCGGCAATATCAACTGTGGAAGTCGTCTTCCTCACCCCACCCCACCCTACTCCATCCCACCCCACACCTCACCCACCCTGATAGCCCGCTTCATTAGTGTTCTTTGTGCAGCTTCTTCACCACTTTCAGGTTTGTTAGGACACGTGCATTCTTGATTAGCTAGCGTTTTCATGCATGCTTGCGACGCCTTTCATTCCCTAACACAAACTTGAGTTTCAACCTTTTGAAGGGCGTGAAACTCATCATTTTCACAACATTTCCCCTTTCAGTTGTGAAAATATTAAGTATCGCAGCCTTCAAAAAGTCGTAACTCGAGCTTGTGTTAGGGAATGAAAGTCGTCGCGAGCATGCGCGAGAACGCTAGCTAATCAAGAATGCGCGTGTTCTAGCGAAACCTGAAAGTGGCGGAGAAGTTGCATAAATAACACTAATGAAACGACAAATAGTGGGTTAGCAGACTGGGTGGGGTTGGATGGGGTGAGGAAGACGGCATCCACAGCTGATGTTGCCGCGTCGCCCGGGCCTAGGATGAGGCAGCCTCCACATTCCTCTCTCCCACCCGTCTCTCCCACACCTCTCTTCCTCCTCTCTCTTACACCTCTCTTACACCTCTCTCCCTCCTCTCTCCCTCCTCTCTCCCTCCTCTCTCTCACACCTCTCTCCCGCTTCTCTCCCACACCTCTACCACATTCCTCTCCCGCATCTTTCTCCCCCACCCCTCACCCCCACGCCACCCCCCCAACGCTCTCCTCCAAGCCTCTCCTTGACCCCCCTCTCTCTTCCCCCTCTCTGACAGGAGGAGCCAGGCTGCGAGGAGGCAGTGGGGTCAGGCGGCCAGCACACGTCCCTGCTCCCTAACACCCCTCTCTTATGCCTTTCGCTGACCCCTCTCACCTATCCCCCCACCCGTCTCGCTTCCCCACCTCTCTTTCCCCCCACCCTGCCCTGCCCCGCACAGGAGGAGCCAGCCCCCAAGGAGGCAGTGGGATTCGGAGGCCAGCGCACACCTCTCTCCCCCACACCCCTCCCTAATGCCTCACGTTGCACCCTCTCTCTCTCTCCTCCCCTCACAACCCCCCACCCCCCACACCTCTCTCTCGCTGCACCCTTCCCCTGCCAGGAGGAGCCAGCCCCCGAGGAGGCAGTGGGGGCAGGCGGGCAGCGCACGTCCCCCTACGCACAGATCACCGACGTGGGGCTGCAGGGCGGCGCCCAGGCCAATCGCCCTCCCGCCGCCTACTCAGCGTCCGCCACGTCAGCATCCGCCACGTCAGCAGGCGGGTCGACTGCGAGCCAGTGGGATGCGGTGGTGGAGCGAGTTGAGAAGGCGGCAGAGAAGCAGGCAGAGGAGGAGAAGGACCTCAGCAGCAAAGTGCCCCCCTGGGTGGTGCGCGCTCCCTCTGCTCTCTCTATCACACACGCGCACACATACACACTCTTGCGCGCGCACACACACACACACACACACACAGACACACACACACACACACTCACACACACACACACACACACACACACACACACACACACACACACATACACACACACACACACACACACCCACACCCACTGCCCTTCACCCCTGCTCTCCCCTCTTCCCCCTACCTTGCACAAATGTGTTTTGAATGCTTCTCTGCTTTAGGCTTGTCACTGTGCCCATCATCCTGCCCCGTTCAAGCCTTGGCTGTCACTCTCACTCTGAACAGCGGCACGGCTCGCTGTGTCTTCACCATTCATGTCTCACTGCTGATTGCAACAACCGCCTGTCAAATTAACACCTCCGCCACTTCCCGATTTTGAGATGCAGTTCTTCTCTTCACCGCCATGCACCATGCTCCATCCTCCCCATGGCATGGGGCATGTGCAGGGCTACGGTGTGCTGTGCGGCATCAGCATCATTCCCATCATCATCCCCCACTCTTTTCCAATTCTAATGTACACGCCTTCTCTGCTCTTTCATGTGTCGCGTTATGCGTACCATCCACCATGTACCAACTGCCACATGGCATGAGGCATGTGCAGGGCTACAGTGTGCTGTACGGCATCAGCATCGTTCCCATCATCATCGGTGTCATTGTCGTCGTCATCCTCTTCCTCAACTCGCTGCAATAGGCCCGCCTTCCCTCCTCACCCGTAGTCTACATCAGCACTAGTAATGAACCGGCTGCAAGTAGCACAAGGGGGGAAATTACTATACTAACTACCATAGGAAGCCGAAAGCAAAACAAAGAGGGAATACTTTTACGGTATGTACATCTGTACTCATGTTCGTTAGAATTTCAGCATACTCTCCGTATACCACGTTTTGGCTTCGTTTGAAGAGAACCTTAAAAAGCTTTGTCAAACCCGATCACCTTTCTTTAATCGCACTGCAACGCATTCTGTCTGGAGAACTTGAAAAACCCCACGTCTCTCTCTGAGGCCGCGGGAACTAAGGTCATGCTGAGAGAAGTACTGTATCTGTGTGAACTTACACAGTTGCAAGAAAAAACGGTTAGTTTAATGAGGTTAGCATTTATACAGGTAAACAAAGCAACATGCCAATCCACAACCTACTTACAGTACAGTCATATCCATTGTTAAGCTCCATAAACTTGTCAGTACTGCGGCGGTACTTCTTAACTATCAACATGCCACATGTGTCTCCGCGCTTCACACTGTACGTTCTCTTGGTCGAACATGAAATGCCGGAGAGTGGCCGGGCGTCAACAGCAGCCACACAAACCTGTGAGACACAGACAGACACACAGACAGACACACAGACAGACACACAGACAGTCGCTTGGTCGAACATGAAATGCCGGAGAGTGGCCGGGCGTCAACAGCAGCCACACAAACCTGTGAGACACAGACAGACACACAGACAGACACACAGACAGACACACAGACAGTCGCTTGGTCGAACATGAAATGCCGGAGAGTGGCCGGGCGTCAACAGCAGCCACGCAAACCTGTGAGTCAACCATCAGTTGGAACAGGATGGAAGGGAAAGAAAAATACCCGCATAAGATAACCTTTATACATACGTACACCTAGACAGACACAGAAAAACACATATGGACACACAGACAGACGGACGGACGGACGGACACACTCACGGACACTCGCACGCACACGCACACATATATTCATACACGTGGGATTATGCATGTAGGGCCATGCATGTGGGGCCATGCATGTGGGGCCATGCATGTGGGGCCATGCATGTGGGGCCATGCATGTGGGGCCATGCATGTGGGGCCATGCATGTGGAGCCATGCATACGAGAGGTGTTATGTGCATGTGGGTGTTATGTGCACATGCATAGACCTGTACTCCCCTTACACACAACATTGCCCTGCAGGGGACTGTTCAGCAGCAGGGCAGCACACAGGAACCCGGGAATCATCTGGAAGGAGCGCGTGGGAGAGAGAGGTGATGCCGAACGGACACTCATTCCCCTCTTCCTCCCCTTCCCTTCACCCATCCCTCATCCCCTTTCCTTCTCCACTACCCATCCCCCCACCCGCCACGCACCTCACACACAAGCCGTCCAACTCACCCTATTCATCATATTGCCGTGCAGGGGGCTGTATGGCAGCAGCGTGTTTCCCACCTCCTCACCCCACAACCCACACACAGGCCCCCTCCTCAACCCCCACCCTACACACACAGAGGCCATGCAACCCAGCTCACCCTACTCATAACATTCCCCCGCAGGGGGCTGTACGGCAGCAAGGAGTCGCACGAGAGCCCGGGGTTCATCTGAAAGAAGCGCGTGGGGGAGGCGATGCCAAACGCCCGCCACAGCTGCTGGCAGGACTGCGGGCCCTGGAGCACCTTCACGAGCGCGCCCTGGTATATGTAGTCGACTAGCAGAGCGGGTGGTTGAGGGCTTGGAGGTGGCGTGGCTGGGGTTGTGGTGATGGCTGGGGTGAGTTGGACAGAGACTTGGCATGCCACGCGGGTTTTTTCCAAGTCTAGCCACGTCCGGTTGAAGCCTACACAGAGGAGCTGGGAAGGAGGGAGAAGGGGGGAGAGGATGTGTGAATACATGCCCATATTTGTGAATTTTGAGTTCTGACTTGGCATGCTACGCAGGTTTTCGTCAACTCTAGCCACGTCTGGTTTAAGTCTACACAGAGCAGCTGTGGGGGATGGAGGGAGGAGAGAGAGAGGAGAAGAGGGGAGGAGGGAGGAGGACCAGGGAGAAAGGAGGGAGGAGGGAGGAGGGTGAAGAGAGGAGGGAGGAGGAGGGGGGAGAGAGGAGGATGGAGGAGGAGGGGGGAAAGAGGAGGAGGGAGGAGGAGGGGGAGAGAGGAGGGGGGAGAGGAATGAGTGAATACACGCGCATTTTGGTGGACTTCAAGGTCTGAGATGAATAGAAGCCTGAATAACTCTGTGAAGTGAGTTTTTGAGAATTGTCAACAACTCCCTGCAACGTCAATAACTGTGAATTGTGATGCGATGCGATGCGAGGTGATGAAGTGCGATGCGACATGATGAGGTGCAATCATGCGATATGACGCTGTATGTGATGTGATGTGATGTGATGTGATGTGATGTGATGTGATGTGATGTGATGTGATGTGATGTGACGTGATGTGATGTGATGTGATGTGACGTGACGTGACGTGACGTGACGTGACGTGATGTGAAGTGATGTGATGTGACGTGATGTGAAGTGATGTGATGTGACGTGATGTGATGTGACGTGACGTGACGTGACGTGATGTGATGTGATGTGATGTGACGTGATGTGAGGCATGAGCAAATGCCAAAACGAGTAATACTCGGCTCGTTTTCCGCCGACTCGTTTTGAAAACGAGTCGAGTCGAGTATTACTCGTACGAGTAATTTTACCCCTAGGGCCGACTCGTTACTCGTTGAAAAAAAGTAAGTAATGCTCGACTCGTTTTTGACATTTCGAAATTTTCTTGTTTTTTGTAGGTACTTGTACTCAGGCCGTGTTTTGGTGACACTGGCTCCTCATTGCAGCAACATCCATCATCTGCAACCACCCATCCACTTCACGAAAATGAGAAACCAGAAATGGCCTTAGTGCGGCCCATTGATCGCCGATGTCACTGATTGAGTGTTATTGGTAACCTCACTACCGGAAATGGGGCTAGCTGGATAAATTTACCGCTGACACTACGGTTTAAATAAATTAAGGGTCATGACACATCACGCTAAGGTATACGCGCACATTGGCGTGCGCGAGTTGGAGAGGAGTATAGAATACTTAAAAACGGAAGCTTGTGTCTCGCAGATCGAGTAGGAGGAACTATATCAATCGAGGGAAAACTGATCCGTGAACACAACTTGTGTTGGCAAATCGAGGGGGAAACAGATCTGCAAACACAAATTTCACAACCCACCCCCACCCCCCCCAACCCCCCGCCCCCCCTCCTCGTCCGTACTCGAAATCGAGTAATCGGCGAGTACCGAGGGTACTTGTTCTCGCACGAGTACTCGTTTTTTCCCGAGTACTCGTTTTTTCCCGAGTACTCGTTTTACCCTAAATTACTCGTTACTCGATTTCGAAAACGAGTAAATAGCGAGTACTCGATTAAAAACGAGTAATACTCGACTCGCCTAAACCGAGTAATTTCTCGGAAACTGCAGACTCGTTACTCGCCCAAAACGAGTTACGAAAACGAGTCGAGTAAAATACTTGACTCGTTGCTCTGATGTGATGTGATGTGACGTGATGTGATGTGATGTGATATGTGATGTGATATGATGCGATGCAAGAACTTGGACAAAGCAATAGAGCCCATCTTGGGCTTTAGTGATTGATCCGCACCTGCACTTATTAGCACCTGCACTTATCCGCACCTGCACTTATTAGCACCTGCACTTATTAGCACCTGCATTTATCCGCACCTGCACTTATTAGCAACTGCACTTATTAGCATCTGCAGCAACCACCTGGCCAGGCCGGGGCCCATCAGAGCATCTATGGGCGGGTTTAGGGTTATAGAGGGCCCCTCATCTGCACTCATCTCCACTCATCTGCAGCACCCACCAAGCCGGGTCGGGCCCCATCAGGGCAGCCGAGGGCGGAGTTGAGCGGCTGTCAGAGTATTTGCTAACACCTGCACTCATTTGCACCCATCTGCACCCCTCTGCACCTGCAGCACCCACCTGGCCGGGCCGGGGCCCATCAGAGCAGCTGAGGGCGGGGTTGAGCGGCTGAATGCGAGTGGAGAAGAGGGCGTTGAGGGAGTCACATGTGTCACCCTGCAACCTCACATGTCAGGTTGGGTTTAAAAGGGAGTGGGAAGAGAATGCGTATTGGGAGGATCGAGTTGAGCGGCTGTATGCGAGTGGAGAAGAGGGCGTTGAGGGAGTCACACGTGTCACCCTGCAGACATAGGAGGGAGTGGGAAGCAAAAGCGTGGTTGTTGAGTTGAGAGAATCAGGTTGAGCGGCTGTATGCGCGTGAAGAAGAGGGCGTTGAGGGAGTCACACGTGGAAACGAGGATGTAAGTGGAGTAACACGAGTCAGTGTAAGCGGAGTGGCGCTCCTCCTTTGGGGGTGGTGGGGGTGGTTGGGGGTGGTTGGGGGTGGTGGGGGTGGTGGGGGTGGTTGGGGGTGGTTGGGGGTGGTGGGGGTGTTTCTTTTGGAAACGAGGATGTAAGTGGAAACGAGGATGTAAGTGAGGGGAGGTCAGGTTTAGAAGGGAGGTCAGGTTTAGAAGGGAGGTCAGGTTTAGAAGGGAGGTCAGGTTTAGAAGGGAGGTCAGGTTTAGAAGGGAGGTCAGGTTTAGAAGGGAGGTCAGGTTTAGAAGGGAGGTCAGGTTTAGAAGGGAGGTCAGGTTTAGAAGGGAGGTCAGGTTTAGAAGGGAGGTCAGGTTTAGAAGGGAGGTCAGGTTTAGAAGGGAGGTCAGGTTTAGAAGGGAGGTCAGGTTTAGAAGGGAGGTCAGGTTTAGAAGGGAGGTCAGGTTTAGAAGGGAGGTCAGGTTTAGAAGGGAGGTCAGGTTTAGAAGGGAGGTCAGGTTTAGAAGGGAGGTCAGGTTTAGAAGGGAGGTCAGGTTTAGAAGGGAGGTCAGGTTTAGAAGGGAGGTCAGGCTTAGAAGGGAGGTCAGGTTTAGAAGGGAGGTCAGGTTTAGAAGGGAGGTCAGGTTTAGAAGGGAGGTCAGGTTTAGAAGGGAGGTCAGGTTTAGAAGGGAGGTCAGGCTTAGAAGGGAGGTCAGGTTTAGAAGGGAGGTCAGGCTTAGAAGGGAGGTCAGGTTTAGAAGGGAGGTCAGGTTTAGAAGGGAGGTCAGGTTTAGAAGGGAGGTCAGGTTTAGAAGGGAGGTCAGGTTTAGAAGGGAGGTCAGGTTTAGAAGGGAGGTCAGGTTTAGAAGGGAGGTCAGGTTTAGAAGGGAGGTCAGGTTTAGAAGGGAGGTCAGGCTTAGAAGGGAGGTCAGGTTTAGAAGGGAGGTCAGGTTTAGAAGGGAGGTCAGGTTTAGAAGGGAGGTCAGGTTTAGAAGGGAGGTCAGGTTTAGAAGGGAGGTCAGGCTTAGAAGGGAGGTCAGGTTTAGAAGGGAGGTCAGGCTTAGAAGGGAGTGGGAAGAGAATGCGCGGCTAATGGGGAAACGGATTAAAACGGAGTTAAGCAGGGCTGGAGTCAAATCAGCCGCATTCAGGGCATTGATGGAGTCAATGCCGCATTCAGCCGCATTCAGGGCATTGATGGAGTCAATGCCGCATTCAGCCGCATTCAGGGCATTGATGGAGTCAATGCCGCATTCAGCCGCATTCAGGGCATTGATGGAGTCAATGCCGCATTCAGCCGCATTCAGGGCATTGATGGAGTCAATGCCGCATTCAGCCGCATTCAGGGCATTGATGGAGTCAATGCCGCATTCAGCCGCATTCAGGGCATTGATGGAGTCAATGCCGCATTCAGCCGCATTCAGGGCATTGATGGAGTCAATGCCGCATTCAGCCGCATTCAGGGCATTGATGGAGTCAATGCCGCATTCAGCCGCATTCAGGGCATTGATGGAGTCAATGCCGCATTCAGCCGCATTCAGGGCATTGATGGAGTCAATGCCGCATTCAGCCGCATTCAGGGCATTGATGGAGTCAATGCCGCATTCAGCCGCATTCAGGGCATTGATGGAGTCAATGCCGCATTCAGCCGCATTCAGGGCATTGATGGAGTCAATGCCGCATTCAGCCGCATTCAGGGCATTGATGGAGTCAATGCCGCATTCAGCCGCATTCAGGGCATTGATGGAGTCAATGCCGCATTCAGCCGCATTCAGGGCATTGATGGAGTCAATGCCGCATTCAGCCGCATTCAGGGCATTGATGGAGTCAATGCCGCATTCAGCCGCATTCAGGGCATTGATGGAGTCAATGCCGCATTCAGCCGCATTCAGGGCATTGATGGAGTCAATGCCGCATTCAGCCGCATTCAGGGCATTGATGGAGTCAATGCCGCATTCAGCCGCATTCAGGGCATTGATGGAGTCAATGCCGCATTCAGCCGCATTCAGGGCATTGATGGAGTCAATGCCGCATTCAGCCGCATTCAGGGCATTGATGGAGTCAATGCCGCATTCAGCCGCATTCAGGGCATTGATGGAGTCAATGCCGCATTCAGCCGCATTCAGGGCATTGATGGAGTCAATGCCGCATTCAGCCGCATTCAGGGCATTGATGGAGTCAATGCCGCATTCAGCCGCATTCAGGGCATTGATGGAGTCAATGCCGCATTCAGCCGCATTCAGGGCATTGATGGAGTCAATGCCGCATTCAGCCGCATTCAGGGCATTGATGGAGTCAATGCCGCATTCAGCCGCATTCAGGGCATTGATGGAGTCAATGCCGCATTCAGCCGCATTCAGGGCATTGATGGAGTCAATGCCGCATTCAGCCGCATTCAGGGCATTGATGGAGTCAATGCCGCATTCAGCCGCATTCAGGGCATTGATGGAGTCAATGCCGCATTCAGCCGCATTCAGGGCATTGATGGAGTCAATGCCGCATTCAGCCGCATTCAGGGCATTGATGGAGTCAATGCCGCATTCAGCCGCATTCAGGGCATTGATGGAGTCAATGCCGCATTCAGCCGCATTCAGGGCATTGATGGAGTCAATGCCGCATTCAGCCGCATTCAGGGCATTGATGGAGTCAATGCCGCATTCAGCCGCATTCAGGGCATTGATGGAGTCAATGCCGCATTCAGCCGCATTCAGGGCATTGATGGAGTCAATGCCGCATTCAGCCGCATTCAGGGCATTGATGGAGTCAATGCCGCATTCAGCCGCATTCAGGGCATTGATGGAGTCAATGCCGCATTCAGCCGCATTCAGGGCATTGATGGAGTCAATGCCGCATTCAGCCGCATTCAGGGCATTGATGGAGTCAATGCCGCATTCAGCCGCATTCAGGGCATTGATGGAGTCAATGCCGCATTCAGCCGCATTCAGGGCATTGATGGAGTCAATGCCGCATTCAGCCGCATTCAGGGCATTGATGGAGTCAATGCCGCATTCAGCCGCATTCAGGGCATTGATGGAGTCAATGCCGCATTCAGCCGCATTCAGGGCATTGATGGAGTCAATGCCGCATTCAGCCGCATTCAGGGCATTGATGGAGTCAATGCCGCATTCAGCCGCATTCAGGGCATTGATGGAGTCAATGCCGCATTCAGCCGCATTCAGGGCATTGATGGAGTCAATGCCGCATTCAGCCGCATTCAGGGCATTGATGGAGTCAATGCCGCATTCAGCCGCATTCAGGGCATTGATGGAGTCAATGCCGCATTCAGCCGCATTCAGGGCATTGATGGAGTCAATGCCGCATTCAGCCGCATTCAGGGCATTGATGGAGTCAATGCCGCATTCAGCCGCATTCAGGGCATTGATGGAGTCAATGCCGCATTCAGCCGCATTCAGGGCATTGATGGAGTCAATGCCGCATTCAGCCGCATTCAGGGCATTGATGGAGTCAATGCCGCATTCAGCCGCATTCAGGGCATTGATGGAGTCAATGCCGCATTCAGCCGCATTCAGGGCATTGATGGAGTCAATGCCGCATTCAGCCGCATTCAGGGCATTGATGGAGTCAATGCCGCATTCAGCCGCATTCAGGGCATTGATGGAGTCAATGCCGCATTCAGCCGCATTCAGGGCATTGATGGAGTCAATGCCGCATTCAGCCGCATTCAGGGCATTGATGGAGTCAATGCCGCATTCAGCCGCATTCAGGGCATTGATGGAGTCAATGCCGCATTCAGCCGCATTCAGGGCATTGATGGAGTCAATGCCGCATTCAGCCGCATTCAGGGCATTGATGGAGTCAATGCCGCATTCAGCCGCATTCAGGGCATTGATGGAGTCAATGCCGCATTCAGCCGCATTCAGGGCATTGATGGAGTCAATGCCGCATTCAGCCGCATTCAGGGCATTGATGGAGTCAATGCCGCATTCAGCCGCATTCAGGGCATTGATGGAGTCAATGCCGCATTCAGCCGCATTCAGGGCATTGATGGAGTCAATGCCGCATTCAGCCGCATTCAGGGCATTGATGGAGTCAATGCCGCATTCAGCCGCATTCAGGGCATTGATGGAGTCAATGCCGCATTCAGCCGCATTCAGGGCATTGATGGAGTCAATGCCGCATTCAGCCGCATTCAGGGCATTGATGGAGTCAATGCCGCATTCAGCCGCATTCAGGGCATTGATGGAGTCAATGCCGCATTCAGCCGCATTCAGGGCATTGATGGAGTCAATGCCGCATTCAGCCGCATTCAGGGCATTGATGGAGTCAATGCCGCATTCAGCCGCATTCAGGGCATTGATGGAGTCAATGCCGCATTCAGCCGCATTCAGGGCATTGATGGAGTCAATGCCGCATTCAGCCGCATTCAGGGCATTGATGGAGTCAATGCCGCATTCAGCCGCATTCAGGGCATTGATGGAGTCAATGCCGCATTCAGCCGCATTCAGGGCATTGATGGAGTCAATGCCGCATTCAGCCGCATTCAGGGCATTGATGGAGTCAATGCCGCATTCAGCCGCATTCAGGGCATTGATGGAGTCAATGCCGCATTCAGCCGCATTCAGGGCATTGATGGAGTCAATGCCGCATTCAGCCGCATTCAGGGCATTGATGGAGTCAATGCCGCATTCAGCCGCATTCAGGGCATTGATGGAGTCAATGCCGCATTCAGCCGCATTCAGGGCATTGATGGAGTCAATGCCGCATTCAGCCGCATTCAGGGCATTGATGGAGTCAATGCCGCATTCAGCCGCATTCAGGGCATTGATGGAGTCAATGCCGCATTCAGCCGCATTCAGGGCATTGATGGAGTCAATGCCGCATTCAGCCGCATTCAGGGCATTGATGGAGTCAATGCCGCATTCAGCCGCATTCAGGGCATTGATGGAGTCAATGCCGCATTCAGCCGCATTCAGGGCATTGATGGAGTCAATGCCGCATTCAGCCGCATTCAGGGCATTGATGGAGTCAATGCCGCATTCAGCCGCATTCAGGGCATTGATGGAGTCAATGCCGCATTCAGCCGCATTCAGGGCATTGATGGAGTCAATGCCGCATTCAGCCGCATTCAGGGCATTGATGGAGTCAATGCCGCATTCAGCCGCATTCAGGGCATTGATGGAGTCAATGCCGCATTCAGCCGCATTCAGGGCATTGATGGAGTCAATGCCGCATTCAGCCGCATTCAGGGCATTGATGGAGTCAATGCCGCATTCAGCCGCATTCAGGGCATTGATGGAGTCAATGCCGCATTCAGCCGCATTCAGGGCATTGATGGAGTCAATGCCGCATTCAGCCGCATTCAGGGCATTGATGGAGTCAATGCCGCATTCAGCCGCATTCAGGGCATTGATGGAGTCAATGCCGCATTCAGCCGCATTCAGGGCATTGATGGAGTCAATGCCGCATTCAGCCGCATTCAGGGCATTGATGGAGTCAATGCCGCATTCAGCCGCATTCAGGGCATTGATGGAGTCAATGCCGCATTCAGCCGCATTCAGGGCATTGATGGAGTCAATGCCGCATTCAGCCGCATTCAGGGCATTGATGGAGTCAATGCCGCATTCAGCCGCATTCAGGGCATTGATGGAGTCAATGCCGCATTCAGCCGCATTCAGGGCATTGATGGAGTCAATGCCGCATTCAGCCGCATTCAGGGCATTGATGGAGTCAATGCCGCATTCAGCCGCATTCAGGGCATTGATGGAGTCAATGCCGCATTCAGCCGCATTCAGGGCATTGATGGAGTCAATGCCGCATTCAGCCGCATTCAGGGCATTGATGGAGTCAATGCCGCATTCAGCCGCATTCAGGGCATTGATGGAGTCAATGCCGCATTCAGCCGCATTCAGGGCATTGATGGAGTCAATGCCGCATTCAGCCGCATTCAGGGCATTGATGGAGTCAATGCCGCATTCAGCCGCATTCAGGGCATTGATGGAGTCAATGCCGCATTCAGCCGCATTCAGGGCATTGATGGAGTCAATGCCGCATTCAGCCGCATTCAGGGCATTGATGGAGTCAATGCCGCATTCAGCCGCATTCAGGGCATTGATGGAGTCAATGCCGCATTCAGCCGCATTCAGGGCATTGATGGAGTCAATGCCGCATTCAGCCGCATTCAGGGCATTGATGGAGTCAATGCCGCATTCAGCCGCATTCAGGGCATTGATGGAGTCAATGCCGCATTCAGCCGCATTCAGGGCATTGATGGAGTCAATGCCGCATTCAGCCGCATTCAGGGCATTGATGGAGTCAATGCCGCATTCAGCCGCATTCAGGGCATTGATGGAGTCAATGCCGCATTCAGCCGCATTCAGGGCATTGATGGAGTCAATGCCGCATTCAGCCGCATTCAGGGCATTGATGGAGTCAATGCCGCATTCAGCCGCATTCAGGGCATTGATGGAGTCAATGCCGCATTCAGCCGCATTCAGGGCATTGATGGAGTCAATGCCGCATTCAGCCGCATTCAGGGCATTGATGGAGTCAATGCCGCATTCAGCCGCATTCAGGGCATTGATGGAGTCAATGCCGCATTCAGCCGCATTCAGGGCATTGATGGAGTCAATGCCGCATTCAGCCGCATTCAGGGCATTGATGGAGTCAATGCCGCATTCAGCCGCATTCAGGGCATTGATGGAGTCAATGCCGCATTCAGCCGCATTCAGGGCATTGATGGAGTCAATGCCGCATTCAGCCGCATTCAGGGCATTGATGGAGTCAATGCCGCATTCAGCCGCATTCAGGGCATTGATGGAGTCAATGCCGCATTCAGCCGCATTCAGGGCATTGATGGAGTCAATGCCGCATTCAGCCGCATTCAGGGCATTGATGGAGTCAATGCCGCATTCAGCCGCATTCAGGGCATTGATGGAGTCAATGCCGCATTCAGCCGCATTCAGGGCATTGATGGAGTCAATGCCGCATTCAGCCGCATTCAGGGCATTGATGGAGTCAATGCCGCATTCAGCCGCATTCAGGGCATTGATGGAGTCAATGCCGCATTCAGCCGCATTCAGGGCATTGATGGAGTCAATGCCGCATTCAGCCGCATTCAGGGCATTGATGGAGTCAATGCCGCATTCAGCCGCATTCAGGGCATTGATGGAGTCAATGCCGCATTCAGCCGCATTCAGGGCATTGATGGAGTCAATGCCGCATTCAGCCGCATTCAGGGCATTGATGGAGTCAATGCCGCATTCAGCCGCATTCAGGGCATTGATGGAGTCAATGCCGCATTCAGCCGCATTCAGGGCATTGATGGAGTCAATGCCGCATTCAGCCGCATTCAGGGCATTGATGGAGTCAATGCCGCATTCAGCCGCATTCAGGGCATTGATGGAGTCAATGCCGCATTCAGCCGCATTCAGGGCATTGATGGAGTCAATGCCGCATTCAGCCGCATTCAGGGCATTGATGGAGTCAATGCCGCATTCAGCCGCATTCAGGGCATTGATGGAGTCAATGCCGCATTCAGCCGCATTCAGGGCATTGATGGAGTCAATGCCGCATTCAGCCGCATTCAGGGCATTGATGGAGTCAATGCCGCATTCAGCCGCATTCAGGGCATTGATGGAGTCAATGCCGCATTCAGCCGCATTCAGGGCATTGATGGAGTCAATGCCGCATTCAGCCGCATTCAGGGCATTGATGGAGTCAATGCCGCATTCAGCCGCATTCAGGGCATTGATGGAGTCAATGCCGCATTCAGCCGCATTCAGGGCATTGATGGAGTCAATGCCGCATTCAGCCGCATTCAGGGCATTGATGGAGTCAATGCCGCATTCAGCCGCATTCAGGGCATTGATGGAGTCAATGCCGCATTCAGCCGCATTCAGGGCATTGATGGAGTCAATGCCGCATTCAGCCGCATTCAGGGCATTGATGGAGTCAATGCCGCATTCAGCCGCATTCAGGGCATTGATGGAGTCAATGCCGCATTCAGCCGCATTCAGGGCATTGATGGAGTCAATGCCGCATTCAGCCGCATTCAGGGCATTGATGGAGTCAATGCCGCATTCAGCCGCATTCAGGGCATTGATGGAGTCAATGCCGCATTCAGCCGCATTCAGGGCATTGATGGAGTCAATGCCGCATTCAGCCGCATTCAGGGCATTGATGGAGTCAATGCCGCATTCAGCCGCATTCAGGGCATTGATGGAGTCAATGCCGCATTCAGCCGCATTCAGGGCATTGATGGAGTCAATGCCGCATTCAGCCGCATTCAGGGCATTGATGGAGTCAATGCCGCATTCAGCCGCATTCAGGGCATTGATGGAGTCAATGCCGCATTCAGCCGCATTCAGGGCATTGATGGAGTCAATGCCGCATTCAGCCGCATTCAGGGCATTGATGGAGTCAATGCCGCATTCAGCCGCATTCAGGGCATTGATGGAGTCAATGCCGCATTCAGCCGCATTCAGGGCATTGATGGAGTCAATGCCGCATTCAGCCGCATTCAGGGCATTGATGGAGTCAATGCCGCATTCAGCCGCATTCAGGGCATTGATGGAGTCAATGCCGCATTCAGCCGCATTCAGGGCATTGATGGAGTCAATGCCGCATTCAGCCGCATTCAGGGCATTGATGGAGTCAATGCCGCATTCAGCCGCATTCAGGGCATTGATGGAGTCAATGCCGCATTCAGCCGCATTCAGGGCATTGATGGAGTCAATGCCGCATTCAGCCGCATTCAGGGCATTGATGGAGTCAATGCCGCATTCAGCCGCATTCAGGGCATTGATGGAGTCAATGCCGCATTCAGCCGCATTCAGGGCATTGATGGAGTCAATGCCGCATTCAGCCGCATTCAGGGCATTGATGGAGTCAATGCCGCATTCAGCCGCATTCAGGGCATTGATGGAGTCAATGCCGCATTCAGCCGCATTCAGGGCATTGATGGAGTCAATGCCGCATTCAGCCGCATTCAGGGCATTGATGGAGTCAATGCCGCATTCAGCCGCATTCAGGGCATTGATGGAGTCAATGCCGCATTCAGCCGCATTCAGGGCATTGATGGAGTCAATGCCGCATTCAGCCGCATTCAGGGCATTGATGGAGTCAATGCCGCATTCAGCCGCATTCAGGGCATTGATGGAGTCAATGCCGCATTCAGCCGCATTCAGGGCATTGATGGAGTCAATGCCGCATTCAGCCGCATTCAGGGCATTGATGGAGTCAATGCCGCATTCAGCCGCATTCAGGGCATTGATGGAGTCAATGCCGCATTCAGCCGCATTCAGGGCATTGATGGAGTCAATGCCGCATTCAGCCGCATTCAGGGCATTGATGGAGTCAATGCCGCATTCAGCCGCATTCAGGGCATTGATGGAGTCAATGCCGCATTCAGCCGCATTCAGGGCATTGATGGAGTCAATGCCGCATTCAGCCGCATTCAGGGCATTGATGGAGTCAATGCCGCATTCAGCCGCATTCAGGGCATTGATGGAGTCAATGCCGCATTCAGCCGCATTCAGGGCATTGATGGAGTCAATGCCGCATTCAGCCGCATTCAGGGCATTGATGGAGTCAATGCCGCATTCAGCCGCATTCAGGGCATTGATGGAGTCAATGCCGCATTCAGCCGCATTCAGGGCATTGATGGAGTCAATGCCGCATTCAGCCGCATTCAGGGCATTGATGGAGTCAATGCCGCATTCAGCCGCATTCAGGGCATTGATGGAGTCAATGCCGCATTCAGCCGCATTCAGGGCATTGATGGAGTCAATGCCGCATTCAGCCGCATTCAGGGCATTGATGGAGTCAATGCCGCATTCAGCCGCATTCAGGGCATTGATGGAGTCAATGCCGCATTCAGCCGCATTCAGGGCATTGATGGAGTCAATGCCGCATTCAGCCGCATTCAGGGCATTGATGGAGTCAATGCCGCATTCAGCCGCATTCAGGGCATTGATGGAGTCAATGCCGCATTCAGCCGCATTCAGGGCATTGATGGAGTCAATGCCGCATTCAGCCGCATTCAGGGCATTGATGGAGTCAATGCCGCATTCAGCCGCATTCAGGGCATTGATGGAGTCAATGCCGCATTCAGCCGCATTCAGGGCATTGATGGAGTCAATGCCGCATTCAGCCGCATTCAGGGCATTGATGGAGTCAATGCCGCATTCAGCCGCATTCAGGGCATTGATGGAGTCAATGCCGCATTCAGCCGCATTCAGGGCATTGATGGAGTCAATGCCGCATTCAGCCGCATTCAGGGCATTGATGGAGTCAATGCCGCATTCAGCCGCATTCAGGGCATTGATGGAGTCAATGCCGCATTCAGCCGCATTCAGGGCATTGATGGAGTCAATGCCGCATTCAGCCGCATTCAGGGCATTGATGGAGTCAATGCCGCATTCAGCCGCATTCAGGGCATTGATGGAGTCAATGCCGCATTCAGCCGCATTCAGGGCATTGATGGAGTCAATGCCGCATTCAGCCGCATTCAGGGCATTGATGGAGTCAATGCCGCATTCAGCCGCATTCAGGGCATTGATGGAGTCAATGCCGCATTCAGCCGCATTCAGGGCATTGATGGAGTCAATGCCGCATTCAGCCGCATTCAGGGCATTGATGGAGTCAATGCCGCATTCAGCCGCATTCAGGGCATTGATGGAGTCAATGCCGCATTCAGCCGCATTCAGGGCATTGATGGAGTCAATGCCGCATTCAGCCGCATTCAGGGCATTGATGGAGTCAATGCCGCATTCAGCCGCATTCAGGGCATTGATGGAGTCAATGCCGCATTCAGCCGCATTCAGGGCATTGATGGAGTCAATGCCGCATTCAGCCGCATTCAGGGCATTGATGGAGTCAATGCCGCATTCAGCCGCATTCAGGGCATTGATGGAGTCAATGCCGCATTCAGCCGCATTCAGGGCATTGATGGAGTCAATGCCGCATTCAGCCGCATTCAGGGCATTGATGGAGTCAATGCCGCATTCAGCCGCATTCAGGGCATTGATGGAGTCAATGCCGCATTCAGCCGCATTCAGGGCATTGATGGAGTCAATGCCGCATTCAGCCGCATTCAGGGCATTGATGGAGTCAATGCCGCATTCAGCCGCATTCAGGGCATTGATGGAGTCAATGCCGCATTCAGCCGCATTCAGGGCATTGATGGAGTCAATGCCGCATTCAGCCGCATTCAGGGCATTGATGGAGTCAATGCCGCATTCAGCCGCATTCAGGGCATTGATGGAGTCAATGCCGCATTCAGCCGCATTCAGGGCATTGATGGAGTCAATGCCGCATTCAGCCGCATTCAGGGCATTGATGGAGTCAATGCCGCATTCAGCCGCATTCAGGGCATTGATGGAGTCAATGCCGCATTCAGCCGCATTCAGGGCATTGATGGAGTCAATGCCGCATTCAGCCGCATTCAGGGCATTGATGGAGTCAATGCCGCATTCAGCCGCATTCAGGGCATTGATGGAGTCAATGCCGCATTCAGCCGCATTCAGGGCATTGATGGAGTCAATGCCGCATTCAGCCGCATTCAGGGCATTGATGGAGTCAATGCCGCATTCAGCCGCATTCAGGGCATTGATGGAGTCAATGCCGCATTCAGCCGCATTCAGGGCATTGATGGAGTCAATGCCGCATTCAGCCGCATTCAGGGCATTGATGGAGTCAATGCCGCATTCAGCCGCATTCAGGGCATTGATGGAGTCAATGCCGCATTCAGCCGCATTCAGGGCATTGATGGAGTCAATGCCGCATTCAGCCGCATTCAGGGCATTGATGGAGTCAATGCCGCATTCAGCCGCATTCAGGGCATTGATGGAGTCAATGCCGCATTTCAGTTGCATTCAGGGCATTGATGGAGTCAATGCCGCATTCAGCCGCATTCAGGGCATTGATGGAGTCAATGCCGCATTCAGCCGCATTCAGGGCATTGATGGAGTCAATGCCGCATTCAGCCGCATTCAGGGCATTGATGGAGTCAATGCCGCATTCAGCCGCATTCAGGGCATTGATGGAGTCAATGCCGCATTCAGCCGCATTCAGGGCATTGATGGAGTCAATGCCGCATTCAGCCGCATTCAGGGCATTGATGGAGTCAATGCCGCATTCAGCCGCATTCAGGGCATTGATGGAGTCAATGCCGCATTCAGCCGCATTCAGGGCATTGATGGAGTCAATGCCGCATTCAGCCGCATTCAGGGCATTGATGGAGTCAATGCCGCATTCAGCCGCATTCAGGGCATTGATGGAGTCAATGCCGCATTCAGCCGCATTCAGGGCATTGATGGAGTCAATGCCGCATTCAGCCGCATTCAGGGCATTGATGGAGTCAATGCCGCATTCAGCCGCATTCAGGGCATTGATGGAGTCAATGCCGCATTCAGCCGCATTCAGGGCATTGATGGAGTCAATGCCGCATTCAGCCGCATTCAGGGCATTGATGGAGTCAATGCCGCATTCAGCCGCATTCAGGGCATTGATGGAGTCAATGCCGCATTCAGCCGCATTCAGGGCATTGATGGAGTCAATGCCGCATTCAGCCGCATTCAGGGCATTGATGGAGTCAATGCCGCATTCAGCCGCATTCAGGGCATTGATGGAGTCAATGCCGCATTCAGCCGCATTCAGGGCATTGATGGAGTCAATGCCGCATTCAGCCGCATTCAGGGCATTGATGGAGTCAATGCCGCATTCAGCCGCATTCAGGGCATTGATGGAGTCAATGCCGCATTCAGCCGCATTCAGGGCATTGATGGAGTCAATGCCGCATTCAGCCGCATTCAGGGCATTGATGGAGTCAATGCCGCATTCAGCCGCATTCAGGGCATTGATGGAGTCAATGCCGCATTCAGCCGCATTCAGGGCATTGATGGAGTCAATGCCGCATTCAGCCGCATTCAGGGCATTGATGGAGTCAATGCCGCATTCAGCCGCATTCAGGGCATTGATGGAGTCAATGCCGCATTCAGCCGCATTCAGGGCATTGATGGAGTCAATGCCGCATTCAGCCGCATTCAGGGCATTGATGGAGTCAATGCCGCATTCAGCCGCATTCAGGGCATTGATGGAGTCAATGCCGCATTCAGCCGCATTCAGGGCATTGATGGAGTCAATGCCGCATTCAGCCGCATTCAGGGCATTGATGGAGTCAATGCCGCATTCAGCCGCATTCAGGGCATTGATGGAGTCAATGCCGCATTCAGCCGCATTCAGGGCATTGATGGAGTCAATGCCGCATTCAGCCGCATTCAGGGCATTGATGGAGTCAATGCCGCATTCAGCCGCATTCAGGGCATTGATGGAGTCAATGCCGCATTCAGCCGCATTCAGGGCATTGATGGAGTCAATGCCGCATTCAGCCGCATTCAGGGCATTGATGGAGTCAATGCCGCATTCAGCCGCATTCAGGGCATTGATGGAGTCAATGCCGCATTCAGCCGCATTCAGGGCATTGATGGAGTCAATGCCGCATTCAGCCGCATTCAGGGCATTGATGGAGTCAATGCCGCATTCAGCCGCATTCAGGGCATTGATGGAGTCAATGCCGCATTCAGCCGCATTCAGGGCATTGATGGAGTCAATGCCGCATTCAGCCGCATTCAGGGCATTGATGGAGTCAATGCCGCATTCAGCCGCATTCAGGGCATTGATGGAGTCAATGCCGCATTCAGCCGCATTCAGGGCATTGATGGAGTCAATGCCGCATTCAGCCGCATTCAGGGCATTGATGGAGTCAATGCCGCATTCAGCCGCATTCAGGGCATTGATGGAGTCAATGCCGCATTCAGCCGCATTCAGGGCATTGATGGAGTCAATGCCGCATTCAGCCGCATTCAGGGCATTGATGGAGTCAATGCCGCATTCAGCCGCATTCAGGGCATTGATGGAGTCAATGCCGCATTCAGCCGCATTCAGGGCATTGATGGAGTCAATGCCGCATTCAGCCGCATTCAGGGCATTGATGGAGTCAATGCCGCATTCAGCCGCATTCAGGGCATTGATGGAGTCAATGCCGCATTCAGCCGCATTCAGGGCATTGATGGAGTCAATGCCGCATTCAGCCGCATTCAGGGCATTGATGGAGTCAATGCCGCATTCAGCCGCATTCAGGGCATTGATGGAGTCAATGCCGCATTCAGCCGCATTCAGGGCATTGATGGAGTCAATGCCGCATTCAGCCGCATTCAGGGCATTGATGGAGTCAATGCCGCATTCAGCCGCATTCAGGGCATTGATGGAGTCAATGCCGCATTCAGCCGCATTCAGGGCATTGATGGAGTCAATGCCGCATTCAGCCGCATTCAGGGCATTGATGGAGTCAATGCCGCATTCAGCCGCATTCAGGGCATTGATGGAGTCAATGCCGCATTCAGCCGCATTCAGGGCATTGATGGAGTCAATGCCGCATTCAGCCGCATTCAGGGCATTGATGGAGTCAATGCCGCATTCAGCCGCATTCAGGGCATTGATGGAGTCAATGCCGCATTCAGCCGCATTCAGGGCATTGATGGAGTCAATGCCGCATTCAGCCGCATTCAGGGCATTGATGGAGTCAATGCCGCATTCAGCCGCATTCAGGGCATTGATGGAGTCAATGCCGCATTCAGCCGCATTCAGGGCATTGATGGAGTCAATGCCGCATTCAGCCGCATTCAGGGCATTGATGGAGTCAATGCCGCATTCAGCCGCATTCAGGGCATTGATGGAGTCAATGCCGCATTCAGCCGCATTCAGGGCATTGATGGAGTCAATGCCGCATTCAGCCGCATTCAGGGCATTGATGGAGTCAATGCCGCATTCAGCCGCATTCAGGGCATTGATGGAGTCAATGCCGCATTCAGCCGCATTCAGGGCATTGATGGAGTCAATGCCGCATTCAGCCGCATTCAGGGCATTGATGGAGTCAATGCCGCATTCAGCCGCATTCAGGGCATTGATGGAGTCAATGCCGCATTCAGCCGCATTCAGGGCATTGATGGAGTCAATGCCGCATTCAGCCGCATTCAGGGCATTGATGGAGTCAATGCCGCATTCAGCCGCATTCAGGGCATTGATGGAGTCAATGCCGCATTCAGCCGCATTCAGGGCATTGATGGAGTCAATGCCGCATTCAGCCGCATTCAGGGCATTGATGGAGTCAATGCCGCATTCAGCCGCATTCAGGGCATTGATGGAGTCAATGCCGCATTCAGCCGCATTCAGGGCATTGATGGAGTCAATGCCGCATTCAGCCGCATTCAGGGCATTGATGGAGTCAATGCCGCATTCAGCCGCATTCAGGGCATTGATGGAGTCAATGCCGCATTCAGCCGCATTCAGGGCATTGATGGAGTCAATGCCGCATTCAGCCGCATTCAGGGCATTGATGGAGTCAATGCCGCATTCAGCCGCATTCAGGGCATTGATGGAGTCAATGCCGCATTCAGCCGCATTCAGGGCATTGATGGAGTCAATGCCGCATTCAGCCGCATTCAGGGCATTGATGGAGTCAATGCCGCATTCAGCCGCATTCAGGGCATTGATGGAGTCAATGCCGCATTCAGCCGCATTCAGGGCATTGATGGAGTCAATGCCGCATTCAGCCGCATTCAGGGCATTGATGGAGTCAATGCCGCATTCAGCCGCATTCAGGGCATTGATGGAGTCAATGCCGCATTCAGCCGCATTCAGGGCATTGATGGAGTCAATGCCGCATTCAGCCGCATTCAGGGCATTGATGGAGTCAATGCCGCATTCAGCCGCATTCAGGGCATTGATGGAGTCAATGCCGCATTCAGCCGCATTCAGGGCATTGATGGAGTCAATGCCGCATTCAGCCGCATTCAGGGCATTGATGGAGTCAATGCCGCATTCAGCCGCATTCAGGGCATTGATGGAGTCAATGCCGCATTCAGCCGCATTCAGGGCATTGATGGAGTCAATGCCGCATTCAGCCGCATTCAGGGCATTGATGGAGTCAATGCCGCATTCAGCCGCATTCAGGGCATTGATGGAGTCAATGCCGCATTCAGCCGCATTCAGGGCATTGATGGAGTCAATGCCGCATTCAGCCGCATTCAGGGCATTGATGGAGTCAATGCCGCATTCAGCCGCATTCAGGGCATTGATGGAGTCAATGCCGCATTCAGCCGCATTCAGGGCATTGATGGAGTCACACGAGTCACCCTGCAGACACGAATGACAGGTTTAGAAGGGAGTGGGAAGAGAATGTGCCGCTAATGGGAGAATTGAGATGAGCCGAAGGAAGGGGGGGGGAATGAAGGGATTAGGGAGATGGAGGGAGTGGGAAATACAAACACAGAAAGCGGGGGATTCAGGGTGAGCAGTGAAGAGGGTGTACGTTTAAAGGCTGAGCTTGATGGCGCTTACATAAACGAACTGGCGCTTACATAAATACCTCTGGCGCTTACATAAGTACCTCTGGAGCTTACATAAACGCACTGCAATTGGATAAACAAAATGGCACTCACATAGTTAGCAGTGTACATGGAGGTGGAATGGGAGAAAGCCCTGGTGGTAACGTTGACTAGAGTCTCTACACAAACTGGCGCTTACATCACCGGCCCTTGGATAAACGCACTAGCAACTGCATAGACGCAACGGCACTCACATAGTTAGCAGTGTACATGGAAGTGCATTGGGAGAAAGCCCGGCTGGTGACGTTGATTAGAGTGTCTGAAGGGATGGGCGCTCGGCACTGGAATCCCTGCAGTCAGCACAAGGAGAGATGAAGGATTGGGTGGGTTGGAACAAGGAGAGATGAAGGATTCGGTGGGTTGGAACAAGGAGAGATGAAGGATTGGGTGGGTTGGAACAAGGAGAGATGAAGGATTGGGTGGGTTGGAACAAGGAGAGATGAAGGATCAGATTGTTTGGAATTTGAGCAGTCGACAAAACAAAGAAAGCTTTGAAAGGGATGGGAAGGTAAAGGGGTGTGGGATTGGAAGCTCTGCGGTTAGAACAAGGAGTGATTGGCACGAATGAAGCAGGCAGAGTGGGACGTGGGAAGAATGAGGGGAAAGTGAGGGCGGAGAGGAGTGAGGGTAAGTGCAGGACAAAGAGGGGAAGTGAGGGAAAGTGAGGGGCCGTGTGGGGGCTTGAGGGGCAGTGAGGGGCAATGAGGGGCAATGAGGGGCAGTGAGGGGCAGTGAGGGGCAATGAGGGGCAATGAGGGGCAATGAGGGGCAATGAGGGGCAATGAGGGGCAATGAGGGGCAATGAGGGGCAATGAGGGGCAGTGAGGGGCAGTGAGGGGCAATGAGGGGCAATGAGGGGCAATGAGGGGCAATGAGGGGCAATGAGGGGCAATGAGGGGCAATGAGGGGCAATGAGGGGCAATGAGGGGCAATGAGGGGCAATGAGGGGCAATGAGGGGCAATGAGGGGCAATGAGGGGCAATGAGGGGCAATGAGGGGCAATGAGGGGCAATGAGGGGCAATGAGGGGCAATGAGGGGCAATGAGGGGCAATGAGGGGCAATGAGGGGCAATGAGGGGCAATGAGGGGCAATGAGGGGCAATGAGGGGCAATGAGGGGCAATGAGGGGCAATGAGGGGCAATGAGGGGCAATGAGGGGCAATGAGGGGCAATGAGGGGCAATGAGGGGCAATGAGGGGCAATGAGGGGCAATGAGGGGCAATGAGGGGCAATGAGGGGCAATGAGGGTGGGCAGGTGACCAGAAAAGGGGGCAGTGTAAAAGGCAATGCAGATGTGTGACGAATCTGAAATAACTTGTCTTGTAGTAATCCAAACTGATAGCCTTTTGTGAAGAAGCCTATCACACCTTGTTTTGGCTGAAGAAGCCTTTCACACCTTGTTTTGGCTGAAGAAGCCTTTCACACCCTGTTTTGGCTGAAGAAGGCTTTCAGACCTTGTTTTGGCTGAAGAAGGCCGCTTGGGTGAGCCCGTAAGTGTTGAGGATGAGAGGGCATGTGAGGCCGTAGGGCGACAGGAAGGTGGGCACTCGCAGCTCAAACAATCGCACTGCATGCACGGGTTGAGCATGCATGCACGGGTTGAGCATGCATGCACGGGTTGAGCATGCATGCACGGGGAAAGCATGCATGCACGGGGAAAGCATGTACGCACGGGGAAAGCATGTACGCACGGGGAAAGCATGGGGCAGGCATGCAGGTTAATGCAATGTGTGCAGCAAGGTGAGGAGACACATGAGTTTACTCAAACAAGGTCCTTGGAAGGATGGAAATGGCATGCCAAAGTGCTGGTAAATGAGCCTTGTGCCGTCCCGGAGTCATTGTTATGAGATGAGACATGATGACAAGACATGTGCAATCTATCAGAATAGAACGACAATATGGACAGAGGGCGGCATGTGAGAGAGAAGGGAATGTGAGAGTGGTGCATGTGAAAGAGAGTGGTGCATGTGAAAGAGAGTGGTGCATGTGAAAGAGAGTGGTGCATGTGAAAGAGAGTGGTGCATGTGAAAGAGAGTGGTGCATGTGAAAGAGAGTGGTGCATGTGAAAGAGAGTGGTGCATGTGAAAGAGAGTGGTGCATGTGAAAGAGAGTGGTGCATGTGAAAGAGAGTGGTGCATGTGAAAGAGAGTGGTGCATGTGAAAGAGAGTGGTGCATGTGAGAGAGGTGCCTGTGAGGGGTAGGCGAGAGGCCAGGGCGTGAGATGGAAACCTAGGGCAGCCGGAAATCAATCAAGGGCTGAAATAAAATAATTACCAACTCGCTTCGGTAACCTCCAAGCAAGAATAGCTCTGCAGCATGTAGAAAAAACACCGTGTGACACCCACCCACTTCCCCTTTGAGGGCAGGGGCAGGTAGCAAGTGTTACGCACACTGGTTACAGCGGGCAGAGCCTTTCGCATAGAAGTAGAAGGCGAAGAAGGGCGAGGGGCAGAGGCAGGAGTAGGTGCCGTCTACGTCATTGATACACACCCCCGGGGCACACGGGTTGCGGGGGAGATAGCGACACCTGAAGGAATCTGGTGAGGGGGTGTGCGGGAAGGGAATGGTGGGGGAAAAGGACAGGGGGACGGGGGATGGGGGACAATGGCCCACAGGGGGAAAAGGGGGTTGGAGATTTTCAATGGTGAATGGGGAAGAAGAGTGGAGGGGAAAGAAGGGCGAGAGGCAGAGGCAGGAGTAGGTGCCGTCTATGTCATCAATGTACACCCCCGGGGCACATGGGTTGCGGGGGAGGTGGCGACACCTGAAGGAGTCTGGTGAGGGGACGGAGGGGAGGAGAGGGGAAAATGGAACAGGCGGACGGGGGATGGGGGAAGGGGGGCAAGGGGGGGGAAAAGGGGATGGAGAATGAGAGAGGAGGAGAAAGAGGAAATGAGGAGGAAGAGGAAGAAGGGGGAGGGAGAAAGGCGGTGGGGGGGAAAGGAGGGGAAATGGAAAAAACGGTGTTGCAGGAGGGGTCATAGAGCATTAGAGCGCACATTAGATCATAGGCCATGAGTAATTTCAAGAGCCAAAAAAAAAAAAGGGTTGATTACGGAATGTTCCGAATTATAAGGGTACAAACTTCTACGTTTTCTAAAGAGTGGTGTGAATCGAGAACGAACAAGTGCATGCCTGCAACACTGTGTCATGTCCCCAAACCACAAGAGCACCTACAGCACTCCACCTCTCACCCACCGCACTCCACATGTCACCTACCGCACTCCACCTCTCACCCACCGCACTCCACATGTCACCTACCGCACTCCACCTCTCACCCACGGCACTCCACCTCTCACCCACCGCACTCCACATGTCACCTACCGAACCGAACACTCCACCTCTAACCGACTGCACTCCACCTCTTGCCTACCACACTCCACCCCTCGCCGACCGCACTCCAACTCTTGCCGACCGCACTCCACCCCTCGCCGACCGCACTCCACCCCTTGCCTACTGCACTCCACGACTCACCAGGGAAGCAGGAGGGCAGGCCGGAGAGGTGAGATGGTTCGAAGGAGGGAAGATTGAAGGGGCACTTGCAGGAGGGCACGAGTATACCTGTGCAAAGGGGCGAGCCGAGTAATGCTCGACTCGTCCCTAGCCTTGCTCGGCCGAGTACGAGGCCGAGTCGAGTAATACTCGACCGAGCATTTTTCCCCCAAACCGAAACTCGTTACTCGCCTTATATAAGGGAACTCGGGCGAGCATTTAGAAAAGCTCGTCCGAGTTCGAGTAATGCTCGCCCCGCTGCCCTGTAACTGCAAAAACAGGGGCCCTCACAATCACCACGGACGCGTCCAGCTAGCTAATGAAAGAATATCGGAGTAGACTAGCTGGGAAGGGAGGGGGTTGTGTTGTGACGAGATCTGAAATTGGAACGGGTGGTTGGGATTTTTGTAGATTCAGTGCGGTGAACAGAGGTTAGTAGTCGGTTGGGAACTCGAGGCGGAAAATTGTCGGCGAATTACAGTAGTCGGGGAAGC
Source organism: Closterium sp. Yama58-4 (assembly GCA_947470075.1). Taxonomy (NCBI): domain Eukaryota; kingdom Viridiplantae; phylum Streptophyta; class Zygnematophyceae; order Desmidiales; family Closteriaceae; genus Closterium; species Closterium sp. Yama58-4. The sequence continues at coordinate 234,704 of CANIUD010000817.1, read as the reverse complement.
AATATTTCGCCCGCCGAAATACAGTGGTTGGGCTCGACCAAAGCAACATCTCATCTGAGCTTAACGATCAAAGCAACAGTATTGACACAATATGTGGCAGACATCGCCGATCTGCGCAGCGAAATCGCCAATCTGCGCGGATCGGCGGGCGAAATCACCGATCCGCGCGGATCGGCTGGCGAAATCGCCAATCTGTGCAGATCGACGGGCGAAATCGCCGTTTTGCGTGGATCGACGGGCGATATCGCCGATCTGCGCGAAACAGCGGGCGAAATAGTGCCCGAGTACTCGTCGAGCAAAAAAAACTCGGCGAGTAGGCTCGACTCGGATGAGTAAATTTTTCAAAAAACGCAACTCGTTACTCGCACCCAAACGAGTAACTCGGCCGAGTCCGAGCGAGTAACTCGTCTCGTTGCCCTCGTGCCGCACGAGGATAGATATAGGGGTCCCACAGGGCACCTACAGCACCCCGCCTCTCACCCATCGCCACCACACTCAACCTCACACCTACTGCACTCCACGACTCACCGGGGAAGCAGGAGGGCAGGCCGGAGAGGTGAGATGGTTCAAAGGAGGGGAGATTGAAGGGGCACTTGCAGGAGGGCACGAGGATAGAGGGGTCCCACGGAGCAGGCGCCTTGCTGCACACGCCCGTTCCACAGGGCAGCACTGGAGAACCCTTGCAGGGGTCTGTGTCTGTTGAGGGGGCGGGGTGAAGGGAATGAGACAGTTGGAGAGTGGGGAAAGCGAGGGCATGAGACAGATGGATAGAGGGGTCCCTCGGGGCAGGCGCCTTGCTGCACACGCCCGTTCCACAGGGCAGCACAGGAGAACCCTTGCAGGGGTCTGTGTCTGTTGGGGGGGAGGGAGGATGGGAATGAGTGAGACAGTTTATCAGTGGGGAGTTCGAGAGGGTATGGGAGACGAGGATAGCGAGGGGATGCGGTAGAAGAGGGCGACGGGGGAAGGCAGGCGGCCAGGAGATGCCAGGGAGTGGGGGTGGGGTTCCGTGGGGTTACAGGAACGAAAATCCTTCCTCCCCTCTCCCTACCTGTAAACCAGACGGTCCAGGAGGAGAGGCCAACGGGGGCAGGGCACGTGAATTGCTTCCCTCTCTCTCTCTCTCCCTCCCCCCCCATCTCGCCCCCTCGCCTCCCCCGTACCTGTAAATCTGAAGGTCCAGGAGAAGAGGGCGACTGGGACAGGGCTGTTACCCCTTCTTCTCTCTCCCTCCCCCCATCACCCCTACTCGTCCCCTCGCCTCCCCCTTACCGGTGAATCTGAAGGTCCAGGAGAAGACGGTGACGGGGGAAGGCAGGCGGCCAGGGGGGGGAGGGAGAGCAGCGCTGGTAAACCCCACCAACAGCTGCCCAAAGGACGGCGATGCTGGGTCCGTCACGCCGCTGCTGCCACTGCTGCTGCTGCCGCTGCTGCTGCCGCCGCCGTCGCTATCACTGCTGCTTCCATTGGTGTCAGAGACCTCGCTAAGAGCAGCACACAGGTCAATAGAGACCCTCATGATGCCTCGTAGATAAGGCGGCCGGTACCATCTAAGCGCCATCTCCTTGCTGCTCCCGTTATAGTCAACCCTCATCTGCCACACTTCCTCCGGTTCCATCACATAAGTCGAATCCTCCGCGAAAACCGATGTCATGTTAAAATCGGTATTAATGCCGACAAATACAAGGTTTCTATCGCCAGTTTCTGGGTTTACTACAGTGCGCCATAACACAGCTACACTCCGTGCGCTGTCCGGCCAGCTGCCATTAGCGAGTCGCGCGGACGGGTCCCGGCCGTACCCCATATAAGCCCCGCCTAGGCCCACGCTCGCGTGTGTGCTTATAACGAATGCGAGCCCTTGAGACGCGGATACATTAATGGAAAAGCCGTATGTGAAGGTGAACGAGCGGGCCATGCAGACGGGAGGCTCGGTGGGAGGTTCGGTGGCTGAGGGTTGAAGAGGGGAGGAAGGAGAGGAGCTGGGGGAGCTGCGAGGAAGAGGAAAGGAAGGAGGAGGGAAGGGAGGGGAGGAGGAGGGGTAGAGGAGGGGGAGAGGGCGAGGGAAGAACAAGGCTCCCGGGGCAGGATCGTCTGATTGGCTGGTGGATGCCATGTCAGCAGCGACAGAGAGGTCGGCGGCGAAGAAACGCTTCCTTGTGCTGCCACGTGTCAGCAGGGGAGTGGCTGGCGTGATGTAGGGAAAGGAGAACGAGTCTGCCGCCCAAAACGGAAGCGGATCCTCCGCTGCTGGGGTTGACGATGTGATGCGATGCGATGCGATGCAACGGGATGTGATGTTATGTTATGTGATGTGATGTGATGTGATGTGATGTGATGTGATGTGATGTGATGTGATGTGATGTGATGTGATGTGATGTGATGTGATGTGATGTGATGTGTGAAAAAGGGGGAGGAGGGTGCAGGGGATAGGGGGGGCAGGGGAGGAGGGGAAAGGGGGTGTAGTGAAGAGCGGGGATCAAGGGGAGGAGGGGAAGAGGGGGCAGGGTTTGAATGAGGAGGACATGACATCACATGCCCAGTCATAACCTGGTCCTGGGTGGGGTTAACTTGGTATGGTATGAAGCGAAGGGGGCGGAACGTGCGGTGAGGTTTTGGAGAAAGAAAGCAAAGGCAAAGGCAGTAAAGGTGTTTTGAGACGTCTCAAAACATCTCTTTTATCAGAAAGCAAAGGCAAAGGCAGTGAAGGAAGGTGAAAAATGGGGGAAAAAGGATTGAGAATACCGCAGAACAAACTTTGAAAGAAAGAACGGAATGCATGGTGAGAGCGTGACCTGGAAAAAAAGAACTCTCAAAAGAGTTTGTGTACTGCGTATAAACGCGTACAAGATATGCCTCGTGCGCCTGCGTGTTGAGTCGACTCAAAAGCTGTGCTATACATTGGCTCGGTATGACACCTGCCCTGCCCTCACCTTCACCGACTTCGAAACTCCACCCCAGCACCTCGTGCGCCTGCGCCTGCTCCGCCCCCTTGCCCGTGGCTGCAGTGAAGCCCACAAACAGCTGCGGGGGGGGCGCTGCTGCTGCTGCTGCTGCTGCATCTGGGTCGTTCCCACCGAGCCAATCGCATGTGTCCAGGAAGGTGGTGAGAACGGCAGAGCGGGGAAGCGGAGGGGAGGAGGAGGACAACGAGGAGCGAGGGGGGGAGCGAGATGACGAGCGGGGAGGGAAAGAGGAGGGGGCAGGGGAGAGCCAAAGGGTGAGCTGGGAGGAGGAGGCGTTGTACTGAATGGTGGCGAGGAGGGTCTGACCGGCGTTGAGGGAGGGGATGCCAACGGGGTGCACGGGGGCAGAGGCGAGCGAGAGCATGCTGCCATCCAGGTTCACCCCCACGTGGTGCTCCTGCCGGTCGAAAAACTCTGGGGAGGCTGATGTGTCAAACTCCACTGCCAGGCTCCTGTGCTGCTGTGCACGGGGTGGAAGGGTGGGGAGGCGACGGAAGGGGCCATGTTGAGCGATTCAGATGTTTAATTGCGAGGATCCTGTGCTGCTGTGCATGGGGCAGGGGGAGAGGGGGGCAGGGGGGAAGAAGCAGATAAGCTGAACGTCAGATCAGAGCAGCAGACGAGGAGAACAAGAAAGTAAGGCTCTCTTTCTCAGCTGCTCTCTTTCTCAGCTGCTCTCTTTCTCAGCTGCTCTCTTTCTCAGCTGCTCTCTTTCTCAGCTGCTCTCTTTCTCAGCTGCTCTCTTTCTCAGCTGCTCTCTTTCTCAACTGCTCTCTTTCTCAGCTGCTCTCTTTCTCAGCTTCTCTCTTACAGGATATCAAGACAAGCGCAGTAACAACCTGAGTTTATGCAATACTGCCCACCTGCATTGCTGAACCATTGAGTTGATGCCCACCTGAGCTGAAGCGTACCTGAGATGACACTGCCGCACTGATGACACTAGTCGTGCTCCCCGGCGGAAGCAGCAGGCGGCCGTAGCCCAGGGAGGGTCCCGGCAGGCCGAGCGTGGGCGTCGGCAGCATCACAAACGCCAAGCCCTCGCCGCCCAGCCCCGCGGCGTTGGGGGAGGAGATGCGGAAGGTGAAGGAGGTGGAGAAGGAGAAGGGGCGGCAGGGGGAGGTGGGCGTGGCAGGGGCGATCAGGGCGAAGGGGGCGGGGTGCAGCGCGAGGGAGGCAGCATTCACGTCGGAGAGCGTGGTGAGGGAGAGGGAGGAGCGGTTGCGGCGAGCTGAGCCGGCTGTGAGGAGCGGGTGGATGCTGGAGAGCGGCCAGTGGGAGAACGACTTGAGGGGGGAGGGGTCGGCTGCAGGGCAGTGGGGGAGGGGATGGGGAGTGAGGTGAGGAGAAGGGCAGCGTGGGGGAGAGGGGAACGGGGAGGGGAGGGTGAAATGAATGAGTTTTGGGAGGTGACACCTGCCCGTGGGAGAAGGACTTGAGGGGAGGGAGAGGGGTCGGCTGCAGGGCAGGGCAGTGGGGGGGGAAGGGGGGAGGTGAAGGGGGGGGGAAGAGTGGGAGCACAAGTGAGTGATGGATTGACCATGCACAGGAGTGGGTGGGCGCAGGAGAGGGGCCAGTGGGGAGAAAGAATTGAGGGGAGAGGCGTCGGCTGCAGGGCAGTGGGGTGGGGGGGATAAGGTGTGGAGGGGGATGGGGGGGTGTGAAGGGGGAGGAAGAGTGGGAGCAGAAGTGAGTGATGGATTGATCATGCACTGGAGTCGAGGTTAGAGCTTGGTTGTTGAGAGAAGGTGTGTGCCACGCATGCTTTCAGTGTGCCACGCATGCTTTCAGTGTGCCACGCATGCTTTCAGTGTGCCACGCATGCTTTCAGTGTGCCACGCATGCTTTCAGTGTGCCACGCATGCTTTCAGCGTGCAGCGCATGTGCCGCGCATGTTTTCAGGGTGCTCGCGCATGTGCCGCGCATGTTTTCAGGGTGCTCGCGCATGCTTTCAGTGTTGAAGAGCATCAGACATGTGCACAAGGAGGTGACTTATGAGTCGACTCAAAATTCAGCGCATGCTTGCAGTGTAAAGCGCAATGCGCTTGTGCATTTGGACAAGTTTCACAACTCGGTTTGTTCCAAGAACTCGTCTAGGGACGCGTGACGAGTTCGACACTCCGCCGGAAAACTCGGCCGAGTCGAGCCTCTCGGCGTTTTTTTTGTGTGTGTGTGTGTGTGTGTGTGTTTTTTTTTTTTTGTTGTTGTTGTGTTTTTTTTTTCTCTCCCTAACTCGTTGGAAACTCGCGCCTTAGCGCGAGTTTTTATTTAACTCGGCGAGTTTTGAAAAAATACTCGTCGCGACGTTTGTACGAAGGAGAGAGGATGTGGATACAAAAGACAACATTGCAGTTTAGGAAATTAGTTTAAGATGCATCCGTCAAGCATATAGTGTGCTACTGGCTATTACTAGTAGCAAGCATCTAGCTCAGATGACAGCCAATCGTCATTGGATAATGTTGCGCGCGAAATCTTGGAGAAGTCGTGTAGAAAGTTTAGGAGGTCGGCTAGATCTAGATTTCGAATTCTATGGCGTGTCACATCCAGATTCAAAATCGTCGCACGTTCGAACGGGCGACGGGTACCCCTTCGTCAAAACTTCGTGAAGGCTTCGATCAGCTCGTGAAAAAACGAACAGGCTTCCCTCAGTTACCAATCTCCAAATTTGAAATTGGCTGGGTTTCCTAGACGCTGTGCGGTGGAGGTAGGTAATGAGGGGCGGGTCGGTTGGGGACAACATTGTAGGCGAATTTGTGGGATTGGAAGCTACGAATTTCGTTCTCAACGAGTTACAAACTGCATCCCCACGTTTCAAATACCTGGGCGTGTTTTAGGGCGTGTAACATTCGGAAATTTCCAAACGAACCGTACGTTCCGAACGGTTGAAATGGTCCATTTGTCGAACGCTTCGTTCAAGTAGATTTCGATATGTTTCAGAGCGGTAATTTTCAAAACCGTAAGTTCGCTCGGAATATAAAAAGTAGAAATGTCACACGCCCTTAGGCAAACTCGTCCCATTGGGATGAGAGATGAGTTCGACCCCAGGCCAAAAAAACTCGGCCGAGTTCTAACCGGCACAAGCCGAGTTTTACCCGGCTGGCGCATGCTTTCCGCACATGCAGTGTGCCGCACATGCTTCCTTTCCTGCAATACCCTGTGACACACCCCTGACCCTGCCAACCGTTGCTACCCCTCAGACTCACTTTGCTGGTGCGCACAACAGACACGAGATCAAAAATCAGTGCTCCCCCGCTTCCGCCGCCATGCCCACTTTACCATCAGAACATGCCTACCTCCCTTTCTCACTCACCTGGGAATGGGACTCCAAGTGGGCCCGTTAGGTGCCATGAATTTACGTAGAAGCAACTATGATATTTAGGTGAAATATTAAACCAAAAAAAAAAAGTGCTTGCTTGAACGTGCCTACCTCCCCCTCTCACTCACCTGAGCCTGGGACTCTTCCCTCCTTGCAGCCCGCCCCCCAGCACCTATCACTCTGGGCACGACAGACACGATAGCAGTGCTCCCCGCTTCCGACGCCACGCCCCTCCCTCTCACTCACCTGGGACTAAAACTCTATCGTCCCTCCTTGCAGCCCGCCCCCCAGCGCCTATCACTCACTGCTGGGTATGACAGACACAAGGTCGATAGAAATACTCTCCGCTTCCGCCGCCACGCCCACTCCCTTTACCAAGGTCGATAGAAATACTCTCCGCTTCCGCCGCCACGCCCACTCCCTTTACCAAGGTCGATAAAAATACTCTCCGCTTCCGCCGCCACGCCCACTCCCTTTACCACCGGAACGTGCGTAGTATCTCCTCCTCTCACTCACCTGGGACTAAGACTCTCAAAAGCAGACTCTATCCCTCCTTGCAGCCCACCCCCCAGCGCCTATCACTCACAGCTGGTGGGCATGACAGACACGAGGTCGATAGCAGTGCGCCCGCTCCGGCCAACCGCCTGTCCGCACCTCCCTCCCCCTCTCACTCACCTCTATCCCTCCTTGCAACCCGCCCCGCAGCGCCTATCACTCACTGCTAGTGGGCATGACAGACACGAGGTCGATAGCAGTGCTCCCCGCTTCCGACGCCATGCCCTCGCTCTTCACCATTGCATTGGCTCCCGCTGCTGCCTTTTGAGTCGATTCAAAAGCTTCCGACGCCACGCCCACTCTCTCTACCATCGTCACATTCGCCCCCGCTGCTGCCCCTGCTCCTGTTGTTGCTCTGCGCATGGAGAGCGGTAGTGTGGGGAATCGGAGAAGCTGTTTCAGGGCGGAAGCAGCGCGGGTAAGGTGAGGATGTAGAGCGGACCGGATTTGGAGGCCCACGGAGGAGATGGTAAAGCCGCTGCTACTGCTGCTGCTACTACTCCTGCTGCTTCTGTCAACACTGATGCTGCTGCCACTGCTGCTGCTGCTGCTGCTGTCAACGCTACTGCTTGAGCTGGTGCTGGTGGCGCCAACGCTACTGGTCTCACTGCTGCTAGTACTAGCAACTACGATGCTTGTGGCGGTGGCAACACCGCTGGTGGTGGCGACGTTGGCAGTGCTGCTGCTGTTACTGCCTTGCACGCCTCGAATCACCAAGTACAGCGCCACTCCCCCCGCAGGCACTACCAAGGAGGAAGGCGAAGAGGCGGAGGAGTCCGGGGGGTCAGGGAGGGGGAAGAGGAGGGGTCCCACTTGGAACCAAGGCAAGGCACCGGACAAACTCGCGCTGCTCCCCCCACACGGCACGCCCACCCGCCACTCTCCCCACACCTGCTCCCCCCCTCCTCCTCCCCCCGCCCCTCCCCCTGCAGCGGCAGAATCGTTTAGCGGAACAGCCAGCAGCAGCACCTTCAACAGCCGCTCCGCCTCCCCTTCTGCGCCCCCTTCCCCCTCCGCGCACAGGCTGGCGCGCGCAAAGAACGAGAGGGACAGCTGGCGCGGGGACTGCTGCTGCTGAGACACGTTGCTCGTTGGCGCCGCGGGTTTGAGTTCGCACAGCGCTTGCGACACGCCTGGGCCGCCCAACGCGCTGCTAATATTGTTACTACTACCATTGCTAGTACTACTAGAAGCACCATCGCCGCCACTAGACGACACGGAAAAATCGGATGTCAGCCGTATGAAACGGGACCCGTCCGCTGCCAGTAGGATGTCCGCGACTCCCGCTACCCCGTTCACTATTGACACGTCAGCAGGCGGCGCCGCCCTGCTTGCTGTCGCGAAAGCTTCCGCCAATGTCGCGCCCGCTGGCGCAAGCGATGTTCCGCGACTTTTGCCGCCAAATGCGGTGGCTGAAATCTCGTCGCTTAAGAATGCTTCCCCAGGCTCTAACGCGCGCCACGGGAAAAAGTACGACCATGGTTGGCACGACGCGTTCAGCTTCTTGCGACGCCATCCTGTGTCGAGACAGCTTGTATCGAAGCTTGGGTTCGAGAGGAGGTTTGAGGGTTCACCTGTGACGGCCAAAGAAGAGGTGGTACAATGGAAGAGAATTGGAAAATTTTAGGGTTATTGAGCGGGAGAGGAAGTGAAACAATGAGCTACGAGCGCTGTCGCGCACGCCGGCGCGGCTGGCATGGCCGGCCATGGCGACTAGGGCGAGCGCCGTAGCGAAGAGACAGAAAAGAGATTAGTTGAACGTCGCAGCAGGAGGAAGATAAGCCAGTGAGAAGCCCAGCTTCAGGAACGTAGATGAGAGTTGAGTGTTGATAGGAGAAAGATCAAGATGATGATGTTGAGATTAGATTAGAAGATGATTCAAGGATGATAAAACAGGGAAGCTACTTTATGCTAGGAAGGAAGCTCGGAAGGAAAACCGCATCGCCAAGCTTTCAGCATGGCATCTTGGCATAACGCCTCGATGCCATGCCTTGCTGGATTCTAGAGTATGACGGGGATAGGTGAGTGTGTTCTCTAGGCTAACAAATAAGTTCGGAGCTACCTAAGAGATACAACTTCTCTCCCATCTGGAGATTCCCATGCATGCTAGCATGGCGAAACCTGACTTGTTACAGGAACGAAACCCTAAAAAAAGCAGCTTTGCCAGTATCTGGCACTTTGGCGCCGGCGACATGTAGGGCTTGAACGAAAAAAGGGTAGCAGCGTGCACACCGCGAAGCGATTGGAAAGGGGCTTCAGGGTTGGAGGAGGAAGAAGGTGATAAAATGGCTGGGGGAAGAAAGGAACACGTAAATGTGGAGATTTAAATACGCTGGAGAGAGAGGGGGACGAAACTGAGTGAGTAGTAGAGTCCCGTCACTGGAGTCGTGCTTACGACTCGACCACTACTAAAGCGACGAAACAGTAAATGGCGGTGATGCGAAAGAACGGGAGGGGCGAAGCCTCTTACTTGGATTCGTTAGGTTGTAGCAGTCGACGAGACCGTCAGCGACGCGAAGGAAGGCTACGAGATAGAGGAGAATCGTAACTGGTAGGGGAATCGCGACACAGAGGACACTCGCGGCCCCAGAAGCTGGGTGAGCCCGCAATCTGCGGCGAGAGATGCAACAGTAATTCATCTGCCCTGACACGCCCTCAGATTAATTAACTTCCTAACATACTACGTTTTCCGATAGGTTGCATTCTGAAAGAGGCGTCGGACGTTTCGGAGCAAGTTCTGGACTGACACTTGCCGCTCCGAGTCGGCGTGTCGCGTCGAGCGTATTGGGACTGCCCCGCAAACAGCTATAGTGATCGACACGTGCTCGAGGAAAAGGTGGTTACTGGTTAGGCATCGAACTGACCTGCTCGGAATGGATAGGAACACATGAGGCACCTCTCATCATCCCAGGAGCACCTTCCCTCCCTCCCGTTGACTATTGCTTCATCACACTACTGTACAGTAAACGTATGGAGCCGCGTGCAGCCATTCGATGTACAAGACGTACTAAGGGCGCGTGTGTTCCATGAAAACTGCAAAAGTTTACGTTTTAGGGCGAGTTGTGCGAAATGAACATAAGTCAGAATCAATCTAGACTTTCTTTGTATGGGGGTTCGCACATCTGGACCACAACACTGCAGAAAAGCACACACACATACAAGGTCGAACGCGCACGTTCGAACTTGTAAAATCGAGTCGAGCCGCATTTTTACAACATTGGTTACCCGGTTCAGACGTTTTCACAGTGCGCCACGTCGACGACGTGCGCCGCGGTTTACAATGGCCTAGACCTCCAGCTCACCTTCTATCTTCGTGCGTGACTGGGTTACAAATATGGGTGCTTGGCCACCTGGAACACTCGTCATTCCCCAAACATGACAATCCTCCATCTCGTCAGATTTCTCGGCATCGTGTGGCAGGGGTACCTGCAATTGGTCCGTCAAGACGGCTACCGCAATATTCCCAGTGTGGGGTGTACGTGCCACGATTCTGGCCACATGGCGTCCGTTCAATGAACGAAGGCTATCCAGAGTTCGTTGTGCCACTGTTGCTACTCGTGAATCGCTCGCACATTTCGCATGTTGTTCGAACGTGCTGGAAATCACACAAGAGAATGTGAACATGCGGAAGCATGTTCACTACTGAAACTCGAGTTATGTTCAATGCAGTTCGAATCCGACCAAAACCAAAGTCCATTTATTTCCGCAAATACATGTTAGCGAGATTGGCGACACGGGTAACCACACAAAGTTCGCACTTTTTTCTGAACTTTGGGACAGACCACACACGCCCTAAATGACATCATGGACCTCGTGCTGCTGTCTGAGGTCGCGGGTCCAACCAAAAAGGTCGTACTTGCAACAGTGCCCAACCAAAGCGTTAACTTTCTAAATAGACCGCTCTGGATCGTATCGAGCCCTGCTCAACAGCTTTAAACGTACTCTCCAGTCCCGACACGCCCATATGTTCATTTTTGTTGGCGGCCGAGATGGTAGCAGCAAGCGACTGCTCGAAAAACTCCGATAGAAAAGTACTGTACTAGAAGGGTCGAAATATTGAAATGTAACACACCTTGCTTGTATTTTACATCAACCAGCATTTGCAGGTTCAGCAATATTTCATTTCTCCTCTCAGTGGCACATACCTGTAGCGACGACGACGACACGCTGACAATGGTGATCCGACATGCAACGAACATCTGCATCAGAACTTGACATTGTGGTTATGTTGCCATGCCAGTTAGGTGACTTGTCATTCCTTCTACCAGTTCTTATCTCATCTCACCTCACCTCACCATCCTGGCACAGGGGGAAAAAGGACCAGCAAACATCCTGGCAACAGTGCAAGCCTACATCCATCCTAAGCTTGTTCCATCATTATTGAACCAAAGTACCAACAGAACCTAAGCTGGAGCGGTAGTACTAGTAGCAGTAGTCTTGTGGAGGAGGTTCTGGTGCCCTGATGAATACCTTAAACTCTAATGAAACCACCAGTGCACGAGGGCTTGTACTGTACACTCCATGGAATCAGGGAGGCAAACCTTGGTAGATACAAACACACACCCACACATGCGTCGACAATGCCTAAGCGCGCTTGCGAGTGACCACAGGGAAGGAAGGATGCACAGTGAACTCAAAAGACGCCTTCAGCAACGACCCTGCGCCCGCCCTGTGACCCACAAACAGTGCCGTGGCGTAGTTGGCACACACATGCTCCACCTGCTGCACCTCCCCCTCCACCGCCTCTCACAGGCAGAGGTGCTGTTGAGGCCTAAGCACGCTTGAGAGTGACCACGGGAAAGGATGTGCACAGAACTCAAACGAGACTTTGAGCACCGACCCTGCACAAGCTGAGCCACAACGAGCTAAAGCCTAAGCACGTTTGAGTGTGACCACGGGGAAGAAAGGATGCACCGTGAACTCAAACGAGGCTTTGATCACTGCTGTGAATGCGTGGATGGTGGGCAGGTTGGTGGCGGCCTAAGCGCGCTTGAGAGTGACCACGGGGAAGAAAGGATGTGCACTGAATTCAAACGAGGCTTTGAGCACCGACCCTGCGCCTGCTCGGTGCGCGACAAAGAGCGCCGTGGCGTTGCTGGCACACACGCGCTCCAGCTGCTGCACCTCCCCTTCCACTGCTTCGCTCGCCCCTGCTGTGCCCGCAGGTGCAGCAGCCGCTGCGAGGGAGTGGATGGTGGGCAGGTTGGTGGCAGTAGTGCGAAAAAAGTCAAGCGACATCTGGTATAGCTCCGGGACCTGAGGGAGAGGAGGGAGAGTAGTGGGTGAGGGGCACAACACAAGAGGGGAGTGGATGGTGGGCAGGTTGGTAGCGGTGGTGCGGAAGAAATCGAGCGACATCTGGTAGAGCTCTGGGACCTGTACGAGAGGAGGGAGAGGGGGGAGGGGGGAGGAGGGGCACAGGAGGAAGCTGGATGGTGGGCAGGTTGGTGGCGGGGGTGTGGAAGAGGTTGAGCGACAGCTGGTAGAGCTCTGATACCTGCAGGGAGAGGAGGGCAGGTGGGTGGCAGTGGGGAGTGAATGGCGTGGATGGTGGGCAGGTGGGTGGCAGTGGGGAGTGAAGGGTGTGAATGGTGAGGTGGGTGGTAGTGCAGCGGAAGTGATGGAGCGACTGGTAGAGCTCTGGTACCTGTTAGGGTGAGAGGGAGTGAGGAAGAGGGAGGGGTATACGGCGTGCAGCAAGCAGGAGTGACAGCACAATCAGCGGTGCTAATTGGTGTTACTTTTGAGAATTCTCATAAGTAATACCAATACAGTGACAACAGAATCGCCGGTGTTGATTGCATGGTTGTGTGGAACAGCAGCAAGCAGCAGCGGGTGGTGAACAGCAGCATCCTAAACCCTAAACCTAAAGGAAACCAGCACTGTGTGAGGTCCATGAAAGGTGCTCTGGGCAGCTTGAAGGTGGAAAGTGGAGTGCGCAAGGTGCAGAGTGCCAAGGAACGCGAGAAACGAGTGAGAGTGGGGCGGGGGAGAGACCGAATTGGGAGCACAGGTGGGGGAAAGGGGAGGGCAGGTGGGCAAATGGGGAGGGCAGGTGGGGGCATGGGGAGGGCAGCAGGTGGGGGGAAAGGAAGAGCAGGTGGGCACATGGGGCATGGATGGGGCAAGGGGAGGGCAAAGACAATAGGAACGCATAGAGAGGTCAGCAGGGGAGACGGAACGTTGAGCCATGGGCGGGCAACATGGGGAGGGCAACATGGGGAGGGCAACATGGGGAGGGAAACATGGGGAGGGCAACATGGGGAGGGCAACATGGGGAGGGCAACATGGGGAGGGCAAGAGGGGAAGAACAACACCGGGAGGTCAACAGGGAGGATGGAGAGGGGGACAGAGGGAGAGGGGGAGAGGGCAGAAGGGCAGTAGGGGTAAGGAGGACGCACAGAGAGGCCGGCAGGGGAGACGGCACGTTGAAAGGCGGCGTAGGAGAGCGGCTCGGGCAGCTGCACCCTCTTGAGCACCGCGTAGCGCTGCTGGTAGCGCTGAGGAATATGGCAAGAGGGGTGGGGGGAAGGGGGGGGGTGAGGGGGGGGGAGCCAAGGGGAGTGAAGGGCATGAGCGAAAGAAATGGCAGCTGCACCCTCTTTAGCACTGCATAGCGCTGCTGGTAGCGCTGATGGGTGGGTACAAGGGGGAGGAGGGGAGAGGGCACAGGAGGGAGGCACAGGGCGGGCCTTGGGAATTGTGGAAGGAAGGACAGTAGATGGATTTGGTGAGGTGGGTGAGACAATGAAATGCAGATACGGCAACGAGGCAGGGAGGTTGGACGGGTTTAGGGTTTAGGGGTGGATGCCCTACCCACCCATCCACCATCCACCCTCACGGACCTTATGCCCCTCACGCCCCTCACGCTCCTCACGCCCCTCACGCTCCTCACGCCCCTCACGCTCCTCACGCTCCTCACGCCCCTCGCGACCCTCATGCTTGAAGCACCTATACAAGCCCATGGGAGCACACCTGGCGATCGGTGTTGAAGGGCGAGGGGCGCCGCTGGTGCAGCTTGCCATCCAGGACGAATGCAGCGAGTAGCTGTGGGGGTGGTGAGGTGGGAAGGGGGGGGGGCATTGCAAACAATGAAGCGCGAGGGGCGCTGGTGCAGCTTGCCATCCAGGACGAATGCCGCCAGCAGCTGTGGGGGTGGTGAGGTGGGAAGGGGGGAGAGCGTTGCAAACAATGAAGCGCGAGGGGCGCTGGTGCAGCTTGCCGTGCAGAACCAATGCTGCCAGCAGCTGTGCGCGTGGTGAGGGGAGTGAGGTGGGGGAGTATTGAGAGCATTAAAGAGAGGTGAGCGGGCAATGGGAGCAGGTAAGAGAGAGGACCGCTGGGGCAGCTTGCCGTCCTAAGTCCAGGACAAATGCTGCCAGCAGCTGTGCGCGTGGGCCTTGCACGCGCACAGCTGCTGGCAGCATTCGTCCTGGACGTAGGCCTTGCAGAGTAGCTGGTAGGCAGAGAGCAGCGCCAAATCAAGCGAGGGCGGTGGGGGCGACACAGCACACATGCGATCCCATTGCCTCATTGACTCAACCACACGTACACGTTGCAACCATTCACTCGCTCTCTTGCCACTCACCCGCACGTAGGCCTTGCAGAGTAGCTGGTAGGCAGAGAGCAGCGCCAAATCAAGCGAGGGCGGTGGGGGCGAGGGGGGCTGGGCTGCTGCTGGCTTGCGCCGAGCCTTGCGGGAGGAAGGCGCTGCGGCAGGGTGAGGGGCATGATAGTGGGAGTGAGGGGCATGATAGTGGGAGTGAGGGGCATGATAGTGGGAGTGAGGGGCATGATAGTGGGAGTGAGGGGCATGATAGTGGGAGTGAGGGGCATGGGACGGGGATGAGGGACATGGGTGAGCAGAGCCTGATCAAGCGAGGGCGGTGGGGGCGAGGGGGGCGGGACTTCTGCTGGCTTGCGCCGAGCCTTGCGGGAGGGAGCGGCTGCAATGGGGTGAGGGGCATGGGGACGGTGAGGGGACAAAAAGAAAGGACGGGTGGATGCAGGCAGGGATGTGGTTGTGAGGGACTTGCTTGTGGGAAGAAGACTGAAAGAGTCAAGTCAAATGATGGTATCGGAAAAGGATCGGGTGTACATAGTGACGTGGAGCATAGAAAGGTGGTTGGCTGGGAGACTGCCAAGATAAAAGCCCCCCCCCTCTCCCCCCTCCCCCCCCCCGACCACCATTATATTGGGTGGAGGAACCACTGGGGGTCCGACCGACCACCATGCTTATTCTAGTCAAAGATATGCAAGCAATTTGGCCATTGATGGATTGAATCAACCCCAGTTGTACACCAGGACAGATTAGGATTTTTTTTACCAGAAGTAGAGGCGTTTCAGCAGGATGGGTGCATAACATGCGTCTGCTTTTGAGTCGACTCAAAAGTAGAGGTGTTGTAACAGGATGGGTGCATCACATGCGTCTGCTTTTGAGTCGACTCAAAAGTAGAGGTGTTGTAACAGGATGGGTGCATCACATGCGAGGGATAAAGGGTGTGTGTGGGAAGGCACACACCTGTGAAAGGCTTCTGCAATGAAGCTTCCCGGGCAGACACGTTGTGGATGAGCGTGGCCAGCACACTGTCGAGGTACCTGCATGCATGCACGCATGGCGAGGGGGTATGTGCAGTGCAGGCGTTAATAGGAGTTCTCGTGCTGTGTGTCGTGTGCCATGCACCATGGGCAGGCCGCAGACATGTTGTGGACGAGCGTGGCCAGCACACTGTTAAGATACCTATTGACGCATGCATGGGGAGGGGGATATGCAGGTGGTATGAGGTGCCGTGTGCCATGCACCATGGGCAGGCCGCAGACACGTTGTGGACGAGCGTGGCCAGCACACTGTAAAGATACCTATTGACGCATGCATGGGGAGGGGGATATGCAGGTGGTATGAGGTGCCGTGTGCCATGCACCATGGGCAGGCCGCAGACTGTGGACGAGCGTGGCCAGCACACTGTAAAGATACCTATTGACGCATGCATGGGGAGGGGGATATGCAGGTGGTATGAGGTGCCGTGTGCCATGCACCATGGGCAGGCCGCAGACACGTTGTGGACGAGCGTGGCCAGCACACTGTAAAGATACCTATTGACGCATGCATGGGGAGGGGGATATGCAGGTGGTATGAGGTGCCGTGTGCCATGCACCATGGGCAGGCCGCAGACACGTTGTGGACGAGCGTGGCCAGCACACTGTAAAGATACCTATTGACGCATGCATGGGGAGGGGGATATGCAGGTGGTATGAGGTGCCGTGTGCCATGCACCATGGGCAGGCCGCAGACACGTTGTGGACGAGCGTGGCCAGCACACTGTAAAGATACCTATTGACGCATGCATGGGGAGGGGGATATGCAGGTGGTATGAGGTGCCGTGTGCCATGCACCATGGGCAGGCCGCAGACACGTTGTGGACGAGCGTGGCCAGCACACTGTAAAGATACCTATTGACGCATGCATGGGGAGGGGGATATGCAGGTGGTATGAGGTGCCGTGTGCCATGCACCATGGGCAGGCCGCAGACACGTTGTGGACGAGCGTGGCCAGCACACTGTAAAGATACCTATTGACGCATGCATGGGGAGGGGGATATGCAGGTGGTATGAGGTGCCGTGTGCCATGCACCATGGGCAGGCCGCAGACACGTTGTGGACGAGCGTGGCCAGCACACTGTAAAGATACCTATTGACGCATGCATGGGGAGGGGGATATGCAGGTGGTATGAGGTGCCGTGTGCCATGCACCATGGGCAGGCCGCAGACACGTTGTGGACGAGCGTGGCCAGCACACTGTAAAGATACCTATTGACGCATGCATGGGGAGGGGGATATGCAGGTGGTATGAGGTGCCGTGTGCCATGCACCATGGGCAGGCCGCAGACACGTTGTGGACGAGCGTGGCCAGCACACTGTAAAGATACCTATTGACGCATGCATGGGGAGGGGGATATGCAGGTGGTATGAGGTGCCGTGTGCCATGCACCATGGGCAGGCCGCAGACACGTTGCGGATGAGAGCGTGGCCAGTGCACTGTCCAGGTAGCTGCATGCATGGATGGATGGCGGGGTGCATAGCTGATATGTGAAGGTGCTACAGGTAGCGTGAGTGTGTGATGTGAAGGTGTAAGCACGAGTACGGTTTTGAGAAGGTGTACTTGCAAGAATGCCAATGGAATGTGTCATGCGCCATGACCCATGTGGAATGTTGCATGAGCTGCATGCCATGTCGCATATGCCATGCGCAAACAAGGCATGCACAGCCATGCATGCAGCCATTCATAGTCGTCCACGCACACGACCATGCATGCACTCATCCACCCATACAACCACCCATCTATGCGAGCATGCACCCATCATCCATGCACCCATGCATCCCTGCACCTATGCACCCATGCATCCCTGCACCCATGCATCCCTGCACCCATGCATGGAGGCACATTCACAGTGACACACATGTCAAGGCTATGACGACCAGCCCAGCAGTAGCATGGCCCATGACAAGCGTGTGGGGTTCATTCATTGCATGTGGGAGGCAGCGTGTGTGGGAGGAATGGCGTGGGGGAGGAATGGCGTGGCATGGTGGATGGGCAGGACGGACCAGAAGGCGGAGAGGAACTCAGAGGGCGCATAGAGGCGCGTGGAGAAGCCAAGCTGCAGATAGCGAATGACGATGCGACACGTGTGCTCCACCACCCAGCTGGTCGCCACACTCTCCCTCCACCACCCCTGTTGGCAGGTCGGCATTGAGAGGGAGGAAGGAAGGGTGCGCACAGCAAGGGGAATGAGAAGGATGAATGGTGTGTGTGTGTGTGTGTGTGTGTGTGTGTGTGTGTGTGTGTGTGTGTGTGTGTGTGTGTGTGTGTGTGTGTACCATACACGCCCACAACACGTGTGCTCCACCACCCAGCTTGTTGCCACACTCTCCCTCCACCACCTATGCTCGGATTGGAGCTCAGCATTGGATCAAGGGGAGTTGGGAGGAAAGAGGGAAGAGGGGATGAGGAGAAGAGATTGTCAAACATTATATATGTTGTGGTTGTTTAGGCTACAGTGGGTTAGCCTTTAGGGGGTACACAATTCTAGGGTTAGGTACTTGTACTGATTTCACTGCTAGTTCAATCATTCCTGTCCGTTCATTTCGACATGGTTTCAGAGCAGGTCCTTCGCTAGGACCGTTTTTTTTTAGGGCCCACCGCTACTGCCTACCTACCTACCTACCTGCGCCCTAGGGCGCCTCGTTTTTCACGGCCCCCTAAGGCCCCGCGACCCGCGACCCGCCCCTTAGCGACCCGCGCGCCGCCCATTAACGGCCCCGTCGACCCCGCGCGCCGCCCCTTAGAGGCCCCGCTGGCCCCGTCGACCCCGCGCGCCGCCCCTTAGAGGCCCCGCTGGCCCCGTCGACCCCGCGCGCCGCCCCTTAGAGGCCCCGCTGGCCCCGTCGACCCCGCGCGCCGCCCTTTAGCGACCCCCGCGCCGCCCCTTAGAGGCCCCGCTGGCCCCGTCGACCCCACCCACTACCCCTAACCCCCCGCACGCGACAGCGACGGCCCCGCCAAACCCAGGCCGCCTGAACCGAGCCGCGCAGCCCGAACCGAGCCGCGCCGCCCTAACCGAGCCGCGCCGCCCTACCTGAACCGAGCTGCGCCGCCCGTCCTGACCGAACAGCCTCTCTGGACCGAGCCGCCCTACCTGAGTCGCGCTGCCTACTACTGTTAGGGTGCACCTACTGCTACTGCTCCTACTGCTACTATGGCTAGCCCTCCTGTGCTAGCTTTCGATGCTGAGGGACGTCCAGTGAAGTTTGACACCTGGCTAGATGACCTGCACCTCTTCCTACAGCTCACTGCTAAGGAGGACATCTCACTGTACGATCACGCCCTAGGCCATGCCCCTGCGCCTGCTGCTACTGCCGACAGCTCTACCCGCTCACAGTGGCAGACTCGTGACGCCCACGCTCGCTTTGCTATTCGCAACTCCCTGCCGATAGATGAGCGCGAGCACTTTGGCCAGCACAAGACTGCACAGGAACTGTACAAAGCTGTCGTTGCCCGCTACTCCTCACCTGCCTCTGCCGCACTAGGCCGTCTCTCGCTTCCCTACCTGTTCCCCGACCTGTCCTCTTTCCACACAGTCGCTGACCTCATCACGCACCTCCGCACTAGTGAGGCTCGCTTCCGCGCCGCTATGCCTGATGAGTTCCTTGCCAAGAACCCCCCCCCGCTCTGGCTCACTCTCTACCACCTAGTCACCCGCCTCCCTGACTCTCTGCGTGCAGTCAGGGATTCCTTCCTAGCTCGCTGCCCTACTGAGCTCACCATTGCCCTCCTCGAGAAGGAACTACTTGCAGCTAAGGCTAGCATAGTCGCTGTAGGTACCTCTCGTGGCGACCCCCGCACCCCGTTCTTTGAGGGGTGTTCTCCTTCCCCCCTTCTTCCCTCTGTCGCCTCTGCTGCTGCTGTTGACCTCCTTGGTGCTGAGAAGGTCGGGACTGCGTCTGCTTCGAGCGGACGCCGCAGCGGCAAGGGCAAAGGGGGCAAGGGAGGCGGAGGTGACGGCGGGGGAGGAGGAGGTGGGGGCGGTGGCGGCGGTGGGGGTGGTGGCGGGGCTGGAGGGGCGAGTGGCAGCGGTGGGTGTGGTGGCGGCAGCTGCGGGGGAGGTGGCAGGGGCGGGGGCGGTGGTGGGGGTGGCAGTGGACGCGGCGGCGGCAGGGGTTGGGGTGGTCGAGGAGGTGGGGGCGGAGGTGGTGGTCGTGGAGGCGCTGGCGGTGGCCAGAGCCAGCAGCACACTCCGTCGCCCCAGGAGGTCCGTGAGTGGTACTCTCAGCGCGGGGGGGCGGGTGGCTTTAGCTGCACGTACGTCATTCACACTGGTGACCGCACTGGTCATCCGTGTGGGGGACCACATGCCACGCAGCGCTGCTTCGCTCGCCTCAACGACGCTTGGCGTGTTCAGTTCCCTCAGGCCACTGAGCTGCCCCGCTGGGTTGATCTCCTGAAGAAGGGGATTGATATCTATGCTCTAGACTTTGATGCTATTCTCACTGCCATGTATGTGATGTCTACTAGTGGAGAGGGTGCTGAGTACCTGTGTGTTCCGCCCGACCCGGGCATTAGGACCAGTGCGTCTGCCGCTTCAGGTCCTCGCGTGTCTGCTACCTCAGGTGCTGGTGAGGCTGCTGCTCTAGGTGCTTGTGCGTCTGCGCCCCCTGGTACTGAGTCGACTGAGGCACTACACACCTTCACACTGGACTCAGGTGCTTCTCGCTGCTTCTTTCGTGACCGCACTGTCCTTGAGCCGCTTGCTCGGCCAGTTGCTGTCTCCCTCGCTGACCCCTCTGGGGGCCCGGTAGTTGCGACCTCCTCCACTGTCCTTCCCTGTCCTGCGGTCCCGTCAGGCACACTGTCCGGTCTCCACCTCCCCTCGTTCTCTACGAACCTGGTGGCGGGTTGTGCGCTCCAGGACGCGGGTGTTCACCAGTTCACCCCTGCCTACGAGCGCGTGACACACTGCACGTGTGCTCGTACGGGCCGCCACTTGGCTACCTTCACTCGGCAGCCCGGGTCGGACCTGTACACACTGACCACTGAGTCCCCTCAGGTCGCTGCGTCTGCGTCTGCGTCTGCGTCAGGTCAGCTGTCGGCCCCCTGCTCGTGTCGCTCTCTGGCGCACGAGACTGTCCTCTGGCACCACCGACTTGGCCACCCGTCTGTGCAGCGCCTTCGTGCCATGCACTCCCGGTACCTTGTCTCTGGTCTTCCCAGGGTCCTCCCTCCCCTCCCACCCTCGCCTGCTCCTCCCTGTCTTCCCTGTGTCGAGGGGCGGCAGCGCGCCGCTCCTCACTCCTCCTCGTTTCCCCCGACGACTGCTCCCTTGCAGACGCTCCACATGGACGTGTGGGGCCCAGCCCGCGTCCGTGGTCAGGGTCAGGAGAGGTACTTCCTGATAGTTGTTGACGACTACTCGCGCTACACCACGGTCTTCCCCTTGCGCACCAAGGGTGAGGTCCCTGATGTTTTGATCCCTTGGATCCGCAGAGCTCGTCTCCAGCTCAGCGAGCGTTTCCACTCGGACTTTCCTGTCCTGCGCTTGCACTCTGACAGAGGTGGTGAGTTCTCCTCCGACCTCTTGGCAGCCTACTGTGCTGAGCACGGCATTGAGCAGTCGTTCACGCTTCCGGCCTCTCCACAGCAGAATGGGGTTGCGGAGCGCCGCATTGGCCTAGTCATGGAGGTCGCTCGTACCTCCCTGATCCATGCGGCTGCCCCCCACTTTCTGTGGCCGTTTGCGGTCCGGTACGCTGCGCATCAGCTCAACCTCTGGCCCCGTGTCTCCTTGCCGGAGACCTCGCCCACGCTGCTGTGGACGGGGGAGGTTGGCGATGCGTCGCGTTTCCGGGTCTGGGGATCTCGAGCTTTTGTCCGCGATACGTCCGCGGACAAGCTCTCCACCCGCGCTGTTCCATGTGTCTTCCTTGGCTTTGTCCCTGACGCGTCTGGTTGGCAGTTTTACTACGCCACCTCGCGCCGAGTCCTTTCCTCTCAGGACGTCACTTTTGACGAGTCCGTCCCCTACTACCGCCTCTTCCCCTACCGCACTGCCCCGCTCCCCCCCCCGCCTCTCTTCCTCGCGCCAGGTGCTGCTGTAGTAGACCCCCTCCCCCCTCAGGGTGCCGCTCCCTCAGGTGTGTCCCAGGTAGACCCGGTTGAGCCTGTTGAGGTAGCTGTTGACTCTCGTCCTGCTAGGGGTGCGGAGCCTGGGGGTGCTGAGCCTGGGGGTGCGGAGTCTGGGGGTGCTGAGCCTGGGGGTGCGGAGTCTGGGGGTGCGGAGTCTGGGGGTGCTGAGCCTGAGGGTACTGAGCCTGGGGGTGCTGAGCCTGGGGGTGCTGAGCCGCGGAGTTCTGAGTCTGGGGGTGCTGAGCCTGGGAGTCCTACACCTGGAGGAGCTCTCTCCTCGGAGCGGCTGCGTGAGTGGTACTCAGAGTACTGCAGCCTCCGGAGAGGTGCCTCTGGAGCCAGGAGTGGTGAGATTGGTGCTGGTGCCTCCCCTCCTCAGCGGGAGCTGCCCTCTCTTGAGCGGATCCGTGAGTGGTACGAGCGGCGCTGCACTCTCCGGAGTGGCGCGCCTGGTGTCGCGGACCCTGGTGCTGGAGGTGCTGCTGCTGGTGCTGGAGGCTCTCCTGGTGCTGCTGGTGCTGCGGACCCTGGAGTTGGAGCTGCTGCTGGTGCTGCGGACCCTGGAGTTGACGCTATTGCTAGTCCTGAGGACCCTGGTGCTGGAGCTCCTGCTGGTGCTGCGGACCCTGGAGTTGGAGCTGCTGCTGGTGCTGAGGACCCGGGAGTTGGAGCTGCTGCTGGTGCTGCGGACCCTGACGTTGGAGCTGCTGCTGGTGCTCACGACCCTGGAGCTGGCGCTGCTGGAGCTGCTGCGGGTGCTGGTGGTGTCTCTACTGGTTCTGGAGTCGCTGCGCGGCCCCGGCCGTACTTCGTTCCGCTCCTTCAGCAGGTTCTTGGTCAGCCTCCTCCTCCTTGTCCTGCTCCCTCCTTAGAGTGTCCACCGCCTGTCCAGTCCCAGTCACAGTTACCGCCTGCCTCGCTGCTCCCTGGTCCTTCTCCTTACACTGGTCCCACAGGAGGTCTTACGGAGCGTCGTGAGCCTGAGTCTCGTCCTGTGTCGCCTGCGTCTCGCTCTGCGTCGCCTGTTCGTGCTGCTCGCACTGGTCGTCGTGTCCCACATGAGCGTCCTCCTCCTGTCCCTGGCATTCACTACATGACTCTGCGTCCCTCCACTGCTCCTCAGCGTGTCCCTCTGCCGTCTCCTCCTGCGTCCTCTCTTCCTACTCTTGCTGACCCGGAGTCTGACTCCCTTCGTGCTGCCCGTCCTACTGTCACGCGTCTCCTCGCTACTGTTGTCACTGACCCTACCTTTGAGTCCTCTGCTGCGTCTGCTCTCGTCGCTGAGTTAGTTGACTTTGCTGCCGCTTGTCGTCTAGACTACGCCGCTAGCCTAGTTGCTGCGTCTGAGTCTGTCTGTCCTCCGTCCGTCGGGAGTGAGTGTGCTCTTGGCACGGACGTCTTTGAGGACAGGCAGGAGGAGTTCCAGTGCTTTGCTGCTGCTTTGCCTCATCTCGTGTCCATGCTAGTTGCCCCTGAGGGAGACCCGGATGCACCAGACATCCCGACCCCGCGCTCTTACGCAGAGGCGATAGCGGGTCCCTACTCCTCTCAGTGGCAGACAGCCATGGACGCAGAGATGGCTTCCTGGAAGTCCACAAGCACCTACGTCGACGCAGTTCCCCCACCAGGGGCGAACATCGTCAGTGGCATGTGGATTTTCAGGGTGAAGCGGCCGCCGGGTTCTCCGCCTGTCTTCAAGGCGCGTTACGTTGCTCGAGGCTTCAGTCAGCGTGAGGGAGTTGACTTCTTCCAGACCTTCTCCCCCACCCCGAAGATGACCACTTTTCGGGTGCTGCTGCACATAGCCGCTCAGCGCGACTACGAGCTTCACTCTCTTGACTTCAGCACTGCTTTCTTGCAGGGTAGCCTACACGAGGAGATCTGGCTGCGCCGCCCACCTGGCTTCACTGGGTCGTTTCCTCCTGGTACCCAGTGGAGCCTCCGGCGGCCGGTCTACGGTCTCCGCCAGGCACCACGTGAGTGGCACGACACACTGAGGACGACACTTGCGGCACTTGGGTTCGCGCCTTCTACTGCTGACCCGTCGCTGTTTCTGCGCACAGACACTTCGCTGCCGCCGTTCTACATCCTCGTGTACGTCGACAACTTGGTCTTTGCCACTGCTGACACTGAGGCTCTCGCCCACGTGAAGTCGGAGCTGAAGAAGAGACACACGTGCACAGACCTGGGTGAACTGACAAGCTACCTTGGCTTGCGGATCACCCGGGACAGAGCACGACGCACCATTACCTTGACTTGGTCACACATGGTGCAGCATGTCCTTCAGCGCTTCGGCTTCACGTACTCCTCGCCTCAGTCCACTCCTCTGCCTACCGGTCACTCGCTCTCAGCTCTGCCTTCGGATGAGTCCGTAGAGCCGAGTGGCCCGTATCCAGAGCTTGTGGGCTGCCTCATGTACCTGATGACCTGCACTCGACCTGACCTTGCATACCCTCTTAGCATCCTTGCACGCTATGTCGCTCCTGGCCGTCACCGGAAGGAGCACATGGATGCCGCTAAGAGGGTGTTGCGCTACTTGTGCAGTACGTCGGGCATGGGGCTAGTGCTTGGAGGGCGAGACCGAGTTGTACTCACTGGTCACTCAGACGCTTCTTGGGCGGACGACCAGGCCACTCAGCGGTCGTTTCACGGTTACACCTTCAGCCTTGGCTCTGGTTCAGTTTCTTGGCGTTCTACACGTTCTTCTTCAGTTCTCAGCTCCAGTTGTGAGGCTGAGATCTACGCCACAGCCATGGCAGCCCAGGAGCTACGCTGGCTCACCTACCTGCTGACCGACTTGGGAGAGCGGCCTCGTTCTCCTCCAGTGCTGTACGTCGACAACAAGGCTGCCATTGCCTTGTGTCAGGAGCACAGACTGGAGCACAGAACAAAGCACATCGCTCTGCGGTACTTTCTGGCTCGAGAGCTGCAGCAGCGTGGTCAGCTTTGTCTGCGTTACGTGGCCACTCAGGCCAACACTGCTGACGTGTTCACCAAGGCGCTTCAGCCTTGTGACCATCAGCGCTTCTGTACTCTTCTAGGCCTTGTGCCTACTGGACCTCACTTGCTTACTTCTTGACTTTGCTTGTATTGTGATCTCTATATATATACCTGCATGCTTTCACTTGTTAGGTTGTGATCACTGTACCAATTGCTATATTATCAAACTGCATGTGAACTGGTCTTGTGACCACTTGCTTGTGCTCGGAATTTGTGTGGTATCCCTTGAGATCCACCCTGAGCTTGCTTGTGCTTTGCTTTGCTCTAACTGGTCTTGTGACCCCTTGTTCTCCCCCACTTTGCCTATGGGGGTGTGTCAAACATTATATATGTTGTGGTTGTTTAGGCTACAGTGGGTTAGCCTTTAGGGGGTACACAATTCTAGGGTTAGGTACTTGTACTGATTTCACTGCTAGTTCAATCATTCCTGTCCGTTTATTTCGACAGAGATCACAGAGAAGGGAAGTAGAGGGTTGCGAGCTACAAAGTTACTGCATTTCCCCGCCCTTCACACACATGCCCCGCCCTGCCGTACATGAATTGATGGCTGAGCAACATGAGATGATGCTCGTGAACGGTGTGTGCCACCCAAGGCCCACGCATCACATGGGTGGCATGGCCCACACATCACATGGGAGCCCACCAGGTGTGTGCCCACGCGTCGCATGGGAGCCTGGGAGGCCAATGTGAGCAATTCTTTTAGAATTCTCAAAAAACACCCAGGGCCCACGCATTCTAAAAAATTCTCAATTGTGGGATGCATGGGCCCACGCATCAAATGGAATTTCAATCAACAAACTCGGAGTTCACCTGAACACATATTCAGGACATCAACTGCCACACCACCTAAAGAATAACCTGGGGAATCACCTGAGCGAAATTGGCGGTGGTGTAGCACTCCACATCATCACACACGTCCACGAAATGACTTTTGAATCGATTCAAAAGTCACATGGGGAATCACCTGGGGAATCACCTGAGCAAAATTGGCAATGGTGTAGCGCTCCACGGCATCACATGCGTCCACGTCGCCAGCCTGGAGGGGCAGCGGGCAGGAAAGGCGTTGAGGGGAAGGGCGATGGGGGGAAGGGGCCGAAGGGCATTGACGGGAAGGGCGTTGGGGGGAAAGGGCGTTGACAACACGAGTAATCCCGCACTTGCAGAAGGTGGTGTTGCGCTCCACTGCTTCACATGTGTCCACGTTTCCAGTCTAAGTGGACGGCGGGCAGGAAAGGTGTTGAGGGGGATCCCGTTAAAATACACGAGTTTCCGCACTTGCTTCCCACAACACCGCAAGACACAGCAAAGCGAGGCGAGAGACAGCATATGGCAGCAGAGGGACGGCATGAGGGAGTCTACTTTTGAGGTGCCTCAACAGTAGACAGCGAGGCGAGAGACAGCACAGCACATGGCAGCAGAGACGGCATAAGGGAGGGAGAAAAGCGACTGGCAGAAGGAGGAGCAGCAGGCAGAGGGGAGGTAGGGGGGCGCACGAGCGAGAGGAGGTGGCTCCAGTCGGGCAGCAGCTTGGCGAGCATGCGCCTCTCCCTCGCCCCGTTGCTGCACTGCGCCCTTAGCACCGCCTGCACTGCCTGCACGGGCGAGATAGGGATGACAGGCAGGAGGGGACAAAGTGGGGGCTTGGCCAGCATTCGCCTCTCCCTCGCCCCGTTGCTGCACTGCGCCCTTAGCACCGCCTGCACTGCCTGCACGGGCGAGATAGGTATGAGAGGAAGGTGTGGATAAGGTGAAAGGCTTTGCCAGCATGCGCCTCTCCCTCATCCCGTTGCTGCACTGCGCCCTCAGCACCGCCTGCACTGCCTGGTGGCGGGTGGGAGGGACAAGATGATGACGGGTAGGCCGGCATTTGAGACGTCTCAAAAGACAAGATGATGACGGGTTGGGCGGGATCGGCACTCCCTCGTTGCTGCACTGCGCCCTCAGCACTGCTTGCACTGGCAACACAGGGAGGGCAGGCAGGTGAGATGCGAGGCAGGTGAGATGCGAGGCAGGCGGGGATGGGAGGCAGGTCGTAAGAAGAGGCAGGGGCGGATGGGAAGCAGGCCGTAGTGGGGAAAGGATGAGTCGAGGGTGACGAGTGGCGGTAAGGAAACGAAGCAAGTCAAGGGCGTGCAGCAAAGAAGAAGACAGCAGCAGAAGAAGAGACATGCTCATCCACGACCGCAATGGAGTGCCATGCAGTTCAGAGTGGTGGAGTGCAGAGGCATGGAGTGCAGTGGAGTGCAGTGGGATGCAGTGAAGTGAAGTGAAGTGGAGTGCAGTGAAGTGGAGTGAAGTGGAGGGTGAAGAGGGGTGGCAAGGAGACGAAGAAAGTCAAGTCGAGGGTAGAGGGCATGAGGCCAGATGAGATGAGCCCATCCAATCCAACATAACAGAACAGTGGTGCCATGCGCAAAGAACATTGCGGGCCATGGTTACATGGAAATGCTTACAGCCATGCAGGAACAATAATTGCTTGCCTCCAATCTAATCACCTCAGACACACCACATCCCTGTTTCCCTCACCACTGCCCCTCCCCCTCCCTGTCTCTCTGCCCCCGTCCCTCCCACTCACATGTGCCCCATCCCACTTACATGCGACGCCTTCTTGATAAATTTCCCTAAAGCCGCACTGGAGCCCGCTTCCCCACCACCACCACCAGCACCGCCAGCACCACCACTGCCACCGCCACCACTGCCACTGCCACCACCTGCAGCAGCTCCAGCCGGCGGCAGCAGGGTGGGCGGCAGGTGCAGCGAGTGCATGATGACGTCTGTGGGGTCGTGGCCGAGAATAAGCCCGTCTCGGAGTAGCAGCAGCTGGTGGAGGAAAGAGGAAGGGGAGGGGAGGGGCGGGGAGGGGAGGGTCGGGGAGGGGAGAGAATGCCATTGGAGGGGAAGGGAGAGCCTGAAGTTGCAGCGAGTGCATGGCTACATCTGTGGGGTCATGGATGAGAATGAGACCGTCTCGCAGCAGCAGCAGCAGCTGATTGGGGGGGAGGGGAGTGGAGGGTGGGAGGGGGGAATATTGGGGAGGGGGAGGGGACGGGAGGAGAGGCATGAGGTGCAGCGAGTGCAGGACTACGTCTGTGGGGTTGTGGCCGAGAATGAAACCGTCTCGCAGCAGCAGGAGCTGGTGGGGAGAAGAGGAGGGGAGAGGGGCGGACGAGAGGTGGAAGGGGGAGAAAGGGGAGGGGCGTGAGAAGAAATGCAGCACCCCGTACGGAGCACACACACACCCACCTCCACTGCACACTTGCAGCCATCACATACTCATACCTGCACAGGCGACGGCGCCAGGGTTGAGGGCGCGGAAGTGGGCGAGGAACGCCGCCCCATACAAGGCACACCCACCCCACCTGCATGAAACGCACCTACCCACGTGGAGCCTTCATACCTGCAGCGCAGCGCGGGCGACGGGGCCAGGGTTGAGGGCGCGGAAGTGGGCGAGTTCAAGTGCCCCATACAAGGCAAGGCACCTCTAGCCAAGCCATGACACGTGCAGCAAACACACCTTCACACGTGCATCCAACACACGTGCATCCAACACACGTGCATCCAACACACCTGCATCCAACACACCTGCATCCAACACACGTGCATCCAACACACCTGCATCCAACACACGTGCATCCAACACACGTGCATCCAACACACGTGCATCCAACACACGTGCATCCAACACACGTGCATCCAACACACGTGCATCCAACACACGTGCATCCAACACACCTGCATCCAACACACCTGCATCCAACACACCTGCATCCAACACACCTGCATCCAACACACGTGCATCCAACACACGTGCATCCAACACACGTGCATCCAACACACGTGCATCCAACACACGTGCATCCAACACACCTGCATCCAACACACGTGCATCCAACACACCTGCATCCAACACACGTGCATCCAACACACGTGCATCCAACACACGTGCATCCAACACACGTGCATCCAACACACCTGCATCCAACACACCTGCATCCAACACACCTGCATCCAACACACCTGCATCCAACACACGTGAATACATCTGCAGCGAATTGATCTGTAGTGTCAACGCACATACATCTGCAGCGAATTGATCTGTAGTGCCAACGCACATACATCTGCAGCGAATTGATCTGTAGTGCCAACCAACGCACATACATCTGCCTACCTGCAGCGCAGCGCGGGCGACAGGGCCGAGGTTGAGGGTGCGGAAGTGGGCGAGGAACACCGCCACGTATAAGGCACACCCACCTACACACACGCACCCAACACACCTGCATCAAAACACACACACGTACGTACCCATCTGGAGCCTTCATACCTGCAGGGCAGCACGGGCAACGGGGCCGGGGTTGAGGGCGCGGAAGTGGGTGAGGAAGCGCGAGAGCTCCAGCAGGTCGGGCAGCGAGGTGGACGGCAGGTGGGAGATGAATGCGAGATGGGTTAGCAGACGAGAGAAATGGTCCAGAGCCTGGAGGGGAGGAAGGGGGTGGGTGAGGGGGGGACGGGAGGCAGGAGAGGAGAAAGAGGGCGAATGGGGAGAGTGAGCAGAGTTAAAGAGGAGGAGAAGCAGGTGAGTGAGGCAACAGACGAACCACGTGACGTGGTCTAGTGGTGTTGAAGGGGGGAAGCGGGGGTGGGGTGTGGGGCGGGTGGTGGTTTGAGAGGGCCAGAGCAGCAGACAAAGGAGGAGAGAATAAGGATGGAGGAGGAGTTAGGTTGGGTTGAGAGCGATGAGTACAAACTTTAGAGAGATACGTCTGGGAGTCATGGATAGAAAAAAGATTAAGTAACAAGAACCTGGATAGTAACAAACAAGAACCACCTCAGTAGGTGCAAGTGTGCTTTTGAGACGCCTCAAACTACAACTGCCTCATTTGCAGCAAACCCAGTAACCACTACCTTTACTGCCACGTCAGCAGCAGCCTCACCTCGTGCCATGTCAGCAGGTGTGTGGGACGGGGCGGCGTGGGCGGCAGCAGGTGGGTGTTGATAGCGGGACACATGCCTGGCGCCGCCCTCCCTGACGCCGTCTGCTTCCCCCCACTCCCCCCCTCCTCCGTCCGCACCCGCTCTCCCCCCTCTCCTTTCTCTCCCTCGTCTCCTCCCTCTCCTACAGCAGTGGGGCCGGGCGGGGGAATGGAGGTCTTGAGTTTGTGCAGGGCGGTTTGGGCCAGCTGAATCTTGACAGCGCAGGCAGGCAGGTGGGTGGGCAGGCGGGCCGTGTGTAGCGCCGAGAGGGCGTCATAGAGAGCCTGGAAGAGGGATGGGGAGGGGGAGGGAGAGGGATGGGGAGGGGGAGGGAGAGGGATGGGGAGGGGGAGGGAGAGGGATGGGGAGGGGGAGGGAGAGGGATGGGGAGGGGGAG
Source organism: Closterium sp. Yama58-4 (assembly GCA_947470075.1). NCBI lineage: Eukaryota > Viridiplantae > Streptophyta > Zygnematophyceae > Desmidiales > Closteriaceae > Closterium > Closterium sp. Yama58-4. The sequence goes on along the minus strand of CANIUD010000817.1, from coordinate 204,828 downwards.
GGAGAGGGATTTTGAGGGCGGGGGCATGGAGGTCTTGAGTTTGTGCAGGGCGGTCTGGGCCAGCTGAATCTTGAGCGCACAGGCAGGCAGGTGGGCGGGCAGGCGGGCCGAGTGTAGCGCCGAGAGGGCGTCATAGAGAGCCTGGTGGAGAGGGGAGGGAGGAAGAGGTGGGGGGGGGTATTTGAAGGGAGGAAAGGGGTGTGTGGGGCGGTGCAGAGCAGGTTCGGCGAGGTGGACATTGAGTGGGCAGGCAGGCAGGTGGGCGGGGAGGCAGGCAGGTGGGCGGGGAGGCAGGCAGGTGGGCGGGGAGGCAGGCAGGTGGGCGGGGAGGCGGGCAGGTGGGCGGGGAGGCGGGCAGGTGGGCGGGGAGGCAGGCAGGTGGGCGGGGAGGCAGGCAGGTGGGCGGGGAGGCAGGCAGGTGGGCGGGGAGGCGGGCAGGTGGGCGGGGAGGCGGGCAGGTGGGCGGGGAGGCAGGCAGGTGGGCGGGGAGGCGGGCAGGTGGGCGGGGAGGCGGGCAGGTGGGCGGGGAGGCAGGCAGGTGGGCGGGGAGGCGGGCAGGTGGGCGGGGAGGCGGGCAGGTGGGCGGGGAGGCAGGCAGGTGGGCGGGGAGGCGGGCAGGTGGGCGGGGAGGCGGGCAGGTGGGCGGGGAGGCGGGCAGGTGGGCGGGGAGGCGGGCAGGTGGGCGGGGAGGCGGGCAGGTGGGCGGGGAGGCAGGCAGCGTGCAGCGCTGAGAGGGCGTCAAACAGAGCCTGGTGGGGGAGGGAGGAGGAGAGGGGGTTGGGGGATTTAGAGGGGAGAAGGGGAGTGTGAGGGGTAGGGAGGGGAGGCCTTGAGACGGTGCAGGACAGTTTGGGCGAGGTGGATTTTGAGCGCACAGGCAGGCAGGTTGGTGGCTAGGCGGGCCGGGCTGTGTGCAGCGCTGAGGGGTGCGTGTGGCAGTGCAGGACAGTTTGGGCGAGGTGGATCATGGGCGCACAGGCAGGCAGGCACGACGTGTGTGTGTAGCACTGAAAAAGCGTCACAGACAGCCTGGGGAGGCCAGAGGCCCGGTGGGGTGGGGAGGATGAAGTAGGTGAATTAAGGGGGGAGAGTGAAAGGGTTGGAGGGGGGAGGGAAAGCAGTGAAAAAGAATTGGGGAACGGCTGTGTATGGGTGGGGTGGGTGACAGAGCGTGACGACAGGGAGATGGCATAGTATGGCAGCGTGAGAAGAGGGCGGCAGGGTGTCATGGTATGCATGGTATGCATGGTATGCATGGTATGCATGGTATGCATGGTATGCATGGTATGCATGGTATGCATGGTATGCATGGTATGCATGGTATGCATGGTATGCATGGTATGCATGGTATGCATGGTATGCATGGTATGCATGGTATGCATGGTATGCATGGTATGCATGGTATGCATGGTATGCATGGTATGCATGGTATGCATGGTATGCATGGTATGCATGGTATGCATGGTATGCATGGTATGCATGGTATGCATGGTATGCATGGTATGCATGGTATGCATGGTATGCATGGTATGCATGGTATGCATGGTATGCATGGTATGCATGGTATGCATGGTATGCATGGTATGCATGGTATGCATGGTATGCATATACCCTTCTCTGGAGACAGCAGGTCTGAAGAAATCAGAGTCTACTTGCGCTGGCATGCATGTGCAACCACCCCCGTCGGCTCGGGCATGAAATTTGCGGCAGACTGCCGGCAACATATGTGAAATTGAAGTGATGCTTCATCCACGCAAGCACGAGAGGGATAGTACCAGTCGGAATTGCATGCGAGCCACGAGGGCGGTGAGGAGAGCAGGTTGCAGCCCGGATAGCACAGGGTCGCTCTGCTGCTGCTGCTCAGGCCCTGATGCTGCCGCCTTCCCTGGTGGTCGCATGGGGTGGATGGAAAGAGGGGTTGGGTGAGTAGCATGTGGGCCACGAGGGCGGTGAGGGGAGCAGGTTGCAGCCCGGATAGCACAGGGTCGCTCTGCTGCTGCTGGTCTTGCACTGATGCTGACACTTTCCCTGGTGGAGCATTGGGGCATGGGCATGGGCATGGGCATGGGCATGGGCATGGGCATGGGCATAGGCATGGGCATGGGCATAGGCATGGGCATGGGCATGGGCATGGGCATGGGCATGGGCATGGGCATGGGCATGGGCATGGGCATGGGCATGGGCATGGGCATGGGCATGGGCATAGGCATGGGCATGGGCATGGGCATGGGCATGGGCATGGGCATGGGCATGGCATGGGCATGGGCATCATGTGTTGGCATGCGAGTCACGAGGCTCCAGCCCAAGCAGCACAGGGTCGCTGTTGCTGATGCTGCTGCTGCTGCTGCTGATGCTGATGCTGCTCAACTTTCCACTTTCCCTCTCCTTAAGACTTCCCCTCTCCAACTGTTCCCCCTCCTCCCTACACTTGGCACCTCCCATTCGTCCCACACCGTGACACAGTCCCACCACTCCCCTCCCCTCCCCTCCCCTCCCCTCCCCTCCCCTCCCCTCCCCTCCCCTCCCCTCCCCTCCCCTCCCCTCCACTCCTCTCCCCTCCCACAAACCCTCTCAACCCCCTCAGTCCCGTCCCCCCAGCACGTTCCCCTTCCCAACTGCCCCCTCCCTACCTGCCTCCTCCCCACCTGCCCCTTCGCCTTGCCCCTGCAGCCCCTCTCCAGCACTCAGAGTGGCGCCACTGCTGCCTCGCCCACTCGCTTGTTCCCCCTTCCCTGTCCCCCGCACCCCTCCCACCAGCCCCGTTCCCACCTGCTCCTTGCCCCTGCAGCCCAGCTAGCAGCGCTCTCAGTGGTGCCACTGCCACCTCGCCACTCGCCACTCCATAGGTCTTTCAATTAGATGTGCAAGCTCTCCTCTTACTCACCTGCTCCCTTCCGAGCGTCCCCTGCCCCTTCCCCTTCCAGCCCCGCCAGCAGCGCTCTCAGCGGCGCCACTGCCGCCTCGCCCACCCGCCCCTCCAGAGGCAAGCCTCCCGCTGACGTCACAAAATCCTCTTCCTGTAGGGAGGGTGGAAGCGGGAGGGCGGAGTGGGGTTGGGGGTGTGGGAGGGACGGGGAAAGGGGAGTGAGTGAGAGGAGTCTATGTCTGAGGCGCCTCACGCAATGCACTCGCCCCTCCAGAGGCGATACAAAGTCCTACTGTGGGGAAGGAGGAAAGGGGGGTGGGGGGCAGGCAGAGGAACAAAAGGGGGGTTGGTGTGGTGTGGGTGAGAGGAATCTATATCTGCTGATGCGGCTCAGGAGGAAAATGAGGGCATGAAGACGAGGGCAAGGGTAAATGGGGGGTGAGGGGGAGAAGGGGGCGAGAGGGATGGAGAGATTACACGCCTTAAACCCTAAACCATGAGTAACTTGCGAAGATACATGGCATCATGATGCCCCGGTGACGCGAAATACGGCAGAAGAGAGGAGAGGCCATGAGAAGAGAGGAGAGGCCATGAGAAGAGAGGAGAGGCCATGAGAAGAGAGGAGAGGCCATGAGAAGAGAGGAGAGGCCATGAGAAGAGAGGAGAGGCCATGAGAAGAGAGGAGAGGCCATGAGAAGAGAGGAGAGGCCATGAGAAGAGAGGAGAGGCCATGAGAAGAGAGGAGAGGCCATGAGAAGAGAGGAGAGGCCATGAGAAGAGAGGAGAGGCCATGAGAAGAGAGGAGAGGCCATGAGAAGAGAGGAGAGGCCATGAGAAGAGAGGAGAGGCCATGAGAAGAGAGGAGAGGCCATGAGAAGAGAGGAGAGGCCATGAGAAGAGAGGAGAGGCCATGAGAAGAGAGGAGAGGCCATGAGAAGAGAGGAGAGGCCATGAGAAGAGAGGAGAGGCCATGAGAAGAGAGGAGAGGCCATGAGAAGAGAGGAGAGGCCATGAGAAGAGAGGAGAGGCCATGAGAAGAGAGGAGAGGCCATGAGAAGAGAGGAGAGGCCATGAGAAGAGAGGAGAGGCCATGAGAAGAGAGGAGAGGCCATGAGAAGAGAGGAGAGGCCATGAGAAGAGAGGAGAAGCCATGAGAAGAGAGGAGAGGCCATGAGAAGAGAGGAGAGGCCATGAGAAGAGAGGAGAGGCAATGAGAAGAGAGGAGAGGCCATGAGAAGAGAGGAGAGGCCATGAGAAGAGAGGAGAGGCCATGAGAAGAGAGGAGAGACCATGAGAAGAGAGGAGAGGCCATGAGAAGAGAGGAGAGGCCATGAGAAGAGAGGAGAGGCCATGAGAAGAGAGGAGAGGCCATGAGAAGAGAGGAGAGGCCATGAGAAGATCACAAAAGAGGAAGTCAGATGCGGACAGAGAGGAGAGGAGAAGAAAGGACACCATCGTAAGAACAAGGGTTTAAGGTTTACTGTAGAATTTATGCATTAGGTTATGAGCTCAAGGTTATGCATAGGCACCGTGGGTGAAATAGTTGAATACTTGGTGTTCGAATAATGCTGGCAACAGATATTCGAGTCCAGAATTCGAATTTAGGCACACGATGGAAAAAACAAACACGCCCTAATCGGCTAAATCTTCAATTGGTGGGTTAGTTGGATATTTTGGTTACATGTTGGTAGCCCACCCCACATGGCTTCCCAAATGACATGATGATATCATGCCATGCAATCATGCCATGCAATCATGCCGTGCAATCATGCCGTGCAATCATGCCGTGCAATCATGCCGTGCAATCATGCCGTGCAATCATGCCTCTCGCCTCACGTTGGTGTGTCCAGCAAACCGCAGAGCGCACACTGTTGACACAGGCGAGGGTGGCTGCCAGCAGCAGCAGCACACATGGCATGGCATGGCATGGCAAGCAGCAGTGCCATCATGCCTCCCACCTTCTCACCTCGCGTTGCTGTGTCCAGCAGGCTGCAACGCGCACACTGTTGACACAGGCAGGGGAGGCACACATGGCACACCATGGCATGGCATGATGCAGTGCCATCACGCCTCCCACCCACCCACCCACCTCGCGTTGGTGCGTCCAGCAGGCACCGGATCGTACGCTGGCAGCGGATCGTACGCTGGCAGCTGATCGTACGCTGGCAGCGGATTGACACAAACAAGGGCTGCTGAGAGCAGCAGCAACAACACACATGGCATGGCATGGCATGGCATGGCATGGCCTGATGCAGTGCCATCACGCCTCTCACCTCGCGCTGGTGCGTCCAGCAAGCAAGAGGCAGAGCGCACACTGTTGACACAGGCGAGGGTAGCTGACATGACAGCAGCGGCAGCAGCACACACACACGGCATGGTGCAGTGCAGGGGCAAAATGATGCAGGGCAGTGGCACCTCACCTCACGCTGGTGCGTCCAGCAGGAGGCAGAGCGGACGGTGTTGACACAGGCGAGGGTGGCTGACAGCAGCGCCAGCAGCAGAGGCGAGGAGGAGAGGGAGGGGGAAGGCGTGAAGGCGGAAGGGGGGGCGAGCGGGGGCAGCAGCAGGTAGGCGCAGGTGAATACGGTTTGCGGCAGGCTGTGACCGCTGTGCCACGTGGCCTGGGGGGGGAAGGGGGGAGTGGGGAGAATAAGAGGGGCGTGAGGGGGAAGGATGAGGAAGTGGGGAGTGGGATGTACAGGGCACGCATGGAGAGGAGTGGCAGCAGCAGGTATGCGCAGGTGTAGGGTTTGCAGCAGGCTGTGGCCGCTGTACCACGTGGCCTGGGATAGGGGGAGGAAGGGAAGAGGGGTGGGGGATGGGGGAACGACAGGTCAGAAGAGAGATACAGGGAACGAGGGAAGCGTGCGTATGAGGGTGAGGCAGTTCAGTAAAGGTTTCCGACACCGCACTTCACCGCACAGCACCGCATGGCACCTCACTGCACCTCAGTGCACGGGGCGGCGCATGATGCGGTGGGCTAGCAGAGGAAGGGAGGGGAAGGAGAGGGCAGCGCACCTCACCGCACATCACCTTCACGCACCTCAGCACGCAGCACCGCACAGCACCTCACAGCACCACACAGCGCCTCCACGCACCTCAGCACACAGCAGCGCATCACAGAGGTCCACGGATGCAGCGGGCTGGCAGAGGAAAGGAGGGGGAGGGGGATACCAGCACAACAACGCACCACACCGCACAACAGCACCTCACTGCGCAGCACCGCACAGCACCACCAAGCACCGCACCTCAGCGCACAGCAGAGCGTCACAGAGGTCCAAAATGCGGTGGGCGGGCAGAGGGAGCGGCAGCAGCCCTCTCTCCACCGCCTCCCCCACACTCTCCACCTCGCCCCTCGCTCCGCCCTTGTCCCCCGCTTCCCCCCCGCTTTCCATCCCTTCTCCCCCTTTGCCCCCTCCCATGCCTGCATCCATCTTTGGGTCCATCATCTGCGCGAGAGGAAGGGGGGAGAAGGGAGGGGGGAGAAGGGAGGGGGGAGAAGGGAGGGGGGAGAAGGGAGGGGGGAAAGGGAAGGAGGCGGGCGGGGGAGGCAGGGAGGGTTGAGGAGCGGGCAAGGCAGAAGAAAGATGGATCAACGCGTCCCCCCTTGCCCGCATCCATCTTTGGGTCCATCATCTGGGCGAGAGGAAGGGGGGAGAAGGCGTGGGCAAAGGGGGCAGAGCAGAGAGCAGCGGAAGGCGTGGGAGGGTGAGCAAGGGATGAAAGGCAGGGCGGATGCAAAACAGCGGGGCAGCGATCTGAAAGAGAGAGAGCGAGAGACGAGGTGAAGCTGAGAGGACAGCGCGATGGGAGACAAGCAGACGGTGTGTGTGTGGGAGATGCGAGGGAGTGGGACATGTGAGGGTGTGTGTGGGACACGCGAGGGTGTGGGAAGTGGGGAGGCGAGAGAACAGAGCACAGCGCGGGGGCAGGTGAAGCTGGGTGGGGGGAGCGGATGCACCTGGGTGGGGGCGGATGCACATGGGTGGGGGCGGATGCACATGGGTGGGGGCGGATGCACATGGGTAGGGGCGGATGCACATGGGTGGGGGCGGATGCACCTGGGTGGGGGCGGATGCACCTGGGTGGGGGCGGATGCACCTGGGTGGGGGCGGATGCACCTGGGTGGGGGCGGATGCACCTGGGTGGGGGCGGATGCACCTGGGTGGGGGCGGATGCACCTGGGTGGGGGCGGATGCACCTGGGTGGGGGCGGATGCACCTGGGTGGGGGCGGATGCACCTGGGTGGGGGCGGATGCGCCCGGAGGGCACGTCAAGAGTCACCTGGAGAACGGGGAGAAAGCGCACCTGCAGGGCGGCCATGGCTTCGAAGAGACTGAACGACTCGCCGTGCAGCAGCTCTCCTGACCGCAGCTCTGATGGTGTGGGGAGGGGGGAGGAGGGTAGGAGGAGAGGAGGGAAGGAGGGGAGGAGGGGAGGAGGGGCGGAGGGGCGGAGGGGCGGAGGGGAGGAGGGGAAGGAGGGGAGGAGGGGAAGAAGGGGGTTGAGATTAGGGACTGAAGAAACTGAAGGCGTCGCCGTGAATCTGCTCTCGGATGACGCCAGCGGTGATGGTAAAGAGGGGGGGAGGGAGGGGGAGAGCGTGTGAGGAGGGGCGAAAGGGGAGGAGATGATGGAAGGAGGGGTGGGAGGGAAGGGAGGGGGAATGATGAGATGGGGATGAGTGAGAGGGAGCATAGGGTGCCGCACACAATGGCGACACAACGCCGTGCGATGGGGGAATGCCGCCGTGCTAGCAGCGTGAGCGTGATGGCACGGCATGATGCGGCTCGGACCCCCGGCTGTGCCGCCTCGCCCCTTCCACTAGCCTGTGGCCGCATTCCAGGCTCGCCCGCGCAGGGCTAATCCGCGCAGCGTCATTCGCGCAAGGCCCGTGCGCAATGCGATAAAGAGCTCACCGGCGCAAGCGGCGGCGAGCACGGCATCGGCGTCGCGCCACACCGTCTGATCGCCCGCCCGCTCCGCTCCCAGCGGGCGCGCGACGTCGTCTAGCGCCATGGCGACCGAAGCCTGCGACGGGCGTCGCACGCCCCTGAGTGACTACCTACGGGCGACGAGCGACAGAGCGACGACGTGGGACTAGCGACGAGCGACGGGTGACGAGCGATAAAACTGATATCGGATAGCGGTGGAACGAGCGCGATGTGCCTATCTAACGTCTTCCCGTCGCGACGCGTCTCGGGTGCGCAACGCGGTCGCCGTGGAGGAGATCCAGGCCGCGCGGCTTTTCAGTCGACTCAAAATCGTTCGGAATGTTGATCTTGGCCGTTATGCTTGGAATGGAACATTCTGCCAGGATCAATCGACGGCCAACATGCATCTCAGCTGTGAATCGTGATCTGCGGCCAATCTGTGGAACGTGAATCGTGATCGGTGCTGAACGGTGGGCTCTTGAAATTTGCATGAATTGACAGGCACGCAAGTTTCAAACAGCATATCCCGCATTTGTGCGTCTGAAAGCGGCTTAGTGATATTCGATACGTTGCAAAACGGTCAAATTGATATATTCATTGGTTCAGTAGTTCATTAATAAACGTCTAGAAAGCCTGCCCCAGAACTCGTTTTTACCAAAATTAACCGAAATATACCGCATGAAACAACTCGTCGTTTCGCTTTTGAAGGCCTTGGCATTCGAAACAAAGTGAATAATCAAAGAGGTCCATTAGGACGCATTCACTATTTCAAGATTCTCCAGCGCCTAAAACTCGCAGCAACCGCGGCAGCACACGCTCGTCGCGCGTCGCGAGCGCCGCGCTTCGTCGGCCGACGTGCCTCGGTCACACCGCGGCAGCTGCCTGGGTTGCCGCCTCCCGTCCTTCGTCCCCTCGTGCGCTCCGGGAACCCCTCTCGCCCCCTCTGCCCCTTCCGCCCCTTCCGCCGCTTCCGCCGTTTTTCCGCCTCCGCCGCTGGCCGCCGGGCGGAGAAAAGGGACCAGCGACGCCACACTCAGGTACGTCCTTCCCAGCCATCGCCCGCCCTCCCCAGCCCTCCCTCGCCGTCCCCCAGCCTCCCCCCGCCCCCGCCCGCCCTCCCCAGTACCTCCCCCGCCGCCCCGTGCGGACGCCACAATCGCCTGTCCTCGCCTCTCGCACTGCACCTTTTTTCGCCCGCCCTTCCCCCCTCCCCGCCTTCCCCCGCCCACCGCCGCCCTCCCCCGCCCGCCCTCCGCCGCCCTCCCCGGCGCTCTCTTGCGGAAGCCACCATTGCCCGCGCTCGCCCATCGCGCCGCTCCTTCCCCCCTGCCGCCGCCTCACTCTCTCCCCGCCTGCGGCCGGGGAAGCTCCGCCTAACCATTGCGCACAAAGGGGGGAGGCGAGCGGGCAGTGGTGGGTAGGTGCGCAGGGAAATGGGGGAGGCGCGCGCACAAACCATCTGCACATGCCGCTGCATCCCGTGCTGATATATGAAACTCCCATCGCCAACCAAAGCTCCGTCCAACTCCTATCCTTTGCTTCTCCCCGCCCCCTCTCCCCTGCAGGCAGCCGCGCCATCACGCCCTGCCCTCTCCACACTGCGCCCAGTGCGCCTCCGCCCAGTGCGCCTCCGCCCAGTGCGGCTTGCCTCCGCCCAGTGCGGCTTGCCTCCGCCCACACCTGTTGTCTAGGCGGGAGGGAGGGCATGGTGGGGGACTCTCTTGGTGCGATTTTAGGACGTCTCCTGGGAGGGAGGCGTGTGGAGGAGGGAGGGCGTGCAAGTCCTCTCAAAGGAGAGGCCCCTGTTGCAGAGGCAAGGAGGGGGAGCAGGCTTGGAAGCAGGCTTGGGTAGCAGCCTTGGGAGCAGGCTTGGGAGCAGGCTTGGAAGCCGCCTTGGCAGCAGGCGAGGGTGGTGGGGTGGTGCAGTGCAGCAATGGGAGCGCCGAAGCAGAAGTGGACGGCGGAGGAGGAGGGGGCGCTGCGGGCAGGAGTGGACAAGTACGGCCCGGGCAAGTGGCGCGCCATACAGAAGGACCCTGCTCTCGGGCCTCTTCTCACCCACCGCTCCAATGTTGACCTCAAGGTAGGTACTGCTGGGGTTGGGCCAAGGTGTTCCGGGGCGCTGCGGGCAGGGGTGAATAAGTACGACCCGGGCAAGTGGCGTGCCATTCAGAAGGACCCTGATTTTGGTCCCCTGCTTACCCACCGCTCTAACGTTGACCTCAAGGTACGTGTGTGTGTGCTGCTGGGCAAGTACGGCCTGGGCAAGCGGCGTGCCATACAGAAGGACCCTGCGCTAGGGCCCCTGCTGACTCATGTTTTGAGACGTCTCAAAACACGCTTACTTTTTGAGACGTCTCAAAACACGCGTACTTTTTGAGACGTCTCAAAACACGCTTACTTTTTGAGACGTCTCAAAACACGCTTACTTTTTGAGACGTCTCAAAACACGCTTACTTTTTGAGACGTCTCAAAACACGCTTACTTTTTGAGACGTCTCAAAACACGCTTACTTTTGAGACGTCTTAAAACACGCTTACTTTTTGAGACGTCTCAAAACACGCTTACTTTTGAGACGTCTCAAAACACGCTTACTTTTTGAGACGTCTCAAAACACGCTTACTTTTGAGACGTCTCAAAGGACCCTGCGCTAGGGCCCCTGTTGACTCATCGCTCCAATGTGGACCTCAAGCTTTGTGTGTTCTGGGGTGGGCCCGAAATCTGCTGGGTTGTGGTGTATGGGGGTGGGCAAGTATGGCCCGGGCAAGTGGTGCGCCATACAGAAGGACCCCGCCCTCGGCCCCCTCTGCTCACGCACCGCTCCAGTGTCGACCTCAAGGTGAATGTGTGTTAGGCGGTGTGCTGCTACTGGGCTCAGGGTGTTCCGGGGCGCTGAGGGCGGGGGTGGGCAAGTACGGCCCGGGCAAGTGGCGTGCCATTCAGAAGGTCCCCGGCCTTGGTCCTCTTCTTACCCACGGCTCCAATGTGGACCACAAGGTGCGTGTGGGTGTGCTGCTGGGGTGGGCCCAAGGTGTGTGCTGCTGGGGTGGGCCCAAGGTGCGTGCTGCTGGGGTGGGCCCAAGGTGCGTGCTGCTGGGGTGAACGAAGGTGGGGTGCCCTGTGGGTGCTGCTACTGGGCTCAATGTACAGCCGGGTGAAGGCCGTGTGCCAAGGTGAATGTGTGCCTTCGAGAAGGATCCCCGCCCTGGGGTGCTGGGGTGTGCAGGGGTGTGCAGGGGTGTGCGGGGGTGTGCGGGGGTGTGCGGGGGTGTGCGGGGTGTGCGGGGTTGGGCTCAGGGCGTTCTGGAATAAACGTGTGCCATCCAGAAGAACCCTGTGGTGCGCCTCATGCTCACCCACCACTCGCTTCAATGTGTACCTCAACGTGCTACTGGGCGGCTAGGGGGTGAAGTGAAGTGAAGGTGCGTGCTGGGGTGTGAACGTGGTGCGACAGGCCGACACCTCAAGATGGCTTGGCATGCATGTGAGTGAGCTCTACCTACCTATTTTTCCTCCCCCAACCGCCATGTTTTTTTAGAATTCTAAAAAAGCATTCTCTACTCCGACCTGCCCCTCTTCCCACCGCCCCACTCTTCCAAGACCACTACACCGCCCCACTCTTCCAAGACCACTCCGCCCCCTACCCTCCCCCCTCCCTCCCTCCCTCCACATCCCCCCTTCCAGGACAAGTGGCGCGCGCAACATGACAGCAGCAACCACTGGTTGCAGCAGCAGCGCCAGTGCAGTGGTTCCCGTGCCGCGAGTGCGCGCCCCCAGGGAGCAGCGGGCGGCAGCAGCAGCAGCACTGCACACCCCTCCTCTACATCATTCCGCACCTTGCCCTAACTCCCCTCCCTTCCACACCTCCACACCCCCCGCTTCCTCCCCTCTTCCCCCCATCCTTCTCGCGCCCAAACCCCCCTTCCTACCTTCCCCACACTACAGGACAAATGGCGCAACATGACAGCAGCAGCCACTGGGGGCGGCAGCAGCGCCAGTGCAGTGGTGCCCGTGCCGCGAGTGCGCGCCCCCAGGGAGCAGCGGGCGGCAGCAGCAGCAGCACGCGCTGAGCTGGCAGCAGTTGTGGCGATGGAGGAGGAAGAAGACGCCCTATTGGCCGCCGCCGCTGCTGGCAGCGATGCTGACGTGGCTGATGGTGGTGCTGATGATGGTAGTGGTGCTGCTGATGCTGATTTCGCTGGTGGGGGGGGCGACGGGGGGATAGGGGCGGGGGAGAGCGGGTCTATGGGCGGGGCTGCTGGGGGGACGGATGGTGAGGCGGGGGGGGAGGGCGTGGGTGGAGGTAGCGCGAGCAGTGGGCGCACTGGCAGTCGAGGGGGGATGGGGGAGGAGCGGACTTGGGCTATTGTGCCATCTGCTGCTGCCGGCGCTGCTGGTGCTGCTGGCATGGGTCTACCTGTTACCAGCAATGCAAGGTAATGTATGTGGTGCTGCTGCTGCTGCTGCTGCTGCTGCTGGCTGTAGGGTTGTTGCATGTGAGGCATTGGTTTTATGCGATAACAAGGCTGGTTCTGGTGCTGTGCCTCTTGCTGCTTGCTTCTCGTAGCATTTCAAGGGCACCACTCATGATTGATGGGAGGCTAGCGAGCCTGCAGATTGGAAGCCTGTTAGCAGTGTATGTAAACATGTGGAATTTTAACTCACAGGATTGCTGGTGCTTGTCCCTTGCTGCTTGCTGCCTCTGTTTTCATATGTTGTGGCATGCTATTTCATGGCACGAGATGGCATGGCATGACACGTGACGGCATGGCATGGCATGGCATGGCATGTCATGGCATGGCATGGCATGGCATGGCATGGCCTGGCATGGCATGGCATGGCGTGGCGTGGCATGGCATGGCATGGCATGGCGTGGCGTGGCGTGGCGTGGCGTGGCGTGGCGTGGCATGGCGTGGCGTGGCGTGGCGTGGCATGGCATGGCATGGCATGGCGCGGCACCTCACCGCACTGTATGACATGGCGCAACATGGCATGGCAGGTTAGATGAGGCGATCATGATGGCGGTAGCATCGGTGGAAGGCTCACAGGAAGCGCATGGGTGCTCCGCTGCAGCTATTGTGAAACACATTGAGGTGTGCCCGTGCCTCAATGAGAATCATTCGATGGCGTTGACTCGATCCATCACACCACACTGCATCACATCGCATCGCATCACATCGCATCACATCACATCACATCACATCGCATCACATCACATCACATCACATCGCATCACATCACATCACATCACATCACATCGCATCACATCACAGCACATCGCATCGCATCACATCACATCACATCACATCACATCGCATCGCATCGCATCGCATCGCATCACATCACATCACATCACATCACATCACATCGCATCACATCACATCACATCACATCGCATCGCATCGCATCGCATCGCATCACATCGCATCACATCACAGCACATCGCATCACATCGCATCGCATCGCATCGCATCACATCACATCACATCACATCACATCGCATCACATCACATCACATCGCATAGCATCGCATCGCACCGCATCGCACCGCACCGCACCGCACTGCATCGCATCGCATCGCATCACAGCGCAGATCAGCACATCGTCACATCACATAGCATCACACCACATCACAATCCAACGATATGCATCACCATCCAATCTTCGCCGCCTTGTGCTGCATCACAGGGAATCCGGTGGCATAACCCCGCTTCTGCCTCTCACCTCCCCCAGGACCACCATGCATCACCACCCAATCTACGCCGCTTCATGCCACATCGCATGAAATCCACTAACAGTATCAATCTCGCTTCCCACTAATTCTCCCTGCCCAACCCACCCACCCCCCTCTACTTCTCCGCCTCACCGCGTCCCCCCCCAGGACCACCATGCATCACCGTCCAATCTGCGCCGCCTCGTGCCACATCGCCTCAGAGCACTCTCAGAAGAGGGCTGCCTGGTGAAGGTGCGAGTAGGTACCTGCATTCACCATCATCCCATCGTCGCATCATGCCATCATCATCGCATCGCCTCAGAGCGCTCTCAGAAGAGGGCTGCCTGGTGAAGGTGCGAGCTGGCAGGGCCCATGCCATGCCATCTTACCATTGCCCATTGCCCATGCACTCTCAGAAGAGGGCTGCTTGGTGAAGGTGAGAGCAGGGCTGCCTGGTGAACGTGAGAGCCCATGCCATAATCCCATTATGCCATCATCCCACCGTGCCCTTGTGCTCCGTTGCCATTCAGAAATCATACGCCCGCGCACCTCTCGCATGGCCGCTACCTCTACCATCTCCCACTCCTCCCTCTTCGGTTTTTGAGACGTCTCAAAAACCCCTGCCTCACACCCCCAAGGCCAATACCTCCACCCCTTCGCACCCTCTTCACTCACAAGTGTAATGGCAACCCCTTCGATCCCCATTGTTAGGCGAAGCACCTTCACTACTTGCCTCACATACTCACACGCTCGTACTGCCAAAGCCCCTGCTGTTCCCCCCTTCCACTGGCAGGTGAAACAGCTCTACTACCTGCCTTGCCATGCACCTCTGGCTCTGCAGTTTCACTCCCACCCACCCAGTGCCTGAAACACCTTCAATGCTTCTCTCATGTACTCACATCCTTTTATTGCCAACCCCTGCTTTGCTCCCCACTCACTTGCAGGTGAAGGAGCTTCACTGCCTGCCTCGCACGTCTGCCCCTCCACTCTCACCCTGTGGCGGGCAAAACGCCTTGCTTGCCTCACTGCTCACAAGCTTGTAATGCCCACCCTTCCTGTGTCCCTCGCCCACTGGCAGGTGAAACAGCTCTACTACCTGCCTCGCCATGCACCTATGGCCCTCCACTCTCACTCCCACTCACACGCCCACTCGCTCACCCACAACCATGACCAAGGGCAAGGGCAACACCATGTGTCAGGGAAAGCGCAAGTGCAAGGGCAAGGGCAAGGGCAAGCGCAGGTGCATTCCCCTGCATCTGTCCGGAGGGCGCGGGGGGAGAGCAGGCGGGCTAGCTGGCATGGGGAAGGCGCGGATGGAGAGGGCGCGGGGAGAGGCGGGTGGGGTGGGAGTGGCAAGTGGGAGCATGAGGAGGGGAGGGTGGAGTGGGGAAACCGAGGGAGTGTGAGGAGGGGGGATGCTCGCAGCGGCCGGGTGGGGAGTGGCCATGCAGCAGACCGGGCAGGAGAGGGAAGGGTGGGTGGCGCTGCAGCAGCAGCAACAGCAGGGGCAACAGCAGGCGCAACAGCAGGCGCAACAGCAGCAGGAGCAGCAGGGGTGGAGCATTTTTCTGGCATGCGCTCTACAGCTGCTCTTCACTCCTCCACTCCCACTGCCCACACTGCTGCTGCTGCTGCTGCTGCTGCTGCTGCTACCACTGCTGCTCCAGCGGATCGAATATCAGCAGACCTGTCACAGGCGCATCTCTCCCCTCTGCACAGCACTCACATTGCACCTCCTGCTACTGATGCCGCCACCGCTGTTGCTGCCGCAAGCACATGTGGTGCTGCGGCCAGTGCAGCTACTTTGGGGCATTTCAAGAAGCACCGCTTTCCCTCGCAGCAGCCGGCAGAAGCAGAAGGAGCGAGCAGGAAAGCTCCCGGCGCGTCACTCCCTTCTCAGAACGAAGCTGGAAGGGCGGGAGATCACGTGGGAGACGGAGCAGTGGAGGGGGGAGCGGTAGGGGGAGCGGTGGGTGCAGGGCAGAGTGAGTGGGTGCAGCATCTGGCGCGAATGGCTGCAGACGCGATGGCAGAGGCAGAGGCAGCAGCGGCAGAGGCAGAGGCGGCAGTGAGAGAGGCGGAGGATATGGAGGCAGAGGCAGAGGCAGCAGAGGCAGCAGCAAGGGAGCTGGAAGGCAGGAGGCAAGCTGCTGCTGTCAGTTCGTAGCTTTTTTTCTTTCCTTTGTCGGCTCATACCATAGGTATGGTAGTTTCCTAAAATATGCTGCTATCTTTGATTACAGAATGAACCAATTAGCAGAGGCAGCAGTGAGAGAGGCAGAGGCCATGGAGGCCAAGGCAGAGGCAGCAGAGGCAGCAGCACAGGAGCTGGAGGGAGGAGGCATGCTGCTGCTGTCAGGTCACAGCAATCCATTGCTTGTGTCAGCTCATAGCCATCATGGAACATCGTCCAGTTTGGCAGTCCTTGACGGAGAGAATGTGTGCTGCTGATGTGTTTTGAGACGTCTCAAACAGGGTTCTCGCTAGGTTTAGGGGCTGTCTGACAGTACCCTGGAAATTTTTTTCCCCGTCTTAGGCTCAGACGACAAAACTTCCGTGGTCTGCATTATAAGCTGAAATATTTTTCCTAGTCTGATAAACCAGACGAAAAATAAATTCCAGTTAAAAGTCAGCCTACTGTAATCCTACCAGCAAGTGTAGTCATACGATCAAACAACCTAGGCTGTAGCAAAGGACCTAGTCAGAGTCACTAGAGCCGCACACTTCATTACTATCACTATCATCCTCACTAACCACTGAGTCTGGGATAGTGGCCCTTTCTTTCCTGCTAAGCCACGGATACTCAGCATCCATCCTTGCTGCTTCTGCTGCTAGGGCCGCTTCTCGAGCAGCTGCTTCTGCTGCTGCTGCTGCTGCTGCTGCTGCAGCTGCGGCCGATCTTTTCTTCGCACGCTTGCTCTGTCTCTCCCCGGACGCCATCAGCACATCATTCGCAGGCCTGCGCTTCTTAGAAGCATTCCACCTCCTCAGTAACTCTGGCCACTCCATGTCGTAGTTAAGGAGCGAGACGGCCATCAGCTCTCCAAGCTTCGCGTCGCACAGGTTCCCGCGAAGCCAGCTTTTGATGATGTTCTGCCGTGAAAAGCCGCGCTCGCACTCGACGGTACTGAGCGGAAGCACGGCGACAGCCATCCACAGGTGGACGAGGTTCGGGTAGCATGTCGCCCAGTCGGGGGAGGACAGCATGAGCTTCAGGCTGTCCGCAAATCCGACATCCTCTTGGTGTGTGGCCAGGATTGTGGAGAAGGTGACGATCTCTCGCTGCGCTCTCGCCCAGTTGATGCCTGCGGTTGGGGTGCGCATGGGGACATTGAGAAT
Source organism: Closterium sp. Yama58-4 (assembly GCA_947470075.1). Taxonomy (NCBI): domain Eukaryota; kingdom Viridiplantae; phylum Streptophyta; class Zygnematophyceae; order Desmidiales; family Closteriaceae; genus Closterium; species Closterium sp. Yama58-4. The sequence goes on along the minus strand of CANIUD010000817.1, from coordinate 187,976 downwards.
GGCCATCAGAAAGGGTTTAAACTTGCAGCTTGAAACAATTCTGAAAATTATAACAGCACATTCCCGGCATATAACGCTCCTGGTATAGTATCAGGGTCTTCTGGCTTCCTCTTGAACATGTTGCGCAGAGACTGGAGCCATTGGTTTAGCCTTCGCTCACGCTTTGTCTGGTTCTTGGGGTAAGATCCCTGCTTGAACAGCTTCGCCCCGTCGAGGTGTGACAGATCCTTGAGGCGGTAGTCGAGCCGACCGACCAAGGTCGTGATGAACTCGCGCGCCAGCCCCAAACACGCTTGGTGGTCCACACCACTTTTCTGCCCCTTGATTTTCTCCTCGTGCAGTCGGTATCGATGGCTGACCGATGTGCCGTCGGAAGCAGTGCCAGCAACGAGGACCTCGCGGAACTCCCCTGATGCGTGGTTGTCGAGGAACGGGCCCAACGCGTCTCCACCCTGGCCAAAAATCGCGTCGTCGCAGTCGAGGTAGCGTGTGTGCAGCAGTAAGGTGGTGTTGTGCACCATCGGCAGCACATGAGTTGCGTCGACCTGTAAACGCGGTTGCAAAAGCAGGATGTTTAGTAAAACATACAAATATAGTAAAACAACAAACAGTAACTCAAGAACCTGCTCACCTGACGCCGCTGAAACTTCAAGCTGAGAAGGTTGAGCTCCTTCAGGACATCAGCAAGGAAGAACAGCAGGAAATGAAATTTGTAGCTCGTTACGACTTGATACATCTTCTTGTTGGTCTCGTGCAAGACCATCACTGCTGCAGGAAACACCTTCACCAGGCGCTGGATGGCGTCACCACGAGACAGCCATCGGACGTCCTTGATGCCTTGGACTTCGAGGTGGGTCTCGCAAATGACCTCTTGAAGCTCTTGAAATCGGGCGTGATTAACAGAAGAGCGACCAAGGTTCTCTGCTACGGCTCGGACCACCTTGTCCACGATGTTGAAGTCAGGATGCTTGGTGGCAGCATCCTTGGCCGCCAAAGCCTCCCTGCAAGACAGCAGAACGTAACATTAGCACGGGTTAAAGAAAAAAATGTATGGAAAACGCGAAGCTACAAACTTACCTGTGCTCGATGCAGTGGGACGACACAAGATGAGGAACCTTGACTTTGAGGTGCGCGGTGACTCCGTTGTGCTGTCCAAGCATGACAGAAGCTCCATCAGTGCTCATACCGGTGAGGCGCATCAGGTCGAGTACTGTAGTGAGTGACGCGGCGTCACACTGATCCACACTGAGCAAGGCGAAGAACTCAGTGACGGGAGCGTTGTCACGCATGAACGTCAAATAGACGATCATGTGTTTCCCCCGCCGTCGGTCGGTGCTCTCGTCCAGCTGGATGCCAAGGTACGGACTGTCGCGGATGTGCCTCAGCTGGCGGGACTTCAGGTAGCACACCATGGTCTTGACCAGCTGTGCGAAGCCGTACCTGAGACACGCGGGGTTAATGTTCGTTAGTTCAGTAAACTCACGGACCACAAAGCATAAGAGAAAAACGGGACACTTACTCGCTGTAGTACGTCCCGTTCTCCTTTAGGGGCAGATCCGGAGTCCCCTGCTCTGCCATGAACTGGACCAAAGCCACGAATAGCACAATGGGAGCGTCAGACTTGCAAATGAATAGCACGATAGCCATCAAGCGAGCAATACGCTTGACATCAGCGTTCCCACGGTGGAAGTCAGCAATGGACTTCTGCACTTTCTTCACGCCGTCGCGCTCCTCCTTCCTCAAGACCGCGGCCTCGTGCTTTAGACTGTGGTGATGCTTGCGCATCGTCTGCTTCTGAATGTCGATGCCGCCATTGCCGTTGCGCCCGTATTTGTAGTTGGGGTCACCGAAGACCATGCAGACGCTGCAGCGCATACAGGGGCGGCCGGCCTTGTTTTCGGAGATGAGGAGCCAAGGAAAATACCGCTGCCACTGCTGCTTGCACTTCAACTGAAGCTCCTCAACCGACAGCTGCTTGCCTTTCGGGTCTTCGAAGTCTTCATTCGCAGGTTCAGGCTCTGCGGGTCGCGGTAGAACTGGCGGTGCTGGCTGAGTCGGACCGCCCGGACGTCCGACGGTGAGAACACGCTGCTTATACCGCTTCTTTAGTGATCTGTCGGGCAAGACGGGGTTAGCACTGAGAGAGGTGGTAGCGACAGATACTGCAGGGATGCTCTTATTTGCACCGTTGTCTGGCATCGGAGTGGATACTAGCGTAGTAGGGGTAGTGGTTGCTGGCACGGAATGATCGCCATTTACCGAGATTGGAGCATCGCCTTCGGGCGACCGCGGCAGAGGTCGACGCAATCGGAGGGGCAGCAGAAGCGATCTGCTTGCCCCGCGTTAGGAAGTCTAACGCGGAAAGCACGGGCTCCGCATCGCACGGTCCGCCGGCGGGGACGGCCATAGTCTAAAGTTCAGACGCTGGGAAATCAGACGCTGGGAGGGATACGGTCCATGCTCGGCTGAGTGAGAGTTGAGGACGAGCAGGAGAAACAGGCTTGTTTTCAAGCCTCACCCAGCTGCATGAAACCCCATCACCGTGCACTGCATTCAGAACCGAAAGGCGCTGCGTGTTGGGAGCGGGGGGCACTACGACCACAGAGCAATGTTGCGTGACGTCTAGGAAATGCAAATGCGCTGGCACAACGGGACAGCGCGTTGCCGTGGCTGTGGCTGGCGTCGGCGCCGACAGCCAGCCACACGACAAACTCCTGGCAGCATATGCCGCAGTTACATGCCAGCGAGGCTGCTATAAGACACGCGTAATGAATGCGCGTGCTGTTATATGGCAGCAAATGGCTGTACCTGTGGTGGTCCTATCCTCTGGTCCACTGGGCATATGGCCTAGTGGGTCAAGATGTCGGTTTCAGACAAAACCGAACTCGATATCTGTGTATTCAGATTAAGAATTGTACACGGTCTGGAAAATCATACGAACCTAAAACGCTAATCTTACTGATCAGATGAGAACAAACACAGATTCTTAGGAAGCAGATGAATACAAAAAAACAAGTCTTAAACTCAGACCATCAGACCAAATTGGTCTGATAGCGAGAACCATGGTCTCAAAACACAAATTGGCCGTCCTTGACGGAGAGGATGTGTGCTGCTGATGTGTATTGAGACGTCTCAAAACACAAATTTGTCGTCCTTGACGGAGAGAAGAGAATGTTGTTAGAAACTAGCAGCAGGAATGAATGCATTGATGAGAAAGTTGGTACAAGTATAACCCTAATCAGGGCTGACGCAGGGTCATCGCTAGGTTTTGAACCCCCCTGATGCGTCAGACGGGCCCTCCGGGCCCGTCTGATGCATCAGAAATTTTACTATTGAGTGTCTGACGAATCAGAAATTTTTAAAAACCTTGTCTGACCAATAAAAACAAAGTAACTAGTGTGCTGGTGCACGTGGGAAAAAACCTGAGTCGAACTGACCTGTCAAATTCAATGGAAGGGCACACAACACTCTCTCACAAAGTGAAAACAGCGGAATGAGTTAGATTGACTGTGTTGGGGTACAAATGCCTAACCCTAACTGTTTGTACCCCATATAGCTGTTGAAAACTAGAGACAGCAATGAGCAAAGTAGAAGGGAGTTTGGTACAAAATAGGAAACCCTAATGGAGTTGTACTCCATATTGGCTACCCCACTACAGCCTACACACATATATCACATATATATTTTGACACACCCCCATAGGCAAAGTGGGGGAGAACAAGGGGTCACAAGACCAGTCAAGCAAGACAGAACAAGCTCAAGGTGGATCACAACGTCACCACACTCTCTGAGCACAAGCAAAGGCCACAAGGCCAGTTTACATGCAGAGTAATATAGAGCAATACAAACAACACAGTGATCAAAGCCTAGCAAGAGTAAACATGCAAGGATATCTATAGATCACCGTACAAACAAAGTAAAGCTGTAAGCAAGTGAGAAGACGTAGACACAAGGCCTAACGCAGTGCAGTGCCGCTGATGGTCACTAGGCGGAAGTGCCTTGGTGAATATATCAGCAGTGTTGGCCTTCGAGTCCACGTACACAAGACGAAGCTGACCACGCTGCTGCAGCTCTTGCACAAGAAAGTACCGCAGAGCAATGTGCTTCGTTCTGTGTTCCAGTCTGTGCTCTTGACACAAGGCAAGGGTTGCCTTATTGTCGACGTACAGCACTGGAGGAGAACGAGGCCGCTCTCCCAAGTTAGTCAGCAGGTAGGTGAGCCAACGTAACTCCTGTGCAGCCATGGCCGTGGCGTAGATCTCAGCCTCACAACTGGAGCTGAGAACAGAAGAAGAGCAGGTGGACCGCCAGGAGACAGAACTGTCAGAATCCCAGTCACTAACCACTGGGATAAAAGGGCTTGTTTATATAGCGGGTGAGTGCGCCCATAACCCCCCAGGCCGACGTGCCTGTAACCCTTCCCTAGGATCATCGGGGATCTCCAGTGGACCTCTGACACCCCCCCGCACTGGGATGCCCGAAGTGCACACACCGGGAATCGAACCCGAGACCTTCGCTCTGATACCATGTCAGAATCCCAGTCACTAACCACTGGGATAAAAGGGCTTGTTTATATAGCGGGTGAGTGCGCCCATAACCCCCCAGGCCGACGTGCCTGTAACCCTTCCCTAGGATCATCGGGGATCTCCAGTGGACCTCTGACAAGAACCAGAGCCAAGGCTGAAAGTGTAACCCTGTGACGACCGCTGCGTAGTCAGGTCGTCAACCCAAGAGGCGTCTGAGTGTCCAGTGAGGACAACTGAGCCCTGTCCTCCAAGCACCAGCCCCATGCCTGATGTACTGCACAAGTAGCGCAACACCCTCTTAGCAGCCTCCCAGTGCTCTCGCCTGTGTCTCCCAGACGCAACGTAGCGAGCCAGGATGCTAAGAGGGTACGCGAGGTCAGGTCAAGTGCAGGTCATCAGGTACATGAGGCAGCCCACAAGCTCTGGGTACGGACCACTCGGCTCTACGGACTCGTCCGAAGGTGGAGCTGAGAGCGAGTGGCTGGTAGACAGAGGAGTGGACAGTGGTGAGGAGAACTGGAAGCCGAAGCGCTGAAGGACCTGCCGCACCATGTGTGACTGAGTCAGGGTGATGGTGCGGCGTGCTCTGTCCCGGGTGATCTGCAAGCCAAGGTAACTGCGCAGCTCACCCAGGTCTGTGCAGGTGTGTCTCTTCTGTAGCTCCGACTTCACAAGAGCAAGGGCCTCAGTGTCAGCAGTAGCAAAGACCAAGTCGTCGACGTACACTAGGATGTAGAACGGCGGCAGCGACGTGTCTGTGCGCAGGAACAGTGATGGGTCTGCAGTGGAGGGAGCACACCCTAGAGCCGCAAGCGTCGTCCTCAGTGTGTCGTGCCACTCGCGTGGTGCCTGGCGGAGACCGTAGACTGGCCGTCGGAGGCTCCACTGGGTACCAGGAGGGAACGACCCAGTGAAGCCAGGAGGACGGCGCAGCCAGATCTCCTCGTGTAGGCTGCCCTGCAAGAAAGCCGTGCTGAAGTCAAGAGAGTGAAGCTCGTAGTCACGCTGAGCGGCAACGTGCAGCAGCACCCGAAGAGTGGTCATCTTCGGGGTAGGGGAGAAGGTCTGGAAGAAGTCGACTCCCTCACGCTGACTGAAGCCTCGAGCAACGTAACGAGCCTTGAAGACAGGCGGAGAACCCGGCGGCCGCTTCACCCTGAAAATCCACATGCCATCAACGATGTTCGCCCCAGGAGGGGGAACTGCATCGACGTAGGTGCCTGTGGACTTCTAGGATTCCATCTCTGCGTCCATGGCTGTCTGCCACTGAGAGGAGTAGGGACCCGAGATCGCCTCTGTGTAAGAGCGCGGGGTCGGGATGTCAAGTGCATCCGGGTCTCCCTCAGGGGCAAGCAGCCAGGCCGTGAGATGAGGTACAGCAGCCGCAAGACAGTCAAAGTCCTCCTGCCTGTCCTTAAGGACGTCCGTGCTAAGAGCACACTCACCCCCGACGGACGGAGGACAGACGGACTCAGACTCAGTAACAAGACTGGCAGCGTAGTCTAGACGACAGGCAGCAGCAAAGTCAACAAGCTTAGCGACCAAGGCAGACGCAGCAGTAGACTCAAAAGACGGGTCAGTGACAACAGTAGCTAACAGACGCGTGACAGTAGGGTGCTCAGCACGAAACCGGTCAGACTCAGGGTCCGGAACGTCAGGCAGAGAGGACGCAGGGGGAGACGGCAGAGGGACGGCAGAGGAACAGACTGCGGAGACGAGGAAGGACGACGAACTACGAGGCGCGTGCCGGGGACAGCCGGCTGACGCGGACGAGGAACACGACGACCGGAACGACCAGGACGAACAGGCGAGACAGGACGCGACACAGGCTCACGACGCTCAGCAGGACCACCGGGCTGCTCAGAGTAAGGAGAAGGAGCAGGCAGCGGTGAGCCAGGCTGTAACGGAAGACTAGTAGACGACGGTAGGCTAAGAACCTAGCGAAGCGCAGAGTCAGGCAGTAGCTGAGTCGACGGAGACGGCGGAGTGAAGAACAGTCTCGGTCGCGCCGGGCCACAGGGGCCAGCTGCTCCAGTGCCTCCAGCAGCTCCAGTACCTCCAGCAGCTCCAGCACCTCCAGCAGCAGCTCCTCCAGGGCCAGCGTCACCAGCCGCAGCACCCCCAGAACCGGCACCTCCAGTCCCAGGGTCTCTAGGCTCCGTGTCTCTAGCAGCAGTACCCCCAGACCCAGAGTCTCCACCAGCAGCACCCCTAGACCCAAAGTCTCCAGCAGCAGCACCCTCACGCAGAGTGCCTCCAGTCCCAGCAGCTCCAGTACCCCCAGTACGAGCACCTCCGGGACCAGAGGCAACAACTCCAACACCCCCAGAAGCAGTGCCTCGCGCTCCAGTAGCTCGACCCTGACGGCGCCCGAACCAGTCGTGCAGCTGCTGCGAGGTGAGGGGGACACGTGAACAAAGGCGGGCACTCCAAGGGGACCGCGTCCCAGCAGCACCCCTAGTCAGCTCAACCCCAGGCCCAGAACTCCCAGACTCCACAGTCACAGGCTCGGCACCCCCAGACGCAGTACCCCTAGGCAGAGTACCTCCAGGCTCCTGACTCGCAGGCTTAGTACGGGCAGGCGCAGTGCCCTCAGATGCCACACCCCCAGGCTCAGTACCCCCAGGCACCTCACACCCATGCTCCGCACCCCCAGGCTCAGTACCCCCAGGCACCTCACACCTACGCTCCGCACCCCCAGGCTCAGCACCTCCAGGCTCCGCACCCCTAGACCACACACCTCTAGTCTCCGCACCCCCAGGACCAGCACTACCTCCAGCAGGACCAGAGTCACCAGTGACCTCAACAGGCGCAGGCACGGGAGGGTCTACCTGGGAAACACCTGAAGGGGCAGGACCTGGTGCGAGAAGGGGGTCTACCTGAGGAGGACCTGGAGTGAGGAAGAGCGGCGGGGGGGCGCGAGGGGAGGTACGGTAGGGAAAGAGACGGTAGAAGGGAACGGACTCGTCAAAGGTGACGTCCTGAGACGAAAACACACGGCGCGCGGAGGGGTCATAGAACTGCCAACCAGGCGCGTCAGGAGGGAAACCAAGGAAGACACAGGGAACGGCGCGAGCGGAGAGCTTGTCCGCGGTGGTATCGCGGACAAAGGCACGAGCACCCCAGACCCGGAAACGCGACGCATCGCCAACCTTCCCCGTCCACAGCAGTGTGGGCGAGGTCTCCGGCAAGGAGACACGGGGCCAGAGGTTGAGCTGATGCGCGGCGTATCGGACCGCAAACGGCCACAGAAAATGGGGAGCCGCCGCATGGATCATGGAGGTACGAGCGACCTCCATGACTAAGCCAATGCGGCGCTCAGCAAACCCATTCTGCTGCGGAGAGGCCGGAAGCGTGAACGACTGGGTGATGCCGTGCTCCGCACAGAAGGCTCGCAAGAGGTCTGAGGAGAACTCACCACCTCTGTCAGAGTGCAGACGCAAGACAGGAAAGTCCGACTGGAACCGCTCGCGGAGCTGGAGACGAGCAGCGCGGATCCAAGGGATCAAAACAGCAGGGACGTCCCCCTTGCTGCGCAAGGGGAAGACCGTGGTGTAGCGCGTGTAGTCGTCGACTACCAGCAGGAAGTACCGCTCGCGGCCCTGTCCCTGGACGCGGGCCGGGCCCCACACGTCCAGGTGGAGAGTCTGCAGTGGAGCCTCTGTGGGAGGGAACGAGGAGGAGTGAGGAGCGGCGCGCTGCCGCCCCTCGACGCAAGGAATGCAGGGAGGCGCAGGCGAGGGAGGGAGGGCAGGGAGAGACCTGGGAAGGCCAGAGACCAGGCAGCGAGAGTGCATGCTACGAAGGCGAGGCAGGGAGGGGTGACCAAGGCAGTGGTGCCAAAGGAGAGTGTCGTGGGACAGGCGGCGGCACTCACACTGGGTGGCTACCTGAGCAGACGCGTACAGCTGTGGAGACAAAGGAGTGTAGCGTGAAACAGTGGTGAGGGTGTACAGACTAGACCCTGGCTCACGGGTGAACGTGGCTAGGTGGCGGCCAGTCCGAGAGCAGGTGCAGATCGCCACACGCTGTCCTCCAGGAGTCCAGGTGTCAACCCAGTGATCCTGAAGAACAGCGTTGCTCACCAAGTTCGTAGAGAACGAGGGAACATGGAGACCTGACAGCTCACCGGACGGGACCGCCGGGCACGGAAGCACAGTCGAGGCTCGTGCCAGCACTGGGCCCCCAGAGGGGTCAGCCAGCGAGACAGGAACAGGTGCAGGGAGGGGGGTGACTGCGGTACTGTCGCGAAAGAAACAGCGCGAAGCACCAGAGTCAAGTGTAAACGTGTGCAAGGCCTGGGCGGACGCAGTACCAGAGAGGGCAGACTCACTAGTACCTAGGGCTGCAGTCTCTATACCTGGGTCAGGCGGAACGCACAAGTAGCAGTCACCCTCAGCACTAACAGTCAATGCATACATGGCAGCAAGGATTGCATCATAATCAAGATCATAGACAGGTACATCACGCCTAAGCAGATCTGCATAGTTGGGGAACTCAGTGGCATCAGGGAACTTGGCGCGCCAGGCGTCGCTGAGGCGCGCAAAGCAACGGTACTCAGTGTGGAATCCGTTGCACGTGCGACCCTTGCGAGGGCCAGAACGAATGACATAGGGGCAACGACCAGAACCCCCAGGCGCCCCACGTCCAGCATACCAGTCATGAAGCTGCTGGGAAGAGGGGGTCTGGCGCTGCGACGGCTGCTGCTGCGGTTGCTGCTGCTGCTGCTGCTGCTGCTGACCGGTCCCACTCCCGCCCCCACCACCTCCACCACCGCCACCTCCTCCTCCCCCCTTACCGCCGCTACCGCCTCCACCACTCCTGGCCCCACTGCCACCCCCCCCACCACCTCCACCCCCGCGACCACCTCCACCCCCCCCACCACCCCCGCCGCCTCCACCACCGCTCCCTCCACCCCCGCCTCCACCACCCTTGCCACCCTTGCCACTCCTACCACCGCCACGCTTCCCACTAGGGGTGGAGGCTGCTGCGACCTGCTCAGTGCCAGTGAGGTCAACGGCATTAGCAGCTGTGGTGTAGGAGGGGGCAAGGGGGGAGGGGGAGCACCCCTCAAAGAGGGGAGTGCGGGGAGTACCTCTAGCGTCACCGACAGCTAGGATATTCTTCTCTGCTGCGAGAAGCTGCTGCTCGAAGTCTGCTAGAGTGATCTCGGTGGGATCCATGGCGAGGAAATGGTCCCTGACTACGCTAAGGGTGTCAGGGAGGCGGGTGACGAGGAGATAGAGGGTCCTGTAGAGCGGAGGAGGGTTGGCGGCAAGGAACTCGGCCTTAAGAGCGGCTCGAAAGCGGGCGTCACTAGCGCGGAGGTGAGAGATAAGGTCCTCAGCAGTGGGAAAGGAGGACAGGTCGGGGAACAGGTAGGGCAGGATGAGACGTCCTACAGCGGCAGTGGCTGGGGAGGAGTAGCGCGCAACTACAGCGTCGTACAGTGCCTTAGCCGTCTTGTGCTGACTAAAATGCGCGCGCTCAGTGATCGGCAGGTGGTTGCGGATAGCGAGGCGTGCAGCAGCATCGCGAGTCTGCCACTGTGAGCGGTCAAGAGCAAGAGCACTGTCAGCAGGAGCAGTGGCAGTGCCAGTAGCGTGATCGTAAAGGGAAACGCCGTCTTTGGCATCGGTCATAAGGAACAGCTGCAAACCGTCAAGCCAGGTGGAAAATTCTATGGGGCCACCGTCAGGCTCAAAGGCAAGGACGTTCAGCGTCGCCATGGTAGCAGTGTAGGCAGGCAGGCAGGCGCGCAGGCAGGCAGGCGCCAGGCAAGTAGGTAGGCGCGATAGGCAGGCAGGGTGCAGCGGTGCACGGGCTGCGGGTGGGGCCGTGTGGGCGGCGGAACGGGCGGCACGGGTTGCTCGGGTGGTGGGATGGGCTGTGCGCGGGCGGGCGTGGCTCAGGGCGGGCTGCGCGAGCTGCGCGGGCGGTGGGCTGGGCCGTGCGCGGGCGGGCGTGGCTCAGGGCGGGCTGCGCGAGCTGCGCGGGCGGTAGGCTGGGCCGTGCGCGGGCGGGCGTGGCTCAGGGCGGGCTGCGCGGGCCGTGTGGGTGGCGGTACGGGCTGCACGCGGGCGGAAAGGCGCGCGCGGGGCTGCGGGGCAGCGGAGCGGGCGACGCGCGGGGCTGCAGGGCAGTGCGACGGGCCAGGGCAGGGCTCGCGCGGGGTCGCAAGGCAGGGCGACGGGCGGCGCGCGGGTCTGCAGGGCAGCGCGACGGGCCAGGGCAAAGCGCGCGCGGGGCTGCAGGGCAAAGCGACGGGCGGCGCGCGGGGCTGCAGGGCAGCGCGACTGGCAGGCAGGCAGGCTAGGGCGTGGGGTAGCACGATAACCGCAGGCAGTAGGTGGTGGGCCCTAAAAAAAATCGATCCTGAGGTCCTAGGGACCTCCTGCTCTGAATACCATGTTGAAAACTAGAGACATCAATGAGCAAAGTAGAAGGGAGTTTGGTACAAAATAGGAAACTCTAATGGAGTTGCACTCCATATTGGCTACCCCACTACAGCCTACACACATATATCACATATATATTTTGACAATAGCATGTCCCACTAGAGGCTATAACATCTGACACACCCCCATAGCCTAAGTGGGGAATGCCAAGCAACAAAACACAACCTAAGGTCACAAGACCAGTCACAAGCAAGAGAGCAAACAGAGCTCAGGGTGGATCACAACGTCACCACCAGTCTGAGCACAAACAAGAGTCAACAAGGCCAGTTCAAGAGAGTACAAGCTAATATATATAGTACAAACAAACAAGGGGCAAGAACTCACTACTGCAGTCTACTAGACCCAGTCTCAACGAGGCCTAACTGCAGACAAAACCGGCGGTGGTCACAAGGCTGAAGGGCCTTGGTGAAGATGTCTGCAGTGTTGGCCTCGGAGGCCACGAAGTCCAGACGCGCCTGACCGCGTCTCTGCAACTCTCGAAGGAGGAAGTACCTGACGTCGATGTGCTTCACTCTGCTCTCCAGTCGAGGCTCACGACACAGGAGAATCATCGCCTTGTTGTCAGCAAACAAGGTCGGTGCAGAGCTCGGCCGCTCACCAAGGTCAGTGAGCAAGAAGGTCAACCAGCGTAGCTCCTGTGCAGCAAGGGCTCCAGCGTAGATCTCGGCCTCTGCGGTAGAAGTCGCAACAGAGGAGGACCGAGTAGACCTCCACGAAACAGCTCCAGAGCCCAGACTGAAACAGTAACCCTGCGTAGACCTCTGAGTCTCAACGTCGTCGGCGTAGGAGGAGTCGCAGTGACCGGTGAGTACAACTGGCTGTGTCCCTCCAAGTACAAGCCCCATGTCTGATGTCGTGGCAAGGCACTTCGCCACCCTCTTAGCCGCCATCCAGTGAACAGGACGGTGTCTCCCAGTCGCAACAAAGCGAGAAAGGATGCTAAGAGGGAAGGCGAGGTCCGGGCGAGTGCACGTCATCAGGTACATGAGGCAGCCCACCAGCTCTGCGTAGGGACCACTGGGCTCGAACGGCTCGTCAGGAAAAGGCCCAGTGAGTCTGTGGTCTACAGCAAGAGGGGTGGGTGTAGGAGAGGAGTGCTGAAGCCCGAACCGCTGAAGGACCTGCTGCACCATGTGTGACTGAGTCAGAGTGATGGTGCGAGCGGCTCTGTCCCTGGAGATCTGCAGGCCAAGGTAGCGGCGCAGTTCCCCAAGGTCAGTGCAGGTGTGTCTCTTCTGCAGTTCGGACTTCACCTCCGCCAGTGCAACTGTGTCGGCTGTGGCAAAAACCAAGTCGTCAACGTAGACCAGAACGAAGAAAGGTGTGCGCCCACGACGAACAAACAGCGACGGGTCGGCGGAAGACGGCTCAAACCCGAGGTCGGACAGAGTAGAGCGGAGAGTGTCGTGCCACTCACGGGGTGCCTGACGGAGACCGTAGACCGGTCGTCTGAGGCTCCACTGGGTTTTAGGCGGGAAGGTGCCAGTGAAGCCAGGAGGACGGCGCAGCCAGATCTCCTCGTGTAGGCTGCCCTGCAGGAAGGCGGTGGAGAAGTCGAGGGAGTGTAGCTCGTAGTCCCTCTGCGCCGCTACGTGAAGTAACACCCGAAGAGTGGTCATCTTCGGGGTGGGCGCGAAGGTCTGAAAGAAGTCAACCCCCTCGCGCTGACTGAACCCTCTAGCCACGTAGCATGCCTTGAAGACTGGGGGAGATCCCGGCGGCCGCTTCACCTTGAAGATCCACATGCCGTCAACTATGTTCGCCCCTGGGGGGGGAACCTCGTCAACGTAAGTGCCTGTGGACCTGTAGGAGGCCATCTCTACGTCCATGGCAGCTCTCCACTGAGAGGCCCAAGACCCTGACACTGCCTCAGCGTAAGTGCGAGGAGTAGGTATGTCAGGAGCGTCGGGGTCTCCCTCAGGAGCGAGCAGCATGGCACAGAGATGAGGCGAAGCAGCTGCCAGGAACTCTAGCTCAAACTGTCTGTCCTCTAGGACGTCACAGCCAAGGGCAGACTCACCCCCGGCGGACAGAGGACGGACAGGAGGAGCGGCCACAACACGAGTGGCGTAGTCAAGGCGACGCGTAGCAGTAAAGTCAGTGACAGCGGCAGTGAGGACCGCGACGGAGGAAGGAGAGGCACGAGGGTCGGTAACAAGAGAGGCGAGAACACGAGAGAGAGTGGGGCGGTACGTGCGGTAGTAGTCAGTGACCAGAGTGGACAGGGTTTAGGGTTTAGGGTTTAGGGTTTAGGGTTTAGGGTTTAGGGAGGCAGTGAGAGACGACTCAGGAGGGCGAGGAAGGACAGACGGAGGAGAACGAGGAGGACTAGGACGGAACAACACAGTACGGAGGTCAGTGACAGGTGACGAAGGACGAGCACGAGGAGGACGAGAGGCCCAAGTGTGGGCGAGAGGAGAGGGAGACGGAGGAGACTGAGGACGAGGGAACACAGCCGGAGCGGAGTCCGGAGGAGGAAACGTAGGACCGAACACAGGAGGAGAGGAGGGGAGACCAAGGGCCCGAAGGCCAGAAACGGGGGCCGGAGGCTGCTGCTGCTGCTGCTGCTCCCGCTGCAACTCCAACCGCTCACGCTCCACCCGCCGCTGAACCTCCAACCTCTCACGCTCCAAACGCTGCTGCTCCTCACGCTCAACACGAAGAAGGGCCTGGTAACGAGTAGGGTAGGGGTGAGGAGGAGGAGTGGTGTCAGGAGACGAAGAAGAAGAACCAGCTCCGCCCTCGACAGTACCCGGCTGAGCACCCCCAGAGCGAGTACCCCCTGCGACAGCACGACCAGCACCTGTAGGAGGTGTACCCGCACCCCCAGTCGTGGTGCCTCCAGTGGCACCAGCACCAGTCCCAGACCCTCCAGCTCCAGGAACACCACTAGCTCCAGCACCACCACGAGCTCCAGTACCCTCGGAACGGGCAGCTGCGGCAGGTGCACGCTCAGCGCCAACGCCAACACCCCCAGAACGGGCGGCTCCTGTAGGTGCACGAACAGCTCCAACGCCAGCACCCCCAGAGCGAGCACCGCCAGAGCCCTCACCTCGAGCACCAACACCCTCAGAGTCCGCAGTGGCCGGTAAAGGAAGCGCTGACGGCTGCTGCGGAGGCTGTGAGGACCACTGTGAGGAAGGAGGAGAGACCTGGGGGGGTACCGAGGGGGGGGGGGGGGGAGTAGCGTGGGACACACCAGACGGAGCGGGAACAGGGGGGGGTACCGGAGGAGCAGGGGCGGGAGGAGGAGGAGCTGGAGCCAGGAAGAGGGGAGGGGGGGGAACCGGGAGACCTCGACAGGGGTACCGGACGTAGTAGGGGACGGACTCGTCGAAACGGACGTCACGAGAGTCAAAGAACCGGTGGGAGGGAGGGTGGTAAAAGGTGAAGTCAGAGGAGTCCTCTGGGAAACCAAGGAAGACACAGGGGACGGCGCGAGGTGAGATCTTGTCCGCAGAGGTGTCGCGGACAAGAGCCAAGCAGCCCCAGACACTAAACCTCGACGCTACACCAGGGGACCCTGTCCAAAGACTGGTCGGTGAAGCCTCTGGCCGAGAGACACGAGGCCAGAGGTTCAGCTGGTGAGCGGCGTACCGAGCCGCGTAGGGCCACAGAAAATGGGGCGCGCGGGCGTGGATCATGGAGGTGCGGGCAATCTCCATGACCAGGCCTAAGCGGCGCTCAGCAACCCCATTCTGCTGTGGAGAGTCTGGAAGAGTCCAGGACTGGGAGATGCCCTGCTCAGCACAGAATCTGGCGAGAACGCCGGAGCGAAACTCACCCCCACGGTCAGAGTGGAGACAACTGACACGACGACGGCGAGTACTCTCGGTGGCGAGCAGCCACCGGATCAGCGTAGAAGTCACGTCGGACTTCTTCGCCAAAGGGAACACGGTGGTGTACCGAGAGTAGTCGTCAACGACCACCAAAAAGAAACTCTCCCGCTCAGGGCCAAGGCGGGAAGCGGGGCCCCAGACGTCTAAGTGGAGTGTCTCAAAGGGCTCGGTGGCCGGACAAAGGGAGGAGGAGTGAGGGGTGGCGCGCAGCCGACCCTGGACACAAGGACCGCAAGGAGGAGCTGGGGACGGCGGGAGCGGCAAAAGGACTCGGGGGAGGCCTAAGACAAGACGCTGACTGGACATAGCGCGAAGACGAGGGAGGGACGGGTGACCAAGGCGGTGGTGCCAGAGGAGGGAGGGGTGGGCAAGCGACCGACACGAGCACGACGCAGCAACGGGACCGGACACAGCAACCTGACTGGACCTGGCTACCTGGTGGGACGGAGGAACCTGACGGGGGTCGGTGTGGAGGGTGTACAGACCGGAGCCCGGCTCCTGGCGAAAAGTGGCCAAGGGGGCGTACGTGTCACCGTCCACACAGACCGCGGTGTCACCAGAAGGCTCAACCCAGACTCCGACGTGCTGTCTCGCCAGGGGGCCCACACCAACCAGGTTCCTAGAGAACGTAGGAACGTGGAGGCCAGTCAGGGAACCGGAAGGAGCAGCCGGGCACGGGAGCGTAGTGGCGTGAGTCGCAATGACCGGTCCCGAAGAGGGATCGGCCAGTGCTACAGGGACTGGCGCCAGCAGTGGAGAGAGAGTCGTGTGGTCGCGGAAGAAACAGTGTGAAGCTCCCGAGTCCAGTGTGAAGGAGAGAGACGCGTCCGCCGAGGGAGCACCTGTACAAGTAGCTAAACAAGATCCTGCACTAGCACCTACTCTAATAACAGGCAAAGAGCCTACGCTAGGCACAGGCAAGTACACAGATCCAGGAGCACTATAGTCAACATCAGCATACATGGCATAAGACCTAGCATCATCCATAGTCATATCAAAAACAGAGATACCACGAGCAAGAAGTGTCCCCCAACGCGGCGGCGGGGGAGCGGAGGGGCCGTGGTGGAAGCGGTAGGGGTCGTTGAGACGACTGAAGCAGCGTGCAGCAGAGTGGTCAGGGCGGCCACAGTACGAGTCCCTACGTGGACCCGTAAGGATCCAGTTTTCACAGGGACCAACGTCGCGACCGGCCGAGCGAGGTCCCCGACTGGAGGGGGCAGCACTGCGCCCAGTGCTCGGGGGACCCGCAGACCTCCACTGCTGCGGAGAGCCCCACGGCTGCGGAGGGCCCCACTGCTGCGGCTGCGGCTGTGGCGGGCGCTGCTGCTGGCCCTGTCGCTGCTGCTGCTGTCCCTGCCGCTGCTGCTGTCCAGGCGGTGGCAGCTGCTGAGAAGCCGGCTGCTGCTGCTGCTGCTGGAACCCCTCACCACCAGTGAAAACTCCACCGTCGAGAGGAGGGCCGTCAGGTCCCGAGCCACCCCCACCACCACTCCCACCACCTGCTCCACCGCCACCGCCACTACCCGCACCACCTCCAGTACCTCCGCCGCCCTTCCCGCCCTTCTTACCGGCCTTGCCACGTTTCTGTCCGCCAGAGACAGAAACAGCCGCCGTCTCCTCAGAGGCAGAAGACGCGGGGGTGGCAAGGGAGGCAGTGAAGATGGTGGTACCGCACACCCCTCAAAAAGACGAGGAGGAGGCGCGGAAGAGGCAGAGGCAACAGCGAGGAGGTTACCGCTGTCTCGTGCAGCCTAGTGCCGAAGGCCCTAGGGGGGGTGGTAGCAGGACCCAGGCACCCAGGGGCGGTGGCTCTTGGAAGAGGCCTTATCAGCAGAGGGGAGAATCCTCTGGGACTCAGTCCAAGAGGGCCCACGCTGGGCCTCCCAAGGATCCTCAGGATGAGGATAAGCCTCCAGCGGGCTGCCGCATCTGCGGCAAGCCCGGCCACAAGGCCTACCACTGCCGCTGGAGGAAGTCCGTCAAGAACTCCGGCAAGCCCAACCAGGGCAAGAAGCCGGATGGTTCGGGCCCTTCGGGTTCGAAGGATTTTCCGAAGTCCAACTAGGGGGTGGGTACCTAGTTGGTGAGCGAGATCGAGTAGATGAGGCTTATGTCATTCGCGATGAGGATTTGCTAAAGCTAGAGAAGCTTGCATCTTGCAAAATCGCTTGTTTGTATGCCTCTTCTATTAATGAAAAATCTGTTTTTAAAACTCGATCATACCCACTTGAAAACATTTCAATTGAATCTTTGAGAGATAAATTTTCAATCATCTCTTGCTCGTTCAACGAGTTGCCAGCAATCATGGATATTGTGGACCGTTGTGTCCAAGAGCACCCGCTCACATCAGTGGGATTGGTGACTCGAATCGTGAAAGGAGAATTATTCCGCCGATTTCACGAATTGCATATTCTGGCAACGTGGGACAAAGGGCACCATGTCTGGTGGACCAGCTCCCAAAGGTTTGGACGTGCTCACAACAAATTTAGGGCGTACTATCGACCCCCTAAACTAGTTGTCGCTTGTCCCATTCATCCAAGATTCCAACAGAATCTACTGTTATCGGGACGCATGAACGGGGACGAAGCAAGGATTCTTGTCGATACGGGCGCGTCGGTTTCTCTTGTTGATGAAACTTGGGTTACGACGCACAACGTCCTCGTTGCAGGACCGTCTTGTCCCATTCGCTTGGGTGACGATCGTGTCATTCCAAGTAAAAGACAGACACATATCGACATGAATGTACAGGATTACAGCGAAACAATTCGCGTGTATGTCCTGCCACTTTTGTCAGGTGTCGACCTCATCCTGGGCATGGATTGGTTGCGAGCCAACGAAGTCATTCTGGACTTCCAGTACAACATTGTCTCGTTCAACAAGAACGGAAGACAATCCAGTGGTAAGTCAATGATACTTTGCTCACAGACACACAGACGCCGGAACGTCCTAGCGCGCTGTGTGTGTTGGCCAACCAGTTCGGGCATTTTGTTAAATCAGCTGATACACTATTCGTGGTACAGCTTGAAAATGTCGAGGCCTCGGAGCCAGCAATTGAGGATTTCCCTCCTCAAATGAAAATACTGGCAGATGAATACAAGGAAGTATTTGAAGCCATCCCCGATGGACTTCCACCTGACCGCGCAGTGGGCCATACCATCCCTGTTGAACCAGGAAAGGTTCCACCCTTTCGACCTCTGTATCGCCTCAGTCCAGCTGAGTACGAGGAGGCTAAACAACAGATCGAGGAATACCTCAGAAAAGGATGGATTGAACCCAGTGCATCCCCTTACGGAGCACCGATTTTGTTCGTTAACAAGAAGGGCGGAGGATTACGCATGTGCGTAGATTACCGTGCCTTGAACAAGATTACGGTGAAGAACCGATACCCTCTACCACGCATAGAGGATTTGTTTGATCGGCTCCAAGGAGCTCAGTGGTTCAGCGCGCTGGACTTAGCTCAAGGCTATCATCAGCTGCGCATCACTGAGGAAGATGTTCCCAAAACGGCTTTTCGAACGCCGTTTGGACATTTTCAGTGGCGTGTGTTAAGTTTTGGCTTGACAAATGCTCCAGCGTCATTTCAACGTGCAATGAATGACGTATTTCGGGAGGCAATCGGCCAATTCGTCTTGGTATACTTGGATGATATCCTCGTTTACTCAAAGACTGAATAAGAACACACGCAACACCTGAAGTGGGTGTTACGAAAATTGCGAGAGCACAAGTTCTATGCTCAGTTGTGGAAGTGTCACTTCTATAAACGCGAGCTGGAATATCTTGGTCACTTGGTAGGCAACGATGGCCTAAAAGTTGATCCAAAGAAAGTGGCGGCAGTCCAACAGTGGCCCGTTCCACAGGACGTGGGACAGGTCAGATCATTTCTTGGACTTGCAAATTATTTTCGTCGTTTCTTGGAAAATTATTCCTCCGTAGTCGCCCCACTGACTGCCCTGACTCGCAAGGGTAATGCTTGGCAGTGGACCGATCAGTGCCAGAAGGCATTTGAGGAGGTGAAAACCATGCTGACCAACGCTCCAGTGCTGGCATTGCCAGACCCGTCTAAGCCCTACGAGGTAGTAACTGATGCCTCGACAGTAGGGATTGGAGCAGTTCTTTTGCAAGAAGGACGCCCCGTGGCATTTGAGAGTAGAAAGCTTTCCCTGGTTGAGCAGCGCTATACAACTTCCGAACAGGAATTGTTGGCAGTTGTGCATACGCTACGAACATAGAGATGTTATCTCGAAGGTGTTGACTTCGTGGTCACGACCGACCACTGTCCGAAAACCTATTTTACCACTCAAGCCACACTCACCCGCCGTCAAGCTCGATGGGCTGAACTCCTCAGTGGGTTCACCTACGATATTCGATATCGAGCGGGCTCGACGAACATGGCTGATCCTCTGAGCAGACAGCTGATTGGTGCAGCCACGGGTGTTGATGATAATGAGCATGAAGCAGTGTTTGCTGCTTGTTTCAACATTATCGCAGCTGCTCGAGTGAGCGAGATTGCCTTTGGTGGTTTTCTGAAACGCATCCGCGCAGGGTATAATATTGACCCTTGGTTTCAGAACCCACAGAATACAAACAATCTCTTGTGGGAGCATGAGCTCTGGTGGCACAAGAAAGAAATTGTTGTCCCACACGTGGGGAACCTGCGGAATGATATTCTAGCAGAGGTGCACGCCACTAAGTATGGAGGACACCTGGGTGTCAAGAAAACCCGGTGGGCTCTCAGTGATGTATACTGGTGGCCGGGATTGGGCATCGAGGTCCAGCAGTTTGTAACTCGCTGTGACACGTGTGCACGGAACAAGCCAAGCACACAGAAGCCTGGTGGTTTGCTTCAACCACTCGAGATTCCCGATGAACCTTGGGAGAGTGTATCGATGGATTTTATCACCGATCTCCCCAAGACGCGAGATGGTCATACAGCGATACTGGTGTTTGTTGATCGCTTGACCAAAATGGTGCACTTCGTGCCCACGACGACTGACGTGTCTGCGGAGGATACGGCAAAGTTGTTTGTGACGCACGTTTTCCGCTTACACGGTTTGCCTCGTGTGATGGTGTCTGACCGAGACCCGCGCTTCACAAGCCGGTTCTGGCAAGAGGTCATTAAGACACTGGGAACGAAACTCAAGATGTCGTCTGCTTTCCACCCACAAACGGATGGACAGACAGAGCGGACCAACCGCACTCTTGAGCAAATGCTTCGTTCTTTCATAAGCCCAACTCAGGACGATTGGGATGAATTGTTGCCAGTCGTAGAATTCGCTGTGAACAATTCTGTGCATGAAAGCACACATGAGAAACCCTTTGTCCTGAACTGTGGTCGGCACCCCACAACCCCTGCAACGCATGGGATTAAGAATCTCAAAATCCCTGCCGCAAAGGACTTTATTGAAAAACAGCAAGCGGCTTTGAAGTCCGCTCGCCATTGGCTGCAGCTTGCCCAACAGAGGCAAAAGTCCTATGCCGACATGAAACGCCGGGAAGTCGTCTTTGCAGTTGGCGACAAAGTATTACTAAGTACGAAGAACATTCGTCTTAAGATCCCGGGAGCACGAAAGCTCTTCCCTCGTTGGATTGGGCCCTTCGAGGTGATTGCACGAGTTGGTGAGGTCGCATATAGGCTCAAGTTGCCTGCGACATTGCAGATTCACAACGTCTTCCACGTGTCTCTGTTGAATAAGTATGTTGCTGAAAGCAAGTACTTACCGCCACCAACTATCGTTCTCGAGAAGGAACTCTTTTACGAAGTCGAGCGTGTGCTTACGCACCGTGATCGACAACGCGGCCGCAAAACAGTTCGTGAGTTCCTAATTCAGTGGAAAGGCTATGGGCCGGAACACAACTCATGGGAGCCTGAGGAACACTTGACCGAAGCAACGGTTCAAGCGTATATGGAAGACCTGGCTCTACGAGCCGGCCCACAACCAGTGGACGGGGTTGACCCTGGTCGTAATGTGGTGCGCCGTGCTCGAAGCACTCGTCCTCAGAAGCACCCTAGGGCAACGAGGACGTTGCCACCTGGGGGGGGAGGAGTGTAACGCATCGACCTACTTCTAACTTAACTCCCAAGCTAACTAACAGTCGAGGCATTCATCGAGATTGCTCTCGATAGAAATTGTGCTACGAGTGAAGTAAAGGTTGGATTGGGAAAGAAGGGTTGGGTTGGAAGGAAAAGGTTGGATTGGAAATTCCAAACCTCAACCAAGAGGATTGGAATATTCCAACCCATCAAAGTGGAAATCCAAAGGTTGGATTTCCAACCAATCAGAAACTGCCACTTGAATGTTACAACCTACTCTATCTTAAAAACAACCATACAAATGGTTCTAGGTTGGGTTTTCCCAACCCAACTATTTGCCACATAGGCTCCAAGCCTAGGGACCATCCCACCATGGAAACCATGGTTGGGAAAGTCCACCAAGGGGTGTATTGAGGGGGTTTGAGCTAACCAAGCTCATTCTCAACCTCCCACTCCAACTAAACAATTGGAAATGGGATTGTTTCTCTAAGTCTTGGTTGGTTCTCTCACAAGCCTTCCTACACAATTCTCTCAAGCTATTTCAACAGCTCCTTCAAGAAGATTGACACCTCCAAGGCTCTTGGGAGCTAGTTAGAGCTTCATCTTGTATTGGATCTATTATAAAAGTCTTGTAACTCCATTATAATAGCCTTGGGTGTTACAGTGTACACGGCTGTTAGAATGACGGCAGTTAGCATGGCGGCTGTAAGCATGGACTCAACTGGAACCCACATCCACGATCTCCTAGACGATGTTCTCATCAGAATCTTGTGGCCTTCCAAACAGTCAGTCTATTCTTGCACATCGGACAGCGATTCTCTGCGCAATTTTGTGGCGCCCAGGTCTAATCACCTCTACAGGAACGCTACTCCAGGAGAGCACTTGTACGGGCTAAGAGACACTCCAGTGCCGACCCCTCCTGCCTCCGCAGATGCCGCTCATAGCCTTTTCATCGCGTCGATCTGCCGTCGCTGGCGGCGTCTCGCTCAAAGGCATGTCTCGACGCTTCTAGTCAAGGAAAATCGCGTCGTTTCTCGCCACGATGTGCTCAAGGCCGTTGCGTGCTTTCCGAACCTGACCCATCTGCATCTAGCGGATTGTAGCGTTGAAACGTTGGACGATGCTTTTCTTGCTGACCTCGCCTCTTTGTGCCCTGGGTTGAAAGCGCTGCACGTGGGGATCATGACGGAGGCGTATGACGGACGGCACAGAGGGAATGCGTGTGTGATATCCGAATCTGGCTTGGATCATTTCTTCCGTCACTGCCCTCTACTGGAGCAGCTGTCGCTGTACTGTCTTCAGGAGAGCCTGAACCCACCGACTTCTCTCTTTCGGCTTCAACATCTGAGCATCCTCGTCTGTACCAATGCCTGGATTTTAGAGGCTCCTAATCTCAGCTCCGTTTCGTCTCTCACTGCAGTCTCCATTGAAACCTCCTCCCTTCCCTACGACCAGCTTTCCAGCCTCCTTCAACTCACCAGCCTCACCCGCCTCTCCTTGCCTGATCAGATTCACCTGGCTTCACCAGATCCTCCTACCTTCTCACTAGCCCAGCTACCTTCTCTAGAGTCGCTCAAGTTCGGATCGGACTGCGCGATGCAGACTTCAGCGTTTTCTTCCCTCTTGATTCGCCATACAGCTTCCTGAAGCGACTGCTGCTTAGCAGTTGCGTCAGCCAAGAGCGGCTTCCAGACAGTATAGGAGAGATGCTGCCGCGCCTCCAGGAACTCAGCATCAGCGGGTGCAAAAGCTTCAGAGACCTGACTGATGAGTTCACTTCCCTCACCTGCCTGGAGACCTTGACCATTTCCTCTTGCCCCGTGTCCTCTCTACCTGAAAACTTCGGGGATCTTCCGGCCTTGAAGACGCTGGTGCTGCCTGCCGCTTGACCATCTCCCTGCGTCCTTCACCAGCCTCGCATCTCTGGAGTCGTTTTGCCTGCTTAGGTGCATGGCGGTGGACGAGCTACCTGCAGGCTTTGGCCGCCTCACAGCGCTGCAGACCCTCAGCCTTGCATGGCTGATGAATCTGGACCTTCCGGAAGACTTGGGGGGTCTCACCAATCTGCAAACGTTCCATGTCACCCAGAACTCAGAACAGCAGCTGCCGTCCTCATTCACGCAGCTGGCTTCGCTGACCAGGTTGGAGCTGGATCGGTGCGGAATTTCGGAGCTGCCAGAGGGCATGGGGGAGATGACAAACCTGCTGGAGCTCCACATTCGGAATTGCCCGGCCATCAACGAGCTTCTGAAATTTGTGACGGCGCTCACCAGTCTCCAAGCGCTGAGGATTCAGGAGTGTCGCCGTCTCTCCTCGGTTCCCAGGAGGCTGGACAGCCTAACCAGGCTGAAGCAGTTGGAGCTGAGGAAGTGTTGGCTGCTGAGAGAAGCATCTCAGGCTCTGCCATTCAGTCTCCAGGCGCTATCTTACTTCAAAAACAGTCAGCACATGGTGTCTCCGCCAAACATTTCAACGCTTACCGAGCTCAGGGTATTGTTCTTGGGCATCGTGCGTGCACCATTTCTTGACGCCATTGGTGCCAGCCTCTCTGGTCTCTCTCGTGTGGAGCACCTGGAGGTGCAGCTGGGCGAAGATGCAGAGGATTTTCTGTCCCTGTTGTCAGGGCTTCCTCGCCTCCGCATCTTGACGCTCAAGGAGGCCCGCAGCTTGAACAGGCTGGTGGAATGTGACGGACCGGCATTGCAGGAGCTACGGCAGCTGAACATCCACACCACGGGTGAAGAACTCACGGAGCTGCCTGCTGCCATCACCGCTCTCCACCGCCTCACATCCATTCAGATCCACGCACAGAGGTTATCTTCTCTTCCAGATGCCATTGGGGCATCCTCAAGGCTGGACTTATCCAACTGCTGGTCCCTCACGCATCTCCCTGCTTCCCTCACGCAGCTCTCCTGCCAGCATTATCTGAACGTGAGCAACACCCGCATCCTCCTGCTTCCTGCTGGCTTTGCTCAGCTCAGCAGACTGAGGTTTCTCGATCTTCAGAACTGCAAGCAGCTTCTGGCTCTGCCTTACGACATAGGAGATCTTAGAATGCTCCAACAGGTTCTTATTGAGGGATGTGACATGCTCCAGATTTGACTGCTCAGCGTTGACCTATTCAAGTGCCTTTCACAACACAATTCATAAACTTAGTCCCCTTCCCTTGTTAGTGGGCCTGCATGCAAGCATGATCACTCTAAGGGCTTACAATTTAGGTTGAACCTTGGTATATCGGGCTAAAGTTTTTTTACATAAAAAAGCATTCTTACTGGGTTCTCTTGGCTCGAGGTATTTTGCCACAACACAACACTTGTGATTCAGCCAGGCATGATTCAGCCTGGCATGATTCAGTCTGGCATAATTCAGCCATTCAGCCAGGCATGATTCAGCCAGGCATGATTCAGCCCGGCATGATTCGGCAAAGCACGATTCAACCTGGCATGATTCATCCAGGCATGATTCAGCCATTCAGCCAGGCATGATTCAGCCTGGCATGATTCAGGCTGGCATGATTCAGCCTAGCACGATCCATCCTGGCATGATTCAGCCAGGCATGACTCAGCCTGGCATGATTCAGCCTGGCATGATTCAGCCAGGCATGATTCAGCCAGGCATGATTCAGCCAGGCATGATTCAGCCTGGCATGATTCAGCCTGGCATGATCCATCCAGGCATGATTCAGTCATTTAGTTGTGCATAATTCAGCCTGGCATGATTCAGCCTGGCATGATTTAGCCTAGCATGATTCAGCCAAGCGTGATTCAGCCTGGCATGATTCAGCCAGGCATGATTCAGCCTGGCATGATTCAGCCAGGCATGATTCAGCCTGGCATGATTCAGCCTGGCATGATCCATCCAGACATGATTCAGCAATTCAGCCAGGCATGATTCAGCCTGGCATGATTCAGCCAGGCATGATTCAGCCTGGCATGATTCAGCCTGGCATGATCCAGACTGGCATGATTCAGCCAGGCATGATTGAGCCTGGAATGATTCCGCCTAGGATGATCCAGCCTGGCATGATTCAGCCAGGCATGATTCAGCCAGGCATGATTCAGCCAGGAATGATTCAGCCAGGTATGATTTGGCCAGGAATGATTCAGCCAGGTATGATTTGGCCAGGCATGGTTCGGCCAGGCATGATTCAGCCAGGCATGATTCATCCAGGCATGATTCAGCCAGGCATGATTCAGCCTGGCATGATTCAGCCAGGCATGATTAATCCAGGCATGATTCAGTCATTTAGTTAGGCATAATTCAGCCTGGCATGATTCAGCCTGGCATGATTTAGCCTGGCATGATTCAGCCAAGCATGTTTCAGCCTGGCATGATTCATCCAGGCATGATTCAGCCTAGCATGCTTCAGCAAGACATGGTTCAGCCAGGCATGATTCAGCCAGGCATGATTCAGCCTGGCATGACCCAGCCGGGCATGATTCAGCCAGGCATGATTCAGCCAGGCATGGTTCAGCCAGGCATGATTCAGCCTTGCATAATTCAGCCTGGCATGATTCAGCAAGGCATGATTCCGCCTGGCATGATTCAGCCTAGCCTGATCCAGCCTAGCATGATTCAGCCAGGCATGATTCAGCCAGGCATGATTCAGCCAGGCATGATTCAGCCTGGCATGATTCAGCCAGGCATGATTCAGCCTGGCATGATTCAGCCAGGCATGATTCAGCCTGGCATGATTCATCTAGGCATGATTCAGCCAGGTATGATTCAGCCAGGCATGTTTCAGCCTGGCGTGATTCAGCCTGGCATGATCCATCCAGACATGATTCAGCAATTCAGCCAGGCATGATTCAGCCTGGCATGATTCAGCCTGGCATGATTCAGCCTGGCATAATTCAGCCAGGCATGATACAGCCTGGCATGATTCAGCCTGGCATGATTCAGCCAGGCATGATTCAGCCAGGCATGATTCAGCCAGGCATGATTCAGCCAGGCATGATTCAGCCAGGCATGATTCAGCCTGGTCTGATTCAGCCTGGAATGATTCAGCCTAGCATGATTCAACCAGTCATGATTCAGCTTGGCATGATTCAGCCGGGCATGATTCAGCCTGGCATGAATCAGCCAGGCATGATCCAGCCTGGCATGATTCAGCCTGGCATGATTCAGCCAGGCATGATTCAGCCTGGCATTATTAAGCCAGGCATGATTCAGCCAGGCATGATTCAGCCAGGCATGATTCAGCCTGGCATGATTCAGCCTGGCATGATTCAGCCTGGCATGATTCAGCCTGGCATGATTCAGCCAGGCATGATTCAGCCTGGCATGGTACAGCCTGGCATGATTCAGCCTGGCATGATTCAGCCTGGCATGATTCAGCCTGGCATGATTCAGCCTGGCATGATTCAGCCTGGCATAATTCAGCAAGGAATGATTCAGCCAGGCATGATTCAGTCAGGCATGATTCAGCCAGGCATGATTCACTCAAGCATGATTTGGCCAGGCATGATTCAGCCAGGCATGATTCAACCAGGCATGATTCAGTCAGGCATGATTCAGCCAGGCATGATTCAGTGAAGCATGATTCACCCTTGCATGATTCAGCCAGGGATAATTAAGCATGGCACGATTCAGCCAGGCATCATTCAGCCAGGCATCATTCAGCAAGGAATGATTCAGCCAGGCATGATTCAGCCAGGCATGATTCAGCCAGGCATGATTCAGTCAAGCATGATTAACACTTGCATGATTCAGCCAGGCATGATTCAGCCAGGAATGTTTCAGCAAGGCATGATTCAGCCAGGACTAATTCAGCCAGGCGTGATCCAACCAGGCATGTTTTAGCCAGGCATAAATCAGCTAGGCATGGTATAGCCAGGGATAAATCAGTGAGGCATGATCAAACCAAGCATGAATTATCCAGGCATGATTCAGCCAGGCATGATTCAGCCAGGCATGATTCAGCCAGGCATGATTCAGCCAGGCATGATTCAGTCAAGCATGATTCGGCCAGGCATGATTCATCCAGGCATGATTCAGCCAGGCATGATTCAGCCAGGCATGATTCAGCCAGGCATGATTCAACCAGGCATGAGTCAACCAGGCATGATTCAGCCTGGAATGATTCAGCCTTTCATGATTCAGCCAGGCATGATTCAGCCTGGCATGATTCAGCCAGGCATGATTCAGCCAGGCATGATTCAGCCAGGCATGATTCAGCCAGGCATGATTCAGCCAGGCATGATTTACCCACCCATGATACTGCCTGGAATGATTCAGCCAGGCATAATTGAGCCAGGCATGATCTAGCCTGGCATGATTCAGCCAGGCATGATTCAGCCTGGCATGATTAAGCCAGGCATCATTCAGCAAGGAATGATTCAGCCAGGCATGATTCAGTCAGGCATGATTCAGCCAGGCATGATTCAGCCAGGCATGATTCAGCCAGGCATGATTCAGCCAGGCATGATTCAGCCAGGCATGATTCAGTCAAGCATGATCCAGTCAAGCATGTTTCAGCCAGGCATGATTCAGCCAGGCATGATTCAACCAGGCATGATTCAGCCAGGCATGATTCAGCCAGGCATGATTCAGCCAGGCATGATTCAGTCAGGCATGATTCAGCCAGGCATGATTCAGTCAAGCATGATTCAGCCAGGCATGATCAAGCCAAGCATGATTCAGCCAGGCATGTTTCAGCCAGGCACAATTCAGCCAGGCATGATTCAGCCAGGCATGATTCAGCCAGGCATGATTCAGCCAGGCATGATTCAGCCAGGCATGATTCATCCAGGCATGATTCAACCAGGCATGAGTCAACCAGGCATGATTCAGCCTGGAATGATTCAGCCTTTCATGATTCAACCAGGCACGATTCAGACTGACATGATTCAGCCTGGCATGATTCAGCCTGGCATGATTCAGCCAGGCATGATTCAGCCAGGCATGATTCAGCCTGGCATGATTCAGCCAGGCATGATTCAGCCTGGCATGATTCAGCCTGGCATGATTCAGCCTGGCATGATTCAGCTTGGCATGATTCAGCTTGGCATAATTCAGCCAGGCATGATTCAGCCAGGCTCGATTCAGCCAGGCATGATTCAGCCATGCATGATTCAGCCAGGCATGATTCAGCCAGGCATGATTCAGCCTGGCATGATTCAGCCTGGCATGATTCAGCCAGGCATGATTCAGCCAGGCATGATTCAGCCAGGCATGATTCAGCCAGGCATGATTCAGCCAGGCATGATTCAGCCAGGCATGATTCAGCCAGGCATGATTCAACCAGGCATGATTCAGCTAGGCATCAATCAGCCAGGCATGATTCAGCCAGGCATGATTCAGCCTGGCATGATTCAGCCTGGCATGATTCAGCCAGGCATGATTCAGCCTGGCATGATTCAGCCTGCCACGACTCAGCCTGGCATGATTCAGCCAGGCATGATTCAGCCAGGCATGATTCAGCCAGGCATGATTCAGCCAGGCATGATTCAGCCAGGCATGATTCAGCCAGGCATGATTCAGCCTGGCATGATTCAGCCAGGCATAATCTACCCAGGCATGATCCAGCCTGGCATGATTCAGCCTGGCATGATTAAGCCAGGCATCATTCAGCAAGGAATGATTCAGCCTGGCATGATTCAGCCTGGCATGATTCAGTCAAGCATGATTCGGCCAGGCATGATTCAGCAAGGCATGATTCAGCCAGGCATCATTTAGTCAAGCATGATTCAGCCAGGCTTGATTCAGCCAGGCATGATACAGCCAGGCAAAATTCAGCCAGGCATGATTCAGCCAGGCATAATTCAGCCTGGCATGATTCAGTCAAGCATGATTTGGCCAGGCATGATTCAGCCAGGCATGGTTCAGCCAGGCATGCTACAGCCAGGCATGATTCAGCAAGGCATTACTCAGCCAGGCATGATTCAGCTAGGCATGGTTTAGCCAGGGATGATTTAGCCAGGCATGATCAAGCCAAGCATGATTCAGCCAGGCATGATACAGCCAGGCACAATTCAGCCAGGCATGATTCAGCCAGGCATAATTCAGCCTGGCATGATTCATCCAGGCATGATTCAGTCAAGCATTATTCGGCCAGGCATGATTCAGCCAGGCATGATTCAGCCAGGCATGATTCAGCCAGGCATGATTCAGCCAGGCATTATTCAACCAGGCATGATTCAGCCAGGCATGATTCAGCCAGGCATGATTCAGCCAGGCATGATAAGGCCTGGAATGATTCAGCCAGGCATGATTCAGCCTGGCATGATTCAGCCAGGCATGTTTCAGCAAGGCATGATTCAGCCAGGCATGATTCAGCCAGGCATGATCCAACCAGGCATGATTCAGCCAGGCATGGTTCAGCTAGGCATGGTTTAGCCAGGGATGATTCAGCCAGGCATGATCAAGCCAAGCATGATTCAGCCAGGCATGATTCAGCCTGGCATGATTCAGCCAGGCATGATTCAGCCAGGCATGATTCAGCCAGGCATGATTCAGCCAGGCATGATTCAGCCAGGCATGATTCAGCCAGGCATGATTCAGCCAGGCATGATTCAGCCAGGCATGATTCAGCCTGGCATGATTCAGCCAGGCATGATTCAGCCAGGCATGATTCAGCCAGGCATGGTTCAGCCAGGCATGCTACAGCCAGGCATGATTCAGCAAGGCATTACTCAGCCAGGCATGATTCAGCTAGGCATGGTTTAGCCAGGGATGATTTAGCCAGGCATGATCAAGCCAAGCATGATTCAGCTAGGCATGATACAGCCAGGCACAATTCAGCCAGGCATGATTCAGCCAGGCATAATTCAGCCTGGCATGATTCATCCAGGCATGATTCAGTCAAGCATTATTCGGCCAGGCATGATTCAGCCAGGCATGATTCAGCCAGGCATGATTCAGCCAGGCATGATTCAGCCAGGCATTATTCAACCAGGCATGATTCAGCCAGGCATGATTCAGCCAGGCATGATTCAGCCAGGCATGATTCAGCCTGGCATGATTCAGCCAGGCATGATTCAGCCTGGCATAATTCAGCCAGGCATGTTTCAGCAAGGCATGATCCAGCCAGGCATGATTCAGCACGGCATGATCCAACCAGGCATGATTCAGCCAGGCATGGTTCAGCTAGGAATGGTTTAGCCAGGGATGATTCAGCCAGGCATGATCAAGCCAAGCATGATTCAGCCAGGCATGTTTCAGCCAGGCACAATTCAGCCAGGCATGATTCAGCCAGGCATGATTCAGCCAGGCATGATTCAGTCAGGCATGATTCAGCCAGGCATGATTCAGCCAGGCATGATTCAGCCAGGCATGATTCGGCCTTGCATGATCCAACCCAGCATGATTCAGCCAGGCATGATTCAGCGATTAAGCCGGGCATGATTCAGCCAGGCATGATTCAGCCTGGCATGATTCAGCCAGGCATGATTCAGCCAGGCATGGTTCAGCCAGGCATGATTCAGCCTTGCATAATTCAGCCTGGCATGATTCAGCTAGGCATGATTCCGCCTGGCATGATTCAGCCTAGCCTGATCCAGCCTAGCATGATTCAGCCAGGCATGATTCAGCCAGGCATGATTCAGCCAGGCATGATTCAACCTGGCATGATTCAGCCAGGCATCATTTAGCCTGGCATGATTCAGCCAGGCATGATTCAGCCAGGCATGATTCATCCAGGCATGATTCAGCCTAGCATGAATAGGTAGCATCATCATCCCATCATCCCATCGTCGCATCATCCCATCGTCGCATCATCGTCATCGTCATCGCATCATGCCATCGTCATCGCGTCATGCCATCGTCATCGCATCGCCTCAGAGCGCTCTCAGAAGAGGGCTGCCTGGTGAAGGTGAGAGCAGGGCTGACTGGTGAAGGTGAGAGCTGGCAGTGCCCATGCCATGCCATCTTACCATTGCCCATTGCCCATGCGCTCTCAGAAGAGGGCTGCTTGGTGAAGGTGAGAGCAGGGCTGCCTGGTGAAGTTACGAGCCGAGCAGGGCTGAAACGCTTTTTCTGCTCACCTCACAATGCACCGACGGCCCTCCTCTTTTCACCACAGTGGCAGCTGAAACACCTTCTCTGCGTGCATCGCATACTCACGGAATTCTATCCCCTGCTCCCCACTCGCTGACAGGTGAAGCAGCTTTACTACCTGCCTCGAAACGCACCACTAGCCCTCGTCCACTCCCACTCTCTCTCGCTCACGCACAACCATGACCAAGGGCAAGCGCAAGGCCATGTGCCAGGGCAAGTGCAAGGGCAAGGGCAAGGGCAAGCGCAGGTGCATTCCCCTGCTTCTGTCCGGAGGGCACGGGGGGAGAGCAGGCGGGCTAGCTGGCATGGGGAAGGCGCGGATGGGGAGGGCGCGGGGAGAGGCGGGTGGGGTGGGAGTGGCAAGTGGGAGCATGAGGAGGGGAGGGTGGAGTGGGGAAACCGAGGGAGTGTGAGGAGGAGGGATGCTCGCAGCGGCCGGGTGGGGAGTGGCCATGCAGCAGACCGGGCAGGAGAGGGAAGGGTGGGTGGGGCTGCAGCAGGAGCAACAGCAGGAGCAACAGCAGGCGCAACAGCAGCAGGAGCAGCAGGAGCAGCAGGAGCAGCAGGGGTGGAGCATTTCTCTGGCATGCGCTCTACAGCTGCTCTTCACTCCTCCACTCCCTCTGCCCACACTGCTGCTGCTGCTGCTGCTGCTGCTGCTGCCACTGCTGCTCCAGCGGATCGAATATCAGCAGACCTCTCACAGGCGCATCTCGCCCCTCTGCATGGCAGTCACATTGCACCTCCTGCTACTGCTGCCGCCGCTGTTGCTGCCGCAAGCACAGGTGGTGCTGCGGCCAGTGCAGCTACTGTGGGGCATTTCAAGAAGCACTGCTTTCCCTCGCAGCAGCCGGCAGAAGCAGGAGGAGCGAGCAGTGTCGGAATACTGCTGAAACCGCTATCCTTAGTCCCGCTCCCCCCAGCCACATGTTCTTCCTTCTGCCTTTGTTGCTGTTCTCGGTACAAGTCTTGCCTCAGCCACTCTCATTGAA
Organism: Closterium sp. Yama58-4; assembly: GCA_947470075.1. Taxonomy (NCBI): domain Eukaryota; kingdom Viridiplantae; phylum Streptophyta; class Zygnematophyceae; order Desmidiales; family Closteriaceae; genus Closterium; species Closterium sp. Yama58-4. Next base: position 156,134 of record CANIUD010000817.1, on the reverse strand, counting down.
AGAGTCAGAGCTTCCACCTCAAGGGTCCCCTCTGAGTGGTGTGTCACCTAGCGACAAGGTTAAGGCAACAACTGTCCACTATACGAAAGGATACCAAACAGAAAGCATCGGGTGTGTGTGTGAGAGTGAACTTACCTGGCCCAGGCTCGAACCGTGCATTTCTCAATGTGCGGCTCGAGCCTGGGTTGGTTTGTTCCCATTGGTTGCGTGGATTCCACCCCTTGGTGCTCTCCTACCAACTTCGCGTCAATTTTCTTGGTCCCCACCTACTTGTCCTCGAATATGCATACCCCACATTGCTACACCAGAACTACACCGCACGCCCTGGCACCGCATATGCATTATTATGCATATACGGTGACAGCTGTCGGAATACTGCTGAAACCGCTATCCTTAGTCCCGCTCCCCCCAGCCACATGTTCTTCCTTCTGCCTTTGTTGCTGTTCTCGGTACAAGTCTTGCCTCAGCCACCCTCTGCCCCCTCCTGTGCCCGTGCTTGAGCAGGTCGAGCGCGGGTCACAGGACCGTCACGCTGAGGCCCGGTCCCTCTGATCGCCGCAGTGTTCGTCTGATGTTCCCGCAGCTGTGCCCCTGTGTCGTTCTCTAGGACCAGCACCCCCGAAGGGCGCACCTCCTTGACCTTCCAGCGGACCGTCCCCAACCCCACATCAAGGGTGTCCTGCTTTGCTCGCTTCAGATAAACTTCCTGTCCTTCGCTGACGCCCCTTGCCGCTCGTCCCTCTCCCTTGCGCTGCCTCTGTTCATATCTCCTTGCGTCTCTCAGCTGCGCGGTGTGCAGGTTTTCCAGTGCTGCGGGCATCATGTAGCGCATGTAGCGTGCTCTCACCTCGGACAGGGCTACCCAGTTCTTGATCGTGCCCGCCGTCACTGTGTCTGTCAGTACCCGCGGTGCCCCCACTGGCAGGATGGGCTCTCGTCTGTAAAGTAGGCTATACGGGGAATGATCCCTCAGTGCTGCCTGTTTCCCGAACCTGTACCCTGCTGCTATCCAGTCCAACTCCTCATCCCAGTCTCTCTTCCTCTGCTCCCCATAGGCCCGCAGTCCTCGCTTGAAGGTCTGCACTGCTCGCTCAGTTAGCCCGTCACTCTGCGGGTGGTAGCGGGATGTCTTTCGGTGTGTGATGCCGGACTCCTCCAGCAACTTCTTGAACTCCCCTTGGAACTCCGTTCCTTGGTCTGTGAGCACCTCCCCGCAGGCTCCAAATCTACACACCACTTGCGCCTTGAAGGCTGCTGCAATGTGCCTTGCGCTCTTGCTAGGGATGGCTCTCACCTCCAGCCACTTGCTAACATGTTCCACCATGAACACTATGTACTGATTCCCACTTCTGCTCAGCGGCAACTCTCCCGCGAGGTCTAGGGACCATCGAAATCCCAGTCCGCAGATGGGCAGTGAGTGCAGCTCTGCTTTGGCCTGCGTCAAGTTTGCTTTGCTCCTCTGACACGCCTCGCACCCCTCCACCCTCTCTTTCACTTGCCTGCGCATCCCTTCCCACCACCAGCCCGTTTTCAGCAGATGTACGGTCCTCTCGTGCCCGAAATGACCCAGCTTAGTGTGCACTTCCTTGATCACCATTTCACGATCCTTGGGCGCTGGCACCAGCTTCCAGCCATCCTCCGTCTTGATCTGCAGCTGCTGCTGATACCACCTGTAGTGGTGCCCTCGTGCCCTCACCCTTTCGGGCACTGTCTCGTCTTCCTCGGTTTCTCCCTTTAGCCACTCCATTGCTTTCTCATCCTGCCAGATGTCAGCTGGTCCCTTGCTCCCTTTTGCACCGGTCTGCTCCACCTGTCTTGCCAGCAAGATCAAGGTCTGCGCTGGTTCCTGCTCTGTCTCTTCTGTCCCCTGTGCTACCTGCTCTGTCTCCAGTGGCGGAGGGTTGCGGGAGAGGCCGTCAACGTGCTGCAGCGTCTTCCCTGGCCTGTGCCTGATCTTGAAATCGTATTCCTGCAGCTTCACTGCCCAACGCGCGTTCCTCCCTGTCAGCCCTGGTGTGGACATCAGCCAGGTGAGTGGCTGATGGTCCGTGACCAGGGTGAACTCTCTGCCTTGCAGGTATATCCGGAAATGCCCTACCGCCCACACTGCCGCCAGCCCCTCCCCGATGTATGAGCTGTACTGTGCCTCCGCTGGGTTGCAGCTCCTGCTGGCGTAGGCCACCACCTTCTCCACTCCCTCCACCTCTTGGCACAGTATTGCCCCCATTCCCTGGCTGCTCCAATCTGTGTAGAGGATGAAGGGCTGGTCTGCTGCTGGCAGCCGCAACACTGTTGCCGTCTTTACTGCTGTCATGAGGTCTTGCAATGCCTCCCTCTGTTTCTCTCCCCATTCCCATGCCTTATCCTCCCGCAGCATCCCATTCAGCTCCGCCGCTCTCTTGCTGAAGTTCGGCACGAAGCGTCTGTAGGACCGCGCGCAGCCCTGTCTTGTCTCTCGGTTCCCTCAGTTTGTCCAGCACCTGCACCTTTGCCTGCTGGATCCCAATCTGCCCCCCTGTGACCTCATACCCCAGGTACTGCACCGTCTGCTCCCCCCATCTGCATTTGTTAGGATGGCACGTGAGCCCTGCTTCTTCTATGGCCGTCAGTGTCTTTTCCACGTCCTCCAGGTGCTGCTGCTCGGTCAGGCTGAAGATCACGACATCGTCGATATAGCATGCCGCCCGTTCTATTCCCCGCAACACCGCGTCCATGACTCTCTGGAACACCGCCGAGGCGTTCCTCAGGCCAAAGGGCATGTACAGCCACTCATACAGCCCATCCGGCCCATGGAAGGCCGTCTTCTTCACATCCTCTTCTCTGATCTTGATTTGGTTAAATCCCTGGCGCAGGTCCAGGGTCGTGAAGAACACCCCGTCGGCCAGCTTGTCAAAGAGCTCTTCCGCCATTGGCATCGGGTATCTGTCTGGCACTGTGATTTTGTTGAGATCTCGGTAATCCCCACACATCCTCCGACTCAGCACCTCGCCTGTCAAATCCTTCCTGGCTGCTACCACGGTTGGAGTGGCGCACTCGGACTCTGACCTCCTGATCAGTCCGGCTTCCAGTAACTCCTTTATTTTCTCCCTGCAGATCGCTTCATCTCCTGGCGGCATCTTCCTCCTGCGGTGAAATACCGGCTCATCACTGATCAGCTTCAGTGCCATCTCCTTGATCTTGCACTTCCCCAACTCCTGTAGGGTGAAGGCGAAGCCCTTCCGGTGCTTGGTCAGCAGTGCCCGCATTGCTGCCTTCCCCTCCTCGCTCATGTGTTCACCTATCTTCCACTCTGGCTCCTCTTTCTGCAGGCAGGCCCACACCCCTTGCCTGACTGTCGCCACGGTGTTTTCTCCCTCCTTCAGACCCCAGTGCAGTACTGTCTCTCTCCACATCCATTGTACCAGCCATCTCATCATATACCCATCCATTGCGTTCCCCAATGCCCGCCTCCTTTCCTTCTCACTCACGCCAGGGGCTGCTGTAGCGTTTTCCTTGTACCCCATGGCCAGCTCTCTCTCCAACGCCGTGGGCTCTTCCCACCATCCCTTCCTATGGTCGTATACCAGTCCTGGGCCCGGCTGCTCCCCATCCATCCGATATCCTGCTGCCCCCTCATATGACACCAGGGTGGGCAGTGCCTGCCTCTCTAGCCCCACCTGGTTGCATGGATAGTGTCTGCTGTAGCTCCTCTTTGTCACGGGTGCTGGAGTTCTTCCTGGCTCTAGTATGTTACTCAGCTTCCGCCCCCCTGCTCTCTGCACTCCCTCTATCTCCTTCTGCAGATCTTCCACTGGCACTACATTCTGCCAGTACATCCTGAGTCGGTGTGAGTATGCTCCCATCCGCGCCGCATCGCTGCTCACCCCCTTACCTACCTGCCTCCTCACTCTCTCCCTCACCAGCCTTACCGGTTCCCGGACATCTCCTTCCATGTCCAAGTGCTCCAACAAGTAAGCCACTCTGCCTTGCCTAGCCTGAATCCACTCCATGATTTTGAACAGCTCCTTCATCATCTTGGTCCTAGGGTCTTGCTCACCCTTGCCCTTCCCTGCCCATGATACCCCTTGGCACTCCCATCCTGCCACCAGCAGGTCCACGTGCCCCCAGCTTGCCACTTCAGCTTCTGTGATTGCCCTCACGTCATTCACTCCTCTGGTCATTGCCGCCTTGACCACCTCTCCACTCAGCAGCTCTGGAAACTCCCTATGCAGCTCCCACGCATGATGCTCTGCTATCTTCCTCACCTCTGGTGCCTGTTCCACGTAAATCCACTGCTTCACTGCTATTCCGTTTCGCACCACTGCTGCCAGTCCCGCCCCTATTCCCCCGAACAGCTCCACCAGCCGGATGGGTTGCTGCCAATCGGTTTGTTGGCTAGGCTCATCCATGAGGCGCATCCTGGGCTCCCCGCCTTTTTCTTTGCCCTCCGCGCTCTCCAGTGCCCCCTTCTTCTCTGTCATCTCCTTCTGTCCTGCGCTGTAGGCCCTCTTTGGCTCGGTCTTCACAAACTGCACCGGCAGCTGCCCTAAAGGGTCACCCTTTCTCCACCACCTGGTTCGGAACTCCACTGTCTCTTTCCAGAAACAAATGGTCATGCCCAACGCGAAGATCATTTCTGTCCCCACCAGCACATCAAAATCTTCCGACTCTGAGATCCCGCACCTGATTCTTACTGGCGTTTCATGTTTCTCCCCTTTCAGCACCGTCAGCTCGATCGGAGTCCTCGTGCACGGCATCCACTTAGACTCTGCGCCCTCTGCCGTCATCACTAGCATCCCCTTCACCACATGTCTGTCAGGTGCCCACAGTCCCAGCCTCTCAGCCATCCCCTTTCCTAGTATCACGCTCTGTGCTCCGGTGTCTATGATTGCCGTCTTCGCCTTCTCGCCCTCCACTGTCAGCGCGCTGCCCTGAATCAGCAGCACGGAGGTCTGGCACGCCAACCTCTCCTGAGGGTGCCGTGCAGCGGTGCATCACTCCTCCTGGTCTTCCGGTTTCTGTCCTCTCTCTCGCTCCTTCCTCACTTGCTCCTTTCGTGTGTCTTTTCCTCCGCGGCGCAGCCCCATCTCTTCCCTCCCTCTCCATGCCATGTACGCGGGATGCTCCTCATGTTCTATCTCATCCTCCTCTCTTCCTCCCCAGACCAGGAACGCGCCTTCCTCTTCCCGCTCCACATCTTCCTCCTCCTCTTCCTTGGCGTACATCCCTGCCTCTGCTTCGCGTCGTGGTCCCATTGCCTGCAGCTGGGCTTGCAGTCTGCTGATCTGCTTCTCCAGATCTTCTGGCGTCTTCTTCTTCACTCCCTCTCGCTGGTAACACTCCTTTGCTGCGTGCCCTCCCTTTCCGCAGATTTCACACTTTGGCGCTGTTGGACACTCCCGCCGCCGATGTCCTGGCTTGCCGCAGGAGTCACAATTTTTGCAGTCTCTGCGCAGGTGTCCTGGCTGTCCGCATCTGTGACACGTCCGCGTATCGGTCCTGCCCTCCCCTCTACTTGCTGTCCCTTCCTTCTCCTCCGGTATCATGGCCGCTGCCCACGTCGGTCCCCTGCCTCGTTCTGCTGGTCGGGGCCTGTATGCTTCGTATTTCCTCTGTGCCAGTTCCATCTTCTCCGCCAGCTCAAACACTTCCTCGAGCGACGCGTCGGCCCCCATCTCATACACCTTCATCCGCAGCCCGCTTCCCAAAGTGCCCTCCAGCCCGTCCAGGAATTTGCTCACGAGCAAGCCCATATCTGCACAAGTCACATCCTCCGCCAGGTTTACCAGCCGGTTGTAGTAGGTGAGTAATGACTCGTTTCGCCCCTTCCTGAAATCCTGAAATTCCCTTATCTTCTCTGCGGTGTGGCCTGGAAACTGCCGCTTCAGCCTCCTCAGGAATGCCTCCGTTGGGTCTTCCCCATACCTTCCTGCCCTTTCCAGCAGCTCCTCCATCTTCATCATGTCTCTGCCTCCCCTTCCAGTGTGTTCGGCAGACTCAGGAAGAAGTCCACCGAGTCCATGCCGCTCCTCTCGCATCTGTACCGCACGTTGCCCACTTGCATCAGGTAGTTCTTCAGCGTGGGCCCCATACGCTGATCTCCTGAGAAGCGTGCAGGCACTTCCACTCTGGTGACCGTTGCTGTGCTTCCTCTGCCTTCTCCCCATGCCTCGCTCGGCCCTCCTGCCGATCTACCTGATGCTGCTCTCTCTTTCGCTCGCAGTATTCCCTCCCTTGCCTCTCTTGCCCGCTCCAGGCTGTGCATCAGCCCGCTGCTTCCCTCTCTGCTGTTGCGTTGATCCCGTTCTCCCTCACCGGCACGTCTTCCGTCTTGCCGCCAGTACCGGCCAGGCGAGCGAGCCCCATCGCCGCGCCCTTCGTCCCTGCCCTGTTGCCGATGCTGCGAGCAGTGTCCCCCTCCCCGGCTTCCGTCATGCTGCATGCGCCAGTCAGGTGAGCGCGCCTCGCTTCCCCACCTCTCTCCTCGGTATCGTTGCAGGTCAGGCGAGCGAGAGCCGCCTCCGCGCCTCTCATCACGAGGGTAACGAGGACCTGGTGAGCGCAGATCCCCTCCACTTCTCCAGTCGTGATACTTCCGCGAATCCGGCGAGCGCGAGCTGCCCCCGCGCCCACTGTCCTGATGCTGCCGCAGATCTGGCGAGCGGTGGCCGCCTCCGCGCCTTGCCTCATACAGCGGCCGCCGTTCTGGTGAGCCGTAGCCGCTCCCGCGCCTCCCGTCATGCTGCACCCGTGTATCTGGCGAGCGCATGCCGCCACCACGTTCCCCGCCACGCTTCTGCCGCGGTTCTGGCGAGTGCGTGCCGCCGCCACGTCTCCTTTCCCGATTCGGGCGCGAATCTGGCGAGCGCACGCCGCCGCTGCATCCCCCATCCCGATTCAGCCGCGGATCTGGCGAGCGCGTGCCGCCGCCACGTTCCCCATCACGATTCAGCCGCAGATCGGGCGAGCGCGTGCCGCCGCCGCGGCCCCCGCCACGATCCATCCGCGGATCTGGCGAGCGGGCGCCGCTGCCGTGTCCTCCCTCACGATTCAGCCGCGGATCAGGCGACCGCGGGACGCGTCTTGCTGGCGCGGATCGGGGGAGCGCGAGCCACCGCCACGCCTCCCGCTGTCACCTTTCTCTCCGTCGCGCGTCTGATTTCGCGGGCCGCTCCTTCCGTCCGCCTCCGCCGTGCTTGGCTCTGCCGCCACGCCCGCCTGCGCGGGATCGTCGTTGTCGACTCCCGCGGGCATTTCGCGCTGCTCACCCGTGCCTTCCACCTGGGATTCGCCATCGCCCTTGGCTTCGCCTTCGTGATCCGTCTCCCGCACACGATTCGCCTTGCCGGCCTCGTCTTCTCCATCCACATCAAGATCGCCCTGGCGACCCGAGAAGAGCTCCTCCAGACCTCGCCCGCGACCTCGATCTTCGAGATGGCGATAGCCTTCCTCCGGCGAGCGGTACGCTCTCGTGTCCTGACGATACCCATGACCGCCATCGGCTCCGTGGCGCCCGTCCGTCCGCCACGGGTCACTCCCCATCGGGGCAGATCCAGATCCGCCTCTCCCTTCTCGAGCGGATCCTCCCTCCTGGCGATCTGGCGCGAGAGGGACCTGATCCGCGCGAAAGGCCGGCCTCCGCGGCGATCGCTCGGGCCGCCGCGGCGACCTTTCCAACGAACGCCCGCGCTCACGCGAGCGTCCGCGCCGTGAGCGATCCTCCTCCCGGCGACCGTAATTCCTGCCATAACGCAGCTCGTACACATCCATGCTTGTACGCGCACCTTTCTGTTTGGTATGAAAGAGTCAGAGCTTCCACCTCAAGGGTCCCCTCTGAGTGGTGTGTCACCTAGCGACAAGGTTAAGGCAACAACTGTCCACTATACGAAAGGATACCAAACAGAAAGCATCGGGTGTGTGTGTGAGAGTGAACTTACCTGGCCCAGGCTCGAACCGTGCATTTCTCAATGTGCGGCTCGAGCCTGGGTTGGTTTGTTCCCATTGGTTGCGTGGATTCCACCCCTTGGTGCTCTCCTACCAACTTCGCGTCAATTTTCTTGGTCCCCACCTACTTGTCCTCGAATATGCATACCCCACATTGCTACACCAGAACTACACCGCACTCCCTGGCACCGCATATGCATTATTATGCATATACGGTGACAGCAGGAAAGCTTCCGGCGCGTCACTCCCTTCTCAGAACGAAGCTGGAAGGGCGGAAGATCACGTGGAAGACGGAGCAGTGGAAGGGGGAGCGGTAGGGGGAGCGGTGGGTGCAGGTCAGAGTGAGTGGGTGCAGCATCTGACGCGAATGGCAGCAGACGCGATGGCAGAGGCGGAGGCAGCAGCGGCAGAGGCAGAGGCGGCAGTGAGAGAGGCAGAGGCATTAGAGGCTGAGGCAGAAGCAGCAGAGGCAGCAGCAAGGGAGATGGAGGGCAGGAGGCACGCTGCTGCTGTCAGCTCGTAACAATTTGTTCGTTACTGCTGTCAGTGTAGGTGTGGTTGACAGCACCAGCTGCCACCTCTGCAGCCGCTTGCTTGCATGTGTGGCAGCAGAGGCAGCAGCGAGGGAGCTGGAGGAGAGGAGGCAAGCTGCTGCTGTCAGCTTTTAGCTCGCCAGTTTGCACTGATGCTCTCAGTGTCAAATGTGGTAGCCTATAGTGAGGTTTGTCTTAGGGAGTACAAAAGTTAGGGTTAGCTACTTGTACCCCAACCAACATGAATGCATCATCAATTACTCAGTTTGACATGGTTTCACCTAGGTTCGGATCCTGTGTGATCCCGTTCCTCCCGTCCTCGTTCGTTTCTTCCGAGCCTGTCTCACTCGTTTCGCCCGTCTTGCCCGAGCCTAGTGCCGGCCCGATCTAGTCCCGTTCGTTCGTTACCGCTCGTTCTTCCTCCCGATCTAGCGTAGCCCGATCCAGTGTAGCCCGATCTAGCGTACCGCTGCCCGTCGCGCTGCGCTTCCCCCCGCTGCCCGTCGACCCGCGCTTCCCCCCGCTGCCCGTCGAACCGCGCTTCCCCCCCCCCCCCCCCCGCTGCCCGTCGAACCGCGCTCCCCCCCCCCCCCCGCTGCCCGTAGCACCGCGCTTCCCCCGGCCGCCCGTCGACCCGCGCTTCCCCCCGCTGCCCGTCGACCCGTGCTTCCCCCCGCTGCCCGTCGAACCGCGCCTCCCCCCCGCTGCCCGTCGCCCAGGCCCGCGCCCTAGCCCGTCGCCCTGGCTCGCGCCCTAGCCCGTCGCCCAGGCCCGCGCCCTAGCCCGTCGCCCGGGCCCGCGCCCCTGCCCGTCGCCCTAGCCCGCGCCCTAGCCCGTCGCCCTGGCTCGCGCCCTAGCCCGTCGCCCTGGCTCGCGCCCTAGCCCGTCGCCCAGGCCCGCGCCCTAGCCCGTCGCCCAGGCCCGCGCCCCTGCCCGTCGGCCCGCGCCCTAGCCCGTCGCCCAGGCCCGCGCCCTTGCCCGTTGCCCAGGCCCACGCCCCAGCTCGCGCCCTAGACCGTCGCCCTAGCCCGCGCCCCAGACCGCGCCCTAGCGCGTCGCCCTAGCCCGCGCCCTAGCCCGTCGCCCTGGCCCGTGCCCCACTTCCGTTTTCCACCGCTGCGTCCGCTCCCGTTGCCCGCCGCTTCGTCCGTTCGTTTTCGCTATGGCGACTTAGCGTGTTCTTCGTTTCAACACTGACGGTAGACCTCTTGACTTTTCCGTCTGGCTTCTTCGCGCTCGCCGTCTGTTAGAGAGTCAGGTCCAGGCAGGCGAGACCCTCTGGGCGCACGCTGCTGGTGCCCTCCCTGCGCCTTTAGGACCTGCCCCTGACGACGCCGCTAGAGCTCACTTTACCACCCAGCGAGCTGACCAGACGGCTTGGACGTCGCGTGACGCTGCGGCCTGCATCGCGCTCAGCAGCCTCCTCCCTGAGTCTGAGGAGGTTCACTTCACTCAGGTTCGCACCGCTGCTGAGTACCTCACTGCGATTAAGGCCCGCTACTCTACTCCCGCTACTGTCTCTCTTGGCCGCCTTTTCCTCCCGTTCCTGTTCCCTGACCTTGCGTCTTTTGAGCGCTCTGCTGACTTGATCGCTCACCTCCGCTCGCTCGACGCTAGTTACCGCGCTGCTTGCACTGAGGCACAGCTTGCACTGCTTCCTCCCCCTATGGCGATTACTATCTATTTCATCGCCACTAGCCTCTCTGATCGCCTTGCCTCCGTTCGCGACGCACCCTAGTGAGCTCACCGTCGAGGTCCTTGAGTCTGCGCTCAAGGACGTCGAGAGCAACCTTCGCTCGGTAGCCGCTGCCTCTGGTGCTGTGCCCCCCCCACTCTTCCACGGGTGCACAGTCCCGCAGTTACCCACCTTTACTGCCTCTCTTGCCACTGCCGCTACTGACGCGACTGCAGCTGCTGTTACGACTGCGTCGCGGTCCCGCGGTAGGGGTGGCAAGAAAGGCGGTTCTAGTGGTGGTAGTGGTGGTGGAGGCGGAGGTAGTGGAGGTGACGTTGCGCCTGGCGGCGGTGGGCGTGCAGGGCCTGGAGAGGCGTCTCGTGCAGCGACTGGTGACTCCACTGCGCCTGCTGGTGGTGGCGACGCCCGAGTTCGTCAGTCGCCTCCTGTACTTCCGGCCACGGGAGGTGGAGCAGCGGCGTGGTACCAGGCTCAGCGTCAGCAGCAGCTTCAGCAGCAGCGGCAGCCCCTCTCCTCCCAGCAGCCTCAGCAGCAGCAGCGGCCGCAGCTGGCTCCGGGGTCGGGGCTGCGTCAGACCCAGAGCGGTGCTGCTTACCCTCCCTGCACCTATCAGGTTCTGACAGGTGCTCGCCGGGGCCACCCTTGTGGCCGCTTTCACCCCCCTGGTCAGTGTTTTGCTCAGCTCACTGACACGGTTCGTTTGGTCTACGGGGTTGGTGCTCCTGCCCCTGACTGGCTTCCTCTTGTTCAGCGTTACGGCTCCGCTCTGTGGGGCATGTCTGCTGAGCAGTTAGTTGATCTGATTGGTACTCCCCATGCTATGTATGCTGTTGTTGACTCTAGTGTTTCTGACTCTGTTTACTCTAGTGTTGTTAGCTTAGGTGCTAGCCTTGCTCCGTTGCCTGTTGCTAGTGTAGGTTCTTGTGTAGACTCTAGTCCAGCGGCTACCTCGGAGGACGGTTCGCTGTCGTTCACGCTGGACTCTGGAGCCTCACACTGCTTCTTTCGTGACAGCACGACACTTACACCACTTCCTGCGCCTGTTTCTGTGGCGCTAGCCTTGCTTCGGGACCAGTCACCGCGCGTCACACTACCACTTTGCCGTGTCCTGCTGCTCCTTCTGGGTCTCTCACTGGGTTTCACGTCCCCTCGTTCTCCCGGAACTTGGTGGGCGTGCGACCCCTCGTGAGTCAGCACGTGGGTGTGTGGTTTGAGCCTTCTGGAGAGACTGCGGTGTGTGTTGACGGGGACTCTTACCAGCCTCTGGCCACCTTTGCTGTTGAGTCGGGCTCAGGTCTCTACACTCTTCACACTGGCCCGAGTGCGCAGCAGCAGCCGCAGCAGCAGCAGCAGCAGCAGCAGCAGCAGCAGCAGCAGCCCCAGCAGCAGCAGCAGCCGCAGCAGCAGCCGCAGCGGCAGCCGCCCCTACTGCCACCGGTCCCTGTTTCGCCCCCCGTTCGAGTCCCCGCGTCTCACCAGGTTGCTCCGTCCCCCCAGGTAGCTGTGTCTTGTCAGGTTCCTACGTCTGGTCCAGTCGCTGCGTCGTGCTCCTGCCGGTCGCTTGCCCACCCCACCGTTCTGTGGCACCACCGGATGGGGCACCCTTCTCTTCCTCGTCTGCGCGCTATGTCTCGTCAGCGTCTTGTCTTAGGTCTCCCGCGTGTCTTGCCGTCGCTGCCGCCGTCCCTTGCACCACCGTGCGGTCCTTGCGTCGAGGGTAGGCTGCGCGCCACCCCTCACTCGTCATCCCTTCGTCCGGCCACCGAGCCTTTTGAGACGCTTCACTTGGACGTCTGGGGCCCCTCTCCTCGCCCTGGCCCTGAGCGTGAGCGTTTCTTTTTTGTGGTCGTTGACGACTACTCCCGCTACACCACAGTGTTCCCCCTGGCGAAGAAGTCTGAGGTGACTTCTACGCTGATCAGGTGGTTGCTTACCACGCAGGACACTCGTGGTCGTCGTGTCAGCTGTCTCCACTCCGACCGCGGGGGTGAGTTTCGCTCCGGCGTTCTCGCTGGATTCTGTCGCGAGCAGGGCATTCGTCAGTCCTGGACGCTTCCAGAGTCCCCACAGTAGAATGGGGTTGCTGAGCGCCGCATAGGCTTGGTCATGGAGATCGCCCGCACCTCCTTGACTCACGCCCGTGCCCCCCATTTTCTGTGGCCCTACGCGGTCAGGTACGCCGCGCACCAGCTGAACCTCTGGCCACGCGTCTCTCGGCCAGAGGCTTCACCGACCAGTCTTTGGACCGGGTCCCCTGGTGTTGCGTCGAGGTTTCGTGTCTGGGGGTGCTTGGCTCTTGTCCGCGACACCTCCGCGGACAAGCTCTCGCCTCGCGCCGTTCCTTGTGTCTTCCTTGGTTTCCCTGAGGACTCCTCTGACTTCACCTTTTACCACCCTCCCTCTCACCGGTTCTTTGACTCCCGTGACGTCCGTTTCGAGGAGTCCACCCCCTACTACGTCAGGTACCCCAGTCGAGGTCTCCCGGTCCCTCCCCCCCCTCTCTTCCTGACCGCCGCTCCCCCACCTACTCACCCGGTACAGCCTCCCCCCCCTGGTCCAGCCCCGTCCGGTGTGTCCCAGGCTACCCCTCCCCCTTCGGTAGCCCCTCCGGTACAGCCTCCCTCCCCACAGTCTTCCTCGCCGCGTCCTGCAGGTGCTCGCTCTAGAGAGGTTGGTACTGAGACTGTCCCTGTACCGGTTTCTGGTTCTGGGGGTGCTGGAGTTGGAGCTGAGCCGCGGGTTGCAGAGGACTCTTGTCTTCCGGGAGCTGGTGCTGGTCGTGCGGAGTCTGGGGGTGCTGCGTCTGGGGGTGAGGGTGACCCCCCTTCGGTTTCTGGTGAGCCTGGGTCTGGAGCTGGTGTTGGTGCTGCCTCTGGGGGTGGTGTGCCTGGTGCTTCGGAGGTGGACTCTGGGGCTGCCGCTGCCCCGGACACTACTCCTTCCCCCCACCCCTACCCGACCAGGTTCCAGGCTCGTGTTCGCCGTGCTCGTGAGGAGCAGCTGGAGTTGGAGAGAGAGGAGCGAGAGTTGCAGCGGCTCGAGGAGCAGGAGCGACAGTAGCTGGAGCAGCAGCATCCGCATCAGCCGCAGCAGCCCCAGCAGCAGCAGCAGCAGCAGCAGCCGTCTCCTCCTCCTGTCTCGGGTCTTCGGACCCTTGGTCTCCCCTCTCCCTCTCCTTCCTCCTCCCCCTCTCCTCCCGTCTCTGGTCCTCCGCTTCCTCCTCCTGACCCCTCTCCCGTTGTTTTCCCTCGTTCTCAGTCTTCGTTGTCCCCTCCTCCTTCTCAGACTTGGGCCTCTCGTCGCTCCCCTCGTGCTCGTCCCTCGTCTCCTGTTCCCTTCACTGACCTTCGTACTGCCTTACTTTGTTCTCGTCCACCTCGACCGTCTCCGTCTGTGCTTCCGTCTCCTCCTGAGTCTGCCCTCACTGCGTCGCTTCCTACTCCTGTCACTGACTACTACCGCACGTACCGTCCTGTTCTCTTTCGTGTTCTCGCCTCTCTTGCTACTCACCCTCGTGCCTCTCTATCATCTGCGTCCGCTCTTACTGCCGCAGTCACTGACTTTGCCTCTACCCGCCGCCTTGACTTCGCCACCGGTCTTGTGGCTGCTCCTCCTACCAGTCCTCTGGCCGTCGAGGGTGTGTCTGCCCTTGGCTGTGACGCCCTAGAGGACAGGCAGTTTGAGCTAGAGTTCCTGGCAGCCGCTTCCCCTCATCTCTGTGCCATGCTCCTCGCCCCTGAGGGTGACCCCGACGCCCTTGACATTCCGACTCCTCGCACTTACGCTGAGGCAGTGTCAGGGCCTTGGGCCTCTCAGTGGAGAGCTGCCATGGACGCAGAGATGGCCTCCTACAGATCCACAGGCACCTACGTCGATGAGGTTCCCCCCCCTGGGGCGAACGTAGTCGACGACATGTGGATCTACAGGGTGAAGCGGCCACCGGGATCTCCCCCGGTCTTCAAGGCGCGCTACGTGGCTAGAGGTTTCAGTCAGCGCGAGGGAGTTGACTTCTTTCAGACCTTCGCGCCCACCCCGAAGATGACTACTCTTCGGGTGTTACTGCACGTAGCAGCACAGAGAGACTACGAGTTACACTCTCTCGACTTCTCCACTGCTTTCCTTCAGGGCAGCCTACACGAGGAGGTCTGGCTGCGTCGTCCCTCTGCCTTCACTGGCACCTTCCCTCCTGGGACCCAGTGGAGGCTGAGGCGACCTGTCTACGGTCTTCGCCAGGCCCCTCGTGAGTGGCACGACACTCTGCGTTCTACCCTCTCTGACCTTGGGTTCCAGCCTTCTTCTGCTGACCCGTCGCTGTTCGTTCGTCGTGGCTCCACACCTTTCTTTGTTCTGGTCTACGTTGACGACCTCGTTTTCGCCACTGCTAATAGGGTTGCTTTGGCACACGTGAAGTCCGAACTACAGAAGAGACACACCTGCACTGACCTTGGTGAGCTGCGCCACTACCTTGGCCTGCAGATCACCAGGGACAGAGCTGCTCGCACCATTACACTTTCACAGTCACACATGGTGCAGCAGGTCCTTCAGCGGTTCGGGCTTCAGCACTCCACAGTACAGCGCACACCTCTTGCTGTTGACCACAGACTCACTGGACCCTTTCCTGACGAGCCGTTTGAGCCTAGTGGTCCCTACGCAGAGCTTGTGGGTTGCCTCATGTACCTAATGACTTGTACTCGCCCGGACCTCGCCTTCCCTCTCAGTGTCCTGGCGCGCTTTGTTGCGCCAGGGAGACACCGCCCTGTTCACTGGACAGCAGCTGTGAGGGTGGCGAAGTACCTAGCGACGACATCAGGCGTGGGGCTAGTTCTTGGAGGACAGCAGTCTGTCGTACTTACTGGTCACTGTGACTCTTCTTACGCTGACGACACTGAGACTCACAGGTCTACTCAGGGGTACTGTTTCAGCCTGGGTTCTGGAGCTGTTTCCTGGCGGTCCACGCGCTCCTCTTCGGTCTCGACCTCTACAGCTGAGGCTGAGATCTACGCTGGTGCCATGGCGGCACAGGAGCTGCGTTGGTTGACCTTCTTGCTCGCCGACCTTGGTGAGCGGCCGAGCTCTGCACCGACCTTGTTCACTGACAACAAGGCGTCGATTCTCCTTTGTCGAGAGCTGCGACTGGAGAGCAGAGTGAAGCACATTAACGTCAGGTACTTTCTTCTGTGAGAGCTGCAGAGACGTGGACAGGCTCGCTTCGAGTTTGTGGAGTCTGAGGCCAACACTGCAGACATCTTCACCAAGGCGCTTGCGCCTTGTGACCACCAGAGGTGCTGTGTGCAGTTAGGCCTTGTTGACACTGGTTCTCGTCTTGCTTAGACTTGAGTGCACTGTTTACTTTGCTTGTACGCTTTCTATATATCTTTGTTATATCTTGGACTGGCCTTGTGGCCACTGGTGCTTGTGCTCAGAGAGTGTGGTGACATTGTGATCCACCCTGAGCTTTGTTTCTTGGACTGGTCTTGTGACCGTACTCTTTTGATTCTGCTAGACACCCCTCACCTAGGCTATGGGGGTGTGTCAAATGTGGTAGCCTATAGTGAGGTTTGTCTTAGGGAGTACAAAAGTTAGGGTTAGCTACTTGTACCCCAACCAACATGAGTGCATCATCAATTACTCAGTTTGACACTCAGCTCATAGCAACTCGTACGCTTGTGTCAGCTCACAGGCCATCATGGAACATCGTCCAGTTTGGCAAATTGACAGTCCTTGACGGAGAGAATGTGTGCTGCTGATGTGTTTTGAGACGTCTCCAAAACACAAATTGACAGTCCTTGACAGAGAGAATGTGTGCTGCTGATGTGTTTTGAGACGTCTCAAAACACAAATTGGTCGTCCTTGACGGAGAGAACATGTGCTGCTGATGTGCCGCCATGGGTGTTATTCTGAGTGGTTGGTGTTGGGCTGAAAGAGAGAATGTGCGCTGCTGATGTGCCATCATGGGTGTTATTCTGAGTTTTCAGATTGTAACAGAGGAAGTTGTGGGAGTTGCTGCACTGATATACGAGTATGTTTTTGTATTTTGAGTACACTTCTGTTATAATCTCGTTACAAAAATGTGTCTGAGGCACAGTAAACAACAGTTGTGGCTCAAAGCAGGGAAGCACAATCCCACAACGCGTACGCCGAAAACACAACCCCGGATCAGACTTTTCTAATGACAGACATTTCTGCCCGTTATCCAAATACGAGGTCGCAAATCGTCGCACAATCTATTCTTCTTTGGCGCGAACGTCAAGAGCAACACGTTTGTCACCTGACCGGTACCCCAACGAACCTACAACACGTGTCCAAACCAAGCCTACATGGGGGCATGTTCGTTCGCACACCCTTCTTTTCTCCGGTCAATTCCAGTAGCATGTAGAGTATGCCAGTGCGGGTTTGCGATTGTATGCGATCGACGGAATCAGAGGAAACATGTCGGCCCGGCGGAAAAACCACGGGGTTACCCGTGTTCAGGTTTGAGGCTCCCCAATCATATGTCATCCGGAAGGGGTTTATTTTTTTCTGACCGCGGGCAGTTAACGGTTCTGCAGCGCCTTTACTGACGGCCGTCAGCTGTATACATTCTCAAATCGCGCTAGCATAATTCGCATGTAGATGATGTTGTCCCTTCTTTTCTCTGCGCCGCCCACCACTCACCTCAAACCGATCGCAGGCAATCCAGCACAGCAGCCCAAACCTCCAACTGTTGCCCGCCTGCCTGCGAGCTCTGCTCTGTGTGATGCCCGCCCCTTTCCTGTGTTCGTGCGCTTGATTATCCTCAGGTGCGACGACCCGTGCTCCTGACGCTCCACAAACGCTAGGCTGTCGCATTCCTGTCGCCTGCTGTCGCCGCACGCATGTCGTCGCTGGCGCGTTTCTCGCCGGCCCGCGTGCCGCGGGGCGTAGCGAGGGTAGCGCTGGGGGCGGCGTGGGTGGCGGGATGGGTGGGGCTGTGCGCGTGGGTGGTGTGGTTCGCGCACTCGCAGGCCGCCAATCCGCGGCAGGAGGCGATGCGAGCGTGGTGTCGCACGCGCGTGCGATACCTCCACCAGGACATGCGATCGTCCATCGACCGCGCGCAGGTACGGCGATTTAGCGCAGACGCGACAAGGGCGGCGGAATGTCCCCATCGCGACCGCATCGTCCCCGCGCTCCGCGGACGTGAGCCGGTGGCTTGCAGAAAGTTGCTAGCCCAGCTCCCTCGCCAATGCTTCTCCCACGGCTGCTTGGGAACCTTTGAACGAACCGCATAACGCGCAGGGGACAATATCCCTATTTGAACCTGGGGACGCCCTCTCGCAACGGCACCCGCTCTCGTCCTATCATCGCAGCACCCGCGCACACGATTCACTAGCCCAAACCCGAGCAACGGCGCCCGCTCTCGTCCTATCATCCCAGCACCCGCACGCGATTCACTAGCCCAAACCTGAGCAGTCGGATCGCCCCTTCTCGCCCCTTGTGCTCGCACCCTCTCCTCACCTCTCTCCGACAACACCTTGACTTGACGGCGGGGACGTTCCCTTCACTGCCCTGCCTATAACGCCTCGCCACCCACGGGGCTGTTACACTGCAGCACAACCAGACGCCAGAGACAACGAGAGTCTCAGAAAAGCTTGACACCTGCCAATCCCATTTCTTCCCCCGTACCCACTTTCCTCTGTCCCTACATCCCTCCATTTTGCCCTTCATATCTCTCCTCCCCCACTGTAACACCTCGCTACCCACTGGGTCAAAACGAGGGTTATATTTGAGGCACAGCGGATGCACTCAACCCTTACGTGTAAGCCCCACAGGCGTTATACCCACCCTCCCTCTCCCCGCATCTCCCGCCTCCCTTCTCTCGCTGCAGGAGTAAATCGGCCTGATAAGCTTCCTGGGGCACCTTGGGCTGCACAGCAGCAGCAATATCCCCATACACAACCTTTCCACCCCCCGCCTCATTCCACAGGAGTCAATCGGCCTAATACACGTCCTGGGGCACTTTGGGCCGCGCAGCAGTAGCAACCTGAGCTACTGGGGGCTGGCGGGGTGCGTGAACAACGCGACCATGGCGGACTATAACCTCCGGGCGGATGCAATAGGCAACTTCAGCACAGGCACCATCATGATGGTCGTCACCGACCGAGACAGGTCAGTCAAGTCTGGCTGGCTTTTGAGGCACCTCGAAAGTCTAGCAGGCACCATCATTATGATTGTCACTGACCCGAGGCAGGTCAGTCAGGTCTGGCTTTGCTGACTCACCTCACCTCACCTCATCGTCGTGATCATGTTTGTCACCCACCAAGACAGGTCATATTCACAGCTTCCTATCCAGTGGGGAGTGGTTGTGGGCTCATTGCGTGCGTTGGGAATTGGGCAGTGGCAGGCAGTGGACTCATTGCATTGCGTTGCGTTGCTTCTCCCCTCCCCTCCCCTACCCTCCGTGCAGGCCCCAGCTGGAGAGCATCATAGGGCAGCCAATCCGGTCAGTGCTGGGCCTGCCCGCCCCAAGGAAGGATCTGTACGGAGTGAACGTGTACGGCAGCATCAACCCCACCTTTCCCATCCAGCCCTTCACCGACTTCCTTCCTCTCGTCCCTCCGGATCTCCTCACCAACCTGTTGCGAGGGCAGACCATCGCAGGCGCTCCTCTCTCTGCTGGGCCCGGATACGTGGCAATCGGTGTGTGCATGCATTCCTCGTTCCCCCATGCCTTACCATACCGCTCTGGATGTTTCGAGTGCAGTTTGCAACCGGAGATCACCATTCATCTTGTGTATTCTGAACTTCATCCATCCCTTAATGACATAGTCCTTCTTGCTGTTATGCTTGCTTCCGTCTAACAATAATGAACCCTCCGCTTGGTATTGGGACTACAAAGCAGGGAATAGTTCAATTCAAAGCGATGCCACCAGGTCTCTTTAACCATGTGCTTTTCAGTACACCCTCCCTCCCCCCCTCCTTCCCCGGCTTTCCTTGCAGTGTTTATCGTTCCCATCTTCCGCCATCCTCTGCCTGCGAGTGCATCTGAGCAAGAAGTCCGAAGCAGCATAAGCATTGCATGGGCCGGTGTGGTTCACCTTGAAATGAGGGCCCGGGAATTACTGCACATGCTAGAAAATGGTGAGCTCTCCACACATGAGCAACGGATTGGATCTGACCGGCTCGGGACTGACGGGTCTGATCTGATCTGATCTGATCTGATCTGATCTGATCTGCTCGCTCCGACTGGACTCGACTCTTTGGTCGGATCGGGTGTCAGTGCGACGGCCTGACCCGACCGTGTCAAGACTCAAGAAAAGTTTTTCAGCTCGGGTCAGTCAGAACCAAGATCCAACTAGCGTGTTTTCGTCGGTTCGCTTTGACCCGGCTGGCCGGATTGACCGGCGGCCCAACTTTAAGTCAGATCGGATGCGCTCAGGCAGGTAGCTGGGCTAGCTGGCTGCGCCTGCGGGGGGTGTTGGAGATTGCGGGGGTGGTTATGGAGCCAATGCCTGGCCGCACCTGACATATGAATCACGCAATCAGGAACGTGTGTTATCCTACCACACGTTCCACAAGACATGTTACATATGGCTCTTATTGCGTGATCTCCTTTGTGTGGAAACTTTATCTACTGAACATGTTTGTTATTCTGAATGAATCTCACTCTGACTGACTTGCTTGTTCCTTTCTCTCCTCATCACAGCCACCAGCGCACACTCCTTTGCAATGTACGACAATACAGATGCAGGCGCGCTGAATGTTGATTCAACTCAACATGCGCGTTCCACCCTCTCCTCTCCTCTCCTCTCCTCCCCTCTCCTCCCCTCTCCTCTCCTCTCCTCATCGCAGCCACCAGCACACACTCCTTCGCAATGTACGACAACACAGAGCCAGGCGCGCTGAAGCAGATATACGGCCCAGATGAGCCACGGTTGGAGAGCGGGTCTGCCTTCCCCTTTGTGCTGCCCACACCTTCGGTGGCGCCACCTGAGCATGTGGAGCCTTTCCCTGAGAACATGATGGGACGCACATTTGAAGCCCACTGCGGGTATGTACGCATTGCAGGTTGCAAGCACGAGTAGGGACCAGCAAAGACGCATTGATGCATTGCGAGCGTCAAGCACCAAAATTCCAGTGCCAAAACACTTGAAATTTGGCTGCCTGAGTGGAAAATCTAACTTCGGAACGTACCCAACTCAGAGCAGAGGACATGTCGCTTTAGAGGTGACTTTTGAGTCGACTCAAAAGTCACTTTGGAATATTCCCAACTCAGAACATAAGGCACGTCGCTTTAGACAGGAGCAGCGGCTTGTTGGCTAATGGACAGCTCATGAAGAGCCAGGAAGCCAGAATATGAACCAAAGGATAAGTTAGACTGGAACTTACTCCATTTAGAATCGAGATTGACTATGCGGGACTAGATGTCGTTCATCACAAGAAAACTTGGTGATCATCTTGCGTCCCACACTGGAACTCGCGTCTCACTGGAACTCGCACCTCACTGGAACTCGCACCTCACTGGAACTCGCACCTCACTGGAACTCGCACCTCACTGGAACTCGCACCTCACAATTATAACTTTGCAAGAGGATGCGAGTTCCAGTGAGGTGCGAGTTCCAGTGAGGTGCGAGTTCCAGTGAGGTGCGAGTTCCAGTGAGGTGTGAGTTCCAGTGAGGTGCGAGTTCCAGTGAGGTGCGAGTTCCAGTGAGGTGCGAGTTCCAGTGAGGTGCGAGTTCCAGTGAGGTGCGAGTTCCAGTGAGGTGCGAGTTCCAGTGAGGTGCGAGTTCCAGTGAGGTGCGAGTTCCAACATCCTCTAAGATGTTGTGAAAAAGGAGTCCCACGCAACGAATAAGGGATGGTCATATGAACGAGTTATTGGTTATTATCTGTAAGTTTTTGCCCGCTTGCCTAGCCTGCCCTCGCTCAACTTGCCCAAACAAAAAGATCCTCATGTCTTGTGGCAATAGATAATGCCATTTTGTGGAATCAACTGACGGGTGCCATGCCTTTCTGCTTTTCAAATGTGTATGCTCCAGGTTCCAGGTTCCCCCACCTACTTTGGACCTCGTGTACGCTCCCATGCTGCTGGGTCTGCTGGTGCTGCTGGTGGCAGTGCTCCTGTCCATCATGATTGCAGTACTGGCGTGGAAAAGGAGAAATATAGAGGCGGATATGAAGGAGATACAGATATGCACGGCCATCTTGGAGCGAGCTGAGCGGTCCAAGAGTGAGGCGGTGGCCAGCACGTCGCATGAGCTGCGCACCCCAATCATTGGCATGATGGGTGAGTGAGAGAGCCTGGTATGATGGTTGAGGGCATAGAATGGTTGGTACGGGCATAGAATGGTTGGTACGGGCATCGAATGGTTGGTGCGGGCATCGAATGGTTGGTACGGGCATAGAATGGTTGGTGCGGGCATGGGATGGTTGGTGCGGGCATGGGATGGTTGGTGAGAGCTTGGAATGGTTAGTGAGGGCATGGCGTGATGGATAAGGGAATGTCATGGCAGTTTAGAGTGGGGTTTAGCAAAACCTTGAACAGCTGTTCAATTCGATTCAAACTTTGCCCCATAATGTTCGACTTGATTTTGTTCATGTCCGGTTCGACTGAACGCACCGAGCCGCATCGAACCCAACATTTTAGACATGTTTATCATTGGTGTCGTGCTCGACGCGAATCCCACTCGAGGTCCGCAAAGCCATTTTTCCAAGACTTAGACGAGCCTGCTTTTAAGTCGACTCAAAAGCAGACTTGAATCTCGGTCAAGGTCGGCAAAGCCATCTTTTCAAGACTTAGACGAGCACACACGGCAACTAAGCCCATTTTGCCATACCTAGTAGTAGCTGTTACATTGAGGGTCAAACATCGAGCATCAAATATTAAACAAGAAATGTTCTCCACGAACCGAACATGTTCGAAGTCTCCGTTTGTTCATACCTGTTTGTTTGTGGGTTATCAACTTGTTCGAAAATGTTCAGGCAAAAATGTTCGACTTCTCCATTTGCTCATGCCTTGTTTAGAGAATACATGTTTGCATTGCATTGCATCAGTTGCTCAGAATTTTTGTTTTGCAGATGTTTTGAAGGAAACGTCGGTTTCCTGCTATTTTCCCCTTTTGGAATGCGTACTCCTCATCCCCCACAGGCATGATAGAGGAACTGTTGGAGTCACCCTTGGAGGAGTGGCAGCGGGCCGACCTGGTGGATGCGAGGGCGTGTGCGGGCGAAACGGTGGAGCTCATCAACCGAGTGTTGGACCTCGCCAAGCTGCAGGCCGGCCGCCTGCAGCTCGAGACTCTCCCCTGCTGCCTGCGCCGCATCACTCGTGAGGCAACTACACTTGCGCCAGGGAAGAATTTACCAGGTACAGATGTGCATTTGAGTCGCCCTTCTCCTTGCCGTTTAATTCTTTGTGTCTGTTGTGGTTTGATTTATGTTTGTTTGTTGGTTGGTTTGTTGTTTTGGCTAAATGCAGTGACAGTCCATGTGGATGACAGCGTTCCAGAAACTCTATATGGCGATCCAACTCGGCTCTTGCAAGTCCTGGCAGAAATTGTCGGTGAGTTGTTCGCTGCACGAACATAAGGGCTGCTTCAATCAATTAGCCATCTTATTTTACATGCCGCCCACTTCCCTCCCCTCCCCTGCTTTTTAGAGCATTCTCGTGGTAGTTTAGGCGAAACCCTCTAAGTTTCTTCTCTTCTCTAGGGTAAAGCATGTTTTAGGGCTGAAATCACGGTTTTAGCTAAGTTCCCTGTAGCGCGCACGTTGTAGGGTTCACTTTCACCCTACCTAACCACCCTCCCCCCCAACTTCGTCCCTTCACATCACATGCTTCTCCCAAAACAAAACATACATAATCAAGGCAAGGTCGAACACTTTGTGGCTTTAACCAAGTGCGGAGATGAAACGAACCGAATTGGTTTGATTGTTGAACGGCGAACCTTTAACCGTGACTCGTTCAGATTGGTTTGACTCGACCTAAACCAATTCAGTTATGTTCGAGAATACCTCTCAGATCGAATCGATTCGATGCGAACCAGGTTTGAGTTTGGGTGTTACTCATGCCTAAGTGGGATTGGAAGGAAGTCACGCCTTAGCAGCCTGCTGATAGCAGCTGCAATTTCTTCCACACATTCCAGATTATCCCTTTCTGTGCCTCCCCCCTTCTCACACCCCTTCCCCACCCCACCCACCCCCCACCTCACCCTTCCCTCCTGCAGCAAGTGCCATGAACAACACGGCAACGGGCCACATAGCCATCCGCCTTTCGTGCATCCCTCCTCCACACATCGCCAGCACGCCACCTCCACCCGCTGCTGCCTCAGGCGCCACACAAGCCTTCTCTGAGCCGCCCCCAGCAGCAGCCTCAGCGTGGCATCAGCTGGCCGGCTGTGTGCGGCGCTTCCCTCCGCCCACCCGCCTGCTCTGCCTCCCCCAGCACCGCCCGGACAGCCAAGGGGGGCTCGTGGGCAACAACGGTGGGCAGGCGTGTGGGCAGGCGTGTGGGCAGGCGTGTGGGCAGCCGTGTGGGCAGGCGTGTGGGCAGCCGTGTGGGCAGGCGTGCAGCAGAGACGGTGTAGGCAGTGCAGAGGAGGGGCAGGGTGGGGATGGGAGGTTGGAGGAGGACGTGAGGGAGTGGGTGGAGGGGGCGTGTGCGGTGAGGGAGGAGGGTGAGTGGATGGTGGTGGTGGCGTGTGAAGACACGGGCGGTGGTATACCACCCGCGGAGCTGTCGGGGTTGCTGGACCCACATGGCATGCATGGCAGCGGGCAACATAAAGTCATGGTGAGTGTGGTTTTTTCGCTTCAGCTCGCGCTGTTGCGCAAGCCAAATGATTGTTTTGTTAGCAAACTGAGTACGGGATGTGAAATAAATAGGTAATGCGATTTGGCAGTCTTTTGTCCCTCTGTTCACCGCCATGCACCGGTCCACTCCGGTCCGCTCCAATTATCTTACACTCACGGGCATGCGAACACTGCAACGCGACTTTACACGTCAATGGGGCGGATGGTGTACAGGCCATCCCCAGGAATGCCCTCTTACACTCACGGACACGCGAATCCGGTTCACCAAACACTTTGATATTCTCGGCCTGCATCACCTGAAGCCACTCTAGTTTCACAT
The DNA here is from genome assembly GCA_947470075.1 of Closterium sp. Yama58-4. NCBI lineage: Eukaryota > Viridiplantae > Streptophyta > Zygnematophyceae > Desmidiales > Closteriaceae > Closterium > Closterium sp. Yama58-4. The sequence continues at coordinate 131,893 of CANIUD010000817.1, read as the reverse complement.
TCACAGACTGGCATTTTTGCTTGCCGCTTGTGTGAGAACCTTGGTTCTCAAGGTGGGTAATGTTGCGGTCAAGTATTGGTTGCTTGGTAGCTGAAAGGGTGGGGTACGAACCACAACATTGTCAAAGACTTGTCGGCTAACTGTGCAGATGATGCTTTTTCGAGGTACAGACTCGCTTTTGAGCAGATGATGTTCTTTCGAGGTACAGACTCGGTATGAGGAGTTGTAACTGGTTCGGGATGGCTCACATTCTAGGCTAGTTTGGGAGGGCCCACATTCTAGGCTGGTTCGGGATGGCTCACATTCTAGGCTGGTACAGGAGGGCTCACATTCTAGGCTGGTTCGGGATGGCTCACATTCTAGGCTGGTTCGGGATGGCTCACATTCTAGGCTGGTTCGGGAGGGCTCACATTCTAGGCTGGTTCGGGATGGCTCACATTCTAGGCTGGTTCGGGATGGCTCACATTCTAGGCTGGTTCGGGATGGCTCACATTCTAGGCTGGTTCGGGAGGGCTCACATTCTAGGCTGGTTCGGGATGGCTCACATTCTAGGCTGGTTCGGGATGGCTCACATTCTAGGCTGGTTCGGGATGGCTCACATTCTAGGCTGGTTCGGGAGGGCCCACATTCTAGGCCGGTACGAGCTGAGAGGGCAACGGTGAACTGACACAGGAGAAACGGTTGCTGGGGAGGGCAGACTCATAGAAGGCCATGATAGCTCTCACGGGCAAACTGCCGCGCGCATTCGGTCTGCAAATCGTTCCTTTCCTTGGTTGTTGATTGGCACGAGAGAATTTGGTCGCTGGGGAGGGCAGAGTAATGGAAGGGCCTGGGGAGTTTTGAGTCAACTCATAAGTCATCATTCGTTTGCAAATCCCTGGTTCTGATTTGGCAGGAGAGAATACGGTCACTTGGGAGGGCAGAGTCATGGAAGGGCCTGGGGAGGTCGTCATCGTGGGGACAAAGGGAGCGCAGCACATGGGATCCGTTGCAGCACGATCGCAAGGCAGCTGCCGGCCCCCGCTGGACGCCCTACCCTGTTCGCTTCCTGCTCTCCACCTCCCTTGTGAGCTTCCTAGCACATCCGAAGTTCTGTAAACAATTATTCATAAGGTACTTGGTATATGGAGAAAATGGCTGAGGCAACGAGTATTCACCTCGAACGGAATTGAGGAAGGCACCTTCTTTCGAGCCGAGGAATCCTTGAGTCACGAATTCCGTCAACAGGTTGCCGCAATGCTCAACCACAAAGTGAAAAGCTTTGCTTTTCGGCACAAGAAATTCTCTGCTTGATGTTGTTTCTCTCGTTAAAGGTATCCCGAATTTGAGCATGGAGCGTGGCATGTTCGTATTTGATTCGGATTTGCATTCAATGAGGACCAACTGTTTGCCCTATGGCACCCGTCGCAAACGTTTGAAAGAATGTGTACCCCTAGTCGCTTTCCGCTCTGCCAGTCAAATTGTCATACTCATACATTTCTTCTGCTTTCTCACGTGCGTGTTGTGTTCAGCCTTCCATCGTTTCTGACTTAACTCTAGTCACGCGTATCGTCTTCCTTTATTCCCTCCCCTGCCTCTCCCTTCTCTCCGCATGGCACGGCAGGTAGCGGAGATGCGGGGGGGCATGGCAGTGCTGTCAGATGCCGCCACAGGCACCACCATTCTGCTGGCGCTGCCCATGGGGGGATGGGAGGGCGCCGGCAGCACGGCAGATGAGGAGCGGAGTGGGGAGGATGTTGGCAAGTCAGAAGGGGCTAGTGAAGAGCGTGTGGAGAGAGGGAGCGGATCGCAGGAAGGCATGGAAGGGCCAGCCAGTGGTGCCACTGCGCAACCAGCAGCACCACAGCAGCGACAGGCAGCAGGGGCGCGAGCGCTAGTGCATGCGCACACGTTTCCGCAATCGGAGGTGGAGGAGGCCGGGGCGGGAGTGGATGGTGCGAGGGAGGCGGAGCGGGTGGTGCGGGGGGTGGTGGCGGGGCGGGGGGTGGCGGTGGTGGATGACAACGCGGTGAACCGCATGGTGGCAAGGAGAACGCTGCAGGGCTACGGGGCGCACGTGCTGCTGCTGCCCTCCGGGGAGGACGCGCTGCAAGCGCTCTCCTCTGCCACGCCCTCCCAACCCATCCACCTGCTGCTCCTCGACCTCCACATGCCGCCCGGCATCGACGGGTCTGTGCCGTGCTCCCCCTCTCCTGCACCTCTCTCTAACCTCTTTTTTACCTTTCCTTTAACTCTCCTTCATGCTGCGACCTCTCTGCATCGTGGTAGTGATGCGGTATCGTTTCTGTTCGCCGATTGCTATTTTCTCTTGTCTTGAGCATGTCTCGCTGTATGCTTTGTGTGTGTGTGTGTGTGTGTGTGTGTGTGTGTGCGTGCGTGCGTGCGTGCGTGCGTGCGTGCGTGCGTGCGTGCGCGTGCGAGTGCGCGTGTGTGTGTGTGTGTGTGTGTGTATGTGTGTGTGTGTGTGTGTGTCTGTGTGTGTGTGTGTGTGTGTGTGTGTGTGCGTGCGTGCGTGTGTGTGTGTGTGTGAGCGCGCTCGCGTGTGTGTGTGTGCGTGTTTTTCTCCATGCATTTCTGTGCGTACTTGTTTTCCCGTCTCTGGCCCCATATTCCTTATGTTGCCATCAATGCATGCTTCCAGATTTGAAACGGCTCGTCGAGTGCGTGCTATGGAAAATGCACAGCAGATGAATGTGGAAACGAATGCAACAGAGATATGTGAAGTAGCCGATACAAGTGTAGATGATACATCAAAGAAGCGGCTTTGCATAATAGCATTGACTGCAGATTTGGATGTAGGGATCAAGAGAGCATGCTTAGAGGCGGGGATGGATGGAGCAGTGAGGAAGCCGATAGTGGCTGAGGAACTTGCTGCAGCGCTCTCTGCTGCAGGGTTAGTACATATTTCGTAGTGGTTAACTTACTGTTACATATACATGTTGAGTATCGAAAGCTGTGTGTAAGTTTTCTGTATGGCATTGTCGTTGTATGTAATTATACATTATAACTTATCAGTGTGGCATTGTTATAGTATTATATAATAGTATATTTCACCTATTGTTGCACAATTCTTTCATCGTTACTTCGCGAAAGCACCCTGAACACGTTTGTCAACTGGCTGACAGCACCCACCCAAACCTACCATGCGTAACGGCGGGTCCAACTCATCACAGCTCAGGTCATTATTAGCCTCTGTAACCTTTTTACGTACGGTAACCGTGACAAATCTTGAGACCAGCTAGGATGACGCGCTCGGTTTTCCCACGTGCAAAAGCAGTTTTGTTATGAGTTGTACTAAGAAGAGTGCGTGGAAGACTTTATAAAAAGGATGAAAGTACCGAATGACGAGAATGATAAAGAAGCGAGCATTTATAGGGTCTAAACCGTGCTAGGCGAGGGCCTCGGGACGTGCGAGGCTTGGAAGTGTCGCGATTGGTGCGGGGCGACTCGGCGCTGGTTCGGTACGAAAGTGTAGACCGAGCCCAAACTGACGCGAACAGTTCGGGCTGTCCTCGCTAGGAGCAGCCTCTACAGTAATGAATTCACATTCATTACACTCTCCCACCTTCTAAATAAGGTGCCCTTATACGTAGGCGAGTCTTGCAGTAGCGTGAAAACTGCAGATCTCGGTCGAAAACTGATCTGACGGCGCAGAAACGTGTTGACTTTCGAGTTGACGCGTGGCTGAGCGCGTTGACCAGGCGAATTTCAAAGAGTTGGGATGTCAGCCGTTGATACTGCCGATGTCGATCGGGCGGTTGAAAGCGAATGTCGAGTTGGAAATCCGTCGACGAAGGGTAGCCGTCGATGTCGCGGATGTATATCGGATGGTCCCGATGAACGCAATGTCGGCGGGAATTCTGACGCGTTGTCAGAGATCGAAGAAGCTGGTGCCGTCGATGCCGATGAAGCCATCGCGTGCGTCCGTCGTGCGGGGTGTGTCAGACGAGCTGTCAGAAATAACTGCCGAAATGTAAGAGACCTGCCGAGAACAGTGCGTGAGCACTCTTTCTCCCCCTCCCCCCCCCCCCCCCCCCCCCCCCCCGTGGAAGAGAGCTGCTGCCCACTAAAATGTGCACAGCTGCTCGGACACAAAATCACAACCACCCTGACGCTGAGGGTAGAATAAAATTCCAAGTGTTATAACTTCCTGCCTGAATTTCAGCCGCTGTGCTGTCGAAATTGCTGTCGGTGGCGAAATATCGTTGTCTTGATCTGTCAAAAACTCGTCAGGGTGACCGTGAAGTCCTTTTAGAGGGTAGGTCGTTGTGCAATTGGACTCAGGGTGCGACCCTGCGAAATAAAACCTGAGGCAGAAATTTCTTCTTGTCTTGTAGTCGCGACTGCTGCTGCGGCATCTCCCGTAACTGCCACCCTGAAAACCCCGCGTGGCAGTATCAAATCAACAGGCTGCTGCCGTATCTACAGCTGGCAGATCCTGCAATCCGAAATTGCTGCTGCTGTTTCGAAATTGTGGCAGTTTCCTCGTTGCAGCTACTCCAGCTGTCAGCACCTCCGGCAGTCTTGTCCTGACTCGCCGAGGCTTCTGTCGCCTTTCTTCGAAACATCCCGGGCAGGGGCGAAAACAATTGCTGCACTTCCCCCTGACCGCCTGCAATATTTTTTCAAACTCAAACTTGGACTGTCGATGACGTCAGCTAACCCGGCGACGTTGTCGTTACTCGCCGAGAACTTCGGGGCAGAGGCGAAAAAGCTGTCCTTCCTCCCCCCACCTGTTGCGATAATTTTCACCTGTGTTGCGGCTGGTACCCCGAAACTCTACAAATTTTGCCACCAAGAAGTTCACCACGTCAGTTTTCGCGTGCTTATCCAAGCGCGCCACAACTCCGCCGTTTTTTCGAGATTGTCGACCGTCACCGCCGAACTCTTGTAAAACCGATACTCGTTCTCTCCGTAAATGTCGGTGCCGAAAAATACTCGTACGTCTTGGTCACCTGCAGGTTATCCCCGTGAAGAGCCGGTGTATCTAGCGTGCCCACCCATCGCCATTTTTCTTTCCGTGGTTAACCACACTAGCAATCCACCAACAGGAGGTGCTCTTTCGTGTGGAACCCAGAGTCATGGGTCTACCGGGACCGAATTTCACGGAACCTAGCCCGCATCAACGCCGTAGATCTCTCCGAAGAATTTTCCCAGATGGCTTCAAAGTACACCGTAAACCGTTGAAACAGTTGGCGAGCAGACGTTCACTCGTCTCCCACCGTAGGAAAGAGCCCCGAAAATCATGGTTGTTGAAGCAGTCCCGAAGTATTTTCCGCCGCGTAACCCCGACGTTTCCGCCGTTAACCCTGGTACTCTGACGTTCACCCGTCTTCGCACCCGTCGAAATTACTTAGCGAATCCCAGGTATCCTTGGCGATACACCGCTCGCCGCGCCTCCATGTAACAATATCAAACCCTTTCGGGGGTCTACCGAATAGACTCCGAAATTCGCGGTGGATTGGTGTACGGGCTCAACCTTTCACTCTGGAGATCTGCTGGAGCACCCACAAATTTCCCTCCATTTGTTTTGTTTGTCTTCACCTCCTGACAATTTCGCTTGCCGCCGTTCACCCAGCGTCCGCTTTTGTCGGATGAGGTATAACTCCGTGTTGCCCGCGATTTTTCTGACATTCGGTGAAGGCGCGAACGCTATCGTAGCCGGATCATGTTTATCGGATCAAACAGTCGGGCCGGCCGCTTCGTTGCCCACCGCGTCTATCGCATTAAAAATTCCACAGCTTCGGAAACCCCTTCTTCGCCGCTACACTGCTGACGGGTAGACCGTTGAATTAGGAGAAACTCCGACAGCTGCACCAACTGTTTCAGCTCCGACTTTTTCGGCGGGGTAACTGCTGCCGATGGTCCGGTTTTGTCGGGGCCGAAACAGTGCCGTCTCCTTGAAAATTTCTTGTACGCCCAGCTGTCGAACTGGCGCAATACCCGCGCTTTTTAGCCAGCACAGGGCTAAACACAGGGCCCCACCTTTGGATCCAGTGGCCAATAGGACTTACTAATTGCCTTCGAGGCCTTCTGGGCGTGAGGTATGTGAAACGTTCGGAAACCTCGGCCGGTAGTGGTACCCATCCGGCTACCACCGCTTAGCCACAAAACGTTTAGGCATCAGCTTGAGCGTTTCCCCGTGGGTCGTAATTCTCGCCTCCTGAAGCTCGAAGCCCGTTTCTCTCGCTAAACCCGATCTCGACGCAACTCCGTGTATTGTAACCGGTAGAACCCCCGAAAATCGCGGGTCTAAACACTGCGCCGAAACGTTGTCCCGCTGGTGTACTGCCCTGTCTGCGGCGCAACTACCCTTGATCAGGGGGTACTGTGCCGCCTGAAGTACAGTGTCGGCTGCTGCTTGTTGCTCCGAAAATTTCGCCGATCGTGGTGCAGGTGCAGCAGTGACCCTAGCGATAGACAGTCTAGTCATAGGCGGCTTTCTCCGATCTTTTCGGTGGCTTAAAAAACAACTTCCGTCCCACACTGTGCCGCTCCTGCCGAAAACGCCAACGACGCACCCTCCTGCAGCCACACCGGCCACACCCGGGCATGACGACGGTAGACCCCCGCTTTCTTCGGGCAGTCGTCACGCCGTCTCTCCTCGCCGTTGCATTTTCCGACGCAAATCACCATGCGCCTGGCCTGCCCGGCCAGCTGTCGTTTCTGCCGTGAAGATACCCGAAATCTTCGCGCACAGTGACGACGATCACCACGTGCCGAAGACCTTCGAAATTATCGTGCGCAACATGACGAAATCGTCCCACGCCACGTGCCGCACACGTTATCTCCGAGATTGTCGCGCGCAGTTGTCGACCACGTGCTTGTCTAAAATAACAGACTGGAATGAATGTACAAGGCGTAACCCACTACAGCCTACAACCATATAAACATATAATGTTTGACACACCCCCATAGGCGAAGTGGGGAGACCTGGGGGTCACACGACCAGTCAGGGCAAAGCAAGGCAAAGCAAGCTCAGGGTGGATCTCGAGGATTCCACACAAATTCCGAGCACAAGCTAGTGGTCACAAGACCAGTTCACATGCAGGTTTATAACAGAGCAAGAGATACAGTGATCACAACCTAGCAAGAGTAAACATGCAGGTATATATATATAATGATCACAGTACAAGCAAAGTCAAGAGGTAAGCAAGTGAGGTCCAGTAGGCACAAGGCCTAGTAGAGTGCAGAAGCGCTGATGGTCACGAGGCTGAAGCGCCTTGGTGAACACATCAGCAGTGTTGGCCTCAGTGGCCACGTAGCGAATACAAAGCTGACCGCGCTGCTGCAGCTCACGAGCAAGGAAGTACCGCAGGGCGATGTGCTTCGTTCTGTGCTCCAGTCTGTGCTCCTCACACAAGGCAATGGCAGCCTTGTTGTCGACGTACAGTACTGGAGGAGAACGAGGCGGCTCTCCGAGGCCGGTCAGCAGGTAGGTCAGCCAGCGTAGCTCCTGGGCAGCCATGGCTGTAGCGTAGATCTCAGCCTCGCAACTGGAGCCGAGAACAGAAGAAGAGCGTGTAGAGCGCCAAGAAACTGAACCAGAGCCAAGGCTGAAGGTGTAACCCTGAGACGACCGCTGAGTGGCCTGGTCGTCTGCCCAAGAAGCGTCTGAGTGCCCTGTGAGAACAACTCGGTCTCGCCCTCCAAGCACAAGCCCCATGCCCGACGTACTGCACAAGTAGCGCAACACCCTCTTAGCAGCATCCATGTGCTCCTTCCTGTGACGGCCAGGAGCGACATAGCGTGCAAGGATACTAAGAGGGTATGCAAGGTCAGGTCGAGTGCAGGTCATCAGGTACATGAGGCAGCCCACAAGCTCTGGATACGGGCCACTCGGCTCTATGGACTCATCCGAAGGCAGAGCTGAGAGCGAGTGACCGGTAGGCAGAGGAGTGGACTGAGGCGAGGAGTACGTGAAGCGGAAGCGCTGGAGAACCTGCTGCACCATGTGTGACTGAGTCAGGGTGATGGTGCGCCGTGCTCTGTCCCGGGTGATCCGCAAGCCAAGATAGCTTGTCAGCTCACCCAGGTCTGTGCACGTGTGTCTCCTCTGCAGCTCCGACTTCACGTAGGCGAGTCCTGCAGTGTCAGCAGTGGCAAAGACCAAGTCGTCGACGTACACGAGGATGTAGAAAGGCGGCAGTGAAGTGTCGGTGCGCAGGAACAGCGACGGGTCAGCTGTAGAAGGCGCGAACCCAAGAGCCGCAAGTGTAGTCCTCAGTGTGTCGTGCCACTCACGCGGAGCCTGGCGGAGACCGTAGACCGGCCGCTGAAGCCTCCACTGGGTACCAGGAGGAAACGACCCAGTGAAGCCAGGTGGGCGGCGCAGCCAGATCTCCTCGTGCAGGCTGCCCTGCAAGAAAGCAGTGCTGAAGTCAAGTGAGTGAAGCTCGTAGTCGCGGTGAGCGGCTATGTGCAGCAGCACCCGAAGAGTAGTCATCTTCGGAGTGGGGGAGAAGGTCTGGAAGAAGTCAACTCCCTCACGCTGACTGAAGCCTCGAGCCACGTAATGCGCCTTGAAGACAGGCGGAGAACCCGGCGGCCGCTTCACCCTGAAAATCCACATGCCACTGACGATGTTCGCCCCAGGTGGGGGAACCTCGTCGACGTAGGTGCGTGTGGACTTCCAGGAAGCCATCTCGGCGTCCATGGCTGTCTGCCACTGAGAGGAGTAGGGACCCGCCATCGCCTCAGCGTAAGTGCGCGGGGTCGGGATGTCTGGTGCATCCGGGTCTCCCTCAGGGGCAACTAGCAAGGACACGAGACGGGGCAAAGCAGCAGCAAGACACTGGAACTCCTCCTGTCTGTCCTCAAGGACGTCCGTGCCAAGAGCACACTCACCCCCGATGGACGGAGGACAGACAGACTCAGACCCAGACTCAGCAACAAGGCTAGCAGCGTAGTCTAGACGACAGGCAGCAGCAAAGTCAACCAACTCAGCGACCAGAGCAGACGCAGCCGAGGACTCAAAGGTAGGGTCAGTGACAACAGTAGCAAGGAGACGCGTGACAGTAGGGTGCTCAGCACGATACCGGTCAGACTCAGGGTCCGGAACGTCAGGCAAAGAGGACGCAGGAGGAGACGGTAGAGGGACACGCTGAGGAGCAGTAGAGGGACGCAGAGTCATGTAGTGAGTGCCTGGGACAGGAGGAGGACGCTCACGACGGACACGACTACCAGTGCGAGCAGGACGAACAGGCTCACGACGCTCCGTAAGACCTCCTGTGGGACCAGTGTAAGGAGAGGGAGCAGGGAGAGGCGAGGTAGACGGTAACTGTGACTGCGGCTGGATAGGCGGAGGACACTCTACGGAGGGAGGAGGACAAGGAGGAGGAGCCTGCCCAAGAACCTGCTGAAGGAGCGGTACGAAGTACGGTCGCGGCCGCGCAGCGTCTCCAGAAGCAGAGGAGACTCCAGCGGCCGGGTCCACAGCACCAGCAGCAGCTCCACCGGCCGGGTCCTCAGCACCAGTAGCAGCTCCAACGCCCGGGTCCTCAGCAGCAGTAGCAGCGCCACCGCTCGGGTCCTCAGCTCCAGCAGCAGCTCCACCGTCCGAGTCCTCAGCACCAGCAGCAGCTCCACCGTCCGGGTCCTCAGCACCAGCAGCAGCGCCACCGCCCGGGTCCTCAGCTCCAGCAGCAGCTCCAACGTCCGGGTCCTCAGCACCAGCAGCAGCGCCACCCCCAGGGTCCGCAGCACCAGGAGCACCACTCCGAAGACTGCAGCGCCGTGTGTACCACTCGCGGATCTGCTGAATGGGGGGGAGCTCCTGGGTAGGAGGGGAAGTACTGGGACGAGCTCCAGTAGCACCTCTCCGGAGGCGGCAGTACTCGAGGTACCTCTCCTGCAGCTGCTGGGAGGAGAGGGCTCCTCCAGGTGTAGCACGCTCAGGCTCAGCACCCCCAGGCTCAGCACCCCCAGACTCAGCACCCCCAGGCTCAGCACCTCCAGGCTCCGCACCTCCAGGCTCCGCACCTCCTGGCTCAGCACCCCCAGACTCAGCACTCCCAGGCTCAGCACCCCCAGACGCAGCACCCCCAGGCTCAGCACCCCCAGACGCAGCACCCCCAGGCTCAGCACCCCTAGCAGGACGAGAGTCAACAGCTACCTCGACAGGCTCACCTGGGTCTACCTGGGACACACCTGAGGGAGCGGCACCCTGAGGGGGGAGGGGGTCTGGTACCTCAGCACCTGGAGCGAGGAAGAGAGGCGGGGGGGGGAGCGGGGCAGTGCGGTAGGGGAAGAGGCGGTAGTAGGGGACGGACTCGTCAAAAGTGACGTCCTGAGAGGCCAGGACACGACGCGAGGTGGGGTGGTAGAACTGCCAGCCAGGGGCGTCCGGGACAAAGCCAAGGAAGACGCAGGGGACAGCGCGACGGGAGAGCTTGTCCGCGGACGTGTCGCGGACAAAAGCTCGAGATCCCCAGACCCGAAAACGCGACGCATCGCCAGCCTCTCCCGTCCAACGCAGTGTCGGAGAAGTCTCGGGCAAGGAGACACGGGGCCAGAGGTTGAGCTGATGCGCAGCGTATCGGACTGCAAACGGCCACAGAAAATGGGGGGCAGCCGCATGGCTCAAGGAGGTACGAGCGACCTCCATGACCAGACCAATGCGGCGCTCAGCAACCCCATTCTGCTGTGGAGAGGCCGGAAGCGTGTACGACTGCTCAATGCCCTCCTGCTGACAGAAGGCCTCCAAGAGGCCAGAGGTAAACTCCCCACCTCTGTCAGAGTGCAGACGCAGGACAGGGAAGTCGGAGCGGAAACGCTCACGGAGCTGGAGACGAGATCTGCGGATCCAAGGGATCAAGACATCAGGGACCTCACCCTTGGCGCGCAAGGGGAAGACCGTGGTGTAGCGCGAGAAGTCGTCAACAACAATCAGGAAGTACCTCTCCTGACCCTGACCACGGACGCGGGCTGGGCCCCACACGTCCATGTGGAGCGTCTGCAAGGGAGCAGTCGTCGGGGGAAAGGAGGAGGAGTGAGGAGCGGCGCGCTGCCGTCCCTCGACACAGGGAATACAGGGAGGAGCAGGCGAGTCGGGAAGAGGAGGGAGCACCCTGGGAAGACCAGCAACAAGGTCCCGTTTGTGCATGGCCCGAAGGCGCTGCACAGACGGGTGACCAAGGCGGTGGTGCCAAAGGACAGTCTCATGCGCCAGAGAGCGACACGAGCAGGGGGCGGACAGCTGACCTGACGCAGACGCAGACGCGGACGCAGCTATCTGAGGGGACTCAGTGGTCAGTGTGTAAAGGTCCGACCCCGGCTCCCGAGTGAAGGTAGCCAGGTGGCGACCCGTCCGAGCACACGTGCAGTGTGTCACGCGCTCGTAGGCGGGGGTGAACTGGTGAACACCCCCGTCCTGGAGCGCACTACCTGCCACCAAGTTCGTAGAGAACGAGGGATGTACCTGCCACCAGGACCTGCTCTGAAACCATGTCAAAATAACAGACTGGAATGACTGTACTAACAGAAGGCTGGATACAAATAGGAAACCCTAATCCAGTGTACCCCCTAAGGCGTAACCCACTACAGCCTACAACCATATAAACATATAATGTTTGACAGTGCTGACGCAACTCGCACGACGATCGTCTCCGTCGATCTCGGACGTGCAGTGACGACGTTCCCTTCGACGTCAGCTGCCACACAGTGTTAACTCCGAAATTGACGAAAAACGCCATGCAAGTGACTTACGCATTAAATGCGACGACAGCAAAAGCTGTCCGCCACCCGGGGGGAGGGAGGCCACGGTCAATCCCGACCGTCGAGGGCAAGGATCCGTCGGTGCCGCAGGAGCGCCAGAGAAATTCATGGCCGCTAGGAGCAACTACCCGTTCTCCTGGCCGGCTACTGCGCTACTCCTGTCACCACGGCATCCTTCCCTGTCCCCCCCCCGAGGGGTAATACACTCTAAAAAACGGGGAACCTAGGAACTTAGGCTCTGATACCAAGTGTTATGAGTTGTACTAAGAAGAGTGCGCGGAAGACTTTATAAAAAGGATGAAAGTACCGAATGACGAGAATGATAAAGAAGCGAGCATTTATAGGGTCTAAACCGTGCTAGGCGAGGGCCTCGGGACGTGCGAGGCTTGGAAGTGTCGCGATTGGTGCGGGGCGACTCGGCGCTGGTTCGGTACGAAAGTGTAGACCGAGCCCAAACTGACGCGAACAGTTCGGGCTGTCCTCGCTAGGAGCAGCCTCTACAGTAATGAATTCACATTCATTACAAGTTTCATACCACAACACATTTCAAACTCGAAAAAAATCCGAAAATTTTGCGAACTGGGAAGCAAGAGCAAATCAAACTCTCTCGCTCACGCTTCTCAGTAACAGAGTATACTCGTGATTGCGAACTGGATTATTTTCGTCAGAGAGTAATCTGTCTCGCAAGAGTTCCGATTCCTAGGTGTCTTCCCACAAAAACCCCTGACGAAGTCTGCCGATAGCACGCATTATTTTTTCCCCCACCAACTTCTGTTCATACGGGAGGGATGCTGTGTCCGTGTTGATGGTACACCGGTTCGTTTGGGCAGGTGCTGTGCCCGCCTGGGATCGCTTGACGCTGGACGTGTTTAGGTTCGATTTGGCTGTTTGTCTTCCGGACAGTCAACATTTTGTTACAATGGTGTTATTCCCCGAAACGAAACGAGTTGGACCTGCCCTAAGTCCAAACCTACATACTGGATGGCAAGCTTGCATCGCATGTCCTTTCTCGCTATGCCACTCAATCGGCGAGGTTTGTACCGCATGCTGCTAGCTAGGACAATGGATCCCACCCACCAGCGAGCTGCTGATTCTTCCGATAGCTTCCTACCTGCATGCCCTGATCCGGTGCTCACCACCTCATGTGGCGTGTTTAGTTTTCCTCAGCTGTGGCGGACCCGTTTTCCTGTTGCTCCGCGCACATTAGCTTTCGCGCGGCCTGTCGCATCGCTGTCGCTCAAATTCGCCTGCTGTCGCAGCGCGCATGCGGTCGGCGCTGGCGCGTTTTTCGCCTTCCCGCGTGCCGCCAGACGTGGAGAGGGCGCTGCTGGGGGTGGCGTGGGTGGCGGGATGGGCGGGGCTGTGCGCGTGGGTGGTGTGGATCGCGCACTCGCAGGCCGCCAATCCGCGACAGGAGGCGATGCGAGCGTGGTGTCGCACGCGCGTGCGATACCTTCACCAGGACATTCTATCGTGCATCGCCCGCGCGCAGGCAAGGCCTTGCCGGCGGGATTCCCCTCCCAGGACGACATTGCTCGTCTATCACCACAGCGAGTCGCGGCGCGCGAGTCACCTACTTACAGCTCTAGCAGCCCTTCGTACCCCACACACTTTCCTAGCCACAGCCCTAGCCCTATGACGCGGAATTCCAGTCCCTTAGTTTTGACAAGCTTGTTTTGTTTTTACTGCTGACTCTCCCACCGCAGTCTCGCAACTTGTCACTCACACAACCTCTCCCGACCTCGCACTCTCCCAGCATGTCACTCTTTAATTGCCTTAGACTTCCAGCCGCTCAGCCTCCGAGTTACGGTTAGTTATGGGGCCTATGCTTCTCCAACCGTGCCTCCCACTCAAACGAACTTCCCTTTCTTACTCCATACCATACCCACTTTCCTGACTGTCCCTTCCATCTTCCATTCCCCATAGTTAAACCCAACACACCACCTCCCCCTTTCCCCACGTTCCCCCCTCCCCCCTCCTCTCCTCCTGCCCTTCCTCCCCTCTACCCCCTATTTCCCGCGTCCCATCACACGCGGCAGGAGTCAATCGGCCTGGTAAGCGCGTTCGGGCACTTTGGGCCGCGCAGTGGCAGCAACCTCCCTACACCCCCCCCCCCCCCCACCCACCTCTCCCCCTCCCTTCACCTCTACAACCCTCACTTCCCCCTCCTCCGTGCCGTCTCATTCTGCAGGAGTCAATTGGCCTGGTGGGCGCATTTGGGCACTTTGGGCCGCGCAGCAGTAGCAACCTGAGCTACTGGGGGCTGGCGGGGTGCGTCAACAATGCGTCATTGCTGGACTATAACCTCCGGGCGGACGCCATTGCCAACTACAGCACAGGCACCGTCATCATGTTCGTCAGTGACCGGGACAGGTCAGTCAGGTCTGGGTGGCTCTCGAGACACCCTAAACCCAAAAGCCCAGCAGGCTTGTGCAATGGGCAACTACAGCACGGGCACCATCGTCATGTTCGTTAGTGACCAGGACAGGTCAGTCAGGTCCACACGGCAAGTTTCATACTCTAGGGCTCTAATGCAAGCCACCGGTGGACGCCATTGCCAACTACAGCACAGACGCCGTCATCGTGTTCGTCAGTGACCGAGACAGGTCAGTCAGGTCCACACGGCAAGCTTCATACTCTAGGGCTCTAATGCAAGCCACCGGTGGACGCCATTGCCAACTACAGCACAGACGCCGTCATCGTGTTCGTCAGTGACCGAGGCAGGTCAGTCAGGTCCACACGGCAAGCTTCATACTCTAGGGCTCTAATGCAAGCCACCGGTGGACGCCATTGCCAACTACAGCACAGACGCCGTCATCGTGTTCGTCAGTGACCGAGACAGGTCAGTCAGGTCCACACGGCAAGCTTCATACTCTAGGGCTCTAATGCAAGCCACCGGTGGACGCCATTGCCAACTACAGCACAGACGCCGTCATCGTGTTCGTCAGTGACCGAGACAGGTCAGTCAGGTCCACACGGCAAGCTTCATACTCTAGGGCTCTAATGCAAGCCACCGGTGGACGCCATTGCCAACTACAGCACAGACGCCGTCATCGTGTTCGTCAGTGACCGAGACAGGTCAGTCAGGTCCACACGGCAAGCTTCATACTCTAGGGCTCTAATGCAAGCCACCGGTGGACGCCATTGCCAACTACAGCACAGACGCCGTCATCGTGTTCGTCAGTGACCGAGACAGGTCAGTCAGGTCCACACGGCAAGCTTCATACTCTAGGGCTCTAATGCAAGCCACCGGTGGACGCCATTGCCAACTACAGCACAGACGCCGTCATCGTGTTCGTCAGTGACCGAGGCAGGTCAGTCAGGTCCACACGGCAAGCTTCATACTCTAGGGCTCTAATGCAAGCCACCGGTGGACGCCATTGCCAACTACAGCGCAGACGCCGTCATCGTGTTCGTCAGTGACCGAGACAGGTCAGTCAGGTCCACACGGCAAGCTTCATACTCTAGGGCTCTAATGCAAGCCACCGGTGGACGCCATTGCCAACTACAGCACAGACGCCGTCATCGTGTTCGTCAGTGACCGAGACAGGTCAGTCAGGTCCACACGGCAAGCTTCATACTCTAGGGCTCTAATGCAAGCCACCGGTGGACGCCATTGCCAACTACAGCACAGACGCCGTCATCGTGTTCGTCAGTGACCGAGACAGGTCAGTCAGGTCCACACGGCAAGCTTCATACTCTAGGGCTCTAATGCAAGCCACCGGTGGACGCCATTGCCAACTACAGCACAGACGCCGTCATCGTGTTCGTCAGTGACCGAGACAGGTCAGTCAGGTCCACACGGCAAGCTTCATACTCTAGGGCTCTAATGCAAGCCACCGGTGGACGCCATTGCCAACTACAGCACAGACGCCGTCATCGTGTTCGTCAGTGACCGAGACAGGTCAGTCAGGTCCACACGGCATGCTTCATACTCTAGGGCTCTAATGCAAGCCACCGGTGGACGCCATTGCCAACTACAGCACAGACGCCGTCATCGTGTTCGTCAGTGACCGGGACAGGTCAGTCAGCTCCGGCTGGCTCTTGAGACAGACGTCCAAAACCCTAATCCCTGAACTCCGGCAGGCTTTTGCAATGGGCAAGTACAGCACGGGCGCCGCTATTATGATCGTCCGTGACTATGACAGGTCAGTCAGGTCTGGCTGGCTTTTGAGACAGGCACCCTCCTAAGCCCTGAAGCCCAGGCTTATCCAATAGGCAACGCCTGTGTAGCTCGCCTCACCGTGGTTGTTTGTAGCAGCATGAGGCTCATTGCTTGCACTGGTCCTCTCATCCCCTCCCTCCCTTCCCTCCCTGCAGGCCTCTAGTGGAGAACATCACGGGGTTTCAGATCCGCTCAGTGCTGGGCCTGCCCGCCCCAAGGAAGGATCTGTACGGAGTGAACGTGTATGGCAGCATCAACCCCGACTTTCCCCTGCAGCCCTTCACCGACTTCTCTCCGGTCGTCCCTCCCGCCCAGCTTGACAACCTGCTCAAAGGGAAGGCATACGCGGGTGCTCCTTGCTCTGCTGGGCCCGGATACGTGGCAAGTGGTCCGTGCACCGCCCTCTATGCCCCGCCCTCTATGCCCCGCCCTCTATGCCCCGCCTTTTGTTGGGTTTCCAAGTTTCATGCCATCCTTGCCTGGATCAGTGTTTGCAGATCCGTGGTTCGCAATTAGGAGAATATGGTCCAACTCATGCTGTTTTTGTTTGCAAACTCGTGGTTTGCTTGCAACCACGTGCACGCTTTTTCTGTTCATCCACGTACTCTTTTTCGCAGCACCATTTAACTCTGTGTCATGCGCTGCGCTAAGCTTTTAAAAGTACGTGGTAGCTACCTGGTCCTGGTCAAGGCGAAATCGTTCGCGTGAAAAAATCTGTCGAACCAGACTTCAGGATCCCAATTCCTACAAAACCTTCCCCTCCAAATCTTCGGATCTCAAACTCACCAAACCAACCCATCGACGCCAGAGAGTAATTCGAGCGAGGAAGCTCAGATGTCCTCCTTATGCCATGCTACCCTTGCAGCTGAACCTGAACCCGTTATGGGTCCTCCTTATGCCACGCCATCCTTGCAGCTGGACCATTAGTTCATTTCCCGCTGGGCCCGTTTTTCATGAATGAACCAAGCCGTGCAGGCTTCTGTGTCAAACCACCCTCATTTTGACATTGGTTGCGTAAATCCTCCCCTCCCCTCCCCTCCCCTCCCCTCCCCTCCCCTTCCCTCCCCTCCCCTCCACCCCCCCCTCCCCCCCCCCCCCCCCCCCCCCCCCCCTCCCCTCCCCTCCCCTCCCCTCCCCTCCCCTCCCCTCCCCTCCCCTCCCCTCCCCTCCCCTCCCCTCCCCTCCCCGTCTTTCCCGTGCAGTATTTGTCATTCCAATCTTCAGCCATTCTGTTCCAGCCAATGCATCGTTGCAAGAGATCCGAAGCAGCGTGAGAATCGCATGGGGCGGCGTGGTGCATCTTGAATGGAGAGCCCGAGAACTATTGCGCATGCTTGAAAATGGTGAGTTCCCGCTCTTTCATCTCCATGTCCTCTTCGTCCCCCGAAACCCCTCCTTGGGTAAAGTAACAATCACGGCTCGTTGTGTGGCTTCCTTTTTTTCACTCTGTCTTGGCCCTTGATTTCAACCTCAAATAGACTTGTTCTTTTCTCCCTCTTGTTTATGTATGGGGCGGCACATACTCAAAAGGCATTGACGCGCATGTTCCTCCATCACCTCTCTCTCCTCTCCTCTCCTCTCCTCTTCTCTCCACGCCTCTCCTCTCCCCTCCTCTCCCCTCCTCTCCCCTCCTCTCCCCTCCTCTCTCCAGGCAGCACCACATACTCATTCGCCATGTATGACAACACAGAAGCAGGCGAGTTGAAGCAGATATACGGCCCAGATGAGCCGCGGTTGGAGAGAGCTTCTGCCTTCCCCGCCGTGCTGCCCACGCCTGTGCTTGTGCCACCTGACCATGTGGAGCCTTTTCCCGAGGACATGCTTGGCCGCACATACGAGGCGCACTGCAGGTATGTGCTGGGCTGGGCGTGGCATGAGTGGGCTGTGTTATGTGCTGCCAGCGCCTGTGCTTGTGCCACCTGACCATGTGGAGCCTTTTCCCGAGGACATGCTTGGCCGCACATACAAGGCACACTGCAGGTATGTACACTTAGAGGAAAGCATAGTGCAAGCAGACGTAGCTTCTAGTAGGCATAAGCCTGGCACGTGTAGAGAGGGTGTTTTTGAGACGTCTCAAAAACACCCTCTCTAGACGTAACTTCTAGTAGGCATAAGCCTGGCCGACATGGAGTGCATGCATAATGGACCAAACCTGGCCATTATTCGGCTGCTGGTCAAGGTCATAGGCCAAAGCTTGCAAGGGTCACTTCGGGCCGTGTGTGTGTGAGGTTCGAGTTGAGCCTTAGGCGGCCGGGGGCAGGCAGGCCCGTTTGAGCTCGGGCCGAGGCCAAGTTTTGATGATCTCAACGGCTCGAAATTTGCCAACGAATTCACGTGAATAAAGCAGTTTGCCTGCAGGCTTGTGCTTGCAGTCTTGCATTTCGTTGTCAGTGGATCGATCTGTGCAGCAGGGTAAGCTCCAAAGCATTTCCATTCAGTAAGTAAGAGTTCAGCGAGGCAGCGCACCGGAGACTTCTCATGTGCTTATAACGCCACCTCTTGCCAGAAAAAAATTCCTTGCACTAATTGATTACCCCTTGCAATCAACTCGACGGGCATGAACAAAGCGAAGGCCGGGAGCAACAGTGACCGTGTCCTTTTGAACCGCCTTCCGATGCCCACACCTTCCCTTCCCTTGTGCTTTTCAACTGTGTAGATTTCTAAGGGAAGGTGCTCCCACCACCTACTTGGGACCTCGTGTACGCTCCCATGCTGCTGGGCCTGCTGGTGCTGCTAATGTCTCATTACATGAAGTCTGTCTCCTTCACATGAATGCCAACCCAACGTGCAGGTTTGAAGGCGCCTACCCCAAGTGGGACCTCGTGTACGCTCCCATGCTGCTGGGCCTGCTGGTGCTGCTAATGTCTCATTACATGAAGTCTGTCTCCTTCACATGAATGCCAACCCAACGTGCAGGTTTGAAGGCGCCTACCCCAAGTGGGACCTCGTTTATGCTCCCATGCTGCTGGGCCTGCTGGTGCTACTAGTGGCAGTGCTGCTGTCCATCATGATTGCAGTACTGGCGTGGAAAAGGAGAAATATAGAGGCGGATGTGAAGGAGATTCAGATATGCACCGCCATCTTGGAGCGAGCTGAGCGGTCCAAGAGTGAGGCGGTGGCCAGCACCTCGCATGAGCTGCGCACCCCAATTATTGGCATGATGGGTGAGTGAGAGCATGGCACATGGTGGGTGACTGAGAGCATGGCATGGTGTGGTGGCGGGTGGGAGCATGGCATGGCAAATGGGATCACAAGACCATGGCATGGCTAGTGAGGGCACGCATACTACTGGTTCCACTCTCGATTTCTGCAAGTTTGTTGAAGGAGACGATCGAATTTCACCCTGATTATTTCTCGTTTATTGCGCCCGAACGGGATGCAATATCCCTCCCACAGGCATGATAGAGGAACTGTTGGATTCGCCATTGGAGGAGTGGCAGTATGAGGACCTGAGGGTGGCGAGGGCGTGTGCGGGCGAGACGGTGGAGCTTATCAACCGAGTGTTGGACCTTGCCAAGCTGCAGGCCGGCCGGCTGCAGCTTGAAACTCTCCCCTGCTGCTTGAGACGCATCGTGCGCGAGGCAACTGCAGTTGCTGAACCGATAGCACCAGGAAAGAATTTGCAAGGTATGGATGTGCAATCAAGTTGTTCTACTCATTTCCTTTCGAGGCTAGTGTTTTGTCGTGATTACATTTCATTGTGTTCCTTTCAAAGTTTCTTTCTCTTGTTGGCTCAATACAGTCCATGTGGATGAGAGCGTTCCAGAAACTCTTCTCGGCGATCCAACTCGGCTTTTGCAAGTCACGGCTGAACTTGTCGGTAAGTCTTACAAAAGTGTAAGGGGATGCGTCAAGCAACTAGCGATTTGTTTCAACAGCGTTATTTGGCGCTTTCTCAGACCGGTTTAGAAGTTTTTTTTCATGCGCACAATTTTAAGGTCTCTCTTTGTTTTGTCAATGGATGCTTCTTTTTATCATCATTTAGTGGCAAAATGGCATGTAGGTCCTCAAAAGGTCCTCATTTAGAACTTATCTGGCTTAAAGGGAAAGTAGAAATTGGAGAGAGAGGACTGTTGAGGGATCATCCTTTGGCATTCCACAGATCAGAACTAATGGAGCAGGGTCTGGTAGGTCTGGTAGGTCTGGTAGGTCTGGTAGGTCTGGTAGGTCTGGTAGGTCTGGTAGTGCTATTTAAACCATTAGGGTCCTGACGTACCCAGCAATAAACTGGGGAAACTTCATTCTCACCCCATGGTAACTGGGGGACTGGAGAATAAAGGAGGTGGTTGATTTAACTGTGTGCAGATTCTCACTACAGAGTGTATTACTTGATAGGCCTCGAACTGAACTGCGAGTGTTCTCCTCATGGTTCGAGGAGAATGGATCTAGTCCTGCTCAAACCAGCTCAGCCGGCTGCGGTTTGGTTCCTCCATACATATTCTCGACATCCTAACATATTTCTCGATTCATCATTTAGGCTTCTTCTCGCTTTACTATCTTCAACTAGAAATACCTTATTCTTCCATGCATTGCTTGTATTCTCCTCCTGTGTCTCCCCTCCCCAATTCCCCCTCCCTTCCTTGGCCACCCCCCACACCCCTCCTCCACCCCCTCTCCGTCCCCACCCCACCCTTCCTTCCAGGGAGTGCCATGGACAACACGGCAGCCGGCCGCATAGCCATCCGCCTCTGGTGCATCCCTCCTCCACATTCCACCACCACGCCTCCTCCTCCACCTGCTGCTCCCACGGGCGCCACGCAATCTCAAGCCTCCCCTGAGCCTCTCCCGGGGTCAGCAGCATGGCATCAGCTGGCCGGCTGTGTGCGGCGTTTTCCTCCGACCACTTGCCTTCTCTGCCTCCCCCAGCGCCACCCAGCCAGCAGCGGTGGGCCCATAGGCAACGGGGGTGGGCGGGCGTGCAGCAGAGACGGCAGTTTAGTGAAAAGGGAGGGTGGAGATGGGCAGTTGGAGGAGGAGGTGAGGGAGTGGGTGGAGGGGGCGTGTGCTGTGAGGGAGGAGGGCGAGTGGATGGTGGTGGTGGCGTGTGAAGACACTGGCGGTGGTATACCACCCGAGGAGCTGTGGGGGTTGCTGGACCCACATGGCCTCGCTTGCCACTCACCACACGACATGCATGGCAACGGGCATCATAAAGTCATGGTCAGTGTCTGGTTTCTTGCTTCAGGCTTGCGTTATTTTACTCATCGAATTGTTGCTACCAACCTGAGTGCGTGCTGAAACAAGGGGTGTGAGTGAGGCAGTCGGTTATCCATCCGGTCACCATCACGCACTGGTCTGCTCTGGTCTGCTCTGGTCCGCTCTGGTCCGCTCTGGTCCGCTCTGGTCCGCTGCAGATGTCCAGCTCTCACGGGCTTGCGAGACCTGCATATGTCCGCTTCAATTTGATATACGACTCCTTGGTTCCGACTTGGAGACTGAGCAGGAAAGGATACGGTCGCTGGGGAGGGCAGACTCATGGAAGGGCTTGGGGCGACAAAGGGAGCGCAGCACATGGGATCCTATGCACCATGATCGCAAGGCAGCTGCTGGCCCCCGCTGGACGCCCTACCCTGTTCGCTTCCTGCTCTCCACCTCCCTTGTGAGCGCCTCAACCTCCTCTTTCAGCTCTATAGCATGTTATTAAGTCTGTAAACAAATACCCTAGTATTTGCATGATATTCAATAGATAGAACTTATGGCCGAAACAAGGAATTTCTGTCTTGAAATTTTGGCTTCACCAAATGCCTTATTCAATTCAAAATTCCTCCTCAAGAGGTTGCCTAGGTGGTCGCATATCTATACGAACCAACTACTTGGCCGAATAGGAATTTCGTCACGACTCGCAAAATGTTTGAAAGAAGGTGTAATTGCTTTCTGTTCTCCCTATCTTTGTGATAGGAAGATAGGAGTTCCTATCTTTGTTGTACTTGTGCATCTCCTCTCCAGCGCTCACGCACATACTTTCGTTTCAACCTCACACTAATCCCCTCCCTTTACAACCTCTCATGCCCCCTCTTTCCCTCCTTTCTCCCCTTCCCCCTTCTTCCCCAGGTGGCGGAGATAGGGGGGAAAGAAGGTGCTACCTGGTTTCTTTCCTGATCCCTTCCTTCAATCCCGCTCCTTCTCCCCACAGGTGGCGGAGATGCGGGGGGGCATGGCAGTGCTGTCAGACGCCTCCACAGGCACCACCATTCTGCTGGCGCTGCCCTTGGGGGGAGGGGAGCTCGCCGGCAGCAGCAGGGGAACTGGGGAGGAGAACGAGAATCGGGTGGAATTTGGCAAGTCAGAAGGGGCTGGTGAGGAGCCTGTGAAGCGAGAGAGTGGATCGCGGGGGGACACGGATGGGTCAGCTGGTGGAGCTGTGGCCATGCCTCATGCTGCTGCTGCCACGGCGCAACCAGCTTTGCCACCATTGCAGAGCCCAGCAGTAGGGGTGCGTGCACTGGTGCGGGCGCACACGTGTCCGCAAGTGGAGATGGAGAAGGGCATGAGGGGCGGGGAGGGCGTGGGGGAGGCGGAGCGGGTGGTGCGGGGGGCGGTGGCGGGGCGGGGGGTGGCGGTGGTGGATGACAACGCGGTGAACCGCATGGTGGCAAGGAGAACGCTGCAGGGCTACGGGGCGCACGTGCTGCTGCTGTGCTCCGGGGAGGACGCGCTGCAAGCGCTCTCCTCTGCTCCTAAGGCGCCTCAACAGGCGCTCTCCTCTGCCACGCCCTCGCCGCCCATCCACCTGCTGCTCCTCGACCTCCACATGCCGCCTGGCATCGACGGGTGAGTGGCTTAATTCACCTCTACTTTCCCTCTCACTTTATGCTGCTTCGCCTCTCCTTCACACCTCCTTCGTGCTATTGCCTCTTTGCATCTTGGTGATATAATTTCCAGGTTGTTTTCTCTTGCCTCTCTGGTTTGCTCTTGACTTGTCCTGCCTCGCCTGTCGCTCATGGCGTTTTTCTGTTTGTCCTTTTCTGCGCACGCTTCTTTCTTCCTTTTGCTGCCTGGGTGCATCAGATTTGAAACGGCTCGTCGACTGCGTGCCATGGAAGATGCACAGAAGATGAATGAAGCAGATCAAAGTGTAGGTGATGCAGGCAGTGTAACATGTGCGTCCAGGCAACGGATTTGCATTATAGCATTGACTGCAGATTTGGATGCAGGGATCAAGAGAGCATGCTTGGAGGCGGGGATGGATGGAGCGGTGAGGAAACCTATCACGGCACAGGAACTTGCTGCCGTGTTCTCTGCCATTGGGCTCTCCTAGGAGAAAGTAGCCATTGAAGGCTTCACCCCAGGCCCTCAGATTCGTTCTTGGGGCTGTCTGAGGGTTCAGACTTGGTACAGAATTGTTGTCTGAACTATCAGAGTCTGTTATAAAAAAAAGTCTGAGATTTCTGAGTGTAGGTATAAAAAACTCTGATTATTCAGAGTTACCAATTGTAATTACGGTACGGTAGTCTGATTGTGGTTTTGCTGTCTATAGGTCATTTTTCCAGGGTGGTGGTGGCGGTAGACAAAAAGCACTGGGACTGGGTGCAGACAAGGGTGCTGAAGCCTGAGGCGGGGATGAAACCCCAGCTCTCCGACGATGGCTCTTTACCCCTTCGCGGGCCATCGTTCCAGTGGGCTGTGGTTGCCTACCATGCACGCCAAACCACAAGCCGCTACTGCCGTCCACTGCTGTCTGCAGTGTTTTGTGGCTGCCAAATGCAGCAACGTGGGTGCCGTTGGAGTCCAGTGTGGCTAGCAAAAGCTGCCAAAAGGACCCATCAACACCCAAAGCTGGTGTGCGCTGGTGCTTACGAGGGGGAAACCGCGCCGCAGGGCGGCGTCGGTGTGGAAACTGATGTGCTGTCACTTATCAACCGTGATTGACGGGGTAACAGTCTAGTGCCACCGCTAATCCCGGGTTACGGCGCCAAAACAGGTACCGTAATCACCCGGATATAAGACCCTAGGGTCTTATGAAAACTACGGGAAAAAATGGTGGGGGGTCTTCTCATATTGTCATAGTAATATAAGACCCGGGTCTTAACAAATGAACATGTTTTTTTCACTTGTATTTGAATGCAAAGCTCATGTTGGTGTTTGATTCGTTTTTAGATTCCGAAAAAGCGGTACGTCGAGGATGTTTTTGTGACGACTGTTTGTGAATGTGAAATCCAGATATTGCTCTCTGATTGGACAACCACATAGCCAATCAAGTCAAACGAATCTCAAAGCAAGGCCATGAAAATCGCACAGTCAGGCATTTGCCAGGTGGCATCGCCCCTCGCAACTGATCAAGCATTGATTCATGAGCCTCGTAATGGCGGAAAAAAACAAAAGAATGCACAACATTGACGGTGCGATGCCCACGTGACTTCATCCGAAGAGGAAACATTATGTTCTCCTTCACAAAACGACTCTATTATATTATAAAATCACATGTTCTTATAATGTTTTCAGCCAAAAAGGGGGGTATAAGAAAAACATACCCAAATATAAGACCCACGTCCGTATTATAGACCCGGGGGTCTACAACTGGGGGGGGTCTTATACCCGGGTGATTACGGTACATTGAATCAGAGTCGGTACGCGTTTCTAGTCTGTTCAATCAGAGTACACTATAAAAAAAAACTCTGAAATTTCATAGTTGAGGCCATAAAAAATTATGAACTTTCAGAGTTGAGGACATAAAAAAATCTGAACTTTCAGAGTTGCCCATAAAAAAAGTCTGGAAAATCCGAGTTTTTCATGCAAATCAGAGAAATTTCTCTGACTTCTGGGGGCCTGCTTCACCCCTATATTGTAAGTGTACCGTCATACCCCGGATATAAGCGCCACCCGCGGATAAGCGCCTGGCGCTTTTAATTGGCGTGTGGCGCTTATATTCGGTGCTAGATTATAAGCGCACCCCCTGAAAAAAACTTGTTTTATTATAAGCGCACGTAAACTTTAAATTTCAAAATGTGTGCAAAACACTGTAACGATTTTGACTTTAGCAGGGGAATGTGTTGCAGTTTCGCTTCCCTTCACATTCGGAGCCTGCACTGGATGCGGATCCAGTCAGCAGGAGCTGTCAGGACCTGAATGTAAGTCAGATTGAGTGTATCTCCCTGCGCGCGCGAGAAAAAACACAGACGACCCCATGTAACTTCGACTCGATTGAAAAAGCAAGCACGAGATCTACAGTTGGGTGTTAAAAACTTTAAAAAGTATATATGTCATTCTATAAACGCCGGCGCTTATAAATTTACTCGATTATAAGCCCACCCCCCTGAAAAAAAACATTTTTTTATTATTGCCCCCCATGGGGGTATATCCGGGGTATGACGGTAATATGCATCCTCCATAATGCAGCCAAGCCAAATATATGCCATTATAAACTACTAGTATAGACTTACCTTGTGTATAAGCCCTGACCTATGTTATTCGCATTGCCTTTCCGTTTTGGGGGTGGCTGCTTTGTCAGCCTCGGTATAGAAAAGTACCATGCTGATGATTTGTATTGACTTCATGTACCTAACGTAAAAGTCATAAAGCAGTTCATGGGGGCAATGTATGTAAGGTTGATTCGTTTTCTTTTGTTTTCAAGTAGACGATGTTCATACACAGCAGTGTTTGCAATAAGGATATGGCAAATATAAGTTTGGGAAAATATGTCAACGGTAGCTTTTATGGGGCCCTAAAACGTGTACGGTAAATCGTCTCACACGTTTGGTAACCCGTTTAACGCGTTTGGTACCCATCTTACGTGTTTGGTAACTATACACTGCCAAGCGATCACGCGAATGGTAACTAGAAGAAACCCTCACCCAAAATGACCCTGAATATGGTTTTTCCAGTTTGCGCCAAACGGAATCGACGAATCATTAAAAACCAATTTCAGATGCACATTCTGAAAAACAAGTAATTTATTTACGAGTAGCTGAGCTGTAAATATTTTAACACATTGCAATGATTTTTTTCAGCGCTTTTTTGAACATTCATTCTATCCAATTCTACCTTACAACGTGGGCAAAAATCATAAAACACTTTCGGATTTCAAGCGATTCTGAGAGCATAAACCCTTAACTTCTTGCGACCATGCTTTTAGGCGGGTTCAGTTTATTATAATTTAGGCGTGCACTATCAGAAATATATTCGCATTATATTTTTACCGGTTTTAGCCTTGTCGCAAGGTTGATTTTTTCAGAACCGCATGCCATCCGAAAGGGCTCTATATTTTTGGCACAAAGACACAAACGAAAAATACAAACAGGAAGTTCAGAACGTGCGGTTCGGAATGTGTTGATTGTTTCTAAATGGTACAACCAAACGTACATACGTGATTATTATCTTAATTCGGAAAATGTGCGTGGTAGGCAGAACGCGATGCGTCAGGATTCGTAAAAAAAAAACGCAAAATTTTCGAAACAAGGTCATTTCGGGCGATGGATTCTTCTAGTTACCATTCGCGTGATCGTTTGGCAGTGTATAGTTACCAAACGCATGAGACGGGTTACCAAACGCGTCAAACTTCATTGTAATGGTTACCGCACGCGTTATAGGGCCCTAGAAAAGTTACTATTGACATAATTTCTCTATTAGTTTCCTCTTCAAAATGCAGAGACATCATCAGGGGAGTCCCACGAGTTTTTTTACCGTTCATGTCGGCTTTGGTGACCCTGTTCTGCTTTTTTAACCCCTAATATTGGACAGATGTAGACATGCGTCTTCAATGACGCGCGACATTGACGCGCTGAATGCGTCAACAGGTTCGAATTAAAGCGTTCAGAAACAGCTCCCAAGGTACGTACCACACCTCAAATAGGTCCGTGTAACCCTAACGAGCAATCTCAAAATCGCCCAGAAGAAACGAACGGCCAATTTTGGCACAGTTTATTCCCAACCGGCCGGGTTACCGTTCGCGAAAAATGTCGAACGTGATTCGGGATACGAGTTGTTAGTGAGCGGGGTGCTGAGTCCATATGGTGCAACTTCTTTTGGGATAATATACCTCAGCGGACGAAAACTGCCGCCCAGATTCACGGTTTCGATAGGACAAAGGGCCCCCTCGGGATTGACGACCTCCCGACGACTTCCGAGCGGCAAGGGGCCTCGGGAGCCCTCGGGATTGTCGACAATCGGACGACCTCCGTTTCGCTGGGAGATTCCTGAGAAGGAAATCTCAGCGGACAAAATAGGAAAGCTCGCCACGTCGAGCTGCGACTGCTGCCACGCGGCCCAATAGGGACGAGCCAGGAGGTCCCCCACGATGACAAGACTGCCACGACGCTCACGTCGTGGCCACGCGTCGCTCCGGCGGCGAGTGTTTCGCGCGGGAAGTCGACGCTCCCGCCAAAATTGTCGGTGCTCGATCCACGCGGCGCAGATCGGACCGTCAACCTTGGTCGGTGTCGACCAAGTCATCCAACGGTCCACAACCGAGCAACGCGGCACAGACACAACAGTGTCCACGTTCAATGAACCTAACCACACAAATAAGCGCGCCGACGGGTAGTCGGCGCCGATCACCAGGCGAGCGTGGTAGGGTTGCCACGCGGCCCCGCAGTAATCCAGGGCCCCTGGGAGGTGGAAGTCGGCATGCCGTTATTTCCGCTCTGAGGCGCCAATGTCGGGCCCACGCCACGTCACACACGCCCATTCCCTCGTGAAATGGCCCAGGCTTACGCCCCAAGGGTGCAGCGCGGCGTCCCAGGACCGTACTCCTTCGTGACCCTCCGATTGTGCTCATTCCCTTGTCAGTTCCTGCTTTCCTTCCTGCTCTCCGCTGCCTGTCTTTCTTCGCGTTTGTAAGCTTGTCGGCTGCCGACTAATCGATCCCGTCGGCACAGGTTGCTTCTACGTGGTCGCTAACAATTAGGTCGGTGTTTAGGAAAACGAGAGGTCAGTACTTGTCGACGTCGACATCGGCAAACTATCGACATCTTGGCCGACCTAGCAAGTCGGCGACGCATGGCCAGAGGTCGTCGTAGAGCCCAACAGCCCCAATCCATCCCACCCCCCGCCGACTCAGTAGACGACGACATCAAAGCGGAGCTGGAACGTCTTGAGGTCGAAGCCGAGTTAGACGCGATTGAGCGAGAATTCGAAGAAGACCGTTATTTCGCTCCCGTGACACAGTTCCGTCTCTGGTTTAACAACCTCCGCATCGCACACGGACGACGATAGCGCAATCATGGCAGACATGGCCGACGTCGACATGCCCGACGCTAGTCCCCCCACCGACCACAATCCTACATCTACCGACGAAGAGACGCTAGCCTGTCGCCCAGAACGATAGGTGTCGCAAAACTCGATGTCGACCTTTTGCCGACAAAGCTCACCGCCGAGAACCATGTTTCTATCATGTCAACGGTCCTCGCCGACTAGCATGTGCATATCATGTCGACATATGCGCCGACATGGCCCATCTGGTGATATTCGGTCAGCATGTTTCTATGTGGACACCGATTTGTTCAACCCAAAGTGGAGCAAACAGAACTGTATCAAATACGATTCTTGTTACGAAAGAAAACATTTATCAAATCTGCGCCGGCCATACCGACATAGTACACACCCTAGCAACCTAGGACACATCCGTCCGCCGACTACGCATCCGTACTGTCCTTCGCCTGCTTCTCCGCCTTCGTCTTCTTCCTCTTGCTGCCCTTGCCCTGCTTGACCTTCTCACCCTTCCTCCCCCTGTGCTCCAGATTGTACTCCATCTTCGCGTCACACGGCACATCGATGCCCTCCGCTTTGAGCTTGGGCCCGGCGACGGGGCACATTCCCCAGAACGCCAAGGTCTCGACCGTCGCTCTTGCGATCATGTCGGCCTCGACTTCCTCAATTCCCGCCTCGAAGGCCCTGGCCACTCCATAGCGCTGCAGCTCTGGCGCGACGTTATGTGCAACCTCCCCCGCGGGAGCCTTCCGACTTTTTGCAAAGTCGAAAACCAAGTGCATGACCTTCTTGAAGCGCTCGGCCCTCTGCTCCCCTGCACCTGCCACCATCGCGGCCGCCTTCCCTTCGCCCACAGCACCGAGCACCGACGCACCCGTCGACATGTAGCACCAGAGGGCGCATGCAGATGCCGCTAACGCCTGGGCCCCCATCTCCGTCTTCTCGTCCGCCTTACCCTCCGTGCCTTCCATCTCCGCGTTCTCACCCGCCTTCCCCTCCACGCTCGCGTCGACCTTCCCAAACGCCACGCTCGCCGCAACCTTCCCATACGCCGCGCACATCGACACGCGATTTACCATCGCCGACAAGAGAGCGGTGGTCTGCGCCTTGCCTGCCTCCGTGTCTTCGATGATGGGGAACCAAATCGCCGGCCAGAGCACGTCATGAAGCGCATCACCCGAGCTCGCGTACCCACGGTACCTGCCGAGTATATCGTCGAACCTGCCGCGCAAAAACATTAAAACAGCACGGCTTTGTTGACATCAGCGATCTTGACACCGACTTGGTCGACAGAACTCGGCACGTCGGTAACCGACTTACCTTGCTCTCGGATGGCACAAGCCTCTGGCCCACATCACCGTCCACATCCCGGTCGACAGGAACCTGAGCTCCTCCCATACCGCCTTCCATTCATCCAACTGCCCCGGCTTCAAGACGGTGAGCTCCTTCGTCAGCACCTTGCTCACGTAGCCGTCGTAGAGCAAGTACGCAATCGCGTGCTCGTATGCCAGATCCATCTTATCGCGCGACTTGCCGATGTACCGATTCTGGCCCTTAATCTTGATCTAGCCCACCCACCCAAGCCCGTCGCCAGACCTGTCTCGGCGGATGCCATGACCCCGGCGTCCATGCCCTTCCTCCTCCTCCTCCCCCTCCTCCTCCTCCTCCTCCTCCTCCTCCTCCTCCTCCTCCTCCTCCTCCTCCTCCTCTTCCGCCTTCGCCTTCCTATTCGCCGGCTTATGTTTGCCGCCCGTCTTGTCCTGATTCCGTGCCGGCTTCTTCCCTTTCTCTTCCGACATCTCATTCCCCGCCGACATCGCCCGCGTGCTCCTCTGCAAGACCGCCTTCCCTTTCTCGTTGTCGTCCTTACCCTTCCGTCCCGCATTTCCCTCGGCGACAGCAGCCGTTGCAGCC
The DNA here is from genome assembly GCA_947470075.1 of Closterium sp. Yama58-4. Classification (NCBI taxonomy): domain Eukaryota; kingdom Viridiplantae; phylum Streptophyta; class Zygnematophyceae; order Desmidiales; family Closteriaceae; genus Closterium; species Closterium sp. Yama58-4. Next base: position 101,955 of record CANIUD010000817.1, on the reverse strand, counting down.
GTCGGCTCCGCCGAACCTTCACCGTGGGTCCCCGACGGCTCCTCATGTGCCGTGTCCACGATGGCCAGTGCCGGGGCATGCTCGGGCCGTTTTGCTGCTTCAAATTGAGCCAGAACGGCAGCGAGGTTGGCACGCCTGTTGGCTCGGCCGCCGGTGGCTAGCGCCGCGCTCACACCCTTCTCCGCCGCAGCATCGACCACAGCTGCACCTGGTGTGGGTGAAGTAACGTTTACCGACGTCGGCGTCGCGCTTTTGCCGGGTTCCGGCTGAGTCACTTGTCGAGCGACCAGAGCTGCACCTGGTGTGGGTGAAGTCGCGTTTACCGACGTCGGCATCGCGCTTTTGCCGGGTTACGGCTGAGTCACTTGTCGAGCGACCACAGCTGCACCTGGTGTGGGTGAAGTCGCGTTTACCGACGTCGGCGTCGCGCTTTTGCCGGGTTCCGGCTGAGTCACTTGTCGAGCTCCCGCTTTGCGTGCGCCTAAAGGGGCGCGAAGAAACGCGGATTTGGGTTCCGCGGGCGGTGGGGCGGCGACTTGAGGCACGGCAGGTGGGTCAACGGTCGATTTGCCGACAACCTGCGATGTGACTGAGCGACGTGCTGTTTCGGCAAGGGCGGCGTCGACCACTGGAGGCTGCTGCATTTCCCTGCGATCCGCATCCATGCGGCGGAGCATCTCCCTAAGCGCGTTACTGCCGGCGGGCACCTTAGCAGGTGACGGACCTTCGGGCTTAGCCGCAGCAGCCGTCGCGTCGCCCTTGTCGGCAGTTGGTGCTGCTGGAGCTGGAGGGGCCGCAATGGCCGGCCCATCGTTGTTGGCGCCTGACTTGCCGGCCGGCGCGGGGGTAGCCGCTGGGGACTTACGGGGAATCGACTTGGCAGAGGCGGCCTTCGCCTTGCCCTTGGCCGCCACCGCGACGGACGGTCCCTTGGTGGTTCCGGCGCCGCCGTCCTTCGCCGCCTGAGCAGTAGGGGCCTCCTTGTCGGTCTCGCCTTTCCCGGAGGTCGCCTGCGGTTTGGTCTGCTCGGCGACCAAAGGCGGGCCAGGCGGTGCAGCGACGTTAGCGGCAACCCCGTCGGCAGGGCCACCCTCTGCCCCCCCGCTTCCGCTTCCCTTGCTGTTCGACGTCCTTATCACCTTCCACCCCGCCTTCGACTTCAGCTGTTCGACCACGCTCTGAGCAGGAGGCTTCGTGCCGCGGCTCCCGTCCGATCCCTTGCTCCGCTTCACGCTCTCCTTGTCGTCTCCGTCGCCCGTCCTCTTCTCGCCCTGCTTGTCGGCCGCCCTCCTTTGCGCTTGATCTGCGTCATTGGCCGACGGCGACGACCCGCGTCGACCAGGCGCCACAGTGCCGATCATCTCGGTCAACATCTTCATCCCGGAAGCAACGAACGACTGCTGGGTGGCCTCCGTCACCGTCTTCATGATGTCGGCCTTGAACGACTTCAAGAGCTCTTCCGGGAGGGCGGGCGGCGTGGGCTGAGGCGGTGGCGGCGGCTGCACGGGGAGCCTGGAGGTCACAGCGGTGGCGATGTTGACCTGCGCGGCGGATAGTTGCGTCGTGATGTACAGCTCCAAACCCCGCCTCGCTTCGCCCACCACCCCATCCACGTGCTCGGCCAAGGCGTCGACAGCTTCAGCGCGTGCACATGCCACACGACCCTCCGGATTGTCGAAGTCCTCCAACCACGCCGACGCCTGTTCCGCGAATGTCTTCATCGTCTTCCACGCTTCGTCGAAGCTGCCGGTGATGTTGCCCGTTATGGTCTTCGACATGTCCGCCGTCGCGTTTCGCAGCTGCTGCGCCGCAAACTTGTCGGTGTCGTCGATCTGTTCGGCCAACTCCTTCAGGTGGTCGACGAGTCCACGTAACCCACCAAAAAACCCGTCCAGCCGAGCCTGCTCCTCATCGAGTAACGCCTTCAGCCGAGCGTTCTCCGCCCTCAACAGGAAGTTCTCCCGCAGCAGTTCCTCGACGTCGACCTGTTCAGGGCCCTGCCGACCAGATGCTTCCTCCGTCTCCTGCATGCCCGTGATGTTCGCACCTTCGCCGGCGTCGACCGACACCTTCGCACCTTCGCATGCCGCCTCCTCCTGGCCCTGTTCCGTCGTTGCCTCCGCGCCGACCTCATCCGTCTCCTTCCCCCCATCTTCTGCCGACCTCGTAGCATTACCCGCATCGCCATCCTCCGCTTCCTCATTCTTTTCATCCGCCGACCCCAACGCCACAACCGTACCGTCTTCGTACTGCAGCTCGTACTGCACCTCGGCCTCCACCCCCTCCTCGTCGTTCTCCGCCTCATCCTTCCCATTCCCTTCCTCAACCTCCACCACCTCATCGTTCTCGTCCTCGTCCTCCTCCTCCTCCTCCTCCTCCTCCTCTTCGTGATCCTCCTCGACCTTCTTCTCTTTCGCCGCCTCGTCCTCCTCCTCCCCCTCCGACTCCGACTCTGAGTCCGAATCCGACGACTCCGAATCTTGAACCTTCCTTCCTGCACCTGCCGCGGCGTCGCCTCCTCCTCCTCCTGCACCTGCCACGGCGTCGCCTCCTCCGGACACCAGCAAGTCCAGCTGGTGCTGGGCGGCAGCTGCTGCTTGGGGCGCCGTCTGACTTTCCGCGCCGTCGTCATCAATCGCACTGTCGGCGGGTCCAACGGCTCCTGAAGTCGGCGCCGCAGATCTTTTTTCGGCGACGCGTTTGCAGATGTACTCGACCATGCTATCACGGAGCGACTTCAAACCCTTTGCCTTGATGTTCTCGATGCTCACCGCACTTCGAGCCTTGTCGCCCGTCAGCAGGTCGATCTGCTTGGCCACCCACCCGAACGACGTCGCGGCAAGCATGCCGGTGCCGACATGCCCGTCCGACACTGTGCCTGGCACTTTCTGCATACAACAACGGCAAGCGCGGAACAATATGAGCGGTGCATACAGATACGCGCAGAACGTTAAGAGCGGAGCTTTAACGCGCAACTCACGTCGCGGATAGGGTCGTCGCAGTCGGCAAGCCTGTCCTCGACCACTGCTTGTGATGGCGGCGCCCCGTCCCACTTCCTACCGGGACGCCCCAGCTCGGCCAGGACAGCCGTGCGGAATAGCCTGGAGCATCGTAGTAAAAAGAAAAAGGTCAGCATGTGATACCCTCTGTCGGCGACTAACAAGCAAGAAAGCGACGACTATTCACAACTTACTTCAGCACGCGGACGGCCTCGTCGCGGTGCTTCAGTTTCCCGGTATGCGGGTCGATGTGCCGGATCGAGGTCCTGCAGACCTGTCCCTCAGCCTTCAGCAGATCTCCTGGGTAGAGGATGGCTATGACGCTGCAGTGTGACCCTGGAAGCGGGCCGCCGCTGCACATGCAAGACGGCGTCGACCACATCATTAGGCGATGATGCGACCGACTACACAAAACGACAACTGGACAACGGGGGACCAGCTCACGTCGATCGCAATGGGATAGCGGCGATGTCGGCGTCGAAAACCGTCGCAAAGCAAGAATGGTCGGCGGCCTTCATGGCCGATCGAAGCGGGCCGACTCCGATTACCCACAACCGCTGGTCGTCCCGCCCAATGCGAAACCAAGCGAACCTGAGCGCACGAGTGAGCATAGGGGATGATAACATGGCTGCTGAGCAAACGCTACCAGGTCGACGTCTACCGTACGTCAAAAGCGGACAGTACGTGGTCGACGCTTGCTTTGCCGACCGACGTCCCTGGACGGGGACCATGCCTATTGTCTCGTACTCGGACGTAAGTCTGATGACAAACAGCGACAATGCGACTTCCAACGGAGCTAGAGATAGTCGGCGCCGCCATCGACACTTTTCAACCACCGCGACTACCCGACTCCCACCTGATGCCGAGTCCCAAGCATCTCTCGTTGAACTCTATCCTATGGTCGCGAAGGACGGCGAAGTCGTTCCACTCGAAGGTGAAGCTGAGACCGCGACCCATTCGCACACGAAGGGGAAAGTCAGCCGAAGTCGGCGCCGACTTATCGGCGTCGGGGCTCGGCTCCATATCTATCGACTAACAAAAGACGCGGACGGCTAAGGTAGGAGAGAGGGGAGGCGCAGAGGTGTCAAGGTCTGAAAATCGAAACGGGATGCGGAAAATGAGGAGCGAAGCCACCTTCCAGCAAGAAATGGAGGTGGTGCCCCACCCCAGGCCCGTTCAGCATCGCCCAAGGGTGTGGGGCCTGTCTCGGCAGGGCTCGGAGGGCGCATGCGCAAGTGGCACGGGTGGCCCGTCTCCGCCTTGGCAGGGCGTCGACTTCGCGTCCATTGGCCCAGGTCGGCGAGGGGACGCACACCTCGCATGCGCGCGGAGCGACGCTACGGCCGACACGTGTCGATTTCGTAGCGGAACCCGATGCGAGAGGTTTTTGATTTCGCAGCGTGTGAAATTTCGCATGCGCCCGATGCGAAGCTACGGGCGAACACGTGGCGGCACCGCAACGGGTCGCGAAATTGTCGAGTGTCCCGAGGGGGCCCCGAATTTTCGCACGGCCCTCGCCTGCCCGTCCGGGCAGGCCGCGATGGGTTACTAGGACCTCGCGGGCAGGTGGCACGTGTGGGCTGCCTTCGCGCGAGGGTAACTTTCCCTCGCGCGAGGCGTCGCCAGTTCGCCGACCCCACCCGGTAACGTGGGTCCCTGTTCACGTTCGGAGCGGGGCTGCGGGGCGGCGGTCGTGCGCTCGGCCCAGCCCTGGGCCAGGCTGGCGGGCCCGCACGCGCGTCAGTCGCCCGCCTCGTCAGACCCGGCTCCGACGACCCCTCCTGTCGACACTGGCAAATCGGTTCTGACGACCGAATTGCGATGAGGCTTTCGGCGTAGTGCTGATGCGCTGCGTTATTTTTTCGTCGTAGTGTACACTACGCTGCTGTGTCAAAGTTACGTAACAATTAAGTTTCCCAAAATGAACTCGTGGGACACGCCCTCAGAGCCTTCCATACCTTTTGAATCATCCCCTCTGAACACGATACACCTGATGCTCACCTCCTGCATGCAAATTTGCCTTGGACCTGATGGAAACCTTGCACCCGCGGGATTTTGTGCCGTAAAGTTGCATCCCACTTACAAGCACGTCGAGAAAGCTGCAGTGATTTGAACCAATAATAACCACAGAATCCGAACTTTGACTGGAGAGACTGAAGTCAAAAAGTCAACGGTGAGTTACATTTGTTTCTTACAAGCCCTTTTTGCTTGGTGCGAATTGACGAAATCGTTAGCAAACCCCCAACCCAACGGCAAGCCCTTCACGTTATCAAACCCCCAACCCAACACAACAGGGGTTCCTCAAACTGTGCTAGGCTGCATTCTCAATCAAATATAGAAGCTCACCTTAGTAGGTATATGTCCTCAGCTGTGACGCACCCGTTCCCCGCTCCGCACACGTTATACTGTCGCATTCCCGTCCCTCAGAAGTCGCCTGTTTCCGCCGCGCGCCGCATGCAGGCGTCGCTGGCGCGTTTCTCCCTTTCCCGCCTGCCGCCAAGCGTGGCGAGGGCGGCGCTGGGAGCAGCGTGGGTGGCGGGATGGGCGGGGCTGTGCGCGTGGGTGGTGTGGTTCGCGCACTCGCAGGCCGCCAATCCACGGGAGGAGGCGATGCGAGCGTGGTGTCGCACGCGCGTGCGATACCTCCAGCAGGACATCCTATCGTCCGTCTCCCGCGCGCAGGTACGCAATAAAGCCCGGCAGATCCCCTGACACAAGGTTACGGCGGCGCTGCCGCGCACGGCGCGGCTGGCCTGGCCGGCCATGGCGACTAGGAAGAGAGCGGCGCCGTAGCGAGAAGAAGAAATAGAAGAACGTTGCAGCGGAAGGGAGAAAGCTAGACGGGAGCCTAGCTCCAGATTCGTCTACGAGAGAGTTGAGAAGAGATTCAAGATTATAGAATAGGATGATGAGATGATGATACAAGATTCAGAGATGGATATTTATGCTAGGAAGAAAGGATGGCGACTTGGGAGGAAAACCGCGTCGCTACTTCATCTAGCATGGCATCTTGGCATTGCGCCTCAATGCCATGCCTTGCTGTACTAAACTTCCTGACAGGGATACAGGAGCGTGTTCTAGGCTAGCAGGTGGTGCTGTTCATGGCTAGCTAGGCAACGTCCTGTTCGGGAATTCCCATGCTTCTCGCATGGTAACTTCCGTCCTGTTACATCCTCCCCTCGCGGCCGCATTTCTCTTCCATTCGCTCGCGCGCATCATGTGAGCTCATGTCGACCCGGCAGAGGAAAAGTTGCTACGAGCCCATCTGACCCGTTGGCAAACCTTAAACGAACCACATTCTGGCATTTTTTTTCAGAATCGCGTAGAGACATGGTGATCCGACCTCGGGAACGCCTCTCGCGACGACACCGCTCGCCCATCATAGCAACACTCGCTCACGGAATTCAGTAGCCCTAGCCCTTGCATTCGGACCGCCCCGTCTCGTGCCTTCCACTCGCCCCCTTCCCACCTTCCACTCGCCCCTTCTCGTGCCTTCTACACCTCAAAGGTGGTGACGTTTTTTTCAGTGACCAGCCGAGTACATCAAAACGACCCGATCGAGTGTCTCAGAAACGAGGACAGTGCACAGTGCTGAAATTGGTTGGATAAATTGTGTAACGTTTGTGGACTTTCACACTTGGAGTCGAGTCGACTAGAAACGAGGCATGCGAAAGGCACCTACTTACACACGCGTTTAGAGGCATTCGCCACGCGTCTGATTGACCCGCGTTCTGGCCCAGTGGCCTAGCGGGACGTTATACAGGAATGCGTGACACCTGTGTGCGTCTCTCCCTCGTTACTAGGCTCGTGCCTCCCACCCGCCCAACCACAATTGTCGCTCGTGTAATCCCCCTTCTCCCTCTCTCCCCTTCCGTCTCCCTGCACTGATCATAGTAGTAATCCAGTCCCCTTCCCTCCATGCGCTTTCGCGTGCTGTTACTTTCCCTCCCTCCCGTTTCTCGCTTTTCACTCGCAGTGGCGGCGTGCGCTCGCACTTTATCGTAGACTTCCACGCCCAGTCTTCAAACTCAATCTGCCAACCTGGCCTCTCAGTCTCCGAGCATCTCAGTTGCAAAACCTCTCAGTGTCCCAAACCCCATTCAAGAAGAGAACCTCTGCATTGTTACTCGTACTCCATCCGCATGCACCGCATTGCTCTTACTCCATCCGCATGCACCACATTGCTCTTACCCCATCCGCATGCACCGCATTGCTCTTACCCCATCCGCATGCACCGCATTGCTCTTACCCCATCCGCATGCACCGCATTGCTCTTACCCCGTCCGCATGCATTCACGGCATTGCTCTTACCCCATCCCCATGCACCGCATTGCTCTTACCCCATCCGCATGCACCGCATTGCTCTTACCCCATCCGCATGCACCGCATTGCTCTTACCCCATCCGCATGCACCGCATTGCTCTTACCCCATCCGCATGCACTGCATTGCTCTTAACCCATTCGCATGCACCGCATTGCTCTTACCCCGTCCGCATGCATTCACTGCATTGCTCTTACCCCATCCCCATGCACCGCATTGCTCTTACCCCATCCGCATGCACCGCATTGCTCTTACCCCATCCTCGTGCGCTGTACTTTGCTTACCTTTTATTTTTCACCCCTCCGTCCCCATCCGACCCACGCACTGCTCGCCACGCCCCCCTCCTGCAACCGATTCCATATTTTTTCCCATACCCACTTCCTCTGCCCCTTCCAATCCTCGCATCTCCCACCTCCCATCTCACGCTGCAGGAGTCAAACAGGCTGGTAACTGAATTGCAGGCACTTTGGGCCGCGCAGCAGCAGCAACATCCCTGCACTCCCCCCCCCCCCCCCCCCCCCCCCCCCCTCCCCCCTCTCCCCCCCCCTCTCCCCCCCCTCTCCCCCCCGTTCCCCTCTACAACCCCCTCTTTCACCCCTCCTTCTGTCTCCCGCCGTACTCTGCTCTGAGGTCGTTTTTGAGGCGCCTCAAAAACGACCTCAGGATGGAACTGAGCTGATGAGCGCTCGCGGGCACTTTGGGCCGCGCAGCAGCAGCAACATCCCGGCAACCCCTCTTTTCAACCCCTCCTCCCTATCTCCCGAATCGTTATGCAGGAGGCAATCGGGCTGATAAGCGCCATGGGGCACTTTGGGCCGCGCAGCAGCAGCAACATACCCACACCCCCCTTTCACCCCTTCCTCCCTATCTCCCGACCCGCCTCACTGTGCAGGAGGCAATCGGGCTGATAAGCGCCCTGGGACACTTTGGGCCGCGCAGCAGCAGCAACTTGAGCTACTGGGGGCTGGCGGGGTGCGTGAACATTAAGTCCATGGCGGACTATAACCTCCACGCGGATGAAATAGGCAACTTCAGCACTGGCACTGTCATCATGGTCGTCAGCGACCGAGACAGGTCAGTCAGGTCAGGTCTGGCTGGCTTCTGAGGCACCCTAAACCCTAAACCTAAAGTCTGGCAGACGGATGAAGTAGGCAACTTCAGCACGGGCACCATCATCAAGGTCAGCACCGACCAAGACAGGTCAGGTCTGGCTTTTCTGATGCACGGACCACAGTCTCACCATTATGGTGACCGCAGCGACCAAGACAGGTCGTATTCGGATCAGATCAGATCAGATCCACGGGGTCCAGTCCAACAAGTCCCAACCAACCCATGCCTGGTGGCGATCCAATTTATTCATAGGCAACTTCAGCACGGGCACTATCACCATGATCGACAGGTCAGCCAAGTCTGGCTGGTCTTGGGACACCTGGAAAGCCTGGCAGGCAGATGCAATCGGCAAGTTCAGTACAGGCGTCGGGGCGTCGGGCTCTATCATCGTGGTCCTCACTGACTAAGACAGGTCAGGCCTGGCTTTACTGACTCACCATGGCATCATCTTGGTCCTCACCCACCAAGCCAGGTTATGTTAACAGCCAAGCCAAGTTCCCATCCTAGATTGTAAGGGTGAGTTCACGAGCCAGGCTTTACTGTCCAATTTTCAGCAGTGCTTGGCACATGCTGCCCTGCCTGCAGCATCGCATCGTACTCACACCACTGATGCGAGGCGTTTCAAAGGATGCATTTCCTGAGGTTATGATTCCCGCCTCGAGGGCACGTTGAGCTGACTTGACCCCTCCCCTCCCTCCCCTACCCCCCCTAGGCAAAAGCAACAGGTTGATCGATCCTGACTCATCTCCAGCCGTTTGCTCAAGCCCCTTCCAATGCAGCTCGCCCCTCCCTGGTTGTGGCAGTGGGCTCATAGCGTGCGTTGGGCAGTGGGCAGTGGGCAGTGGGCAGTGGGCAGTGGGCAGTGGGCAGTGGGTTCATTACATTGCACTGCTTCTCTCCTCTCCTACAGGGCCCCGATCGAGGGCATTATAGGGCACTCAATCCGGTCAGTGCTGGGGCTGATCCCCCAAAGGAAGGATCCGTCCATACAGAGTGCTGCAGCGTCAACCCCACCTTACCTTTCCCCTGCTCCTCTCCTCCCCCCCACCCTGCACTCCAGGCCCCTTGTGGAGAGAATGATAGGCCATCCAATCCAGTCAGTGCTGGGCCTGCCCGCCCCAAGGAAGGATCTGTACGGAGTGAACGTGTATGGCAGCATCAACCCCACCTTTCCCGTGCAGCCCTTCACCGACTTCTTCCCTCTCATCCCTCCGGATCTCCTCACCAACCTGCTAAGGGGGCAGACCATTGCCGGCGCGCCGCTCTCCGCTGGGCCCGGATACGTGGCTATAGGTTCGTGCGCTTCTCTTTACTCTGTGCCCTACCTACCTCTGTTTGTGTCTCAACCAACCTGTTTGTGTCTCATCCCCTCTTCGTCCACACCAACCTGCTAAGAGGGCAGACCATTGCCGGCGCGCCGCTCTCCGCTGGACCCGGATACGTGGCCATTGGTTCGTGTGCTCCTGTTTCCTTCCTCCGTGTGCTCCTGTTTCCTTCCTCCGTGTGCTCCTGTTTCCTTCCTCCGTGTGCTCCTGTGGCCTTCCTCCGTGCCCTACCTCTATTGGTGTTTCAAGTCTCATCCCCTCTTGATCTCGTGTTTCCGAAAGCCTGGTTTGCAACAGGAGATTACCTTTCATCTTGTGTGTTCTGATCTGATGTTCATCCCTCTCACGTTGCGTTGGTGGTTGACTTGACTGGTCACGGTGAAGCCTCCACTTGGTATCGGGACTACAATGCAAGGTTAAACATAGGCACGGTTCAAAAGGGTGCTACTGGGTCTCATCGACCATGTGCTTTGCACCCCCATGGCGAGAATACCCTTGTTTTCTATCAAACTGACCATGCATTCCACCGGTTACCGCGTCTGGTGTGTTTTGAGACGTCTCAAACGCCCTTCATCCAAACAAGGTGACTTTTGAGTCGACCCAAAAAGTCATCTTTGGGAAACGCTTGTGAAAGAATGGAAGAGGCCCTTCATCCAAACATTCAGTACACCCTACCCTCCCCTCCCTGCTTCCCTTGCAGTGTTTGTGGTTCCCATCTTCCGCCATCCTGTGCCAGCCAGTGCATCTCTGCAAGAAATCAAAAACAGCATCGGCATTGCGTGGGCCGGCGTGGTTCATCTGGAATGGAGGGCGCGGGAATTACTGCGCATGCTTGAAAATGGTGAGTTCGTTAGGCATGAGCAATGGGTCGGCCCAGGTCGGGTCCGGATCAGGTCAGTGCGAGAGACGCGACGGCCCCGAGCCAGCCGTGTCGGTTCGGGCGGGTTATTCGGCTCAGGTCGGGTCGAGTCGAGCCACGATTCAATGCTATATTGTCACCGCACCGTGTACGTACCTACAAGAGTAGACTGGTAAGAGGGGGGGAGAAGGGTGGCAGGGTGTGGGGGATTAGGAGGTAAGGTAAGTTGGATCTTTTTCAAACAAGGCTCATCAGGCAGCATCCACGAAACCAAAAATTGTAAGACTCCTGCTAAACATTCGACATCCTTAGGTGTCAACATTCTAAGATGATCGAGTGGGCGACTGCAGGAGAGGATCAAAGCTGTGGGCGGATACCAAGGTTTGGGTGGCTAAACCCCGTCGTGAGGATCAGAAAGGGAAAAATTCGACCTTGTTCGGCGGGAAAACAATGCCGATTGTGCGCATCAGCGAGCGAAAAACACCGATCCTCGTGGATCAACAGTCGAAAATTGCCGATCAGGGCATAGCTGCGGTCGAAACGCGCCGATCCGTCCAGATCGATGGTCGAAAAGGCCGATTCGCGCAGATGGATGGTGAGTCAACATGGTGGGCCGGAAAACCTGGGTCGGGTCGACCTATCCTGCCCTCATGTCACAGCCGAACCTCGACCTTGATGAGTCCTGGTCGGGTCGGCCGGACCAGTTGCAGACCTAAAAACGAGTCGACTCGACCCCACCCGAACCCGGCTCACATCAAGCAAAGGTGGATCGGGTCGGATCGATCCGAACCGTTGCTCATGCCTAGAGTTCAGGTTCAGCATGTCGTCTTTGTGAGGTGACTTTTGAGTCGACTCAAAAGTCACCTCGACCCAACCCGTACCGGGCTCGCGTCGAACAAAGGTGGGTGGATCGGGTCGGATCAATCCAAATCGTTGCTCATGCCACCACCTGTGAGTTCAGCATGATCTCTTTGTGTGCCCCGAGTCCTCCTCTGTCAAATTCCCGTTTCATGTGCCTAAAGTGTGAATTTAGAGGCACAATGTGAATCTATGATTTTAAGTGTATTGCTACTATGATCCTGTGTGATCCCTTTCCTTTGTGTGGAAACTCTTTTCTTGCCCCCTACTCAAACCCAGCATGCCTGTGAGTCTGAATCTTACATTTGATCGCTTCTTCCCTCTCGTCTCTGCAGGCACCAGCACATACTCATTTGCCATGTACGACAACACAGAACCAGGCGTACTGAAGCAGATATACGGCCCAGACGCGCCACGATTGGAAAGCGGTTCTGCCTTCCCCTTTGTCCTGCCCACGACTACGGTTGCGCCACCCGAGCATGTGGAGCCTTTCCCCGAGAACATGATGGGACGCACATTCGAAGCACACTGCGGGTATGTATGCATTGCGGGTATGTACGCATTGCGGGTTGCAAGCACGAGTAGGGATCAGCAAAGATCGAGCGTCCAGCACCAAAATGCCAGTGCCAAAACATTTGAGATCTGGCTGCCTGAGTGGCAAATCCAAGTTCGGAATGTACCCAACTCAGAGCATTGGGAATGTCGCTTTAGACATGAGCAGCCGCTTGTTGGCTAATGTACAGCTCGTTGAGAGCCAGAAAGCCAGAATGTGAACCCCAACGAGAATTTAGACTGCAACTTACTCCGTTGTTTAGATTGACTGTGCGGAACTAGATGTTGTTCATCACAGGAACACTTGGTGATCATCTCGCATCTCACTGGAACGGAACTCGCATCTCTAAGAGGATTAAGCATCCTCTCGCCAAGTTATCATTGCTCGTCTAAGATTTTGTTACAAGGGAGTCCCATGCAACGAATAAGGGATGGATTTATGAACGAGTTATTGGTTTTTCTCTACGTTTCTGCTCGTTTGCCTAGACCTGACCTCGCTCCTCAACTTGCCCAAAGATCCTCTCGTGGCAACGGATGATGCAATTTTGTGGAAAACACTGTATTTGCAATGCATGGTTGCCATGCATTTCTGCTTTTCAATGTGTAGGTTCCAGGTTCCCCCGCCTACTTGGGACCTCGTGTATGCTCCCATGCTGCTGGGCCTGCTGGTGCTACTAGTGGCAGTGCTGCTGTCCATCATGATCGCAGTGCTGGCTTGGAAAAGGAGAAATATAGAGGCGGATGTGAAGGAGATTCAGATATGCACGGCCATCTTGGAGCGAGCTGAGCGGTCCAAGAGTGAGGCGGTGGCCAACGTCTCTCATGAGCTGCGCACCCCAATCATTGGCATGATGGGTGAGAAAGAGCATGGTATGATGGGTGAGTGAGAGCTTGGTATGGTGGGTGAGGGCGTGGCGTGATGGATGAGGGAATGGCATGGCAGTTTAGAGTGGGGTTGAGCAAAAACTTGAACAGCATCGAACATCGAAGACCAAAAAAGATCAACTCCAACCCCTACCCCACCCCCAACCACACTCCACCCATCCAAGCTCCCCATCCATTCCCAAACCGAACCTACCACCCCATTCGAATGTTGCAAGCTTCATTCATTCCCGCACCGCACTTCTCGACTTGCATTCTATCAAGCTTATCTCGACATGCGTATCTTAAGCTTTTAGTAGGATTTCTGTATCTTTGGATATTTTCTGTCTCTCGGGCCCTTTCCCCCCTAACACAGGTTTTCCCTGCCCGAACCAGCGAATTTTTGTGCTTTTCCAAATGAGGCATCTATCGATTAGCGCATTAACACTTGCATATTATACGCGTATCTGCCAACGTAGTGTTCGAGTTCTCTGTTTGTTCATGCCTAGTTTTGAGAATACATGCTTGCATTGCACCAGTTGCTATTGTCCTCTTTTGGAATGCATACTCCTTATCCCCCATAGGCATGATAGAGGAATTGTTGGAGTCATCGTTGGAGGAGTGGCAGCGGGCAGACCTGGTGGATGCGAGGGTGTGTGCGGGCGAGACAGTGGAGCTTATCAACCGAGTGTTGGACCTCGCCAAGCTGCAGGCCGGCCGGCTGCAGCTCGAGACTCTCCCCTGCTGCCTGCGCCGCATCGTTCGTGAGGCAACTGCATTTGCGCCAGGCAAAAATATACCAGGTACGCTTGCATAAGAATCTCCCTTCTCCCTGCCGTTCAGTTCTTTGTGTCTATCGTGGTTTGACTTATGTTTGCTCGTTGGTTCACTTGTTTTTTGTTAAATGCAGTCACATTCCATGTGGATGACAATGTTCCGGAAACTCTACTCGGCGATCCAACTCGGCTCTTGCAAGTCATGGCAGAAATTGTCGGTGAGTTGTTTGCTGCACAAACGTAAGGGCTGCTTCAATCAATGAGCTTTCTATTTTTACATGCTGAGTTGTTTGGTGCTTCTTATTGGGCTTATAAGTTACCGCTCACACACGATACCTAAATATATGTTTTGCTCCTTCATACCAAATTTTTCCTCCTCTTTTAATCCCGTTGTTTGGGTCAAACCGGTTCGGGTTACACTTGGATTGGTTAGACTGATCCAACTCGGTTTGATGTGCGGATGCCATAATAGGTATAAATAAAAACTGAGAGGTACCTCTCTCCCACACTATTCCGCCTACTTCCCTCCTCTCCCGTGCTTTTTAGAGCATTCTCGCAGTGGTTAGGTGAAACCCTCTGGGTTTCATTTCTTCTCTAGGGTAAGGCATGTTTTAGGGCAAAAATCACGGGCTTAGCTAAGTTACCTGCAGCACACACGTAGTAGGGTTAATTTTAACCCCACCTGGAAAGTGAGTAGCTTTCTAAGCGAGATCCACAGTTTATACCGCAGTTTATCCACTGTTCCTCCCTCTCCCAAAAAGATAGAAAGAAAGAAAGGAAGAAAGACCCTAACAAATGTGCGTACAATGAAAGATATGGTTGAACCAAAGAACGTGATAAAAGAGTTGTTTTGAGACGTCTCGAAAGAAAGACCCTAACAAATGTGTGTACAATGAAAGATATGGTTGAACCAAACAAGGGTATGTACGCTCACACGCCGGTCCGACCCTAAACCGGTTCTGATTAGGGCGCATAAAAAACGTACTGGATTAGTTTGGTTCTGTGCTCAACCCTATCTCACGTCAATGTTACGGATGTTGTAGACATGTGGAGGCAAAGTCGATTGTAGAGACTTAAGAAAGACATGTTTAGGACCAAAATAACCTAAAGCAACAGAAGAGCATGGCTGAGAAAGACATTAGGCATATACCTTCTGAACCGATGTGGTCTCGACCTCACAAGGAATTCTGCTTTCGGTCCTCACGGATGAGGGTGTGGGTTTTCACTCATAGCGGAAGAGCTGCAACTCTGAAGTTTGGAAAACGCTTAAAGCAACAGGATCGAAACTTAGAAAAAACCTTCCTGGAAAATTGCTCCGTAGAACTCGTAAAACCCTTTCACTAAAGCAGAACCTTACAGCACAAACCAGTTTCGGCTCACGGGGATCATACCGCTCAGCCTTCATCAGTGTAGCTCGGATCCATGGTCTCGACGTGGTCTCGACCTCACAAGGAATTCTGCTTTCGGTCCTCACGGATGAGGGTGTGGGATGGGAAGAGTTTGGAGATGGTCGTTAGAGGAGGAGATAAGGTGTTGCCAGGGTTCGAGGAGCTAGGGAGTGTATGAGGAAGGAGGGGTTCGTGGTCGAGAGGCGTGTCACAGCAGTCTGGCTAAGCGTCTGTGTGCTGTCATCGTCGCGGCGCTTCTCGTATCGTCGTATGCGAATGAAAGTTTCGCTATTTGACGAGTACGTCATTTGCACCTTCCTGGGCGCAGCCTCAAATCTTGAATGAACACTACTTCGCCATCTGACGACGAGTACTTCATCTGCACCTTCCTGAACCCAGCCTTGAATCTTGGCTACTTCTAGTTTGAGACATTGACGAAGCAGCACCTTGAGTTGTTGGCATTGGGGGAGGGAGGGGCGAGTACCAGGTCATTGGTGCCATGCCAACCAAAGGACGTGTTGAGCGGGTTGTTTTATTTTCTTGACTCGACTAGAGTCTTGTCGAGCTGATTTGAGGGGAAAGGTCGATGCATCACCCGACTTGACTGAAGATAGTTGAGCCGAGCCAGCCACGAGTTGGCGAGGTGGCTGGCTCGTTTCGAGCTAGGCTGTTTCGAGAGTCACCAACTTCTTTTGTGTGTTTCTTGTTGCCAGTTTCGGCCCTGTCATGCATTTTGCCCCGTCATGTAATTCCCCTCCCCTCGCTCAATTCCCCTTCTGTCATGCAATACCCCCCTGTCGCTCAGTTCCCCCCCATTATCCAATTCCCACCGTTATGCAATTTTCCCATGCCTCTCAATTCCCCCATCACTCTTTTTTTGTGCATACAATGTCACCAGGGGGGGGCGGGAGGGGGGAGGAATTTCGACAATGCAAAAGCTTCGGGCACATCACAGATTTACTGAGCATAACTGAGTTCTGTATGGGGGGTCCCTTCAAAACATTGAAACGTTAAGTCGAGACAAGACTGACTCGCGAGTCGAGTGACTCGATCTCAGGTCAGGCCTGACTCGACTCCAAAAGCGAGTCATGAGTTGGCAGTTTGGAAAATCCGACTCGACTATGTCTCGACTCGACATAGTCGAGTCGGATTTTCTAGCTCGACTACCAGTTGAGGTGACCTGACTCAACTCAGCTCGGATCTGAGAAAACAGTGTGCAAAGGACAAGAGTGTCAAATACTTTCTCACCTTCCCATAATGCTCTGCTTTGGGCCCCCCTCACTCTCCTCTAGGCCAACGTCACCTTCCTGTTATTTTCGTCATAAGCGCGCGAACCTTTCTTCACCGTCTGCACCAGTCGCTCAATATAGCACGAAGCCAGAAGCTCAGATTCTCCTTGGAACTCGGTTCCCCGATTCGTCAAGACTTCACCACAGGCCCCAAACCTTGTCAGCAATGGCTCTTTATTTGCTGCCCGCACTGCCTTTTCTGGTGTCATCTGAAGTATCCACGTTCTCAATTTTATTCATCACGCCCCCCTGGGGAGTCTTGATCAGCTGCTTCAATACTCGCACCAGCTTCCTAAATAACCCGCTTCGCCCAACTAGAGTGGTGCGTTTAGCAACGAACATGGCGCTTAGCAAAGAACATGGCACTTAGCAAAGAACATGGCACTTAGCAAAGAACATGGCACTTAGCAAAGAACATGGCACTTGCAAAGAACATGGCACTTCGCAAAGAAAATGGATATCGTGAAGAGGATGGCTCCAGCTCCTCTTGCTATTCCATCGACTTCTGCAGTGAGTGAGCACGGTTTTTCCAGGAACAAGCACCAGATTGTATGGCAACAGCACAGTCCGAGCACTGACTGTGTGAGAGCATGTATACTCTCAAGTCATGGTATGATTCAAACCCTAGCCTTCTCCCGAAGAAATACATACATAATAAAGGCATGGTCGAGCACTTTTTGACTTTAATTAAGTGCGGAGATGAATCGAACCGAATTGATTCGATTGTTGAACGGCAAACCTTCAACTGTGACTAGTTCGACCCAAACCAATTCGGTTATGTTTAAGAATTGCCCCTCAGGTCGAATCAGTTCGATACGAACCAGATTTGAATTCGGGTGTTACTCATGCCTAAGTGGGATTGAAAGGAAGTGATGCCATAGAAGCCTGCTGATAGCAGCTGCAATTTCCTCCATGCATTCCAGATTTATCCCCTTCTGTGACTCCCCCCTTCTCACACCCCTTCCCCACCCCACCCCCACCCCACCTCACCCTTCCCTCCTGCAGCGAGTGCCATGAACAATACGGCAACAGGCCACATAACCATCCACCTCTGGTGCATCCCTCCTCCACACGTCACCACCACGCCACCTCCACCCGCTGCTGCCTCAGGCGCCAAGCAAGCCTCCTCTGAGGCGCCCCCAGCGACCTCAGCTCGGCATCAGCTGGCCGGCTGTGTGCGGCGCTTCCCTCCTCCCACCCGCCTGCTCTGCCACCCTCAGCGGCCCCCAGCCAGCCAAAGGGGGCCCGTGGGCAACGGCGGTGGGCAGGCGTGCTGCAGAGACGGTGTAGGCAGTGCAGATGACAGGCAAGGGGAGAGTGGACGGTTGGAGGAGGAGGTGAGGGAGTGGGTGGAAGGGGCGTGTGCGGTGAGGGAGGAGGGCGAGTGGATGGTGGTGGTGGCGTGTGAAGACACGGGCGGTGGTATTCCACCCGAGGAGCTGTGGGGGTTGCTGGACCCACATGGCACGCATGGCAGCGGGCAACATAAAGTCATGGTGAGTGTGGTTTGTCGCTTCAGCTCGCACTGTTGTGCAAGCCAAATGGTTGTTTTGTTGGCAAACTGAGTTCGGGATGTGAAATAAGGGATGTGATTAGGCAATTCTTTGTCCCTCCGTTCACTGTCTTGCACCGGTCTTCTCCGGTCCGCTCCAACTGACTTACACTCACGGGCATGCGAATCCGGTTCACCAAACACTTTGATATTCTCGGCCTGCATCACCTGAAGCCACTCTAGTTTCTCTTTCACAGACTGGCATTTTTGCTTGCCACTTGTGCGAGCACCTTGGTTCTCGAATTGGGTAATGTTGCGGTCAAGTATTGGTTGCTTGGTATTGGAAAGGGTGGGGCAGGAACAACATGTCAAAGACTGCTTGTCCAACTGTGTGGACGATGTTGTTTCAATCAAGGTGCGGACTCAGTATGAGGAGTTACTGGTTCAGGATGGGTCACCTACTAGGGCGGTATGAGCTGTTTTGAGACGTCTCAAAACACTTCTTTATACACGTGCGGACTCAGTATGAGGAGTTACTAGTTCAGGATGGCTCACACTCTGGGGCGATATACGGGTTCAGAAGGCAACGGCGAACTGACACAGGAGAGGATACGGTCACTGGGGAGGGCAGACTCATAAAGGGCCAGAATAGCTCTCACGGGCAAACTGCCGCTCGCTTGTGGTTTGCGAATCCTTCCCTTCCTTGGTTGTGGCGTGGCAGGAGAGAATACGGTCACTTGGGAGGGCAGAGTCATGGAAAGGTATGGGGAGTTTTGAGCCGACTCAAAAGCCATTTGTTTGCAATTCCCTGGTTCTGATTTGGCAGGAGAGAATATGGTCGCTGGGGAGGGCAGAGTCATGGAAAGGCCTGGGGAGGGCAGAGTCATTAAGGGCCAAAATAGCTCTCACGGACAAATTGCCGCTTGCATTTGATTTGCAAATTCTTCCCTTCCTTGGTTGTGGCGTGGCAGGAGAGAATACGGTCACTTGGGAGGGCAGAGTCTTAAAAGGGCCTGGGGAGTTTTGATCGACTCAAAAGCCATTCGTTTGCAAATCCCTGGTTCTGATTTGGCAGGAGAGAATACGGTCGCTGGGGAGGGCAGAGTCATGGAAGGGGCTGGGGAGGACAGACTCAAAGAAGGGCCTGGGGAGGTTGTCATCGTGGCGACAAAGGGAGCGCAGCACGTGGGATCCGTTGCAGCGCGATCGCAAGGCAGCTGCTGGCCCCCGCTGGACGCCCTACCCTGTTCGCTTCCTGCTCTCCACCTCCCTTGTGAGCTTCCTGCTCTCCACCTCCCTTGTGAGCTCCCTTGCACATCCGTAGGTCTGTAAACAAGTATGCACAAGGTGCTCGATACATGGAGAAAATGGTTGAGGCAACAAGTATTCACCTTGAACGGTGGTAACAAACTCACCTCATTTTGAGCCGAGGAATTCGTGAGTCAAGAATTCTGTCCCAGGTTGCTGCAATGCTCAACCATAAAGGAACCATACAGAAGAAATTCTCTGCTTGATGTTGTTTCTCTCAATCCATCAGCAACCTCGACCACACAGATATTCCGCCATCCTCTTTCCTTCACACTTGATGACCGCTTTGGCACTACTTCAGACACTAGACACTAAGCTCGTTAAAGGTACCCCAAATTGGAGCATGGAGCGTGGCATGTTCGTATTTGATTCGGATTCGCATTCGACGAGGACCAACTGTTCAAATTTTGAGACATCTCAAAATTCGGATTCGCCTCGATGAGGACCAACTGTTAGAATTTTGAGACATCTCAAAATTCGGATTCGCATTCGATGAGGACAAACTGTTCGAATTTTGAGACATCTCAAAATTCGGATTCGCATTCGATGAGGACCAACTGTTCGGCCAATGGCACCCGCCGC
This sequence comes from Closterium sp. Yama58-4, assembly GCA_947470075.1. Lineage (NCBI taxonomy): Eukaryota > Viridiplantae > Streptophyta > Zygnematophyceae > Desmidiales > Closteriaceae > Closterium > Closterium sp. Yama58-4. The sequence goes on along the minus strand of CANIUD010000817.1, from coordinate 82,235 downwards.
AAAACGTTTGAAAGAATGTGTACCCCTTGTAGTACTCATGCGTCTCTTCTGCTTTTTCACATGCTTGTTGTGTTCAGCCTTCCATCATTTCTGACTTATCTCTATTCACGCGTATAATTTCCTTTATTCCCTCCCTGCATCTCCCTTGTCTCCCGCATGGCATTGCAGGTGGCGGAGATGCGGGGGGGCATGGCAGTGCTGTCAGACGCCGCCACAGGCACCACCATTCTGCTGGCGCTGCCCATGGGGGAACAGAAGGACTCCAGCAGCACGGAAGATGAGGAGCGGAGCAGGGAGGAATGCGGCGAGTCAGAAGGGGCTAGTGAGGAGCGTTTGGAGCGGCGGAGCGGATCGCAGGAAGGCATGGAAGGGCCAGCCAAGGGTGCCACTGCGCAACCAGCAGCACCACAGCAGCGGCAGGCAGCAGGGGCACGAGCGCTGGTGCATGCGCACACGTTTCCGCAATCGGAGGTGGAGGAGGCCGGGGCGGGAGTGGATGGTGCGAGGGAGGCGGAGCGGGTGGTGCGGGGGGTGGTGGCGGGGCGGGGGGTGGCGGTGGTGGATGACAACGCGGTGAACCGCATGGTGGCAAGGAGAACGCTGCAGGGCTACGGGGCGCACGTGCTGCTGCTGTGCTCCGGAGAGGACGCGCTGCAAGCGCTCTCCTCTGCTCACCTCTCCTTGCCTCAAGAGGCGCTCTCCTCTGCCACGCCCTCCCCGCCCATCCACCTGCTGCTCCTCGACCTCCACATGCCGCCCGGCATGGACGGGTCCGTCCCTTGCTCCGCCTCTCACCTCTTCTCTGTGCTGCAACCTGTTTGCATTCTGGTTATATCAAATTGTATTTGTTGGTCCTGCCATTGTTGGTCTTTGTTAACGATTTTCTCGTGTCCTGAGCACACCCGGACAATTGCGTACTGCATATGTTGTGGCTGTGCTTTTCTGCGCACGTTTGTGTTTACATCTTCATTTACTCCTTTTGTTGCCACTATTGGGCCGTTGGGTTCATCAGATTTGAAACGGCTCGTCAACTGCGAGCCATGGAAGACGCACAGCAGAAGAAGGTTAAAGCGACTGCGGAAATTTGTGAATTAGCCAATACAAGTGTAGACGAAGCAGGGTTGGCAACGAATGCACCCCTTCAGCAGCTTTGCATTATAGCATTGACTGCAGACTTGGATGCAGGGATCAAGAGAGCATGCTTAGAGGCGGGGATGGATGGAGCAGTGAGGAAGCCGATAGTGGCTCAGGAACTTGCTGCAGCACTCTCTGCTGCAGGGGTTGTACAAAGTTGTGAGTGTTAGCAACTTTCAATATGATGGGGCTCAAGCCCTACCTTCACCACCCCCCACCCACCGCCCAACATTATAGAAAATGTATTTTTTTTCTTTTTTGGGTTGCGAAGCAACCTATTACAATCGTTATGTACAAATTTTTTTCATCATCTAAAAAAACAATGAAAAAAAAACCTAGCGAATGAGAGCTAAGTGTTTGACTCCTGTATTTGCCATGGCATTTTAGCACATGCCATACTAAATTCTTTCTCGTTTCCTAGTTTGCCCTAACTGTATGGATTGCCAAAATGATATTACCGGTGACGAGTGAATTTTTATTCCATAATGCATATGCTATGCGGAATGATGTTATGCATAGATGAAATATAATGATGGATATGATGAATTAAATATTAAACAGAAGTGCATAAGCGCTCCTGTGGTGAATATAATATATATTGTCAAATGTTGTAGCCTATAGTGAGGTTTGTCTTAGGGGGTACAAAACTTAGGGTTAGCTATATGTACCCCAACCAACATCAATGCATCATCCATTCTTCATTCTGACATGGTATCAGTTAGGTTAGGATCCTGTGGGATCCCGTTCCTCCGTTCTCCGTTCGAGCCTCCCGAGCCTGATCCTAGCTCTCATTCGTCCCGGTTCCGTTGTTACCGCGCGTAGTGCCGCGCCTAGCGCCACTCCTAGCGTCGCGTCCTGCCCGCCCTTTCCCCCTCGTCGCGTCCCTTTCCCCCCGTCGCGTCGCGCCCTTTCCCCCCAGTCGAGTCGCGCCCTTTTCCCCCCGTCGCGTCGCGCTCTTTCCCCCCGTCGCGTCGCGCCCTTTCCCCCCGTCGCGTCGCGCCCTTTCCCCCCGTCACGTCGCCCTGCCCCGTCCCGTCGCCCTGCCCCGTCGCGTCGCCCTGCCCCGTCGCGTCGCCCTTCCCCGTCCCGTCGCCCTGCCCCGTCGCGTCGCCCTGCCCCGTCGCGTCGCCCTTCCCCGTCCCGTCGCCTCTGCTCCGTCGCGTCGCCCTGCCCCGTCGCGTCGCCCTGCCCCGTCGCATCGCGCCCGCCCTTTCCCCCGTCCCGTCGACCCTACGCCCTGGCCCGTCGCCCTAGCCCGTTCTTCCGCTGCGACTAAGTCCCCCCCCCCCCACCTGAACCCTAATTTGCCTCTTACCTCCTGCTGTTACTCGCCTGCTCGTTCGCGTTAGTTCTCGCTATGGCGACTCCGCGAGTTCTTCGTTTCGACGCTGACGGTAGACCTCTTGACTTTTCCGTCTGGCTTCTTCGCGCTCGCCGTCTGTTAGAGAGTCAAGTCCAGGGGGGCGAGACCCTCTGGTCGCACGCTACTGGTGACCTCCCCGAGCCCCCCGAGCCTGCCGCTTTAGGTCCTGCCCCTGACGATGCTGCTACGGCTCGCTTTGCCCGTCAGCGCGCTGACAGGACGGCTTGGACGTCGCGTGACGCTGCGGCCTGCATCGCACTCAGCAGCCTCCTCCCTGAGTCAGAGGAGGTCCACTTCACTCAGGTTCGCACCGCTGCTGCGTACCTCACTGCGATTAAGGCCCGCTACTCTACTCCCGCTACTGTCTCTCTTGGCCGTCTTTTCCTCCCGTTCCTGTTTCCTGATCTCGCCTCGTTTGAGCGCTCTGCTGACTTGATCGCTCACCTCCGCTCGCTCGACGCTAGTTACCGCGCTGCTTGCACTGAGGCACAGCTTGCACTGCTTCCTCCCCCTATGGCGATTACTATCTATTTCATCGCCACTAGCCTCCTTGACCGCCTTGCCTCCGTTCGCGACGCGCTTCTGCTGAAGCACCCTAGTGAGCTCACCGTCGATGTCCTTGAGTCTACACTCAAGGACGTCGAGAGCAACCTTCGCTCGGTAGCCGCTGCCTCTGGTGCTGTGCCCCCCCCACTCTTCCACGGGTGCACAGTCCCGCAGTTACCCACCTTTACTGCCTCACTTGCCACTGCCGCTACTGACGCGACTGCAGCTGCTGTTACGACTGCGTCGCGGTCCCGCGGTAGGAGTGGCAAGAAAGGCGGTTCTGGTGGTGGTAGTGGAGGTGGAGGCGGAGGTAGTGGAGGTGGCGTTGCGCCTGGCGGCGGTGGAGGTTCAGGGCCTGGAGAGGCGCCTCGTGCAGTGACTGGTGACTCCACTGCGCCTGCTAGTGGTGGCGACGCCCGAGTTCGTCAGTCGCCTCCTGTACTTCCTGCCCCGGTTGGTGGAGCAGCGGCGTGGTACCAGGCTCAGCGTCAGCAGCAGCTTCTGCAGCACCAGCAGCCCCTCTCCTCCCAGCAGCCTCAGCAGCAGCAGCGGCAGCAGCTGGCTCCAGGGTCGGGGCTGCGTCAGACCCAGCGTGGTGCTGCTTACACTCCCTGCACCTACCAGGTTCTGACAGGCCCTCGTCGTGGCCACCCTTGTGGCCGGTTTCACCCCCCTGGTCAGTGCTTTGCTCAGCTCACTGACACGGTTCGTTTGGTCTACGGGGTTGGTGCTCCTGCCCCTGACTGGCTGCCTCTTGTTCAGCGCTACGGCTCCGCTCTGTGGGGCATGTCTGCTGAGCAGTTAGTTGATCTGATTGGTACTCCCCATGCTATGTATGCTGTTGTTGACTCTAGTGTTTCTGACTCTGCTTACTCTGGTGTTGTTAGCTTAGGTGCTAGCCTTGCTCAGTTGCCTGTTGCTAGTGTAGGTTCTTGTGTAGACTCTAGTCCAGCGGCTACCTCAGAGGACGGTTCGCTGTCGTTCACGCTGGACTCTGGAGCTTCTCACTGCTTCTTTCGTGACAGCACGACACTTACGCCTCTTCCTGCGCCTGTTTCTGTGGCGCTGGCTGATCCCACTTCGGGACCAGTCACCGCGCGTCACACTACCACCTTGCCGTGTCCGGCTGCTCCTTCTGGGTCTCTCACTGGGTTTCACGTCCCCTCGTTCTCCCGGAACTTGGTGGGCGTGCGACCCCTCGTGAGTCAGCACGTGGGTGTGTGGTTTGAGCCTTCTGGAGAGACTGCGGTGTGTGTTGACGGGGACTCTTACCAGCCCCTCGCCACTTTTGCTGCTGAGCCGGGCTCCGGTCTCTACACTCTTCACACTGGCCCGCGCGCTCAGCAGCGACTGCAGCAGCAGCAGCAGCCGCCGCAGCAGCAGCAGCAGCAGCCGCAGCAGCAGCAGCGGCAGCAGCCGCAGCCGCAGCCACAGCGGCCGCCGTCGCAGCAGCCACTCCTCCCAGTTCCTGTCCCTCCCCCTAGTCTCCTCCCTGCGTCTCACCAGGTGGTTCCGTCCCCTCAGGTTGTCGCGTCCAGTCCAGTCGCTGCGTCTTGCTCCTGTCGGTCGCTTGCCCACCCCACCGTTCTGTGGCACCACCGGATGGGACACCCTTCTCTTCCACGTCTGCGTGCTATGTCTAGTCAGCGTCTGGTCTTAGGTCTCCCGCGTGTCTTGCCGTCGCTGCCGCCGTCCCTTGCACCACCGTGCGGTCCTTGCGTCGAGGGTAGGCTGCGTGCCACCCCTCACTCCTCCTCCCTTCGTCCGGCCACCGAGCCTTTTGAGACGCTGCACTTGGACGTCTGGGGCCCCTCTCCTCGCCCTGGCCCTGAGCGTGAGCGTTTCTTTTTGGTGGTCGTTGACGACTACTCCCGCTACACCACCGTGTTCCCCCTGGCGAGGAAGTCTGAGGTGACTTCTACGCTGATCAGGTGGTTGCTTACCACCCAGGACACTCGTGGTCGTCGTGTCAGCTGTCTCCACTCCGACCGCGGGGGCGAGTTTCGCTCCGGCATTCTCGCTGGATTCTGTCGCGAACAGGGCATTCGTCAGTCCTGGACGCTTCCGGAGTCCCCACAGCAGAATGGGGTTGCTGAGCGTCGCATAGGCCTGGTCATGGAGATTGCCCGCACCTCCTTGACTCACGCCCGTGCCCCCCATTTCCTGTGGCCATACGCGGTCAGGTACGCCGCGCACCAGCTGAACCTCTGGCCACGCGTCTCTCGGCCGGAGGCTTCACCGACCAGTCTTTGGACAGGGTCCCCTGGTGTCGCGTCGAGGTTTCGTGTCTGGGGGTGCTTGGCTCTTGTCCGCGACACCTCCGCGGACAAGCTCTCGCCTCGCGCCGTTCCTTGTGTCTTCCTTGGTTTCCCTGAGGACTCCTCTGACTTCACCTTTTACCACCCTCCCTCTCACCGGTTCTTTGACTCCCGTGACGTCCGTTTCGAGGAGTCCACCCCCTACTACGTCAGGTACCCCAGTCGAGGTCTCCCGGTCCCTCCCCCCCCTCTCTTCCTGACCGCCGCTCCCCCGCCTGCTCCCCCGGTACAGCCTCCCCCCCCTGGTCCAGCCCCGTCTGGTGTGTCTCAGGCTAGCCCTCCCCCTTCGGTAGCCCCCCCTGTACAGCCTCCCTCCCCACAGTCTTCCTCGCCGCCTCCTGCAGGTGCTCCCTCTCGGGAGGTTGGTCCTGCGACTGTCCCTGTACAGGTCTCTGGTTCTGGGGGTGCTGGAGTTGGAGCTGAGCCGCGGGTTGCAGAGGACTCTTGTCTTCCGGGGGCTGGTACTGGTCGTGCGGAGTCTGGGGGTGCTGGTGCGGAGTCTGGGGGTGCTGCGTCTGGGGGTGAGGGTGTCCCTTCGGTTTCTAGAGAGCCTGGGTCTGGAGCTGGTGTTGGTGCTGCCTCTGGGGGTGGTGTACTTGGTGCTTCGGAGGTCGACTCTGGGGCTGCCGCTGCCCCGGACACTACTCCTTCCCCCCACCCCTACCCGACCAGGTTCCAGGCTCGTGTTCGCCGTGCTCGTGAGGAGCAGCTGGAGTTGGAGAGAGAGGAGAGAGAGTTGCAGCGGCTCGAGGAGCAGGAGCGACAGCAGCAGGAGCAGCAGCCGCAGCAGCAGCAGCCGCAGCAGCCACAGCAGCAGCAGTTGCCGTCTCCTCCTCCTGTCTCGGGTCTTCGGACCCTTGGTCTCCCCTCTCCCTCTCCTTCCTCCTCCCCCTCTCCTCCCGTCTCTGGTCCTCCGCTTCCTCCTCCTGACCCCTCTCCCGCTGTTTTCCCTCGTTCTCAGTCTTCGTTGTCCCCTCCTCCTTCTCAGACTTGGGCCTCTCGTCGCTCCCCTCGTGCTCGTCCCTCGTCTCCTGTTCCCTTCACTGACCTTCGTACTGCCTTACTTCGTTCTAGTCCACCTCGTCCGTCTCCGTCTGTGCTTCCGTCTCCTCCTGAGTCGGCTCTCACTGCGTCGCTCCCTACTCCTGTCACTGACTACTACCGCACGTACCGTCCTCTTCTCTCTCGTGTTCTCGCCTCGCTTGTTACTCACCCTCGTGCCTCTGTGTCCTCTGTGTCCGCTCTTACTGCCGCAGTCACTGAGTTTGCCTCTACCCGCCGCCTTGACTTCGCCACCGCTCTTGTGGCTGCTCCTCCTTCCAGTCCTCTGGCCGTCGGGGGTGTGTCTGCCCTTGGCTGTGACGCCCTAGAGGACAGGCAGTTTGAGCTAGAGTTCCTGGCGGCCGCTTCCCCTCATCTCTGTGCCATGCTCCTCGCCCCTGAGGGTGACCCCGACGCCCTTGACATTCCGACTCCTCGCACTTACGCTGAGGCAGTGTCAGGGCCTTGGGCCTCTCAGTGGAGAGCTGCCATGGACGCAGAGATGGCCTCCTACAGATCCACAGGCACCTACGTCGATGAGGTTCCCCCTCCGGGGGCGAACGTAGTCGACGGCATGTGGATCTACAGGGTGAAGCGGCCACCGGGATCTCCTCCGGTCTTCAAGGCGCGCTACGTGGCTAGAGGTTTCAGTCAGCGCGAGGGAGTTGACTTCTTTCAGACCTTCGCGCCCACCCCGAAGATGACCACTCTTCGGGTGTTACTACACGTAGCAGCACAGAGAGACTACGAGTTACACTCTCTCGACTTCTCTACTGCTTTCCTTCAGGGCAGTCTTCACGAGGAGGTCTGGTTGCGTCGTCCCTCTGCCTTCACTGGCTCTTTCCCTCCTGGGACCCAGTGGAGGCTGAGGCGACCGGTTTACGGTCTTCGTCAGGCTCCTCGTGAGTGGCACGACACCCTGCGTTCTACCCTGTCTGACCTTGGGTTCCAGCCGTCTTCTGCTGACCCGTCGCTGTTCGTTCGTCGTGGCCCCACACCTTTCTTTGTTCTGGTCTACGTTGACGACCTTGTTTTCGCCACCCCTGACAGGGTTGCTTTGGCACACGTGAAGTCCGAACTGCAGAAGAGACACACCTGCACTGATCTTGGTGAGCTGCGCCACTACCTTGGCCTGCAGATCACCAGGGACAGAGCTGCTCGCACCATTACACTTTCACAGTCGCACATGGTGCAGCAGGTCCTTCAGCGGTTCGGGCTTCAGCACTCCACAGTACAGCGCACACCTCTTGCTGTTGACCACAGACTCACTGGACCCTTTCCTGACGAGCCGTTCGAGCCTAGTGGTCCCTACGCAGAGCTTGTGGGTTGCCTCATGTACCTGATGACTTGTACTCGCCCGGACCTCGCCTTCCCTCTCAGCGTTCTTGCGCGCTTTGTTGCGCCAGGGAGACACCGTCCTGTTCACTGGACAGCAGCTGTGAGGGTGGCGAAGTACCTAGCGACGACGTCAGGCGTGGGGCTAGTTCTTGGAGGGCAGCAGTCTGTCGTACTTACTGGTCACTGTGACTCCTCTTACGCTGACGACGCTGAGACTCACAGGTCTACTCAGGGGTACTGTTTCAGCCTGGGTTCTGGAGCTGTTTCCTGGCGGTCCACGCGCTCCTCTTCGGTCTCGACCTCTACAGCTGAGGCTGAGATCTACGCTGGTGCCATGGCGGCACAGGAGCTGCGTTGGTTGACCTTCTTGCTCACCGACCTTGGTGAGCGGCCGAGCTCTGCACCGACCTTGTTCACTGACAACAAGGCGTCTATTCTCCTTTGTCGAGAGCCACGACTGGAGAGCAGAGTGAAGCACATTCACGTCAGGTACTTTCTTCTGCGAGAGTTGCAGAGGCGTGGACAGGCTCGCTTTGAGTTTGTGGAGTCCGAGGCCAACACTGCAGACATCTTCACCAAGGCGCTTCCGCCTTGTGACCACCAGAGGTGCTGTGTGCAGTTAGGCCTTGTTGACACTGGTTCTCGTGTTGCTTAGACTTGAGTGTACTGTTTACTTTGCTTTCTATATACCTCTGTTACTTCTTGGACTGGCCTTGTGGCCACTGTTGTTTGTGCTCAGACTGTGTGGTGACGTTGTGATCCACCCTGAGCTTCGTTTCTTGGACTGGTCTTGTGACCGTACTCGTGTGGTTCTGCTAGACACCCCTCATTTAGGCTATGGGGGTGTGTCAAATGTTGTAGCCTATAGTGAGGTTTGTCTTAGGGGGTACAAAACTTAGGGTTAGCTATATGTACCCCAACCAACATCAATGCATCATCCATTCTTCATTCTGACATATATCTGGGTATACGTCCAGTGTAGTGAAATGAATGTATACCATGATCGAAATGCGCAAAGTTAATTGACCCAGACCCTATGCTACCGCATCCCCTGCCTAGCATGGGGGGGAGCTCAATAGCATAGTTCCTGAATCATCCAACTGTTACATGAAACAACACAATCTGTGAAAACCAAAAAAATGATCAAGATCCATCAAATCCAGTTCAAATGAACACACTCACTGAGTGGGCAAAGAACCTTCTCGGAAATGATGGTTTGACCATCTTTTTAAAATCCACAGATGCGCATTGTTAATGCAATGATAAATACATATGGATGAGTGTGCACACACGAAGACACATACACGACGCACATACGGATATGCTCACACAAAATCTCAGACACAATCCTTTCACACACACAAGGGCAATGCAGAAACAATAGAAACAATAAAACCAATGCAAACGAGAATTATCAATACAATGCAGCTCCACAAATCATAACTATTATCGTTATACTTCATAAGTAATCTTGGCAGCCTGTAGCAAACAGCAAAGCCTCTAAACATAAAAAAAAGGGGGGGAGAGGGAGGGGTAGTGGGTGGAAGAGGGGGGGAGAGAGGGAAAGATTTTATTCTTGTCCAATAAACAATCAAATAAGAGGAAGGCTTAGGACAAGGACGATGAAAGAAAGGAGACGGCGAATATACGAACGGAAGCAAGTAATAGATCAAAGCAAGGAATAGACATAAAAACGTTACGAGTGCAGAATGGGTGGTGAAGACATCAACAGAATAAAACAGTAATACTACTTACCAAACAAAAGGAAACAAGTGACAAGAAGAAGAATACGCAAGAGAAGAGAAGGAACAAGATGAGAATGAGAGGGGAGTGGTAAAACAATCAGCAAAGAACGCAACAGAAAGACATAACAAAACGATTAGACAATGTAGGGAAATGAAATGAATGCGTAGAAGGGAAAGAAATAGTTGAGACAAAAAGAAAGCAAGGATAAGAAAGGTTAAGAAATGAAACAGGGAAAATCTGGAGGGCACGTAAGATGGAAAGAAGTAATATGGGAAGAAAAGAGAAAGGAAATTACAGAGAGAAAGGAGAACATGCAACAGGTAGGAAGGAGAGACGCAAGAATACAATATAAGACCGGATAACGCTGAAATCGAACGACTATACAAGGAAAAAAAACTGACAGTAAAGAGAAGGGAACAAGAAGGAATCAACAAACGAAGTGAAGAAAACATGTATGGAAAGAAAAGATACACTACAGCAGGAAGCTAAAAGAAAATGAACGGATAGACGTTAAACTAAAGAAAGCTGAAGAGCACGTAAGAATGAAAGACGAAATAATTACAAGATGGAAGGAAGAAAAGTTCAACGAACTGAAGAGGCTGCTGAGAGAAAGAAAAAACAGTAAGAAAGAGAGATAGAAAACTTCATGGAGAAATGAGAAAGAAAACGAAAATTTGAAATGGAAAGGAAACAAACGGATGGAATGAGGCTAAGATAGGTACATTACAGCCAATGGCTTGTACTAAACAAATTGATTTAGTTAAATAGGCCGAAATGGCCAGCCGGCCTAAATCAACAGTTAAATAGGACGAAATGGCCAGCCGGCCTAAATCAACATATGTTAAACCAAGATCGAAGTCCACCTAGGTTGAATCTAAGTCGACCTAAGTTAGAATTAAGTCGAACGACTTTAAGCTGTAAGTTCTTACCTAGTGGAAACTCCCGTAGCTCGTTGGCAGAACGAGAGGAAGTAGGAGAGGGAGGGTGGATTGCTCCAAGTAGGACAAGGAAAACGAAGGAAAAAAACCAAACCATAGAACATTCCCTATAAACGACTTTGAGAAGAGATCGACACATGTTAGCCTAGCTTGTATCATCTAACTTAAAACTACCTGATAGGTTAGGATTGTTTTCACCTTAGTAGAGACTTGAATTAGTTGGTAGAACCTGACTAGCGGGGAGCTCAGTTAACGAGAGGAAGGGAGAAAAAGGGTCGATCAAACCCTAGGAATGTGTCAGATTCGTCGCAGCGAACTTACACAATAAAAATTAGTTGGAAACCTAAGTCAAAGGCATTGGCCGAGTCGTTGGAGTCTACGATCGAAAAGTCGAGGGTTCGAATCCCGCGAGTGCAGAATTTCGACTCTTTGCCTAGGAATTGCCTATTGAGCGTCATGCTATTGTGTACATTTTCTGAGGATGTACAACTCACTAAATTGTACTTACCATTACAGAAAGAGCTTCGCAACCCTAGGACGACCCTGTCGCCTCTTGTTTGTTATTGTAATTGAAAGCATACACCGATGAGACAAGTGCATGCTAACAAAAACAGTCGTAACTGCGCGTGAGGGGCAGGGCCTTCTGCCCCAGATGGGCTTCTAAGGAGGGTGATGAATCATGCGTGGGTTGGTCCAAATTGTCTCAAAGGACCTGACCCACGTCAGCTTCTTATCTCCAGCTGTCTTAATCCGGTCCAGCAGCTTTTGCTCTTCCGCCATCCACCGTTGTATTTTGTCCTTATGACCAGCTCTCTTCCTTTTTCGACACGTCACGTCCCTCGCCTTGATGTAAACCCTCACATGCAGCCTGAACGCGAAAATAATCCGCCTCAGCACTCGGCGCGTTCTGAACTTCTTCCCCCGGAAAACCGCGTCACATCGCTCCAACCAAAGCTGATGTAACGAGATGGCAATCAATGTCGCTTCTGGGAAGGCTGAGCTGGATCCCGCCTACTGGAACAACAGGTCCCCCAGATCAGACACTGTGCGCTGTGGATTGATCAACCACAGTGCCCGCTTCAGAGCCAATACCACCGACTGGATTTTAGGGCAGGTGAAAAGGCAGTGCTCCAGTGTCTCTTCCTCGGAGCAGTGCGGACATGCAGGCTTGCTGCTGAGAAACGCCAACCTTTCTCCAACTTGAAGATTGAAATTATGGATTCGGGTAAGCATGTCTCTTGGTCTGCTTGGTGTGACGAGGGACTCTCTGATGCCCGTCGCTCTGTTCCAGTCAATTCGCCCCCGCCATCGTTCCGCCCACTTCAGCCTTCTGTGCGACTGCAGCTTTTCCCCCTTCCAGAAACTCTTCATCTTTGCAAGGGGGATCACCTTCCCGTCCTCGAACAAGGGGACTTGCGGAAGCTTTTGCGCTGCTGTAGGCACCGAGCCAGCCGAGCACTCGCCAGGGGTCAGCAGAGTCTCCTTCCATTCTGTTGGGGCCATCTCGAGAGCTTTCAGCGCCAGCCTAGCCGGACCTTTGTCCCCCAGCTCCTCTGTCAGCTCCTCCATGGATTTTTTCGCCCAGCTTCCATCAGGTAACTGCTTCACCAGATCACCTAGCCGGGTTTCCCACAACGCCTTCGCGTGTTTCTGTCCTCCCACCGGCGCAACCACCCCGACTAGAATTTTCCTGTTGAAAACCAGCCTCTCTTGCCCCACCGCCTCTCTTGTAAGTGGCACCGTCCGTTCACTGAGGGGCGACTTCATGAAAGCTTCACATGTTTGTTTCCAGCGCTGACTCCTCCCTTCCCAATTCTTCAGGAGCTTGTCGTGCGATGTGAAGGTGTCAAGCCCAAGCGGAAGATCTGCTGCCTTCAGCATCAGCTCCCGTTTGAGCTCATCGGCTTCCGTCATCAGCAGCCCCACTCTTCTGGCCGATAAACACGCCAACAGGACGTTGGGATCTTGAACTCCAAGACCCCCCCCTTTCCGTGGCGTGTAGAGCAGCTCCTTGCTCCACAACACAAGGTCTTTCGCTGGGGTAGCTTTATTCCCAGAGACAAAATTGTGCAGAAGCCTCTCCGTCTCGGCCCATATTTCCTTTGGGGGAGGATACACCTGCGCTTGAAAAGCGACCATTGGCGAGATGTAGCAATTTGACACCGCCGTCCGCGCCTTTTCTGTGAGGTATTTTTGCCGCCAACCCGTCAGCTTCTTTGTTACTCCCCCAAGCGTCTTTTCCCATGTTGGCAGGCAACTGCCGTCCGGCGTGACCCACACTCCCAGGAGGCGTTCTGCATCCTTCGGCCCGGCCCATTTGAAGGAACCCTCTGACGGCATACCCAGGTTCGCTCCCAACGGCAGCACCACCGATTTCTCTTTGTTGGTTGCCAGCCCTGATTTCTTCTCAAACTCCTCTAACACCTCCTCGGCCTCCTTGATCTGCTGCTTTCCCTCCAGGATCAGGGTGGTGTCGTCAGCATACCCCAGGTACGACAAGCGTTTCCCTGATGCAGTGTCGCACAACCCCAACTGCTTCCTCTCCACTTCTTGCACCAACGGCTCGACCGCACACAGGAAGAGGTAAGGTGCTAGCGGGCAACCTTGCCTCACACCCGATTCCACGTCAATCCCTCCTCCCAGCCATCCGTTGATTAACATCCGCGTCGTCGTCTGTGCGTGCAGCCCTTCAACCCAGCCAACGAAACGGTTTGGGAGGCCCATCTTCCTCAGGACTTGGAAGATGAAACTCCTTGAGACCGAGTCGAACGCCTTTTGAAAGTCAACGAGCAGCAGATGCCAGTCCTTGTTTCCATTTTTCGCCGCATCAATGATATCGGCAACCAGAGCAACTGCGTCAGTGAGCTTGCGTCCGGGTATGAAACCGTATTGCTCAGGTGAGATCACGTTGTGCAGCACCTTTTTCAATCTGTCCGCCAGCACTTTCGCCAGAATTTTGTAGGTGAAATTGAGCAGAGTGATAGGACGGTAATTTCCTAGCTGATTCTTGTCCCCCTTCTTGTGCAGAAGAATTGTCACCGCCCCTTTCGTTTCAGCGGGAAGCTTTGCAGTCGCAGTGAAGTCCTTGACCAGCGACATGAAACTTCCCCCCAGCAGATCCCAGTTGTTTTCAAAAAGCTCCTTCGGTAACCCGTCCAGCCCCGGCGATTTGTTTTTCGCCATGTCTTTGAAAGCCGCTTTGACTTCTTCCTCTGTCCAATCCGCTTCCAGCCCCCCAGCTTCCGCACTACCGAGGTAACGTTCCGGTATTGGGGACCAATCACTGAAGTCTGTTCTTCGATCCGCACCGAAAATCGCCCTGAAGAAGTCTGAGGCCGCCGAGAGAATACGTTTTGAGTCAGCGACCGGACCTCCCGCGACATTCAGTTCCAGAATCTGCGTGCGGCTTCTCCTCGCCTTCAACTGCCTCGAGAGCTGCTTCCCGGAAATCTCCCCCGACATTTCCGCATCCAGGTCAGCCATCAGGTGACGCCGATCTCTTCTCGTCGCCTGATACTCTTTGAGTTGCCCTTCCTTTTCATCCAGCAGCGCCTTCCTCTGGTCACAATTGGGGTTCCCCAGCACCTCCTGCCGGAGCCTTTCCACAGATCCCCGCAGGTGAGCGAAAGTCGCGCGGACACGCTTCCGCTCTTCCCTTGCGTAAACCTTGAGGCCTGCGTTGAGCCTGGCGATGAGAAGCTCATAGCTGGCTCCGTCTGTTACCGCTGTACCTTGCAGTGTCTGTTCTATTACCCGTCGCACCCCTGGTCTGTTCAAGTCTCCAGATACCAGGACCTGTGTGAACCTTGGCGTCTACCCTGATGGCTACCTGAATCACGAAGAGGTGATCAGAGACACGCTCGGCAGGTGAGACATGCGAGACGTCGTCCAAGAAAGGAAGTAGTGAGAGAGATACCAGTGCTCTGTCTATTCTAGAGCTGGCTTTCTGTGCGTGCGAGTAGGTGGTGTATTCTAGTCTGCGGGGGTAAAGAGTTCTAAAGGCGTCTGAGAGCTGGAAAGAGCCACATCTAGTAAGAAGTCTGTCGTTATCCTTCGCATGACCGCAACCTGAGGTTCTGTCTAAAGCCGGGTCTTCTATCATGTTCAAGTCTCCTATCAGCAACAGGTGCGCGGTTGGGTCAACCTGGTCTATCATGGGGCCAAGATCATTGGCTACGAAGGCATTCCTCATGCCTATATCCGGGGGAAGGTAAACCGCGAATAAGGTAAACTGAATACCAGAGCCGTTGACCTCGGATCTAATGATTCTACCTGTTGGATGTGAGCAGGTGTTAAGAAAGGTAAGAGCGGGGTTGCGGCTAAGGACAGCGACACCACCGGCCTTGGCTAAGGGAGAGGTGGCTGCTACCGTAGAGAACTGTGGTGAAGACCAGTAAGTGTGAGAGGAGCCTAGCCTGGTGTCTACTAGAATAACGATACCGTCTGCTCATTGAGACACGCGCAGGTGAGAATGTTGTTCTTGTTACTCATTTGACCACCGCTTGGCAGCCTTTATTCATCCACAGGCTGAGAAAAGCTACTGAACAGGCTATACTGACAACTAGGCACGCTCCGGTCGCAATGTCAAACAGCATCGTCAGATTCCGTACTCCTTCTTTATTACCGTCAGACTTGTCTTTTCCAGTGACGCTTTGGTTGCAGAACCCAGCTCCCCCAGATGAGTGAGGTGAGTAGCAGATGCGATGTGGTCTTTTGCAGACGCAAAACTCTTGCCGTGGGCTTTCTTGCAGTTGGCTTGCGTGCACAGCCACTCCTCCCGGTTTGTCCCCGTTGAAATCAGTGCCAGAGCAGGGTCGCGAAGAAGGGGGAGGACTAACGGGTCGGTTCTCAATGATGCAGCTGCGCGGATCAAGCACACCGTCAGTAAAAGTGAGTCCGAAAGAAAGGTAAGCAGTTGTGGGTAAAAGCGAGAAGTCATTACCGTTAAGCCTGTGAGCCTTCCCTATGGTCAAGTTCCATTTCCCCACATTGTTCTGTCTATCTACGGCGAAAACATTATGATACTTATCATAATGTTGACCTCCACAAAGAGTGCAGGACAACGAGGGGTAGTGAACCAAGATCCTTCTCGCACGGTCAGCCGGGTCAGACACTGCGTGAATCCAGCGATGCTGATCGCCAGGATGAGCGTACACCAGTCCCTTGACAACATCGGTATCCGCCGGATGCAGCACGCGGTGGAAGCAGGATGCGCGTAAGAAGGCCGGACGCTTCCGGTTTGCCAAGTTGTAAGTCACGAAACGCTTGATCAGCAGGTCAATCTCGATCGTCGCCGAAACATCCTTGAGGACGACTTCAATCGCATGAGGATAGAGCACTTTCTCCCTCAGAAACTCCTTGTTGTCAGTTAAAAGCCAGTGTAGGGCCATTAGGGCGCTGATAAACCACCTCTTTGCTCCTCACACATTCCGCATCATCATCCAGGGCGAAGGAGATCTGAAGACGGCAGTAGCGGACCTTCGCGATGTAGATCGGGTTCAGGATCTGGAACTTTGCCGTGAGCAGCACGTCGGCTGAGAGCTCTGCATTCCACCCACGCTTCATCAGCATTTTCACAGCATCGATAACACAGGCAACCTCTTGAGCAAGAATAAAAGGAAGAAGCAGGATAATGGTGGTACGCAGCCTGGTTGCAGCTTCTTCTTCCAGATTAATCTCCATGTCGTCGTCAGAGTCCTCATCAATGAATCCATCCTCATCAATGATAACCGCCGGCTTTCCTTGTGTCGCGTTGTCCTTTGCCTTGTCTTCCACAGATAAGCCGGAACCACCAGCAGCAGCATTGTCAACAGTTGTCGACTCAGTGACTTCACCATTTCCTCCCAACGACTTGTCCAGAGCAGGAGGAAGCGTGTCAGAAGAAGCAGGCGGGTCAGACGTCGCCTTGGAGCGAGAGCCTTTCGGGTGCGCCATGGTGCAATGACGACAACGTGGCCAAGAAAAGGTGCAAAAAACACAATCTGAAGCCCAGCCAGGCTGATGATATGGCCGAAGTCTGAGCACTTCATTGTTAAGTAGTAAGGGTGGCTTGAGGAGCTCCTGCTGATAGTGCTGAGTTCCCGATGTTTAGAAGTGATAGTGATGATAGTGTTGGTAACTTTCGTAAAAGGAAAAACGCCATTGTCAATGAATCGTAGCCTTTGATGTCGTAACCTAGATGTTGCCTGACAGACCCCTGGGACGATCGTCGTATAACAGGTTGAGCCAATGTCAGCATCAATGACAGGTCTCCCGGTAGCTTTGTTAAAGACGAATCTTATGGTGTAATCAGAGGTCTGATCAGTGTTGTGTAACGCGGACATTGAGCGGCTCGAAGATGACAGAATCCATGGCGGCGAGGTAATCTCGGAAGTCATTCGTTCGAAATGCTTGAGTGACGAAAGTATTCAGTTTTTCCGAGATTACCGAGAATAGAACAGTACATGCATACCGAAAATGTAATAATAACTAAGGGTGTGTTCCTACGCCTCTTACGGTATCAAGCGAACCTCATATCAGGCTCACACTGAAAATTCCCCTAAACCCAACATCCTTCTCTAGTTTTACCAGGCAAGTCTGATATGAGGTTGCCTGATACGAGGGGTAGGAACACACCCTAAGGTAGTGATACGGTAGGACTACAATAGTAATGATAAGAAAAGAAAGAATAAACATTATTAAAAGCCACGAGGGAATCGGTAGCTTCCCCTAAGGTAGAGCTTGAGCCTCGTATTAAATGAATTGTTATCACTCAGATCTTTGTATGATCCCTGCAGCAGAGAGTGCTGCAGCAAGCTCCTGAGCCACTATCGGCTTTCTCACTGCTCCATCCATTCCAGCCTCCAGGCATGCTCTCTTGATCCCTGCGTCCAAGTCTGCAGTCAACGCTATAATGCAAAGCCGCTGCCCGGATGCACACGTTACCACTCTTGCATCATCTACACTCGACTCGGCTACATCTCGTATTTCCGCACTCGTTTCCACTTTCATCTGACACGTGTTTTCCATGGCCCGAACTTGACGAGCTGTTTCGAATCTGAAGTACCCAGGCAGCCAATTGGATGGCGACAAAAGGAACAAGGGGAGACAAGTTGTATCGAATGTGCACCGAA
The DNA here is from genome assembly GCA_947470075.1 of Closterium sp. Yama58-4. Classification (NCBI taxonomy): domain Eukaryota; kingdom Viridiplantae; phylum Streptophyta; class Zygnematophyceae; order Desmidiales; family Closteriaceae; genus Closterium; species Closterium sp. Yama58-4. Next base: position 64,699 of record CANIUD010000817.1, on the reverse strand, counting down.
AAGCACATCAATAAAATGTGAAGTAAGCAGGCGGAAGGTCATGCTCAGGACAAGAGAAACGGATCCCAAACACAGTCCAACAATGGCAAGAACAACATGTACAGACTGATGTCATGAGAATGTAGACAAGGCAAAAGAAAGGTGTCGCAAGGGACGGACCCGTCGATGCCGGGCGGCATGTGGAGGTCGAGGAGGAGCAGGTGGATGGGCGGGGAGGGCGTGGCAGAGGAGAGCGATTGCAGCGCGTCCTCCCCGGAGCACAGCAGCAGCACGTGCGCCCCGTAGCCCTGCAGCGTTCTCCTTGCCACCATGCGGTTCACCGCGTTGTCATCCACCACCGCCACCCCCCGCCCCGCCACCGCCCCCCGCACCACCCGCTCCGCATCCCCGCAACCCTCTCCAACTCCGCTTCTGGGAACGTGCGTGCCCGCACCAGCGGCGAGGTTGGCTGGGCCACCGCCGCTGCTGCTGCTGCTGCTGCTGCTTGTGTCTGCGGTGGCAAAGCTGGTAGCACCACAGCAAGAGCGTGAGGGAGAGGCGCTGCAGCACTGGGTGGCCCCTCCATGCCTCCATGCGACCAGCTCTCTCGCTCCGCACACTCCTCACCAGCCCCCCCAACTCCCCTTCTCCCTCCTCCTCACTTTCCTGCTTACTCCCCTCCGCAACTCCCGTGTTGCTGCTGGCGTCCTCCCCTCCCCCCATGGGCAGCGCCAGCAGAATGGTGGTGCCTGTGGCGGCGTCTGACAGCACTGCCATGCCCCCCCGCATCTCTGCCACCTGAGATGCAGAGGGAGATTGGAAAGTGGAAAATGGAAGGTACGTCGGTTGAGTGGAGAAAATGGCACCACTATGCAAGGAACATTGAGGCCAATTGCTCTGTCTATCGAACATCATGGAAACATCTTTGACTACAGTCACACGAGCATGGTAGGGAGCTCACAGAGAGACGACTTTTGAGGCGCCTCAAAAGTCAGCGTGCAAACATTGACGACAGTCACACGAGCATGGTAGGGAGCTTACAGAGGAGATTGAGACACTCACAAGGGAGGTGGAGAGCAGGAAGCGAACAGGGTAGGGAGTCCAGCGGGGGCCGGTAGCTGCCTTGCCATCTCGCTGCAACGGATCCCACGTGCTTCGCTCCCGCTGCTGCCGCTGCGGTGATGAATTTCCCGCTGAGCTTTGTGATTCTGACCTCCAAAACAATGTGATTTTCTCCTGAGATGTTTGAAGGATGAGGAAGCGAGGAAACAAGGAAAACGTAAAGGGTCAAGGTATAAAAGGATGCAGGCGATAGTCAACTTGCAGCAGCGGGAAAGAGAATACTTGCTTGAGAGTTTTCCTAACCCAGGTGATGCCTTGACCCAAGGAACACCGAGGCTCAAAAACAGGGATGCATCACTCGGTGCCGTTCATGGCAGAAGCATCTGCCATGGTTCCTTCCTGCCTTTTGAGGCGCCTCAAAAGGCATGCGACAACAAAGAAGGCACAGACCATGAGTCCTTGCTGCCCCTTGCCGTTCAGATCTCCATACTCCTCAGTGTCGTCCATTGAGTGGCACGACTCTCCGTGTGGGTCCAGCACCCACCGCAGCTCCTCGGGTGGAATACCACCGCCCGTGTCTTCACACGCCACCACCACCATCCACTCGCCCTCCTCCCTCACCGCACACGCCCCCTCCACCCACTCCCTCACCTCCTCCTCCAGCCGCCCACCCGCGCCCTGCCCCTCCCCCAGAGTGCTCATGCCATCTCTGCTGCACGCCTGCCCACACGCCTGCCCACACGCCTGCCCACACGCCACCACAGCACCTTCCATTTCCCTGGCCTCCACAGCACCACCTCTTGGCTCTCCGTGTGCTCCCACCTTCCCTCTACCACCTCTCCCTTGCAGTTCCCCCCACCCCCACCATCGTCCACTCCCGTTGCCCACAGGCCCCCTTTGGCTGGCAGGGGGGCGCTGAGGGAGGCAGACCAGGCGCGTGGGCAGAGGGAAGCGCCGCACACAGCCGGCCAGCTGATGCCATGACGAGGACGCCGGGGGAGGCTCAGAGGAGGAGGCTTGAGATTGTGTGGCGCCCGTGGGAGCAGCGGGTGTAGGAGCTGAAGGGGTGCTTTGGGAAGATGAAGCAGCATTTCTCGGATCGGAATTTGGAGGAGGGATGCACCAGACGCGGATGGCCACGTGGCCTGATGCTGTGTGGCTCATGGCATTGCCTGCAGGAGGTAGGGGTGTGTGGGAGGTGGCACACAGAGGGAGGGATAATCTGGCAATCAGGGAAGAGAATAACTGGCTGATGACACTGCATGCCTCTGCAAGCGACTTCGTAAATAATGGCTTTAACTGCTCCGCACTGCAGTGGGTGCCAGGTCATATGATACAGATAGGTGGACGCAGAGTACGTCAATGCCAAGTAATTAAGAATGAGACAGTCGTGTGATTCACATCACAGTATCTCCAGCCCAGGCCCACAGTGTCAAATCGCGAGTTCATTTGTTGCTGCTCGTGTCTCTCTTGATAGAAAATCTGAAAATCTCGTGTCTCTCTTGATAGAAAATCTGAGAAGTGATTATTGGAATCTTTAAAAACAAATGGACCGTGACCTGGAATGGGTACGCAATGGGAAGAGGAATGAGGTGCCTGGAAGGGACGATGGACCCACAGACATTGGGCAGCGACCGAAGAGTGAACGAATGGAGATTCGAGGCAGCAATTATGAGGCAGACTGAAACTTTATCTAAGTCGTTAATACATATTGTCACTACGAGATGCAACAACTTGCATGGCCACAACATTCGCGGTCCCCGTCCTTGTCTAGTGTGTAGACCCATCTCACGTAGATCATTGGGACCTCAAGTTGAGTTGGCCATGACGTCAATATACCACCTGCTGTTTGATGCTAGAAATGAGCGCCTGAGACAATTGCGATGCACCATTTGCAAATGGTGTGTTTGTAAAACATCTCAAAGGTGTCCACATACGTGTGATCAGACATTCCAGCGAGCTGCAGTTCCTGAGGAGAAGGTTTAGCAAAGGAGAAAACAGTAGTAGTAAAACCTAGATAGTTCACGCAGGGTTCTGTAAAGTCGGAGCTCTTCACTAAGCAGTGGTTAAAACACAGACAAACATGTTTCGGCTGTATGGAAGCCCCTAGCAAGCCTTCACCTCGCTGCCAAATGCCTGCAACTCGCTGGAATGTCTGATCACACATTTGCGAATGGTGTGTTTGTAAAACATCTCAAAGGTGTAAAAAAACGTGTGATCAGACATTCCAGCGAGCTGCAGTTCCTGAGGGGAAGGTTTAGCAAAGGAGAAAACAGTAGTAGTAAAACCTAGATAGTTCACGCAGGGTTCTGTAAAGTCGGAGCTCTTCACTAAGCAGTGGTTAAAACACAGACAAACATGTTTCGGCTGTACGGAAGCCCCTAGCAAGCCTTCACCTCGCTGCCAAATGCCTGCAACTCGCTGGAATGTCTGATCACACATTTGCGAATGGTGTGTTTGTAAAACATCTCAAAGGTGTCCACAAACACGCTCAAGATTTTGCAAAACAGGGCGAACAGTGCATTCTTCGTTTCGTGAGAACAAGAATTGCATCCACAAAATGCATCAACGCACAGCCTAAGGAAGGCCTAAGCCGGGCAGAACTCAGCTGTTCAAGAGCCTTCCGCAGCCCATCACATTCTGATGGGCTGCAGAACTGGCACAGCCTTGGGAAAAAGCCTGCAGCCCATCAGAATGTGATGGGCTGCAGAAGGCCAGTCCGTGACAGGCCAGCCTTTGACCTGCCCTTACTTTGGCTTGGATGGGCGGGTGGCATTTCCTCACTGGCTGGACCTTGCTCGTGCTTAGCTAATGCCAAATGAAGTACTACTGTACACTTGTGTAACGAGGAACTCACCAACAAGCTCAGAGATGACTTGCGAGAGCCGCACTGGATCGCCCAATAAAGTCCTTGGAACGTTCTCATCCACATTGAATGGTACTGCAGTCAACAAGTGAACAAATAAACACAGTATATAAGCCTATAAATTTATGAAATCCAATGAGTTCAAAGACTGGATCGCACAATTATATGGTACCCTGCAAATCCGCCGAGTGTGCAGAGCGCTTGACAAGCGTGGCCGCCTCATGAACGATGCGGCACAGGCAGCAGGGGAGAGTCTCGAGCTGCAGGCGGCCGGCCTGCAGCTTGGCGAGGTCCAACACTCGGTTGATAAGCTCCACCATCTCGCCCGCACACGCCCTCGCATCCACCAGCTCTGCCCGCTGCCACTCCTCCAATGGTGACTCCAACAGCTCCTCTATCATGCCTGCGAGAGAGAAAGCACACATTCCAGTTTGATGAGAGATATGACTGAAGGCGGGTCGGTTTCTATAATCTTCTTCAGCATAATAGAAGAAATGGGGAGAGGAACTAATGGTATAGTATAGTGTGCATGCCCTCACCCTACACCACACCATGCCTTACTAACCCATCATGCCAATGATTGGGGTGCGCAGCTCATGCGACGTGCTGGCCACCGCCTCACTCTTGGACCTCTCAGCTCGCTCCAAAATGGCCGTGCATATCTGAATCTCCCTCATGTGCTCTTCAATATGTCTCCTCTTCCATGCCAACACTGCGATCATGATGGACAGTAGCACTCCCACTAGTAGCACCAGCAGGGCCAGAAGCATGGGAGCATACACGAGGTCCCAAGTAGGCGGGGGAAGCAGAAACCTGCAAAAGGGTAAGGGGTAGAAATCTGAAAAATGCATGGCTCGTTTCTTCCTACTTTCACGTTCTTCATGTGTAGAGACATTCGCAATTCGGCAGTAGTTCCTGTAGCTGCAGACTTCATATAGGAATAATCAACAGTAGCTGAAAAGGAGAAGGAGATACGAGAAAAAACACAAGTACAGAAGCACATAAAGTCACCATGCGGACAAACAAGAACGTGGACGACAAAACTGTAACAACTTGGGGGAGGGCACTACAATGGGGACGAGCAGCAATGAACCGAGCCAGTTCAGCTCGTTTGCGCCCAACCCTGAACTGGTTCGACAGGAACCGAAACTGGTTGGGGTTGAACTGGTTTGTTCTAATATGGTTGGCTTTAAGCTCTACCCCCGGTTCAGTTCAGTTCAACGTATTCACACGGTTCGGTTCAGTTCAACGTATTCACACGTCAACTGACAATAACACTCAAGTTCAAATGACAACCAGCGTGCGACACCTTACAATCAAGGTACTCGCATTATCACAATCATGCTGAAGGGTATTTTTTTATTCTAAAAAATACCCTAAGGTACTCACATTATCACAATCATGCTACAGTGGGAGAACACACCACGCAGGCACATAAGCCAATACTTGGGTTATTTGAGACTAATGGGTTCTGGCTTGACCGAAATGGTCTAACCTCATCGAACCTCTAAGAGCTATTAACTGATTTGGCCTGAATCAAATCAGTTCGGTTCCAGAAACTGCTGGTTCGAGTAGGTTCCGACCCGTATGGCTACACCTTTTTCTCGTGCCTGTTCCATCCATTGTATCGTTGCGGATTTGTTGTTGCATCGGTGTCATGCAGTCTCAACACCGCGGCCGCGCCTTCCCTTGTAGTGCGGCGTCTTGGGCAAACAGATTCAGCTGGTCAAACTTAGCACAACTTGAGTCTTGCGTTGTGCTCTGCTAAGCAGAACTGAAGGCCAGTCAGCAGCATCTTATGTGTACATACATACCCGCATTGCGCAATGCTGTAGACGATACATGTTGGCAACCCCCAATGTATACGTACCCGCAGTGGGCTTCGAATGTGCGTCCAAGCATGCTCTCGGGGAAAGGCTCCACATGCTCGGGTGGCACAGCCACAGGCGCTGGCAGCACGTAGGGGAAGACACAACCCACACATGCCACGGCCCACACCTAGCAGCACGTACCCGCAGTGGGCTTCGAATGTGCGTCCCATCATGTTCTCGGGGAAAGGCTCCACATGCTCCGGTGGTGCAACCGGCGCGGGCAGCACAAAGGGGAAGACCGAACGGCTTTCCAGGAGTGGCTTGTCGGGGCCCAATATCTGCTTGAGCTCGCCCGGTTCCGTGTTGTCGTACATGGCAAAGGAATATGTGCTGCTGCCTGCGACAAGAAGAGAAGCAGAGAGGGAGGAACATGCACGTCAACCAGTAATGAGTCTGGTTTTTGAGAATTCTCAAAGATCAGCTCGCCCGGAATCCGTGTTGTCGTACATGGCAAATGGGTATGTGCTGTGCTGCTGCCTGCCATCAGGAGAGCAAGGCAGAAACAGGAGTGGGTAGCACAAACGGGAAAACAGAAATGGTTTTCAACAGTGATTTCGCGGGGCCCAATATCTCGTGAGCTCGCCCGGGTCCGTGTTGTCGTACATGGCAAAGGAGTATGTGCTGCTTCCTGCACTCAGATGAGGGGGGAACAAGCAAGGATGACAGCAAGGCGAGGTTACAACAACAAGCATATGGAACAAGATAAGATAGAACAATGAAAATTTTCAAAAGTGGCTCCAATGCAAGTAACAGAATACGGGGAGCAGTGGCAACAACTGTATGCTACCAGCACGTAAATTCAGACGGCAGACAATTGCAAAACAAAGAATTGGAACAGTGGCAAACAAAGAAGAGGGGCAGGAACTAAGTGGGTTCTAGAATGAGCTTTCTATGCCCCCGAGCATGAAACAAAGTCCACAAACTCACCATTCTCAAGGATTTGTAGTATTTCACGGGTCCTGAACTCCAGATGAAACACACCGCCCCATGCAATGCTCATGGCGTCCCGAATCTGCTGTAAAGACGCGTTGGCAGGCAGAGGATGGCGGAAGATGGGCACAACGAAGGCTGCAAGAAAAACGAAGGGAGGGGAGGGAGTTGACTTTTGAGTCGACTCAAAAGTGAAGTCGCAGTGGCTGGCACAGGATGGCGGAAGATGGGCACAACGAAGGCTGCAAGGAAAGGCAGGAAGAAGGGCGCATGCGGGGGAAGGAAAAAGGTGCATTTAATGGTCGGACGAAGAGACGTCCATTTGTCAGAAACAAACTCAAAGGAGTTTGCTTGCTCTGACACAGTCGGTTGCAAGCAATGAATGAATGGGCTTTCCACATCATGTATGTACATACAGGTGGCTGGCAGCAGTCGAGTTTCGAGTCGACTCAAAACTTGGTTCACCACACCTTGTGCATGTGGCTGGGAGCAGGCAAGAAGAATTGCTAGCTGAGAAAGAACAAAGGCATGTTCGGCCTTAGTGCAAAGCATATGGTAGTTGAGACTCAATAGCATGCCTTAAAAATGTGCCATGTACTAGCAGCTTCAGTACCAAGTGGCATCGACAAGACAATAGTGATAGAAAGCAGAGGAGGTTACAAGAATAACCACAGACAGACTACAGTGACACAGTCATTCATGAGGTAATACAGGCCAAAAGGGTAGATGGCACTTGATTTGAACCACCAAGATAAGGCAGACGCTGTTGAGGCTTTTGAGTTGACTCAACAGGAGGCAGTCGGTTGATAGAGCACGAACCACTCATGACATATCCAGTGGAGAGAGGAATTGACTTTTGAGTCAACTCAAAAGGCTTTTGAGTAAACTCAAAAGGCGTCTGAGTCGGCTCAGAAGGAGGCAGTCGGTTCAAAGAGAGAGCACGGACCACTCATCACATACCTTTGAGAATTCTCAAAAGTGATTTCCATATAGCCGGCGTACAATTCCCTCGGTTGAGAGAGAGAGCACGGACCACTCATCACATACCTTTGAGAATTCTCAAAAGTGATTTCCATACAGCCGGCGTACAATTCCCTCGGTTGAGAGAGAGAGCACGGACCACTCATCACATACCTTTGAGAATTCTCAAAAGTGATTTCCATATAGCCGGCGTACAATTCCCTCGGTTGAGAGAGAGAGCACGGACCACTCATCACATACCTTTGAGAATTCTCAAAAGTGATTTCCATATAGCCGGCGTACAATTCCCTCGGTTGAGAGAGAGAGCACGGACCACTCATCACATACCTTTGAGAATTCTCAAAAGTGATTTCCATATAGCCGGCGTACAATTCCCTCGGTTGAGAGAGAGAGCACGGACCACTCATCACATACCTTTGAGAATTCTCAAAAGTGATTTCCATATAGCCGGCGTACAATTCCCTCGGTTGAGAGAGAGAGCACGGACCACTCATCACATACCTTTGAGAATTCTCAAAAGTGATTTCCATATAGCCGGCGTACAATTCCCTCGGTTGAGAGAGAGAGCACGGACCACTCATCACATATGAGAATTCGCAAAAGTGATTTCCATATAGCCGGCGTACAATTCCCTCGGTTGAGAGAGAGAGCACGGACCACTCATCACATACCTTTGAGAATTCTCAAAAGTGATTTCCATACAGCCGGCGTACAATTCCCTCGGTTGAGAGAGAGAGCACGGACCACTCATCACATATGAGAATTCTCGAAAGTGATTTCCATATAGCCGGCGTACAATTCCCTCGGTTGAGAGAGAGAGCACGGACCACTCATCACATATCCAGTGGAGAGAGGAGGCCCTGCAATAGTCCGTCCTTTAAACAGGCTGTCAAGGAGGACCGGAGGGACGATCGGTGCGAAGTCAGTGAAGGGCTGCAGGGGAAAGTCGGGGTTGATGCTGCCGTACACGTTCACTCCGTACAGATCCTTCCTTGGGGCGGGCAGGCCCAGCACTGAGTGAATCGAAAACCCTGCGATTTTCTCAACTAATGGCCTGCAGGGACGACGAGAGGGGCGCGCAAAGAAGCATGTAGAAAAATGAGCTCGATGTGAGGACCAGGGTGAGGTGAGGGACAAAGAGGTCGCTGTGAGGATCAGGGTGAGGGACAAAAAGGTCGCTGTGAGGACCAGGGTGAGGTGAGGGACAAAGAGGTCGCCGTGAGGACCAGGGTGAGGTGAGGGACAAAAAGGTCGCTGTGAGGACCAGGGTGAGGGACAAAAAGGTCGCTGTGAGGACCAGGGTGAGGTGGAGCATACGTATGCTGACTTCTGAGTCGACTTAAAGGATGGGGTTGAGCATATGGATGCTGCGTGAGGTGAGGACGGGCATGTTGGCAATATGTGTTCCAGAACCAACACAAAGCCTGCAGTATGGTATGGTATGGATGAGCAGATAACCGAACTGAACTGGTTCGATAACAGGCATCAGCAAACTGAACCAATTCAGGAATGGACCGAACTGGCTGATGGACGAACCAGTTTTGGCTACGCCCGGTTCGTGGTTCTTTAACAAACCAGGCAGGTTCGGCCGAACGGTTCGGTTTGGCACGTCCAGAATCCAAGGCTTACACCAAATCGGTTGCAGATTATCATGGATTTTGTAAACAACAATGTAAGGGGCGTTACGGCGTAGCAGAGTTTGAGATTTCAAATCTCGAAATGAGCTCCAACTCTCTGGTTGAGTCACGTACACGTAAACCTCTGTAAGCGTAAAGCCAACTAAGCCAGCTTTACTGCTTGGAAATTGCAAGAGAGTTGGGCTCACGTACCTCTGAGTTGGGCTCACTTTATGCTGGGTTCATTCACGTACACGTAAGTAAACCACTGTAAGTCGTAAAGTAAAGTGCCAACTAAGCCAGCTTGAATGCTTGGAAATTGCATCTCATGACGAATGTATGCACCAGAATCACATTCAAGTACGTGCTACAAAACAGAGAGGTCAGTTGCGTCAACAGTGACCTTGACTCACGTCCGAAGGGCCGCAGTAGTAAAGATGACGCTTAAGCAAAGGATCAACAGTAACAAAACAAGTGTGAAATTCGCAGATATGAAAAAGGCCTTAGCTTAAGTACGTGCTACTAACCAGAGAGGTCGCTCGCGTCAATAGTGACTTACGAGTTGAGAGACTCGATTAGAGAGGCTTTGAACAAAGGTTTGAGTTGGGCAAAAGAAAACCGACTCTTCTTGGCTAGGTTGGCTGTCATGTCTAGTTCCTTCCTACTGCTCGTACCTTTTGTGGCATGCTTTCATGTTGTTTGGTTCACATGAAAGGCATGGATGACATGGATGAAATGGATGAAATGAAATGCTTGAGTAGCACAACATAATAAAGGTTCAAATGGTGTGCATCACACAAAAGGCCAACCCAACCATGCTGGGTTCCAGCTTGGCTCGGCTCGGCTTTCGCCTAAACTGGCTCCATTTTTAAGGAACTGCATCGTCCCGACTCGCCACGGGGCTACTTTGTTGTTTCAAACAGCATATGGACTTTGATAACTCCACGAGGTGCATCACATGCTTCGGGCTGTGCGTGCAAGAAACCCAAATCTGACCTGCCTTGGTCGGACGGAGAGGATCATGATGACGGTGCCGCTGCTGTAGTCAGCAATGGGGTCAACTCAACCTGCCAGCCGTTTGAGGGCGTCTCAAAAGAGTCGGCCAGAGCAGACCTGTCTTGAGTTGAGAGGCCTCAATGGTGCCATCCCCAGAGCTAGAGCTGACCTGTCCTGGTCTGAGACGATCATGATGACGGTGCCGGCCGCTGCTGTGCAGTTGCCCATCGCATTGGACCGCCGAACTTTAGGGTCTAGGGTGTGTGTGTGCCTCAAAGCCCGCCAGATGTGACTGACCTGTCTTGATCGGAGAGGATCATGACGACGGTGCCGCTGCTGTAGTGAGCAATGGGGGGTCAACGGTCAACCTGCCAGCCTGCCAGCCCACTTGGTCCTGACTTGACTGACCTGTCTTGATCGGAGAGGATCATGATGACGGTGCCGCTGCTGTAGTTGGCGATGCGGTCAGCATGTAAGGTGTACGCCATGATGGAGTTGTTGTTCACGCACCCCGCCAGCCCCCAGTAGCTCAGGTTGCTGCTGCTGCGCGGCCCAAAGTGCGCCCACTCCTTCACCAGGCCCACTGCCTCCTGCCAAAGTGGGATGGACGTGGGGGGGTGCGGGGAAGATGGGAAAGGGGGGGGAGGAGGGAGGAAGGGAGGAGGGAGGAAGGCCGAGTTTCTTCCCCAGCCATCCCGAGCCAATGTTCACGCACCCCGCCAGCCCCCAGTAGCTCAGGCTGCTGCTGCTGCGCGGGCCAAAGTGCGCCCACTCCTTCACCAGGCCCACTGCCTCCTGTGGAATGGAGTCGAGCGGGAAAGCGGGTGGAGAAAGGGGGCCAGGGAAAAAACAAATGGTGAGGGTGTGAGCTACCACCGATGCTGCTGCTGCGCGGGCCAAAGTGCGCCCACTCCTTCACCAGGCCCACTGCATCCTGTGGAATGGAGTCGAGCGGGAAAGCGGGTGGAGAAAGGGGGCCAGGGAAAAAACAAATGGTGAGGGTGTGAGCTACCACCGATGCTGCTGCTGCGCGGGCCAAAGTGCGCCCACTCCTTCACCTGGCCCACTGCCTCCTGCCAAAGTGAGATGCGCGGGGAGGGGAGGAGGGGGGCAGGGAGGTGGAAAGGGGGAGATGAGGAGAGTTGCTGCTGCTGCGCCTGCGCGGCCCAAAGTGCGCCCACTCCTTCACCACGCCGACTGCCTCCTGTAGCGTGAGCCCAGTGGAAGGTCCAGGGGAGATGAAACGGGGTGGGTGACTTTTGAGTCGACTCAAAAGTCACTGCGGGGCCCAAAGTGACCCCACTCCTTCACCAGGCCTACTGCCTCCTGTAGCGTGGATGCCCAGTGGAAGGTCCAGGGGAGATGGGAAATGGGAAGATGGGAAGAGGGGAGACGGGAAAGGGGGTCATGGAAAGGGGGGAGAAGGATTTGAAGGGAGGGAGATGAGAGGAGGAGAGATAGAGAAAAAAGCGATGGGAAGAGGGGGAAGATGGAATTTAAGGGGAGAAAAGAGAAGGGGGAGGACGTGGGAAGCGGGACTTGGTTACAACAACAATCTCCCCCCCTAGTGCCAATGACCTCGTTGGAGCCACGTGTGAAAAGATTATTTTTGAGACGTCTCAAAAAGTGTAGGGGGGACGTGGGAAGCGGGACTTGGTTACAACAACTATCCCCCCCCCCCTAGTACCAATACCCTCGTTGGATCAGGGAGTTGGCCCACCTGCTGCCCACCTGATGCCCATCCGATGCCCACCTGCTGCCCACCTGCTGCCCACCTGCTGCCCACCTGCTGCTCACCTGCTGCCCAACTGCTGCCCACCTGCTGCCCACCTGCTGCCCATCTGCTGCCCACCTGCTGCCCACCTGCTGCCCACCTGCTGCCCACCTGATGCCCATCCGATGCCCACCTGCTGCCCACCTGCTGCCCACCTGCTGCCCACCTGCTACCCACCTGCTGCCCACCTGCTGCCCACCTGCTGCCCACCTGCTGCCCATCTGCTGCCCACCTGCTGCCCACCTGCTGCCCACCTGCTGCCCACCTGCTGCCCACCTGCTGCCCACCTGCTGCCCACCTGCTGCCCACCTGCTGCCCACCTGTTCACCTGCTGCCCACCTGTTCATCTGCTGCCCACCTGTTCACCTGCTGCCCACCTGTTCATCTGCTGCCCACCTGTTCACCTGCTGCCCACCTGTTCACCTGCTGCCCACCTGTTCACCTGCTGCCCACCTGTTCATCTGCTGCCCACCTGTTCACCTGCTGCCCACCTGTTCATCTGCTGCCCACCTGTTCACCTGCTGCCCACCTGTTCACCTGCTGCCCACCTGTTCATCTGCTGCCCACCTGTTCACCTGCTGCCCACCTGTTCATCTGCTGCCCACCTGTTCACCTGCTGCCCACCTGTGCACCATTCAACGAATCATGTGCACCTTCAGAGGAGGCAAGGCAACGACTTTGCTGGGGAGGGTCAGGCTAGCAGCAAAAGGTTACTGGGTATCACACTACGTTACCACACCAAATTCTCGTTACGACCAGTTGGTCGGGCGGAGAATGTGACCAGCTGGGATTCGAACCAAGCTCTGAGAGGTGGTTACCCTTCTTATACCAACCTATACCACTGGGTAAAAAACGGAATTTACTCACAAGCCGGGCAGTGGTAACCCTTCGTGTAACTTTCAACCCCCAATGCAGCATCAGTACCTGCGCAAATGCGCGTGCGTGCGCGGATGGAGGACCTGCGCGGATGGAGGACCTGCACGGATGGAGGACCTGCTCGGATGGGGGACCTGCGCGGATGGGGGACCTGCGCGGATGGCCCGCGCGCATCAGGGCAATGGGGCGCTACCACCTGCGCGCGGAACGGGGGGCATCGCCGGTGCTGATCGCCTACCTGCGCGCGGGCGACGGACGATAGCATGTCCTGCTGGAGGTATCGCACGCGCGTGCGACACCACGCTCGCATCGCCTCCTGCCGCGGATTGGCGGCCTGCGAGTGCGCAAACCACACCACCCACGCGCACAGCCCCGCCCATCCCGCCACCCACGCCGCCCCCAGCGCCGCCCTCGCCACGCCCCGCGGCACGCGGGCCGGCGAGAAACGCGCCAGCGACAACCGCATGCGGCGCGCGGCGGAAGCAGGCGACTTTTGAGGGACGGGAATGCGACAGGCTAACGTGTGCGGAGCGGGGAACGGGTGCGTCACGGCTGAGGACAAATACCTAAGCACACACTAGGAGGTGAGCTCTGTTGGAATGCAGTTCAGCACAATAACGTGCCCGCCCAGCCAGAGCGAGTGGGTGACAAAAACGAGTTGACTCCAAATGTCGTACAGGGGTTGGTCCAAAATGCCCATGACATCCAACCCAGTGATCCTGTTAGGACGCGTCACAAGTAAAATATCGAGGAAGGATCAGGGTTGTTCACCGAACCTGTCAAACCGATCGCCATATCGGTGTGTCACGACTGCTTTGAAGTTTCAAGTGACACGATCGTAAAAACATGGGGCAAAATTGCCCGATGTGGACGAAATTGCACGATCGATGTGTGACAGGGGCACATCGATCGCCTGACTTAGAAGGGAAAACTGTACGTTAGCGAAAATAAACGAAAATGTGTAACCACCTAAACACCGATTCTAGGCAGGATCGATGTTCTACTTGTGACGCGTCCTTAGCATCCCAAACTACTTGTACCGTACACATCCCAGGACTTAACAGTCGAATTAGAACTTGCGGCTGTACCATAGAGTTACCATCGGGAGCTTATTTAGCTTTCTCACCAGCCCGTTTGACTGCTGTGTATGAACATTTTACATTGTGCAACTAATGAGTCAACCGTACATTGCCCTCACGTGCAATGCGTCAGATCAAGGCATGCGCCTAACATAGACCAGGGCTTATATGCGGGGTAAGACTGTATTAGTAATTTACAATGGCATATACCTGCATGGACGTTACATATTACACTTATAGTATAGGGGTGGAGCCTTCATTTGTTACTCCTAGGAGAGCCCTGCTACGATCAGAGATTGATCGACCCTTGGATCACCTCGGGAAGGTTCACACGCAGCTAGATTGGTAGTGGTGGGCCCTTGATCTCAGATAGAGTGAATGTAAAATGTTGAGATTATAAAAGCATCCAAATACAAACATATAAATAAGAGTACAGGGGAATACGAAACGACCTAGCTAGCCATGTACTCTAAGGGGTACATTCCCTTATTCAAATTCAAACCTAATCCGTGCGACTCGAACAGTTACGAAACTGTTCTCGCCAATTCCCTTCGATCCTGCAACTGCCTGATGCCGTCTGCTCCGACGGTCCAGATCCATTCCAACTGTCTGCGTCGCTTCGAGTCAAACTCTGAGTCTTCGCGTTCATTCTCGATACTACGTGCTTCACTTAGCTGCGGTTATGAGTGCTCAACAGTATTTCACTATTCGTAACACCCCCCTTCACTCCTGGTCGTAGCTCGACTTGACCTGCTTGACTACTCCGCTGAGTTCGGAGCAGTGCTGGTACTGCTGGCGTGGCAGTCGCTTCGTCAGAAAGTCAACTGTCATGTCACCAGTCCGGCAGTAAGTCAAGTCCACCTTCCCCTTGTCTACTTCGTCCTTGACGAAGAAATACCGCAGCGCAATGTGCTTGGTGCGGTTGACGAATCCGGGCTTGTTCGCATGCGGATTGCGCTCTGGTTGTCACATTGCAGGCGGAAGGTTGGCGAAGTTGGAATTTTCGCCTCTTGCAGGAGTTCCTGCAAATAGAGGCTTTCGCGAACTGCTGCTGTTGCGGCGATGAATTCGACTTCGGCCGATGACAAGGCAACCACCTCCTGTTTCGCAATTTTGAAGCGTTTGCCAAGCTCCTTTGCGTATTAGCCGTTGAGAGGTGGATAGCTTCTGGCGCGTAGGAGATGTTGAGTCCTAAAAACTGCTTCATGTTGTAGTTGCAGGTAATGTCGACGCGCCCCGCCAGATTCCTCTCGAATTGTTTGAGTAGTTCGTTACTCGACCCGGTGTAAAGCAAGTTGTCGACGTAGACGGTGAGCAGAATGTAATCTCTGCAGAAATCGCGGCGGTACATTCCAGGGTCATGAGGCATCTGCTTGAAGCCTATTTCGAGCAGAATGTTGTGCAGGCACTGTTGCCAGAGCTTTGGTGCCTGCTTGATCACGTAAAGGGATTTGCGCAGCTGGCACACGCGCGAGTCTCCTTCTCCATACGTGTGCTGCTGCTCCATGTAGATGACATCATCTACTAACGCGTACAGGAACACGTTCTTCACGTCGATTAAGCGCAACGGCAGGTGCCTCGCAGCAGTGCTGACGAGTAAAATTCTGACGTAGGTGTGACGACTGACCGGCGCAAATGTTTGATCGAAATCAATCCCGTGCCGCCGATCTCGCCACGCACTACCCAGCGTGCTTTGAACCGTTCGATCGTGCCGTGTGCTGCGGTCTTCACGCGGAAGACCCATTTGCCGGAAAGGATCCTTGCTCCCTTGGTTGCGGCGCGGTCGACGAGTACCCAGGTGTTGCGAGACTCGAGCACCTTAATTTCCGCATCCATCGCCTCGCGCCATTCCTTGCTGTATGGTCCAGTGAAAGCTTGGCGCGGATTTTTCGGTTCGAGGACACGTGGCGCCGTTGAGGTGGCGGTATGGAGCCCGAGAAGCTGCAGCCCGGGACGGTGTTGTCATGGCGATGCTGCGGGATAACCTCCTACACGTCGACATCGTCACTCTCTGGTTCAGGTGGTGCTGGTGGCGCTACGTCTCTACCGCTTTCTCTTGTTTCGCCCATTCCTCCCCCAGAGGAATTCTCGTCGTCGCCGTCGCTGCTGTGGCGGTCTTCTTTCGTGAACTCGCTGCTGGTATCTTGCTCCTGGATCGCTGCGGCGGCTTCGTCCTCAGGTGTTGCGTAGCTGTGTCCGTCATTCGCGTAAACGTGATTCGCGTTCGTCTACTCATCGCGGCGGAATTGCTCGAGGAAGAGGCGCTCGTAGAAGATGACATCACGTGCGTGGGTGGTCTTCTGGCTGAGTAGATCCAAGATGATCCATGCCTTGTGCTCCCGGCTGAGGCCGAGATGAATTCCCCAACGTGCGCGGCTAGCGAACTTTCCGATGGTTGACGTTGGCGGGCGGTACTGCACCATGCACCCCCACACGCGGAGCATGAATGTGTCCCCCTTTGTTCCCGTCCACTTCAGATACGGGGACAAGTTGCCGGTGATGGCGGTGGTTGTTAGTAGATTATGCACCCGCACGGCGTGGTGCATCGCGTAGGTCCAGTAGATTGGCGGAAGTTTCGACTGCTTCATCAGCGCCCGCACCTTCGTCATGAGCGTATGAATCGTGCGCTCAGCTACGCCTTGCTGCTGGTGCGCGTAGGGGAGGGAGATGTGATGCTCGATCCCCTTTTGCGCCAGGTAATCCTGGAGCTCCTTGCTCCTGAATTGTGCTACGCCGTCAGATTGCCAGGTCTTTAGCTTCTCCCCAGATTGCCGTTGCGCGTGCGCTAGCCAGAGGCGGAATACTTCGTACGCTCTGCTTCGCGCTTCTACGTTCACGACCCACACGTAGCGTGTTCCAGCGTCGATGAAGGTGAGCGTATACAGCTCGTCATTGACTCCACAGTGCCCCACGTTGAGGAAGTCGCTTTACTCCTTGTACAGCTTGGGGTAGCGGTTGGTTCCTGGTTCGAGCAACGGGAACGGCCGGTGACTCAGCGCGGCTTCAGGGCAGACGGTGCAATTTCGCGGATGTGTGGCGCCTCTTACTTCGGTGCCGTCTGGGCGCAGGAGTGCGCCAGGAGCGAAGATGCCAGCTTCGATGCAGTTTTTCAGTGTTACGCGCGAGGGATGTCCGAGACGCTGGTGCCAAAGGTCATCGCTGGCGCGGAATCCAGAGGTGCGCATGTAGCACGCGCGGGCTGCTTCGGGGTCTCTGTCAGGTACTGGGGCAGGTTTCGCTGCTGCTTCTTCTGCTGCTTCCTCGTCGTCGTTGGCTATGGTCAACATCAGCGCCATAAATTCTCTGTCGAGGATTATGTTGAAGGGAACGTTAGTCCCAGGGACGGTTCCATTGACGAAGGTTGGTTTGCGCGGCTCGAGGGCAGGTCCGTAGACGGTGCGCCACGTGGTCGAGGGCTCATTGCCCCAATCGATGGTGTCCCAAGAATCGCGGTGCGGCTGGATGTCTGGTGGAGGTAACGCGGGTGCAGTGCGGCACGGGGGATGACCAAGGGGAACAATAGGAGGTTCTGGTTCTTCTCCCCCCCTTTGTTCTTCGCGTGAAGTTCCCCAGTTTCCGCCGGAGGTGCCCCACCCGCTGTCTTCGCCGCCAGATGCGGCGCCCCAACCGCCACTACCGTTGGCCCAGGTTCCACCAGTGTTGCCCCATCCGTCAGTGTCGCCAGCGCTTCCCCACCTCCCTTCATTGGAGTCACTTTCTTCCTCTGCGGCGCCCCATGCAGCACATGCAAATGTACTGCGCGCCTCGGCAAGAATCTGTCGACGAAGCTCCTCTGCTTCGCGGCGCGCCAAATCTTCTTCTTCCGCCACGGTCAAATTCTTCGTGGGGTCGCGCCAGTGGGGGTAAGCCTTCAGAAACTCTTCTCTTGTGTAGGGGCGCGCCACACCGCGCACGTTGAAGGTCCCGACACTGGTACCGCGCAGCATGCCTTGAAGGTGTTGCGATGGCAGCCCGATGAGGGGATGTTCCGCCGTTCCGAACACGCCGTGTGTTGTGATCTCGAGCTCCAAGTTTGACATGCCTTCTTCTGGTGGCACGTGCCGGGCGGCAACACCGCGGCCGACAATCACGCTGGTTGAGGCGGTGGGCGTGTGGCAGTCTCTGCAGATGCCATCAGGGTCAGGATCGTGCAGCGCCAGCTCGCGTGGGTGAGGGTGATGCGGCACCCACGGCCTGCCGTCAGGGTGTTTCCAATCCCTGCGGTGAATATGTTCGAAGCGCAGCGGAACGAGATCAATCAGCTCGTTCGAGTCGCCGCTGCAGTCGGGAATATCGAAGTCAAGAATGTACACCCCATTTTCGGAGTGTGCTCGTCCGATCTGTCTGCGGGATGTAGTTGGTGATGAGTAGTGCAGTAGGATGTCGAGTGTCTGACGATCCGTGCTGAGTTCGACGCCGCAATCCATGAGTTGTGCGGCGGAAAGCAGGTTGAAGCGCAAATTTTGGACGATGAGTGTTAACGGGAGTGGAGTGTTGGCCCCGCCCTCGCTTGGGCAACGCCGACGACTTGGTCGGATGTACGGGAGTAGCAGCCGACCGTTCACAGTGGGAGAGCTGCTCGACAGGCTTCGTCGAGCTACAGGGAACCGCTGTGGTGTTGCTGTCGACCAGGGAGCTCGACAGCTGCAACTGACTGGTCTGGGCGACGGGTGGGCCGTCGACTAGGAGGGGCAGTTCGACCAGGAGGCCTCCGTCGACCTGCAGCTCGACCGGGAGGTCTCCGTCGACCTGCAGCTCGAACAGGGGGTCTTCGTCGACCTGCAGGTCGACCGGGAGCAGTCTGTCGACCTGCACTTCGACCGGGAGGTCGACGGAGCAGTCCGTCGACCTGACAAGTGAGCAGCGGTCGACGAGGGGAGCTCGGCGACAACCGCTGACGGTTCTGGTCGACGGAAGGGGTCCGTCGACCAGCGGGTAGCTCGACGGGAGTTGTGGTCGACCAGAGGGACCTGGTGGTCAACCAGAAGCAGTGGTGGTCGACCGCAAGCACCTGGTGGTCGACCGGGTCGACCGGGTAACCCGCTCAACGAGTTCTGCGGAGGCACGCGAACGTCGTCGAGGTCGCGATGGCGCAGGCGACTTCGGGCTGGTATCTCGAAGTCGATGTGGCTCGTCAGGCGCAGACAACAGCCGACGGATGCCCAACGAGGCAAGTCGGGCCAATCGTCTGCGCGCACCTGCGAGCGTGCGCACTGCTGTCTTCTACGGGGCAACGCTGGACAGCCGCTCTGCTGCAGCGTTGGCACGCCGTCGACCTGCTCTGTTGGCAGGTCGCCCTTCTGCAGTGCTGGCGCGGCTCCTCTACGCAACGCTGGCAGGCGGTCGACCGAGCTGTGCTGGCGGTCGACCAGGCTAGCTGCAGGGTTGCTAGGTGCCTAATGTAGCCATTGTTGTCATTGCTTGTTCAATCATTCTGTAATTCCAACTTTGCTAGTGGAAACTCTTGCCAACTTCTCCCGTGAATGTGCAAGTGCTAAGGAACCAAGCAAAGCTACGATCACTCCTAGTAGTTCGTGCCAACCCCCGTAGTCTAGCTCACTACCGTTGTAGAGTGAATCTCCGCATGGTGCGGTGAGCGTGGACGGCCCCGCAAATTACCTTCAGATAGGAGCCGACTTTTGCACCTACTAAGTCGTTTGTAGGCCGGCAGCAGCGTTAGTCGCCATGGTCGACCCCGTAGTTGATGCGGGCGTAGCGGACACCTTGGATGCACGACTGGCTGATGCGAGGAGACGCCACGCGGATGGCGAGTACGGGACGATCCCCTTGTTGATCGTCGAGTTGGGCATCCGGGCGCAGTGGGCGACGGAACACCCTTCCCGTCCTGCATCTCCTCGACCGGTGCGAAACGAAGGTGGCGTCGACGACGAGGTCGACGGCGGTGCACGAGTCAGCGGCAGCGAAGGCACGAGGCAGAGAGGGGTGATCAAGGTCGACGGTGGCGTCGACGGGATACAGGCGCGGGTGCAGCGGTCGACGGCAGCCGCAGGCAGCTCGCGGGTCGAAGCTGATGGTTGACGTCGCTCTCCTCTACGAAGCGGTGGAGGGCTCTCGGCGACGACGCATGTGACGGCGGGCGGGATTGCTCCAGCGTATGGCTACTTCAAGTTCTCGCCGGACCGAATCACCGTCGCACCGCTGCAAGGTCGACGGGACCTCATCACCTGGAGGGAGTCGATCGAACCTCAGCTGGAGGTTGCCGGGCTGAAGGGCTTCGCCGACGGCACCGTGCCCATTCCGCCCGAGGAGGATGTCGAGCTGCGCAGGGAATTTGTGCTGCTCACCTGCTCACCTTCATGGTCATCTCGAGGTGTTGCTCGCCGGTGGTGCAGCTAGCGCTCAGGAGCTGTCGAGAGCGACTCGATGCTGGTCACCAGGCATGGCACTTCATCCTGTCGACGTACCAGGTGAAGGACGACCTGTACATCGGACAGCTAGAGGAGTAGATGAGTCACATTCGGATGGGCGAGCAGGAGTCGGCGACGGACTACTGCAACCGTGCTCGACGGATCCTGGCTGAGATGCGGATGGCGGGCGCCGACTACTCTCGCGACGGCGTCCTACATCACCCACATCGTCAAGGGCCTGCCGCGCAGCTACAACCTCATGAAGAGGATGATGATGGTGCCCGGCACGCGTGAGTCCCTCGACGAGGACTCCATCACCAGCTATATCCTGCAAGACGAGGCTATGCAGGAGGCAGAGCAGCCCACGGAGCTCCTTCCGCAGGCAAGTTACGCTGCACCGACGAAGCAGAATCGTCAGCAGGAGCAGCGCGGGAAGCCCGGCGGAGGTGGTAGCGGAGGTGGGCGGTCGAAGAAGGAGGTCGACGAGAAGAAGTCGACGCGGGACAAGGGTCGTGGAGGTGGTGGTCGACGGCGGGAGTGCTGGATCTGCGGCGACCCCGACCATCTCTCCTTCGAGTGCCCCGACCGCGATGACAGCGACGAGGACGACAACAAGGGAGGCCGCGGTCGATCGGCCAGTCGTCGCCCCCGTCGAGCTGAGAAGTCGCGAAGAAGACGTCGAAGAAGACGTCGTCGACGAAGGACGTCGACAACTCCAGCGGCAAGGGCCGAGGCGACGGGAAGGCATCGTGCTCGATGGTCGGCGTGGTGGAGCCGACAGTCTCGCTGGCGCCGGAGGCTGACGAGGACTTCCAAGCGGTGGCAGCAGCTGTGCAGGCCAACCCGATGGCGGTGCTGCTCGACAGCGGATGCTCCCACCACCTGATGGGGACGAAGGCGGTCTTCGTCGACATGGGGCCGAGCGACGGCGTGAAGCATGTGCGCGGCTTCAATGGGGCGTTGCAGCCTGTCGAGGGTCGCGGAACCGTCGCTCTACAAGGGGAGGCCGGAAAGCGGGTCCTCATCCCCGACGTACTCTACGTACCTGGCGTACAGGCGAACCTGCTGTCTTCTGGCCAGCTGAAGGAGAGCGGGGTGCAGTTGCAGGGCAATGGCGACGAGATGCTGCTCGTCGCCGCGACTAGGGAGGTGCTCGGTCGAGCACGCTACACCGGCCGAGTCCTCTGCACCGATTTTCGCCCCTGCTCGACGCTATCACCGTTGACCGACCGAGGTGGTGGCTCTGCGGACGATCGTCTCGGCGACGGAGATGACCCCTGACCGGCTGCATGCGCGACTTGCTCATGTCAGCGTCAACACGATCAAGCGCTCGGCAAAGCATGTAGTTGCTACTGGGCTCAACATCAAGCCGTCGACCGGAGCCGAACCGCCGTGTGTTTCGTGCGTCTCCGGAAAGCTGGCGCGGCACACCTTCCCCGACAAGGGCTCGGACGCCGAGGAGGCACTGGCTGTCGTGCACATTGACTTGTGCGGGCCATTTTGGGTGGCTGCCAAGGATGGCAGCTTGTACTTTCTGCTGCTGAAGGATCGCCACACTCGGTTTGTGTGGACAATGCCGGTCGCTAAGAAGAGCGACGTGCTGCGGGAGTTCCAGAAGTGGCTGGTGCTGGTGGAACGGCAGACGAAGAAGTCGGTGCTGTCGCTCCGCTCTGACCGGGGAGGGGAGTTCCTCGGAAAGGATTTCACCACCTTCGTCGACGGGAAGGGCATCGTCCACGACCTGATGTGCCCATACACTCCGCAGCAGAACGGCATGGCTGAACGTGAGATGCGCACGGTCGTCGAGTCCGTGCGGACGATGCTGCTGCACATGGGCGTACAGCACCACTGGTGGCACCTCGCTCTTCGACAGGCCGTCTGGGTGCGCAACTGCTTGGAGCGGTCGACGACGCCGCCGGGGACGACTCCGTACCAGCTGCTGACCGGGAAGAAGCCCGACCTCACGCTGGCGCGGGTGTGGGGCTGCATGGTGCAGTTCATGGTTCCCGAGCAGCAGCGCGGTGGGAAGCTGGGGACTTCACCTGGGTGTGTCGCCGGCGAGCAAGGGCTGGGAGGTGCTCGACCTGACCGACAACAAGGTGGTCACGTCGGTCGAGGTGATCTTCTACGAGACGCTGTCGCTGGAGGTGTGGAAGGCGAAGTATGGGCCGGCGTCGGGGCGGACGCAGGCACACCCGCCGACGGACACCTCGACGGCGACGGTCCCACTGCTCGCTGACGTCGACGAGCCTGCTGATGAGGATGTTGTGGAGGTTCCTCCACCTCCTCCTGTTCTTGCTTCTCCCTTCCCCATCGCAGATCGGCCTGCGTCGACACCTGTGTCGGCCACCGGCGATGAGGGGAGCCTTGAGGCGTCGCCCGTGGCGCCGGCCAGTGGCATCGCCGGCGGTCGATCAGGTGCCAAGCGCGTCGATGAGGATGGGAAGCCGTCGACGACAGGGGAGCAGCAGACAGGGGAGCCGGTCGAACAGGAGGCCACAGGAGGGGTGCAGTCGACAGGGGAGCTGTCGAAAGCAGCAGGAGGGGAGCAGCCGGTCGAAGGGTCGAAGCAGCTGGTCGACGACGAGGCCGTCGACGAGGAAGGGGAGCAATCGGCGGGAGACGAGTCCACCGACAGTGACGTGGTGGACATGAAGGACGCCTTTCGCACGCTGCACCCGACGAAGCTGCTATATACTTTTCTGGCGCGCTCAACGATGACGAGCTCGCGCATTGATCGAGCGCTGGTGTCGCTCTCGTTGGTGCCTCTGGTGTCGGACGCGTATCACATGGCGGCCCCGGTGGGGGTAACTGATCACTGGTTTGGGATTACCACGGTGCTGGCAGCGGCGGCTGGGGAAGAAGGTGGCCCAGGTCTCTGGAGGATGCATGCTGCGCAGGCAAGAAGTCAGGGGGTACGGAGAACTATACAAACGGTGGTACAAAGTCAGACGGAGAGGGGGGGCAAGAGGTTGCAGTCCACTCTCACTACGCTACAAGCCAGTTTAAAGGCGCATGCGAGGGAGGAGCGGAAAAGAATTGGGAGAACGATTGCGCACCTGGAGGACAGGGTAGCAGCTCTAAGACAAGAATTCATGGCGGACACAGGACAAGGGAACAAGTATGAGGAGCTGGTGAAGTTTGAGGCGCAGTTGAAGGCGTATAGAGATAGTCAGCGGAAAAGAAAGCAAACGATGGCAGGAGTGGGAGAGGAGCTGAACGGGGAGATTGCGACGTCTTTTCTAACAAGCAGGATTGCGTCGAAGAAGGCCAAAACTACAATCAAGGAAGTTGTGTATGACGGGAGAGTTTTTGCGGGGGAACGAGAGGTGCTGACGGCAGCGTCGGACTTCTTCTCTAAGCTGTTTAGGGAACGGGGACAGGAGGAGGATAAGGAGGAGTGGCAGATGGACCCTAAGAAAGTGCTGGATGCGGAGGGAGCAAGTCGGTTAGCAGCTCCATGGTCGGAAGCGGAAGTGAAGAAGGCGATTAAGGAGCTCCCGAGAGGCAGGCATGAACCACACAGGGTGAAGGTGATGCATGGTCTAGTGCGAGAAAGAACACAGGGTGGTATGGGCTCCCTAGGGCCACGATATGAAGTGAATGGTGGGGGGCATGGTTTGGGTACATGTGGATTAGTAGAAGAGCCAAACATTGGAAAGGACAAAGGCTGCGAGAAGCAAGGTGCCATAAAACTCCAAGAACGACACTTGGCATACCGGATTGATATCTGTCGAGCGCGTTTGGAGGGGCGACGCACACGTGGTACGACCTGGACCTCCTCATCTGAGGTTTGTAACATTCCCTGAAGATGTGGCAAGAGAAAAGCAAAGAGGAGCAATACCATAGTTGCCATTTTAATCGTCGATGGTCGTCATATATAATCAGCACAAACCAGAGCAAACACAATTGAAATGCACATACGAAAGAGTGGTCTGCATGCAGCTATTTGGTTGAGATTGCGTCGCGTCCTCCTGCTTCGAGCTGCCCTAGAAGTTGGCGTCACGGGGCCTCCAGGGGTGGTAAAAATGAAGCTGGTGGGCACGGGGGTGGCTGGCGTGACTGCGGCATTGGTGGGAGTGATTCCAGCTAGGGGAGTAGGAGGGTGCGGTGTTTGGGAAAGACCAAGAGGGGTTGCCTCTGCATCCACATTCGGACGAGGGGGGGTAGCATGAGCAGAAACTGGCGTATCAGGGGTTGCATCAACAGCCAGCGGCTCCGTCAACTCAGCCTCCTCATCCCGCTGAGTTGACGGCGCTGCATCATCCCGCTCCAGCCCAATATCACGCCAATCAGCCATGAGCTTGTCCAACCAGCTCCAGTCCATGTCCGACAAGATCCGCTCCTTGCTACCACGCCTTACCCTAGTTGCCTTCCGCACGCGTGTCCTGATTGCCACAACAAGACGTGACACCGTTTGGTTCTAGTGCAACACCGAAAGGCCTATTCTAGCCACCATACTCTTCTGAAAATGGATCCGCTTCGGTGCGTACTTGATTATTAGGGAATGAAATGATTCATTCACCCAGTTACTCGCGCCCTGCACGTAGGGTTCCATTTCTTTCGCACTGCAATGGTCAGCAAGCCATTCTCGGAGTGCCAAATGGGCCTCGGAGTCGGGCTTGTAAACTGCACTCTCCGGTCCCCATTTCTCTGATACGCATCGAGGTACCTCACCCGCATGCCCGCAGCTGGTGTGAATCCCTGCCCAATGGTCTGCAGACACGGCAAGTTGATGTGCAACACGTTCCGCTGACAGAGTCTGTCCACTCTTCACCATCGTATTGCAATTCACCATCACATGGTTGAAGTGCGTACTCCACCGTTGTGCCAGCATCACCTCATAGTACGGTTCTTCGTCAGCTAAGCCCGCGCCGGCCTCACCACGCTTCCTTTTAGCACTACCCCTTTCGGTCCAACGCAAATTGTCATCCGCGTTGACTGGTTCGATCGTGTCCATAGTAGAAGCATGCAACTCCTCTTGCTCTGCACACATGAATGGCAAATGCATAAGAGAGCTTGTGATCCGCGTTCTTCAAGGGCAATGCGATGCAAGGCACGAAATGAACTGTGTGGTACGACTAGATGGAGCGAGATGGAGAGCAAGGAGCACAGGATGAAGAAAAGTGGGGAAATATCTGCCTGGTACATCACGGACAGCAATGAACGATGGTGGCTGGAAAGTGGGTAATGACTGGATGGTACGAGATGGAGGGCATGGAACGATGGTGGCTGGAAGTGGGAAATGTACTGGATGGTACGAGATGGACAGCAATGATCGATGGTGGTTAGAAAGTGGGGAAATGACTGGATGATAAGTGATGGAGAGCGCGGCGCAAAGGTGGAAAGAATGTTGGGGAATGTCCTGATGGTACGAGATAGGCAGCATTGAACGATGGTGGCTTGAAACTGGGGAAATGACTTGATGGAACGACATGGCCAGCAAGGAACAAAGGTGGCTGGAATGTAGGAAATGACCGGATGGTACGAGATGGACAGGAATGAACGATGGTGGCTAGAAAGCGCGGAAATTACTTGAATGTACAGAATGGATGGCAAAGATCGATGATGGCATGAACTCTAAAAATGAGACCGGAACATGCCCAAACCCCATCTCACCTTTTTCATCCGCTCCCCCACCCCCTGGCGCACATTCTGGCTCTCCATCCATCATTGTATCCGTTGTGAGCCATACGTATTCGGCTTCCGCAGACACAGGAACACCATGCGTTGGATGTGGGTCGAACTCCCAGAGTTGTTGCACACCGGCCCATTGGAAGTTGATAACTTGCTCCGGTATGGATGCACCAGACGGCTGCGCAACCGTGGCTGCATCCACACTCGAGGCCCGTTCTGCCGTGGTTGCACCGACAGTCGTGTGACATTCAAAAGTGGGTCCA
Source organism: Closterium sp. Yama58-4 (assembly GCA_947470075.1). Lineage (NCBI taxonomy): Eukaryota > Viridiplantae > Streptophyta > Zygnematophyceae > Desmidiales > Closteriaceae > Closterium > Closterium sp. Yama58-4. The sequence continues at coordinate 38,401 of CANIUD010000817.1, read as the reverse complement.
TCCGCTCCTGATGTCGGCACAGGCGGGGGATCTTGCACAGTCACAGCCTGTTCAACTCCCACATCGCCTTGTCCTAGCCCATCCCTCGTTGTCTTTTGGCGCTTGGCCACGCTGGCCTGTCAAGATCACGAAACTGGAATGGTTGAACTAACAGAGAAATCAGTACAAATAGCAAACCCTAGAATTGTGTACCCCATATAGGTTAACCCACTGTAGCCTAACAAACCCAACATGTATAATGTTTGACACACCCCCATAGGCAAAGTGGGGGAGACCTAGGGGTCACAAGACCAGTCAAGGCAAAGCAAGGCAACAACAAGCTCAGGGTGGATCTCGAGGATTCCACACAAATTCCGAGCACAAGCTAGTGGTCACAAGACCAGTTCACATGCAGGTTTATAACAGAGCCAGAGATACAGTGATCACAACCTAGCAAGAGTAAACATGCAGGTATAGATATATATAGTGATCACAGTACAAGCAAAGTCAAGAGGTAAGTAAGTGAGGTCCAGTAGGCACAAGGCCTAGTAGAGTGCAGAAGCGCTGATGGTCACGAGGCTGAAGCGCCTTGGTGAACACATCAGCAGTGTTGGCCTCAGTGGCCACGTAGCGAATACAAAGCTGACCGCGCTGCTGCAACTCTCGAGCAAGGAAGTACCGCAGGGCGATGTGCTTCGTTCTGTGCTCCATTCTGTGCTCCTCACACAAGGCAATGGCAGCCTTGTTGTCGACGTACAGTACTGGAGGAGAACGAGGCGGCTCTCCGAGGTCAGTCAGCAGGTAGGTCAGCCAGCGTAGCTCCTGGGCAGCCATGGCTGTAGCGTAGATCTCAGCCTCGCAACTGGAGCCGAGAACAGAAGAAGAGCGTGTAGAGCGCCAAGAAACTGAGCCAGAGCCAAGGCTGAAGGTGTAACCCTGAGACGACCGCTGAGTGGCCTGGTCGTCTGCCCAAGAAGCGTCTGAGTGCCCTGTGAGCACAACTCGGTCTCGCCCTCCAAGTACAAGCCCCATGCCCGACGTACTGCACAAGTAGCGCAACACCCTCTTAGCGGCATCCATGTGCTCCTTCCTGTGACGGCCAGGAGCGACATAGCGTGCAAGGATGCTAAGAGGGTATGCAAGGTCAGGTCGAGTGCAGGTCATCAGGTACATGAGGCAGCCCACAAGCTCTGGATACGGGCCACTCGGCTCTACGGACTCATCCGAAGGCAGAGCTGAGAGCGAGTGACCGGTAGGCAGAGGAGTGGACTGAGGCGAGGAGTACGTGAAGCCAAAGCGCTGGAGAACCTGCTGCACCATGTGTGACTGAGTCAAGGTGATGGTGCGCCGTGCTCTGTCCCGGGTGATCCGCAAGCCAAGATAGCTTGTCAGCTCACCCAGGTCTGTGCACGTGTGTCTCCTCTGCAGCTCCGACTTCACGTGGGCGAGTCCTGCAGTGTCAGCAGTGGCAAAGACCAAGTCGTCGACGTACACGAGGATGTAGAACGGCGGCAGCGAAGTGTCGGTGCGCAGGAACAGCGACGGGTCAGCTGTAGAAGGCGCGAACCCAAGAGCCGCAAGTGTAGTCCTCAGTGTGTCGTGCCACTCACGCGGAGCCTGGCGGAGACCGTAGACCGGCCGCTGAAGCCTCCACTGGGTACCAGGAGGAAACGACCCAGTGAAGCAAGGTGGGCGGCGCAGCCAGATCTCCTCGTGCAGGCTGCCCTGCAAGAAAGCAGTGCTGAAATCAAGTGAGTGAAGCTCGTAGTCGCGGTGAGCGGCTATGTGCAGCAGCACCCGAAGAGTGGTCATCTTCGGGGTGGGGGAGAAGGTCTGGAAGAAGTCAACTCCCTCTCGCTGACTGAAGCCTCGAGCCACGTAACGCGCCTTGAAGACAGGCGGAGAACCCGGCGGCCGCTTCACCCTGAAAATCCACATGCCACTGACGATGTTCGCCCCAGGAGGGGGAACCTCGTCGACGTAGGTGCGTGTGGACTTCCAGGAAGCCATCTCGGCGTCCATGGCCGTCTGCCACTGAGAGGAGTAGGGACCCGCCATCGCCTCAGCGTAAGTGCGTGGGGTCGGGATGTCTGGTGCATCCGGGTCTCCCTCAGGGGCAACTAGCAAGGACACGAGACGGGGCAAAGCAGCAGCAAGACACTGGAACTCCTCCTGTCTGTCCTCAAGGACGTCCGTGCCAAGAGCACACTCACCCCCGACGGACGGAGGACAGGCAGACGCAGACTCAGACTCAGCGACAAGGCTGGCAGCGTAGTCTAAGCGACAGCGAGCAGCAAAGTCAACCAACTCAGCGACCAGAGCAGACGCAGCAGAGGACTCAAAGGTCGGGTCAGTGACAACTGTAGCGAGGAGACGCGTAACAGTGGGACTGGCCGCACGACGGGAGTCAGACTCCGGGTCAGGAAGAGTAGGAAGAGAGGACGCAGGAGGAGACGGCAGCGGGACACGCTGCGGAGCAGTGGAGGGACGCAAAGTCATGTAGTGAGTGCCAGGGACAGGAGGAGGACGCTCACGCGGGACACGACGACCAGTGCGAGTAGTACGAACAGGCGACGCAGGACGAGACTCAGGCTCACGACGCTCTGTAAGACCTCCTGTGGGACCAGCGTAAGGAGAGGGAGCAGGGAGAGGCGAGGCAGGCGGGAACTGTGACTGCGGCTGGACAGGCAGAGGACACTCGACGGAGGGAGGAGGACTAGGAGGAGGAGCCTGACCAAGAACCTGCTGAAGGAGCGGTACGAAGTACGGTCGCGGCCGCGCAGCGTCTCCAGAACCAGCAGGGACACCAGCGGCAGCCCCAACGCCCGAGTCCTCAGCACCAGCAGCAGCTCCAACGCCCGAGTCCTCAGCACCAGCAGCAGCTCCAACGCCCGGGTCCTCAGCACCAGCAGCAGCTCCAACGCCCGGGTCCTCAGTACCAGCAGCAGAGCCACCGGTCAGGTCCTCAGCACCAGCAGTAGCGCCGCCGGTCGGGTCCTCTTGGAACTGCCTCGGCCCCACAACCGACGCGCGGCGATGCGGTGGCAGGCTCCGCGCAGCGGGGAATCCGAGTAGGGAGAGGAGGGAGACGAGGCGGACGTAGGGGAGGCGCCGCGGTCCAGCGACGTGGTGTTAGTAGCTTCGCGAGGGCGGCTCACAGGATCCTGAGGGGACGGGCTACGGAGGGGGAGGAGTCGAGTGACGAGAACTCTGGGGGTGACCCCCTTTTTAACCCAGAAAGAGAGGGGAGTTCAAGCCCCTCGCCCCAGGTGGATGAGGCAGAGCGTTCACTTGACGGGGGCCAAAACCCAACCCCAACCCGAGCCGCGTCTGCAATTCGAAGCGGGAGACAGAGCCGAGCCGGGGGGGGAACCGAGCCGCACAAATTGCAGATGGCGACCCGGGCCCAGCCAATCAGCAAGATGCAGACATTTCATCTCGCCAGCCACTGTTCAGCGCTAGCGACCTGGCGCAGCGCCAGGACCTTTTCGCTGATGTCGCTACATGGGACCTCGAACCCCTTCGCGACAGCAGGCAGCCTCCGCTGGCCCGTCACCCACCCCGCACCCTTCGCGACACCTTCGCAGCCTGCCTTCTCACCCCGCTGTTACACCTCGCACACAACCCTGACTCACCTGCGGGTTGGCGACTCCTCATGTTTCTCCCGCGCATCCTTCTGCGCACCTCGTCAGCAAGGCGCCCAGACTGGTCGGCGGTTGGCGCCAGGCTGGCCCACTTCCGCCAGGGCCTATGGCGAGGCCTGTATGACGAAGCGACCGCCGCAGTTTCTGAGCCACCCCAGCCACGCCATGCGCCAGACACCACTGGCATCCTAGCAAGGGCAGAGGGACTGGCCAAACGAGGGAATCTAGCGAAATCCCTCCAATCCCTCACTGCCACGCCAGTCTCCCCCCCTTCCGCGGACGTGCTCCAGGCCCTCTCAGCGAGACACCCCTCCGCGCGCCAAGCCATTCCTGACTGGGTGCGGGACTTCTCCACAAACACGGCCCCCACAATCCCTCCACGTGACTTCAGGCGTATCCTCGCCAAATGTCCGAACGGAGTGGGCGCCGGTCCCTCAGGCACCACCTTTGAGCATCTGAGGGATGCAGCCCTTGGGAATGCGGACATCTTCCAGCAGCTGCACGCACTCACGAACACTGCCTTAGCCGGCAAACTTAGCACGGAGGCGGCTGAGCTTCTCACAGCGTCGCGCCTTCTCGCATTCACAAAGCCCCAGGGGGGTACACGTCCGATAGCGGTGGGAGAATGCCTGTTAAGGCTGGTCGCCAAAGCCGCCTTATTTCTGGCGGCCGAGAAAGCGCGCGGCCACTTTGCGCCGATCCAATTCGGCGTAGCCGTTTCGGGAGGCATCGAGGCAGCCGTGCACACCGCGAGGACGTACCTGGAGGAGAAAGAAGGGGCAGTGGCATTGCAAATCGACCTGGCGAACGCCTTCAATGCGGTCGAGCGAGCGGCGGTCTTCGAGGGCCTCAAGGGGACGAGCCTAGAATTCTTAGTTCCTCTTGTCCGGCTTACCTACGGCGTCCCCTCGGCGCTGCACCTCGACCACGAATTCCACGCTCCCCCCTTGCAGTCCGCGCGGGGCGTACGACAAGGGGACCCGCTGGGTCCACTCCTCTTCGCCGCCAGTATACATCCTTGCCTGGTAGCTGCGGCGGAAGCACATCCGGGAGTCGTCTTTCTCGCGTACGCTGACGACATTACTCTCCTGGGGGAAGCAGAGGCGTGCTCGAGGGCATTCACTCACCTCACCACCGCCCTGCTTTCCCTAGGCCTGGAACACAACCCCGGAAAGTGCGCGGCGTGGTCGGCCGTACACATTGACCCCGTCTCCCTCCCACCGCACGTACCATTCTCGGCGGACGGGATCCGCGTCCTGGGAAGCCCAATCGGGCTGCAGGCAGGATGCGCTGCCTTGGTACAAGAGCGCCTGTCGGCAGCAGCAGAGCCGCTCCCGCTCCTCTCACAAATGGATCCGCAGCTGAGCCTGCTCCTCCTGACACGCTGCGTGAGCCGCCGCGCCTCGTACCTGGTTAGGACAACGCCCCTGGAGGTGCTGCCAGCAGACACTTGGTCGGCGTGGGGGGAGCAGCTGCTGCACACGCACCTGACCGCGGCGCACACTGCGATACCCCGGGACAGGGCGGAGCGGGGGAGAATCTGGCGGCAGGCCGCGTTACCCGTGACACTGGGCGGCCTCGGCATCACCAATCCAGCAACGGAAGGGGTGTTCGCTTACCTAGCCTCGGTCATCTCCTCCGCCCACCTGCTGCGCTCGTTCGGTGACATCTTGCACCCCGCAATAACCCATCTGCTGCCGCTACTGGATGCAAATGCCAACTCACCCTCGGTCCTGCCAAGGCGCCTTGCAGCGGCAGAGGCCACGCTGCCCCCGGATGGGCTGGAGGCTCTACAGGCCGGCCGGCGCGGTACAGATGGCCTGAAGCTACAGCAGGCCTTGTCGCTGGCCGTTCACACCGCTCGCTACATCGAGGTGCTCGATGCCTCGCGGGAGATGCCTCTGAATCCGCTCTTCGGCCACACCCAACGCCTGCAATCACTCCTCGGCCCCGGGGCAGGAGATTGGCTGTTGGCCATCCCCTGACCCCAGCTCTCCGCCTCGGCCCCTCGCAGCACTCCACTGCATCCTCCTTCCGCCTAGGCCTCCCCCTTCCTGTCCCTCGGCGTTGCGACTGCCGGTACCGCACAACCTTCCTGGACCACCGCCTACCCAACCACCTTATGCGTTGTGAGAAAGGCGGGGGTAGAATTGCCACTCACCATGCTCTTCGAGATGAGTGCGCGAGAATTGCGGCGGAGGCGGGCTACACGGTGCACAAGGAATCCACAATTTACTCACCGGTCGAAAACCTGAAAGCGGATGTTTGCATCCGCCATCCCGACACCGGCGAGGTCCACATGTGCGACATCACCGTGACGGACCCGGTCTCACACCAGGACGAATACGCACGTAAAGCACCAAGGTGGGGAGCTAGGATGCAAGCCGCAAGGAAGGAGGACAAGTACGCTCGGAGGAACGAGTGGGTAGGATTCCACGCCATGGCGGTCGAGACCTACGGCTACCCCTCCCCGGGAGTCCACGACTTCCTCCGCAGCTGCGCCGAGCTCGCGGGCAAACGGCGGTTCAACGCAGGGCCGAAGTCGAGGGAGGTGGCCAGGCTGCTCACGGAATACCGGCAGCGCTGGAGCGTCACACTCCAGCGCGCCCAGGCCAATGCCCTCCGCGACAAGACCCACGAGGCCTTCGCCGCGGACGAGCTAGGCCTGCAGGGCCCGTTCGGCTGCCTGGGGGAGGAGCAGCTGTACCAGCTGCTGGAAGACCCCACCGGCCTGTAGGGACGGGGGGAGAAGGGGCAGGCGACGGAGAAGCTGTAGTACTTACCTGTTTGATGCTTGTTGGGTCTTGTCTGTTTGTTTAGATTAGCTTAACCTTAGTTCCTCTGTGTGTACGGCCTTGGTGATCAATACGAAGGACCATTCGAGAGAGAGAGAGAGAGAGAGAGAGAGAGAGAGAGAGAGAGAGAGAGAGAGAGAGAGAGAGAGAGAGAGAGAGAGAGAGAGAGAGAGAAGAAAGAGTGTGTTGTTTAAAGAGCCACTGAGATGCTAGGCTTTAAGCAAAGGAAAACGCTGCCTTATTTCTGTAAGAGACCAGTTCTGGTTCGAGTTGAACCATTCGAAACCTTCGAATCAAAGCAAGTGAGGCACATCCAACTCCAGGTTCGCATCGCAGCTCGAGAAGTACGGGTTTCCTAGAGAAGCAATTCAAGGGCTGCAAAAGTTCATCTCGTTCCGCTTGTTTTTGGCAAACAAAGACTCCTCGTTGGTTCGGATACTTGCTCAATCCCAGACGCCACAGTAGGGAGAATCTCGGTATGGCAACATAGCAGGATGGCAAGTTGGTATGGTAAACAGTAACTCACAGATTTTGCAGGTGGACCAGATTGGTCCAGCTATTGGGAAGGTAGCCTTCCAGGTTGTTTCCGCGAAGGGACCTGCAGAGTGTGGGAGCAGGCAACAGACGGACGCTTGAGTATCAACTGGTGGGAGTGATGAGAATCTAGGGCAGAAATTATGAGTGATTTTCTTGAGACAGCGTTGCGGCAACAGAGACGGTCTGAGTGGGCCACCACAGTACGCTAATGCATATCACCTCTAACGAGGCACGCACTTACATTGCATGTCAGCTGCTTTCCCAACACCCTAGCTGCTTTCCCAACACCCTAGCTTTCAACGAAGCAATTCCCAACATCCTATAGAAGAAATTCCCAACACCCTAACAGCTTTCCCAACACCCTAACAGCTTTCCCAACACCCTAACAGCTTTCCCAACACCCTAACAGCTTTCCCAACACCCTAACAGCTTTCCCAACACCCTAACAGCTTTCCCAACACCCTAACAGCTTTCCCAACACCCTAACAGCTTTCCCAACACCCTAACAGCTTTCCCAACACCCTAACAGCTTTCCCAACACCCTAGCTGCTTTCCCAACACCCTAGCTGCTTTCCCAACACCCTAGCCGTACTAGCTCTCAACGAGTAAGAAGGAAACCCGATTCCTGAAGAGCTGATGCTAAGGATCCTCACCAATTTAAAAGCCACACTAAACTCACAGGAAGGTGAGTGCTGTGAGCTGAGAGAGGTCATCATTCAGCAATCGCCCCTGCCGGTGTGGATACATTGAATACACGTCCCTGCGCACAAGAAGATGCCGGCAAGATCCGGCGCACTCAGAGCAGCTCAATCACAGCCATTGCCATGGCACGCGTGGTCATCCCCGTGCCTTGTGTCGTGGGGGATGTGGCGTGTGTGTGACAATGGTGGAGTTTGAGAGTGAAGTGGGAGGGTGAAGTAGCAGGGTGAAGTAGGAAGAACCCTAAACCCTAAACCCTGGAGCTCACAGATACTGAAGGTTGGTGAGTTGAGTGACCCAAATGGGGAACTCCACAAATTGAAGGTTGGATAGATCCCTGCAGCAGGGAGGAAAGCAAGAGCAGAGCACGTCACGTAGACAAGCCAATGGAGCTGCAGTCATGTCCGGCAAGGGGATGGGGATGGGGATGGGGATGGGGATGGGGATGGGGATGGGGATGGGGATGGGGACTAAGTGGCGAAATACGCTTTTGGCCTTGAGCGTACAGCGTATATACGCTAGCGTTTACACGCTATACGCTATACGCTAGCAAATACGCTATACGCTCGGGATTTTTTTCTGGGCAGCCCAAGGTGAAAAAAATCGGGAATATAAAAAAAATCGCCGATTTTCATGGCGATCATCTCGCCGTGGTTGAAAAGCTCATCGGAGATCTAGGGTAGCGGGAATGTGGCTGCAATGTTTGGATTCTAGTTGGGGTTGCAATTTTGAATATCGGGTTCCACCGCTTTGAACCGAACTCAATCTACGAACTCCAACCTTTCCAATACGTCCCTTCTCGGCAGATCTACTACTTCACGTTCTCTCTCATGCTAGTACCCGACGCGCCTCTCTACTGCAGTTCCTAAACAACTGGTGGCACCATCTGATCTCACACAGAATAAGAGAGATTGAGATCAGAAAGTACCTTCCCTATGTTGAGCACAAAGTCTACGAGCATTTCAGCCTAATCGGGGAAAAAAATGACCTGAAACACAACCTCCGTGAATCCCCCTTGTAAGCTATATCTAGGGTGTTTTTTTCTACCTGCCCGGACCTTTTTTTAACCTGCCCGAAATAGCGTATCCATCGTCTCGGGACCTTAGCGTATAGCATATAAACGCAAGCGTATATACGACACGCGTATATACGCTATACGCGTATTTCGCCACTTAGGATGGGGATGGGGATGGGGATGGGGATGGGGATGGGGATGGAGATGGGGATGTGTTACTCGTGCACACCAACGAATCCGCTTCACCTGTCCCATCGGACTTGAGTAGAGCTTACAGTGCAGTGAGGGCAGTCAGGTATTGAAGCTCTCTGGGTATCTCCCCTGTGGCGTTGAAGAGCCTACTGACATGCCTGTGGTCATGCACATGTAATCAGCAATAATTAAAGAACTACCATTGGCAATCGTGAGCTGGTATGGATGGAACAAGTCACATGGTGACAAGCAGATTAAGAATGGGAGCAGGGAGCCACCACCGTCCCGTACGTTCTTAAGATGGTGACAAGCAGATTAAGAATAGGAGCAAGGAGCCGAGCATGGTGACAAATCACATGATTACCGTCCCGTACGTTCTTATATCGCAATGATGCTTACAGCTGATGTAGGCTTCTCAGGTGTGAAAGAATGTGCAGGGAGGACAGGTCCCCTGTGAATGCCAAGTACTCTAGAGACCTGGTTGAAGAGAGGGAAGTGCGACATGGGAGAAGCCATTGCAGATAGTGTAACGTAGCAGCATGGGGACTGCTGCATCACACGATGTGGCGTGCAGCGTGTTAGGGTGGTTCGCCGCTACCCTATTACCCACCTGAGCACTTAACCTAGGTTTGGTAGAACAATGCTAGGAGCGGTGGGTAAAGTCAACAATGTGCGGAATCTAGTAAAGCTAGAACGGTGGGGCTGGATGGAAAACGAAGGAGAAGCAATTTGCCTCAACCTAAATGTCCAACCGCAATTGAACCATGCTTGGTACAAACGCAACAGGTCAGTTTCGGTTTCAGGGTTGGTTAGTGAATCCGGTTCCACCATACGGCACGTGGCTAAATGCAGCAGACGCATTAGTTATAATTGCTTAAAATGTTTTCTTTGAGTCGAATTGTGCAATCACCTGTTCTGAACAATATGTAACTGAAAATTCAGAACGTCTCCAGCCACGTCTTTTTCCTAACGTCGTCAGCTAAAGACAATTGGTAAACTAAGATAGCGAGGCTGGATGACACAGTGGAAGAAGAGTGACAGTGACAGTGATTGCTCGCAGGAATAGCATTGCCTTGCAAGGCGAACAGTGTTTGCATTGCGTGAAGTACAGTATTTGCAGGTTGGTGAGGGAGGAGAGCCAGGCCAGTCCGTCCAGAGTGCCGATGAAACTACTACCAACATCCGACCCAATAGCTCTGTGTGCACATGGGGCATGCAAGCAGCAACAGTACACATGATGGGACATGGGACCACATGGGGCAGCCACGCAGCCATGGGGATGCAGGGTTTAGGGGAAATAAGGATATTACTATTTGGAATAAACGAGGACTTACGAGTACGACTTTTGAGTCGACTCAAAAGTATTTGTACAAGCGATTGGTAATGAACAGCGTGAGAAAAGAGACAGGAAATGATAGTTGTGGTAGGGAAGGGAAATCACTCCAGTTTAAAAAATTTGCAGGAACAACGATCAATCAAGCTGGAAAGAGCAGGATGAGGGGGTGCAGAGGAGTGAAGGAGGGTGTTGGATGGTCATATTGGATGGGCATATTGGATGGGCAGGGCAAGGTCCAACATTCAGTTAACCTGGTATGGAGCAATGGAAGAGCAACACTCACCAATGGAAGAGCAACACTCACCAATGGAAGAGCAGCACTCACCAATGGAAGAGCAACGCTCACCAATGGAAGAGCAGCACTCACAGGTGCGTGAGGTCAGTGAGACTGGCGAGGGATGGAATGGACCCGAACACATAAAAGTAGGTCAGATCACTGTGGGATGGGATGGGATGGGAGCGCATGAACAGCAGTGGAGATGGCGAGAGGAAGCCTGAGATCAGCAGTGGTAAAATGGAGCCTTGAGATCTGTGGCTGGCATTGAAGTTTTGCAGCTTTGAGGTATACCTGTGCATCCGGGCGAGTTACTCGCATCGACTCGTTCGAGTAACTCGTCTAGGGGCGAGTAACGAGTATGCTTTTTGGCTGGAATTGCTCGCCCGAGCCGATGCGAGTTTTACTCGGCGAGTTTTTTATGCTCGCCGAGTACTCGGGGACATTTCGACGAGCATACGCAAAACTCGTCCCGTAACCCTAATTGACAAATTTGCGAGAAAGGTTAGGTTGGGTACAGATATGAGAAACGCATTTGTACCCAACCGCAACGAAATCCACCGCTCGCGAAATTGCCGACAGGGTGAAATTTGTCGTGCTTTGCCGACGAATCACCTGCGATCGAGAAAGTGTTTGCGAATTGTTTTCGCGAAACAGTTTGACGCGACTCACATCTCTCAATCCACCCCAACCCCCCACATCTCGACAGGGTGGGCTACCGCACTCAATTTCTTACCTAATTTTGTAAACTAGTCAACGTAGAACCTAGCTGATCGCTTAGCATGTTTACCTTGGCGTCCGTGGTTGCAATGGCCTTCATTAGTTATTATGTACAAAGGCGTTGTATGCAGGTATAGGGTACATGGCCGAGCATTACTCGTACTCGGGCGAGCTTTGCTAAATGCTCGCCCGAGTTTCCTTTCAAAGGGCGAGTAACGAGTTTCGGTTTGGGGGAAAAAAACTCGGCCGAGTATTACTCGACTCGGCTCGAAACTCGGCCGAGCAATGCTAGGGACGAGTCGAGCATTACTCGGCTCGCCCCTTTGCACAGGTATATTTTGAGGCGCCTCAAAAGTTGTGGCTGGCATTGAAGTTTTGCAGCTTGTGGTGTGGCTAGTGCGCAAGGGAGGCATGCAAGGGCGGGAAGAGGGTATGGTCAGTTGTGGCATGTGAATGCGAGAACGAGATGGAAGGACAGAGCAGTAAGAGGTTGGGGCGAGGCCACGGCAAACTAAGGAAAGGTTTGGTAGATAGATGCAATGCATGCAAGATGGATGTAGCGGAGGGAGAGGGAGGGTGGGTGGGAGGGTGGGTGGGTGGGTGGTGACGCACAGGAGTTGCAAAGTGGAAAGACCGGTGATGGAGGCAGGTATGGAGTGAGGGGGGAAATCCCAATTAGGCCGTATTAGCTTTGGATTCCTGCCAACACACGAATGCATGGACGCACGCAATACCAACCAGCTCCCATTCCTCCCCCATCTCCCGCCCACCCCAGTTCCCTTCCCCAAATATCCAGTCCTCCCCCATCCCACCCCCCACATCCTTCGACCCATCCCCCCCCCATTGTCCGGATTGCAATGCTCCCGCACACACACAATCCAACACGATCATTGCAAGAGGAGCAGACAGTGGAAGGGTGATACACAGTGATACTACACTGTGGGGGAAAGGAGAGGTCAGAGGACCAATGAGGAGTAATGACGGAGTACCGTGAGGCATAGAAACGTCCGGCCCCTTAGACTACCTCGAAGTTCGGTTACCACATTCCAGTTATTGGTCCACCACAATTTCAGGGGAAAAACTTGGCTAGTTGGGATTCGAACCCTAGGTTATAAAAAGCAATACAACGCCCATGCCATATACCACAGCCGAACAATCAGCAACGAGAGGCAATTAGGACATATAAAAAAAGGGCAAACAAAAAAAATCGGCAACCAGGAGCGAGTGGCGACGGTCATCATTCTCACAGGGCAATGACGAGCCCTTTGGGGCTGCAGGTGACACCAGTCCATGCAGAGCACAACGTGGTGGCGTTGCTGTTGCCCACCCACACGCCCAACGCCTCCTTCAGCTGCAGCAGCACCCTCACTGTCGATACAACGGGGAAATGGGAGCAGATTTACCACAAGAAAAAAAAAAGGGGGGGCGGCGGCTTCACTGCCGACACATGCGCCAGGCCACCTGTTTCCCGCCTGGCCTGCCGTGCGCCCGGACAGCCGGCCTGCCCTGACGTCGCACTTTTGAAGGGCAGCCCGAGCGCGCGCAATTTCTCTCTCTGCTCATGAGAAGTGGAGTCTGAGGCGCGGACTCCGGACTTTCATTCGAAATGGGAAGCTCGCTGAGCTCTCAGAGTGAGGAAGCGCGCTGTGAGGAAGCGCGCTGAGCTCTCAGAGTGAGGAAGCTCTCAGAGTGAGGCAGCTCTCTGAGTGAGGAAGCTCTCTGAGTGCCTGAACTGGAAAAACTGACTCACATTGCGAGCTTTCGAGAACGATTCCAACGCTCGCGTCGGCCGCGGCAGCGCCGCCGGTAGGCGCGGCGAGCTTCAAAAGAGAGCGTTGGGCGCGGCTGGGCCGAGCGCGAGACAGCAGGCGTTGTTTGGACAGAAGCTGCTGTGGGGCATCTCGCCGCGGCGGTGGGCGATTACTACTAGTAGCGCTGGAAAGGGAGCAAGCAGCAGCGCCGACAGTGAGCGTGAGGGCTGCGAGGAGGAGAACCCAGGCTCCGAGATTAGAGCGTGCGGCTGCACGCCCGGCGGGAAAACGCATTGGCGTGCGGACGCAAAATCGTCGTCTGACAAAGGAGAGTCTGGCGGGTCAAAACTTGGTGAACAAAAGTTCCGATGAGTCATCGCGGAGGCATCGGCCCAAATTCGAGTTGTAAGTCTGAGTGACTCTGCTGGAAAGTTGCTGCTGGGTTGTAGCGAGGGTAGGAGCTCGACGGGGTGGAGCTGACGGGGTGGACAGTGCGGTGCGGGAGGTGGTGGGGGAGGGGGAAGAGGAGGAAATTGGATAAGGAGGGGATAGAACACGCCTCCCGAACCAACCTCATCGGGTCTCTCCAGGTCGGGTTAGGTTAGATTAGCTCGAAGCGTGTGGTATGTGGATGGGAGCATTTGTGGAAAAGCGCCGGAATTTGGAATCGTGTACACATGATGCCTGTTTGAGCCCCCCGACCTTGCCTTACGACGTGTTGCGACCCACCCGGGTCGGGTCGACCATCCCCCGATCCCGAATTTCTAGGAAGCCCGCACTGCCGACCTACCCGACCAGGTCGACCCGACCCAACCCAACCCGGGTTGGGTCGACCCGGGCCAACCCGGGTCGACCAAGTCGGGTCAACCAGGCCGACCAGACCCAACCCAACCGAGCTGGAGCAGGTTACCCGAGCTTGCGAAATTTGTAGTTCTCGCGTGGATGTCGCCTGCATCTCGTTTAACAAAAAGATACCCGGTAATATCGCCAAACATTGCCTCGCCCACCTTCCACCTGCGGAGCACTTGCTTTCTCTTTACTTCGAATTTGCTGAGAAGGCAACGGGAAATTCTTTGTTTTCTCGAGTCGCCTTTTGGTTGGGTTGGGTCGGGTCGGGTCTACCCGGCCTGGTCGACCCGACCCGACCCGGGTGGGTCGCAACACGTCGTTACCCTCTGGGCTTATAAACGACTCTTGCATTTCGTGGAGGTTTCGTCAATTCGCTTCGGGCAAAAAGGGCTTATAACAAAATTTTGTAACTCACCGTTGACTGTTTGACTGCAGTCTCTTCAGTCAGACTTCAGTTTCTGTGGTTTGGATTGGTCAACGTGCTTGTAACGTGGGTGCTTCCTCACGGCACAAAACCCACAGGTGCAAGGTTTCCGTCAGGTGCGAGGCAATTTCGCGTGCAGTGGGTGGGCATCAGGTGTAGACCTAGCAAGTAACCTTCGTGCGTTTATAAACGGTCAAATCGTTTACTTCTATGTTCCTGTATGTTACAGTTCGTTACTGTGCGATGACTGTCCGAACCTTTATGAGGTCGTGAAGGAATGCTGAAAAATCCTTTACAGAAATCCCTTTTACAACTCACAACACCTTTGAGTCCACTTTCGAATCGAAAACGCATCACATTCAGCTCGGCCCAACCATCACCCAGAGACAGTATCGAGAGCCCAGCGCCACCGCTGCCTGGTGCCCCCATCCACCAACCTCTCCGCCCACCCTCCCCCCTCCTCTTCCCGTCCTCCCCGCCCATCCCTTTCCGCCCCATCCCTCTCCCGCCCTCCCCGCTAGCTTCCCCCGCCGCTGCGCCGCTACGACATTGCTGCTGGCCGTTGAGCAGTTTCAGGGCGTATCCAGGTTCGGGTCATGAGCACTGTTCCGGGCATGCGCGATTTGCGGATGACCCAAACAACATAAAACGCATGTTTGAGTCATGCGACCCACAAATTGCCGCGAGGGTTTTCGCGCCAAAATCCAGCTCCCCACAACAGTCGCATCCAATGGAGGGATGCCAGAACATTTCGAAAGGTCATTAGCGAGACCCACACAAAACCACGCGACACTCACTGAGAAAACACATCCGTCAAAATTTCCGGAGCGAATTCCCAAATGTTGGGAGCACGACGCGAGAAATTTTAGACACACTCGGGGTCGATTTGCCGAGTGGTTGGGTGCAAAGGTGTAAGACGTGGGACACTGCCCGCGTGTGACACTCGACTGCCGAATGACAAAAAGATGGGAGTAACACCACAATCGTGCAACCAGGTGATTGGTTGTGGGTGGGTCGTGCACGTAAGTCGCACAACACCTGCACATTGACCCAAAGCTGGGGCCGCGCGCGGCTCGGCAGCCCACTTCGGGTCATGCGCAAATCCCGCATGACCCAAACAGTAGCCAGAACAGTGCTCATGACCCGAACCTGGATACGCCCTCACTTCACATCACATCACACCAGCACAGAACCGTACAGATGTGTGTAACGGACAGCTTTCCATTCCATAGCCATTCACAATGGCGCAGTGAGGCCTCATCAGACAAATAGCCTATTCCCACATGCACGCGACACTAAGTCGTATGTGAAGTCAGGCATCGTCTCGCTTCCCAGCTCTCGCCTCTCGCCTTGCCCAGGCTTGCTCAGGTAGTCACGAGAGAGCAGGCCGAGCGACGCCCGAAATAGCCGAGCGACACCTAAATCAGCTGGGCGACGCCGCAGTTAACCAAGCGACGGCGAATTGGCCAGGCGATGGATTCTCGCTTGTCGTCCGTCGTCGCCGAGTCTCCGGACGACGATTCCGCCTCGCCAATCCATTCCCTCTCCGACGATCTTCTCACCTCCATCCTCCGCCTAGTCCTCTCCGCCAATCCCACCGCATCCGATACAAGCACATCCGATATAAACACCAGCGATTGTCGCACACCGTACCAAGCGGCTCTGGTCTGCAAGCGCTGGTCCCGCGTCGCGCCTCTCGCGCTCACCTCCCTCACAGTCCTCTCCGCGTCTTCCGCCGCCTCCTTTTCCCCTAAACGCGAGCTGCTCTGCCGTCGCCTCGAACTAGCGCTGCGCAAGTTTCCGAACCTAACTCGCTTGCACCTCGACAGCCACACGATAGACTTCATCGACGATCGCTTCCTACGCGCCCTAGCCTCGGCATGCCCGAACCTGACGTACCTCTTCCTCGGCAAGGTTCGGTTGCCGGTTCGGCCGCCGCTCGTCGACGCGGTGAGCGAGGCGGGCCTCGCGAGCGTGTTTCGCGGATGCAGGCGGCTCGAGCACGTGAGCGTGCACTGCGCGCCCAACATCAAATTGCTCCCCGCGTCGCTCCTTGATCTTTCCGCGCTGCGCCGGCTGCAGCTCGAAGCGCCGAGTTTAAAGCTCTTCCCGGAAGTCTCCCGGGGGAGATTAAGTTCGCTCCGCGATTTGCGGCTGCTGTCGTGCAACGCGCTTCCGTGCCTGCCGGACTCTCTGGGCGACCTCGCTGGTCTCACTCATTTGCGCATCGAGAAATCCGACAATCTCGAGCAGCTTCCCGATTCGTTATGCGACCTGCAGCTGCTCGACGTCCTCGTTATAAGCTCCTGCTACTGGCTCACGTCGCTGCCTGACGATCTCGGGCAGCTGCCGTGCCTGCGCGTATTGGAGCTCGACGGATGCGGAGGTTTGCTCGAACTGCCCGGTTCGCTGCCGCAGCTACACTCCCTCGAACGACTCGTTATAAGCCGATGCGGTAACCTTACGCTGCTGCCCGAAGACATCGGACAATTACCACTTTTGCGCGAATTAGAGATCAGCAAGTGCCATCGCCTCGTCGGCCTCCCTCCCTCCCTGCCCGACCTGGCCGAGCTCGAGTTCCTGGAAGTTTCCGACTGCACGCGTCTAGAGTCCCTACCCGACGACCTAGGCCGTCTATCCGTTCTTAAAACCCTGCGCCTCGCCTCGCTCCCTAATTTGTCCTCTCTTCCCGAAACCCTAGACCAGCTCACTTGTCTCCGTGAGCTCCAATTAGAAGACATCGACAGTCTTTTAGGCCTGCCCGACCCAGTAACGAGCCTCGGGCAGCTGGAAAAACTCGTTTTGGGGCTGTCCTGCTCGCCAAGCCTGCCCGAATCTGTAGGCGCGCTGACGCGTTTGAAAGAGCTGCAGCTGCGGCACTGTAAGGGGTTAACGGGTCTGCCTGTAGCGATGCGCGCGATGACGCGGCTGGAGCGGCTGGTGGTGGAGGAGTGCTGCGAGCTGGTGGCTCTGCGCCTGCCAGAGGGAGAGGGCGTAGGTACGTCTGGAGGGGAAGGAAGGGTAGCTAAGCAGGTGGAGGAAAAGCAGCAGCAGGGGCAGCAGCAGGAGCAGAAGGGGGGGCAGCAGCAGGGGCAGCAGGGGCAGCAGAGGCAAGAGGAGCGTCAGATAGTTGGGCTGGATGCAGCAACAGCAGCAGCCGGTTCAGCACCGCTCCCAACCACTCTCACTGACAGACTGAATCATCTCACTCTCATGACCAAATCTCCTCATGTCCCTTCCTCCCCACTCCCACCGTGCACCTCCCCCCTCCTCCGCGAACTCGTTCTCGTAGGCTGCACGTCCCTGCGCGTGCTCCCTGCGTCCCTGACTGCCCTGGCTGCTTTGGAGCGGCTGGTGGTAACCAGGTGCACCGCGTTACAGTGGGCGCCGGGGAACCTGGCGCGGATGCAGGGGCTGCGGGAGCTGAGGCTGGATGGGTGCAGAACGGTGCTGCTGCCGCCGTCTCTGGCGTGCTTGGGGCGGCTGGAGAAGCTGATTGTAGTGAGTAATGGGTGTAGTGGGAGCGGCGTGGGGGCGGGGGTGGGGGCGGGGGTGGGGGTGGACGTAGATGGTAGCATGGATGGTGGCAGCAGCAGCAGCGAGAGTGGACATGGCTGTGTGAAAATTACGGAATGCACTGCAGACAGGTGTAGCACTCGAAAGAGTGGTGGTATAGCTGGTGAGGGTGAAAGGGGGGATGCAGGAAAACCACACAGCATCCCAACCTGTATGTCACCGGCCCGCAGTGACACCAGGTGTGGCACAGAGACAGATAGCAGCAGCAACGGCAGCAGCGGCGACAGCAGTAATTATGATGGTAACGGCAACAGCACGAGCACAAACAGCAGCTGCAACGGAGGCAGTAACGGGTTTATCGTAGCACAGTCACACCCTCAGCAACACAACCACCTGCACCCTAATCCCCACTCACACACACCTCTGTCACCCGATTCCTTACCTGCCCTTATCCCATCCAATGCAACCGACACCCCCTCCTCTGCCCTCGAGCCCTTCTCTTCCTTCCTCCCCACGCCGCCCCTCGCTCTCCCCCCCGGCATGGGCCAGCTGGCACAGCTGAGGGAGCTGGAGGTGAGCGGCTTTGACTCCCTCTCCGCCCTGCCGCCCTCCCTCGCCTCCCTCTCCCGCCTCACCCGCCTCTGCCTCACCGGATCCCTCAAACTCGCCTCCCTGCCTGACCTCCCCTCTGGTGCGGTTGCCGCTGGTAGCGGCTCTGGCTGCTGTGGTTGTGCCTCCTCTTCCTCCTCCTCCTCCTCTTCCTCCTCCTCCTCCTCCTCCTCCTCCTCCTCCTCCTCCTCCTCCTCCTCCTCCTCCTCCTCCTCCACTTCCTCCTCTCTCCCCCTCATGGCACCCCCTTCCACTGCCTCCCACGGTTCCTTCTTCCTCCATCTCACCAACCTGAGAGACCTGCAGCTGGACTCATGCCTCTCCCTCTCCTCCCTACCCTCCTCCCTCTCCTCTCTCTCCTCCCTCAGCCGCCTCCACCTCGCCTCCTGCTCCTCCCTCTCCGCCCTCCCCCCACGCCTCTCCTCCCTCTCCCACCTCCGCTCCCTCAACCTCCAAGAGTGCATCTCCCTCACCTCCCTCCCCCCCTCCCTCTCCTCACTCGCCCGCCTGGAAGGGCTTTACCTCAAGGGCTGTATCCAGCTGAAAAGCCTTCCAGGCGACATCGGCTATTTGCCGAGGCTAAGGGAGTTGGATCTGAGGGACTGTGAGGGGCTGCTGGCTTTACCAGGGTCGATCACTCACCTTTCAAGGCTCAAGTGGCTGGATATCTTTGGGTGCAGCTGTTTGGATAAGGACTCAATTCCCGCGAGGATAGGCCAAGCCACGATATATCGGAGCTAGGGTGCTTGGGCTTGTGCTATAGTCGGGCTGAACAAGTTAGGCTAACTAGCAAACGCATAAGCTGTGGCATTGAGTAGTAGTCATAATTATATGAGTTAAGTGAAATTTGGATCGGAACTTGCAATACAGTAGATGCAGTCTGTTAATTACCGTATTTAAAACGAGAGTGCAAAATAGGGAACCCCGACCCAGCTTGAAAGGGTACCGTACTTCCATGCATAAGCAGTACAGCACGTACATCACTGCAAAACAGGGTGCCACGTGATTTGTGGACTGACCCACTGCTGCGTTTAGCAGTTCCGTATTGTAATATGCTCAGGTATTTATATTCTTGTCCAAATGTTTACGTACATACAATTACCTTGACATTAGGGGACCTCCTTCAAACGGAAAAGTAGCCCTAAGTGGGAGCACGTTATCCACTGCTGGGTGACCCCAAGTCTGTCAAACATTATGCATGTTGTAGCTTTGTAGGCTACAGTGGGTTTAGCCTTAGAGGGTACAGAACTCTAGGGTTTCACATTTGTACTCTCATTCCTCTTAGTCATCCATCATTCTCGTTCTAACTTTCACATGGTATCAGAGCAGGTTCCCTCGTGGGAACTGTTCCTAGGGCCCACCAACCTTTTTTTTCCTGCCCGGAGCGCGCTCCGCCCCTGCCCGAGTCGCGCTCCCCTCTAGCTGCCCTTAGCGGCCCCGTCGCGCCGCCCTTCCGGCCCCGTCGCGTCGCCCTAGTGGCCCCGGCGCCGCCTCCTCTGGCCCCGTCGCCCTACCCTCGCGACCCCGCGGCCCCACCCTCGCGACCCCGGCGTCGCCCCTCGCGGCTCTGCCGCTCGCGACCCCGCCGCCCGTAGCGGCCCCGTCGCCCTTCGCGCCGCCCGCGGCCTCGTCGCAGCAGCCGCCCGCGACCTCTTCGCCGCGGCCGCCCGCGACCCCGTCGCCGCAGCCGCCCGCGGCCCTGCTGTCGCAGCCGCTCGCGTCCCTGCCGCCCGCGACTCCGTCGCAGCCGCCCGCGACCCCGTCGCCCCACCCGTGCGACCCCACCGCCGCCCTTTGCGGCCCCGTCGCCACACCCTCGCAGCCCCGCCGAGCAGCCGAGCCGCCGCGACGCCGACGCCGCCGAGCCGCCGCTGCCGCTGAGCTGCAGACGCCGCCGTGCCGCCGTTGCCGCCGTGCTGCCGAGCAGCCGAGCCGCCACTGCCGCCGTGCTGCCGAGCCGCTGCGACGCCACTGCCGCTGAGCTGCCGAGCCGCTGAGCCGCCGAGCCGCCGTTCCTGCCGTCGTGGCCCTGTTCCCGCCGGCGCGCCTCGGTCCTTCTCGCCTGCCCGGTAAGAGCAGCGCCTCCGCCACTGCTCTGCCCTTGCCTGCTGCTCTCACTGCTCGTCTACTGCTGTCATGGCTTCCCCCAGTGTCCTCACTTTTGATGCTGAGGGTCGGGCCATTGACTTTGACGTCTGGGTAGATGACCTGCAGCTTTTCCTACTGAGCGACAGAGCAGACGGCCTCTCTCTCTTTGACCTCACTTCTCATGCATCTCCTGCCCCTGCTGCTGATGCTGACCCCACTGTTCGCTCTCAGTGGGCCACGCGCGATGCTGCTGCCCGCCTTGCTGTGCGCCGCCACTTGCCGACCGCTGAGCGTGCGCACTTTAGCCAGTACAAGAGTGCTAAGACCTTGTACGACGCTGTAGTTGCACGCTACTCTTCCCCTGCCACTGCTGCGCTTAGCCGCCTCATCCTGCCGTACCTCTTCCCTGACCTCGCCGCTTTTCCCACTGTCGCTGACCTCATTACGCACCTCCGCACTAGTGACACTCGCTACCGCGCTGCGCTTCCTGCTGAGTTCTGCGCCAAGAACCCCCCCCCCCCATGTACATCACCCTCTACTATATCGTCACCCGGCTCCCTGACACCCTTCGCCCGGTTAGGGACCACTTCCTCTCTGTTTGCCCCACCACCCTCACCGTTGACCTCCTCGAGGAGCGCCTGCTCGCGGCAGAGAAGAGCATAGTCGCAGTAGGTGCCTCTCGTGGTGACCCTCGTACCCCTGTCTTTGAGGGGTGCTCCCCCTCTCCCCTCTTGCCCTCTGTTGCCTCTGCTGCTGCGGCCGACCTCGTTGGTCTTGAGTCGGTCGCTGCGGCGTCTGCCCCTAGCGGGAGACGCCGCCCTGGCAAGGGCAAGGGGGGCAAGGGTGCTGGAGGAGCTGGCGGGGGCGGTGGAGGCGGAGGTGGAGGTGGTGGAGGGGGTGGGGGTGGCGGTGGGGGTGGTGGCGGGGGTGGGGGCGTCGGTGGCGGGACTGGAGGTGGAGGTGGAGGCGGCGGTGGCGGTGGGAGCGGAGGTGGCGGAGGTGGCGGTAGTGGAGGAGGTAGCGGCGGAGGCGGCGGAGCTGGTCGGGGTGGCGCTGCGCAGAGGGGTGGCTCCGGTGGTGGTGCGCGCCAGCAGCAGCAGCAGCAGCGTACCCGTGAGACCCCTTCCCCCCAGCAGCTTCGTGAGTGGTACGCTGCTCGTCAGCGGGGCGGGGGTGCTGGCCCCTGTACCTACGTTCTCCGTACCGGCGACCGGGCGGGTGAGCAGTGTGGGGGCGCGCACCCCACCCAGCGCTGCTTCGGCCGTCTGACAGACGCGTGGCGCCACCAGTTCCCCGACGCTACTGAGATCCCTCGCTGGGGCGAGCTGTCTAGGGCGGGTGTTGCAATCTATGATCTTGATTTTGATGCTATTCTTGCTGCCATGTATGCTGTGACTATTAGTGATGAGGGTGACTGTTACCGGTGTTTCCCGCCTGACCCAGGCATAGAGGCTGCTGCGCTAGGTACTTGTGAGGCTGCTGCTCTAGGTGCCAGTGCGTCTGCTGCCCCAGGTGCCGGTGAGTTTGCGCTCTCAGGTGCTGCGTCGTCACCGGACACCCACACCTTCACCCTTGACTCGGGTGCTTCCCGCTCCTTCTTTCGAGACTGCACCACTCTCACACCGCTCAGTCGGCCTGTTGCGGTCTCCCTGGCGGACCCCTCTGGGGGTCCTGTCCTTGCTCACTACTCCACTGTCCTACCGTGTCCAGCGGTCCCGTCTGGCTCCCTGTCGGGTCTCTACCTCCCCTCGTTCTCTACGAACTTGGTGGCGGGTGCTGACCTCCAGGATGCAGGAGTTGACCAGTTCACCCCTGCGCGTCAGCGGGTGACCCACTGCACTTGTGCGGACACGGGCCGACACTTGGCCACGTTTACTCGTCGGCCGGGGTCGAGCCTGTACACACTGACTACTGAGTCTCCTCCAGTCACTGAGTCTGCTCAGGTAGCCGCGTCGGGTCAGGTGTTTGCTGCGGCGTCCAGGTCTGGTCCTGAGTCTGCCCCCTGCTCGTGTCGTCTCCTGTCTCACCGGACTCTCCTCTGGCACCACCGTCTTGGTCACCCCTCCCTGCCTCGCCTTCGAGGCATGGCTTCCCGTCTTCTTGTTTCTGGTCTCCCCCGGTCCCTCCCTCCCCTTCCTCCGGGGCCTGCCCCCACCTGCGTTCCCTGCGTCGAGGGGCGGCAGCGCGCTGCTCCTCACTCCTCCGAGTTTCCTCCGACAGAGGCTCCGCTGCAGACGCTTCACATGGACGTGTGGGGCCCAGCCCGCGTCCGTGGGCAGGGTCAGGAGCGCTACTTCCTGCTGGTGGTTGACGACTACTCGCGTTACACCGCAGTCTTCCCCTTGCGCAGCAAGGGTGACGTCACTGAGGTGTTGATCGCCTGGATCCGCGCGGCTCGTCTCCAGCTCCAGGAGAGTTTCGGCTCCGACTTTCCTGTTCGGCGTCTGCACTCCGACCGAGGCGGAGAGTTCTCCTCTGACCTTCTGCGGACCTTCTGTCGCGCACGAGGCATCCGCCAGACCTTCACGCTTCCGGACTCTCCGCAGCAAAATGGGATTGCTGAGCGCCGCATCGGCATGGTCATGGACGTCGCTCGTACGTCCATGATCCATGCGGCTGCTCCCCATTTTCTGTGGCCGTTTGCGGTTCGGTACGCGGCGCATCAGCTCAACCTTCACCCCCGGGTCTCCATGCCGGAGACCTCCCCTGCTTTGCTGTGGACGGGGAAGGTTGGTGATGCGTCGCGTTTCCGGGTCTGGGGATCTAGGGCGTTTGTCCGCGACTTGTCTGCGGACAAGCTGTCCTCTCGTGCTGTTCCCTGCGTCTTCCTTGGCTTTCCCCCTGACGCGCCAGGCTGGCAGTTCTACCACCCCACCTCGCGCCGTGTCTTCGCGTCCCAGGACGTCACCTTTGACGAGTCGGTTCCCTACTACCGTCTCTTCCCCTACCGCACTGCGTCCCTCCCTCCCCCGCCGCTCTTCCTTACACCAGGTCCCCCTCCGGTAGACCCCCTCCCCCCTCAGGGTCCTGCTCCCTCAGGTGTGTCCCAGGTAGATGCAGTTGAGCCAGTCGAGGTAGCTGTTGACTCTGGTGCTGCTGGTGGTGCTGAGCCTGGGGGTGCTGGGTCTGGGGGTGCTGCGACTGGGGGTGCTGAGCCTGGGGGTGCTGGGCCTGGGCGTGCTGCGACTCGGTGTGCTGAGCCTGGGGGTGCTGGGCCTGGGGGTGCTGAGCCTGGGGGTGCTGCGCCTGGGGGTGCTGAGCCTGGGGGTGCTGAGTCTCGGAGTGCGGAGCCTGAGGGTGCTGGACCTGCTCGTCCGGCGTCTGGTGGTGCTGAGCCTGACAGTTCTTCGGGTGCTTCGTCCCGGCGGGAGCTGCTCTCTCCACAGGAGCTGCGTGAGTGGTTCGTCCGGCGCTGGCGATGTGCTGCTGGAGCTAGTGGTGCTGCGGGAGCTGGCGGTTCTCCTGCTGCTGAGAGTGCTGGTGCCGAGGGTCCCAGAGGTGCTCGTACCGAGTGTACTGGAGCTGCTGGCCCTACGAGTGCTCCTCCTGCTGGAGCTGGTGGTGCTGCTGGTGCTGCTGGCGTTGGTGCTGCTGGTGCTCCTGGAGCTGGAGCTGCTGGTGCTGCTGGTGCTGCTGGCGTTGGTGCTGCTGGAGCTCCTGGAGCTGGAGCTGCTGCGTCTTCGGGTGGTCCGGCTGGAGCTGGAGCTACTGGGGGTGTTGGCGCTGGGGGTGCTCCTGGCGCTGGTGCTGCTGAGGGTGCTGGAGTTGGAGCTGCTGGAGCTGAGGGTCCTCCTGGTGCTCCCGCTGGGGGTGCTGGTGCTGTTCCTGCTGGCACTGGTGGAGCTACGCGGCCGCGGCCGTACTTCGTTCCGCTCCTTGAGCAGGTTCTTGGTCTTCCGTCCTCTCTTGGTCCTGCTCCTGCCTTAGAGTGTCCGCCTCCCGTCCGGTCTGAGTCACAGTTACAGCCACCTTCCCCGCTTCCTTCTCCTTCTCCCTACACTGGTCCTACTGGAGGTCTTGCTGAGCGTCGTGAGCCTGCGTCTCGCCCTGCGTCGCCTGTCCGTGCTGCTCGCACTAGTGGTCGTGGTTCACGTCAGCGTCCTCCCCCTGTCCCCGGCACGCACCGGATGTCTCTGCGTCCTTCCACTGCTCCGCTGCGTGCCCCTTTGCCTTCTCCTCCAGCGTCCTCTCTTCCTGACCTTCCTGACCCGGAGTCGGACTCCCTTCGTGCTGC
This sequence comes from Closterium sp. Yama58-4, assembly GCA_947470075.1. Lineage (NCBI taxonomy): Eukaryota > Viridiplantae > Streptophyta > Zygnematophyceae > Desmidiales > Closteriaceae > Closterium > Closterium sp. Yama58-4. The sequence continues at coordinate 13,739 of CANIUD010000817.1, read as the reverse complement.
GCGTCCTACTGTCACGCGTCTCCTTGCTACTGTCGTCACTGACCCTTCCTTTGAGTCTACTGCTGCGTCTGCCCTAGTTGCTGAGCTTGTCGACTTCGCTGCTCGCTGTCGCCTAGACTACGCTACCAGTCTTGTCGCTGAGTCTGAGTCTGTCTGTCCTCCGTCCGTCGGGGGTGAGTGTGCTCTTGGCACGGACGTCCTTGAGGACAGGCAGGAGGAGTTCCAGTGCTTGGCTGCTGCTTCACCTCATCTCGTGTCCATGCTGCTTGCCCCTGAGGGAGACCCGGATGCACTTGACATCCCGACTCCACGCTCTTACGCGGAGGCGATAGAGGGTCCCTACTCCTCTCAGTGGCAGGCAGCCATGGACGCAGAGATGGCCTCCTGGAAGTCCACAGGCACCTACGTTGACGAGGTTCCCCCGCCTGGGGCGAACATCGTCAGTGGCATGTGGATTTTCAGGGTGAAGCGGCCGCCGGGTTCTCCGCCTGTCTTCAAGGCGCGTTACGTGGCTCGTGGCTTCAGTCAGCGGCAGGGAGTTGACTACTTTCAGACCTTCTCTCCCACCCCGAAGATGACTACTCTTCGGGTACTGCTGCACATAGCCGCTTACCGAGACTACGAGCTGCACTCTCTTGACTTCAGCACTGCTTTCTTGCAGGGCAGCCTGCACGAGGAGATCTGGCTGCGCCGCCCACCTGGCTTCACTGGGACTTTTCCTCCTGGCACCCAGTGGAGCCTCCGGCGGCCAGTCTACGGTCTCCGCCAGGCGCCTCGTGAGTGGCACGACACACTGAGGACGACACTTGCGGCTCTTGGGTTTGCACCTTCTACTGCCGACCCGTCGCTGTTTCTGCGCACCGACACTTCTTTGCCACCGTTCTACATCCTCGTGTACGTCGACGACTTGGTCTTTGCTACAGCTGACACTGCAGGACTTGCCTACGTGAAGTCGGAGCTGCAGAAGAGACACACGTGCACAGACCTGGGTGAACTGCGCAGCTACCTTGGCTTGCAGATCACCCGAGACAGAGCACGTCGCACCATCACCTTGACTCAGTCACAGATGGTGCAGCAGGTCCTTCAGCGCTTCGGCTTCACGTACTCCTCGCCTCAGGCCACTCCTCTGCCTACACGCCACTCGCTCTCAGCTCTTCGGATGAGTCGAGTGGCCCGTACGCAGAGCTTGTCGGCTGCCTCATGTACCTGATGACCTGCACTCGACCTGACCTTGCATACCCTCTTAGCATTCTTGCACGCTATGTTGCTCCTGGGAGACACAGACCAGAGCACATGGCTGCAGCGAAGAGGGTGTTGCGCTACTTGTGCAGTACGTCGGGCATGGGGCTTGTGCTTGGAGGGCAGAGTCCAGTGGTCCTCACTGGTCACGCAGACGCTTCTTGGGCAGACGACCAGGCTACGCAGCGGTCGTCACAGGGTTACACCTTCAGCCTTGGTTCCGGCTCTGTTTCGTGGCGGTCTACCCGCTCGTCTTCTGTTCTCGGCTCGAGCTGTGAGGCTGAGATCTACGCTGGGGCTATGGCTGCACAGGAGCTACGCTGGCTCACCTACCTGCTGACTGACCTGGGAGAGCCGCCTCGTTCTCCTCCAGTGCTGTACGTGGACAACAAGGCCATGCTGGCCTTGTGTCGGGAGCACAGACTGGAGCACAGAACGAAGCACATCGCTCTCCGCTACTTCCTTGCTCGTGAGCTGCAGCAGCGTGGTCAGCTGCGCCTTGCTTACGTGGCCTCTAAGGCCAACACTGCTGATATCTTCACCAAGGCACTCGCGCCTTGTGATCATCAGCGCTTCTGTACTCTGTTAGGTCTTGTGCCTACCTTGCCTCACTTGCTTACTTCTTGACCTTGCTTGTACTGTTACATATATATATCTGCCCTTGCTTGTCTAGCGTTATATATATGTACTCTTGGATGTGAACTGGCCTTGTGGCCTTGAACTTGTGCTCAGACTGTGTGGTGACGTCGTGATCCACCCTGAGCTTGCTTTGCCTTGCTTTGCTTGACTGGTCTTGTGACCCCTTGTTCTCCCCCACTTTGCCTATGGGGGTGTGTCAAACATTATGCATGTTGTAGCTTTGTAGGCTACAGTGGGTTTAGCCTTAGAGGGTACAGTACTCTAAAGTTTCACATTTGTACTCTCATTCCTCTTAGTCATCCATCATTCTCGTTCTAACTTTCACAAAGTCGTGTGTTAGCTCAACGCGATTCCAACTGCCGGCTTTTGTTCCTGGCCACATACCACGCGCTTCGAGATGACCACCTCACCTAACCTAATCTTGAGGAATCTTGGCATTACGGTGTTTATCCCTCCCTCTCAAGAATCCGAGAGAATTGCCGCGGCGCGGGCTTTGGTCTCGTGAATTTTTTTCATCGCGCTCAAATTTTTACACAACCCGAAAGACACACGCTCCACCTTCTATCGCGAGCGGTCCGCGCTCCTGACATTTTGACTTCGATGTGGTAGTGTACATGTAAGTGTACGGTCATCTCGGAACTTTTTGGCATGAACCCAACCGCGAGCGTCCAACATTGTGGGAACCAAACCAGCGTAGTGCTGGGTTGCCAAGCCTACGTGTGACTTTTTGGCGTTTAGGCTCGACACATCGACGGGGCAGGTACCAAAGCCGCAGCGCGAGCATGGTATAACTGTCAGAAATAACTGAGCAGGAATGAATGAACTAGAACAGAGTTTGGTACAAGTAGGAAACCCTAACTTTGTGTACCCCCTAAGGTGTAACCCACTACAGCCTAGACAATATAAACATGCAATGTTTGACACACCCCCATAGGCGCAGTGGGAGACAACCACAGGGTCACAAGACCAGTCAAAGCAAAGCAAAACAAGCTCAGGGTGGATCTCAAGGATTCCACACAAATTCCGAGCACAAGCAAGCGGTCACAAGACCAGTTCACATGCAGGTTTATAACAAAGCAAGAGATACAGTGATCACAGCCTAGCAAACGTAAACAAGTAGGCATATATATATAGTGATCACAGTACAAGCAAGGTCAAGAGGTAAGTAAGTGAGGCCCAGTAGGTACAAGGCCTAGCAGAGTGCAAAAGCGCTGATGGTCACAAGGCTGAAGCGCCTTGGTGAACACATCAGCAGTGTTGGCCTCCGTGGCCACGTAACGCAGACAAAGCTGACCACGCTGCTGCAGCTCTCGAGCCAGGAAGTACCGCAGAGCGATGTGCTTCGTTCTGTGCTCCAGTCTGTGCTCCTCACACAAGGCAATGGCAGCCTTGTTGTCGACGTACAGCACTGGAGGAGAACGAGGCCGCTCTCCGAGGTCGGTCAGCAGGTAGGTCAGCCAGCGTAGCTCCTGAGCGGCCATGGCTGTGGCGTAGATCTCAGCCTCACAACTGGAGCTGAGAACAGAAGAAGAGCGAGTAGAACGCCAAGAAACTGTGCCAGAGCCAAGGCTGAAGGTGTAACCCTGGGACGACCGCTGAGTAGCCTGGTCGTCTGCCCAAGAAGCGTCTGAGTGCCCTGTGAGAACAACCCGGTCTCGCCCTCCAAGCACAAGCCCCATGCCCGACGTACTGCACAAGTAGCGCAACACCCTCTTAGCAGCATCCATGTGCTCCTTCCGGTGACGGCCAGGAGCGACATAGCGTGCTAGGATGCTGAGAGGGTATGCAAGGTCAGGTCGAGTGCAGGTCATCAGGTACATGAGGCAGCCCACAAGCTCTGGATACGGGCCACTCGGCTCTACGGACTCATCCGAAGGCAGAGCTGAGAGCGAGTGACCGGTAGGCAGAGGAGTGGACTGAGGCGAGGAGTACGTGAAGCGGAAGCGCTGGAGAACCTGCTGCACCATGTGTGACTGAGTCAGGGTGATGGTGCGCCGTGCTCTGTCCCGGGTGATCCGCAAGCCAAGATAGCTCGTCAGCTCACCCAGGTCTGTGCACGTGTGTCTCCTCTGCAGCTCCGACTTCACGTGAGCGAGTGCCGCGGTGTCAGCAGTGGCAAAGACCAAGTCGTCGACGTACACGAGGATGTAGAACGGCGGCAGCGAGGTGTCGGTGCGTAGAAACAGCGACGGGTCAGCAGTAGAGGGAGCGAACCCAAGAGCCGCAAGTGTCGTCCTCAGTGTGTCGTGCCACTCACGTGGCGCCTGGCGGAGACCGTAGACCGGCCGCTGAAGCCTCCACTGGGTGCCAGGAGGAACTGACCCAGTGAAGCCAGGGGGGCGACGCAGCCAGATCTCCTCGTGCAGGCTGCCCTGCAAGAAAGCAGTGCTGAAGTCAAGAGAGTGAAGCTCGTAGTCGCGGTGAGCGGCTATGTGCAGCAGCACCCGAAGAGTAGTCATCTTCGGGGTGGGGGAGAAGGTCTGAAAGAAGTCTACTCCCTCTCGCTGACTGAAGCCTCGAGCCACGTAGCGCGCCTTGAAAACAGGCGGAGAACCCGGCGGCCGCTTCACCCTGAAAATCCACATGCCACTGACAATGTTCGCCCCAGGAGGGGGAACCTCGTCTACGTAGGTGCCTGTGGACTTCCAGGAGGCCATCTCTGCGTCCATGGCTGTCTGCCACTGAGAGGAGTAGGGACCCGCCATCGCCTCAGCGTAAGAGCGTGGGGTCGGGATGTCTGGTGCATCCGGGTCTCCCTCAGGGGCAACTAGCAAGGACACGAGACGGGGCAAAGCAGCAGCAAGGCAGTGGAACTCCTCCTGTCTGTCCTCAAGGACGTCCGTGCCGAGGGCACACTCACCCCCGACGGACGGAGGACAGGCAGACGCAGACTCAGACCTAGCGACAAGGCTGGCAGCGTAGTCTAGGCGACAGCGAGCAGCAAAGTCAACCAACTCAGCGACCAGGGCAGACGCAGCAGAGGACTCAAAGGTCGGGTCAGTGACAACTGTAGCGAGGAGACGCGTAACAGTGGGACTGGCAGCACGACGGGAGTCAGACTCCGGGTCAGGAAGAGTAGGAAGAGAGGACGCAGGAGGAGACGGCAGCGGGACACGCTGCGGAGCAGTGGAGGGACGTAGAGTCATGTAGTGAGTGCCAGGGACAGGAGGAGGACGCTCACGTGGGACACGACGACCAGTGCGAGCAGTACGAACAGGCGACGCAGGACGAGACTCAGGCTCACGACGCTCTGTAAGACCTCCTGTGGGACCAGCGTAAGGGGAGGGAGCAGGGAGAGGCGAGACAGGCGGTAACTGTGACTGCGGCTGGACAGGCGGAGGACACGCTACGGAGGGAGGAGGACTAAGAGGAGGAGCCTGACCAAGAACCTGCTGAAGGAGCGGTACGAAGTACGGTCGCGGCCGCGCAGCGTCTCCAGAAACAGCAGGGACACCAGTGGCAGCCCCAACGCCCGAGTCCTCAGCACCAGCAGCAGCTCCAACGCCCGGGTCCTCAGCACCAGCAGGAGCTCCAACGCCCGAGTCCTCAGCACCAGCAGCAGCACCACCGGTCGGGTCCTCAGCACCAGCAGCAGCTCCAACGCCCGGGTCCTCAGCACCAGCAGCAGGGCCACTGGTCAGGTCCTCAGCACCAGCAGCAGCGCCACCAGTCGGGTCCTCAACACCAGCAGCAGCTCCAACGCCCGGGTCCTCAGCACCAGCAGCAGCTCCAGCCCCCGGGTCCTCAGCACCAGCAACAGCACCACCGCTCGGGTCCGCAGCACCAGGAGCACCACTACGAAGACTGCAGCGCCGCGTGTACCACTCGTGGATCACCTGAATGGGGGGGAGCTCCTGGGTAGGAGGGGAAGTACCGGGACGAGCTCCAGAAGCACCTCTCCGGAGGCGGCAGTACTCGAGGTACCTCTCCTGCAGCTGCTGGGAGGAGAGGGCTCCTCCAGGTGGAGTACCCCCAGACTCAGCACCCCCAGACTCAGCACCCCCAGACTCAGCACCCCCAGACTCAGCACCCCCAGACTCAGCACGTCCAGACTCAGCACCCCCAGACTCCGCACCTCCAGGCTCCGCACCTCCAGGCTCAGCACCCCCAGGCTCCGCACCTCCAGGCTCAGTACCCCCAGGCTCCGCGCCTCCAGGCTCAGCACCCCCAGGCTCCGCACCTCCAGGCTCAGCACCCCCAGACGCAGGACGCGAGTCAACAGCTACCTCGACAGGCTCACCCGGGTCTACCTGGGACACACCTGAGGGAGCGGCACCCTGAGGGGGGAGGGGGTCTGGTACCTCAGCACCTGGAGCGAGGAAGAGAGGCGGGGGGGGGAGTGGGGCAGTGCGGTAGGGGAAGAGGCGGTAGAAGGGGACGGACTCGTCAAAAGTGACGTCCTGAGAGGCCAGAACCCGGCGCGAGGTGACGTGGTAAAACTGCCATCCAGGCGCGTCGGGAACAAAGCCAAGAAAGACACAGGGAACAGTGCGACGTGAGAGCTTGTCCGCAGACGTGTCGCGGACAAAGGCTCGAGATCCCCAGACCCGGAAACGCGACGCATCGCCAACCTCTCCCGTCCACCGTAGAGTCGGGGAAGTCTCCGGCAAGGAGACACGGGGCCAGAGGTTGAGCTGATGTGCTGCGTACCGGACCGCAAACGGCCACAGAAAGTGGGGAGCAGCCGCATGGGTCAGGGAGGTACGAGCGACCTCCATGACTAAGCCAATGCGGCGCTCAGCAACCCCATTCTGCTGTGGAGAGGCCGGAAGCGTGTACGACTGCTCAATGCCGTGCTCAGCACAGTAGGCTGCCAAGAGGTCGGAGGCGAACTCACCACCCCTGTCAGAGTGCAAGCGCAGGACAGGAAAGTCCGAGTGAAAGCGCTCGCCTAGCTGGAGACGGGCTCGGCTGATCCAGGGGATCAAAACACCAGGGACGTCACCCTTGGCGCGCAAGGGGAAGACCGTGGTGTAGCGCGAGTAGTCGTCAACAACTATCAGGAAGTACCTCTCCTGACCCTGACCACGGACGCGGGCTGGGCCCCACACGTCCATGTGGAGCGTCTGCAGGGGAGCGGTCGTCGGGGGAAAGGAGGAGGAGTGAGGAGCGGCGCGCTGCCGCCCCTCGACACAGGGAATGCAGTCAGGAGCAGGGGAGTCAGGAAGGGGAGGGAGCACCCTGGGAAGACCAGCAACAAGGTCCCGTTTGTGCATGGCCCGCAGGCGCTGCACAGACGGGTGACCAAGGCGGTGGTGCCAGAGGACGGTGTCGTTCGCCAGAGAGCGACACGAGCAGGGGGCGGACAGCTGACCTGACGCTGACGCAGACGCAGCTACCTGAGGGGACTCAGTGGTCAGTGTGTACAGGTCAGACCCCGGCTCTCGAGTGAAAGTAGCCAGGTGGCGGCCCGTCCGAGCACACGTGCAGTGAGTCACACGCTCGTAGGCAGGGGTGAACTGGTGAACACCCGAGTCCTGGAGCGCACTACCTGCCACCAAGTTCGTGGAGAACGAGGGGAGGTAGAGACCTGAGAGTGTGCCGGACGGAACCGCTGGACACGGAAGGGTGGTGGAGGAGGTCGCAAGGACCGGACCCCCAGAGGGGTCAGCAAGAGAGACAGCAACCGGCCGAGCTAGAGGCTCAAGGACAGTGCGGTCACGAAAGAAAGAGCGAGAAGCACCTGAGTCCAGTGTGAAGGTGTGCAGTGCTGCAGTCGACTCAGTACCAGGGGGCACAGACGCACAAGCACCTAGAGCAGCAGCTGCAGTAGTACCTGTGGAAGCAGACACACTAGCACCTAGAGCAGCAGCGGGGCTGGTCTGAATGCCCGGGTCGGGCGGAACACGCAAGTACTGAGCACCCTCTCCACTAATAGACATCGCATACATGGCAGTGAGAATAGCATCAAAGTCAAGTGCCCAAATATCAACACCCTTCCTGAGCAGATCAGCCCAGCGCGGCAGCTCACCCCCACCAGGAAACTGGGTGCGCCACGCATCGTTGAGGCGGGCGAAGCAGCGCTCCGTCTGGTGCGGCCCCCCACACATCTGGCCAGTGCGGTCACCTGTACGAATAACGTACTGGCAGGTGACGCTGCGCCGCGCATACCACTCACGGGCGGCCTGAAGGGTCGGGGAAGGCTGCTGACTCTGACCGCCCCCCGGGCCTCCACGACCACCACCCCCTCCGCCTCCGCCCCGGCCACCTCCACCCCTGCCGCTGCCACGACCACCTCCGCCTCCGCTGCCACCTCCGCCCCTGTCACCACTCCCAACACCGCTGTCACCTCCACCACTGCCGCCACTAGTCTCTCCAGTCGCACCTCCACCGCCACCACCTCCACCCCCGCCTCCTCCGCCACCACCCCCACTCCTGCCACTCCTGCCCCTGCGTCGTCCGCCTGAAGCAGACGCAGCCCCGACCTTCTCAGCACCAAGGAGGTCGACAGCAGCAGCAGAGGCGACAGAGGGGAGGAGGGGGGAAGGGGAGCACCCCTCGAAGAAGGGGCCGCGGGGGTCGCCACGAGAGGTGCCTACAGCGACGATACTAGCCTCGGCTGCAAGCAGTTCCTTCTCGAGGAGGGCTATGGTGAGCTCAGTGGGGGAGCGAGAGAGGAACTGGTCCCTGACAGGGCGCAGAGAGTCAGGGAGGCGGGTGACAACGTGGTAGAGAGTGATCCAGAGCGGGGGGGGGTTGCTAGCGAGGAACTCATCAGGCATGGCAGCGCGAAAGCGAGCCTCACTAGTCTTAAGGTGGGTGATGAGGTCTGCGACAGTGTGAAAGGAGGCTAGGTCGGGGAACAGGTAGGGGAGAGTGAGGCGGCCTAGTGTGGCAGAAGCGGGTGAGGAGTAGCGGGCCACTACAGCTGTGTAGAGGTCCTTAGCAGTCTTGCACTGGCCGAAGTGCTCGCGCTCATCTAGCGGCAGGGAGTTGCGAATAGCAAAGCGAGCGTGCGCGTCACGGGTCTGCCACTGTGAGCGCTCAGCTGGGGGGGCAGTAGCGAGTGGGGCGGTCGCATGGCCGAGAGCGTGGTCGTACAGTGTAATATCTTCCTTGGCAGTGAGCTGTAGGAAAAGGTGCAGGTCATCTAGCCAGGTTTCGAATTTGACCGGACGGCCCTCGGCGTCGAAAGCTAGAACAGGAGGACTAGCCATAGCGACAGCGGCAGTAGTAGAAGCAGTAAAGTCACTGAAAAGGCGTGCGCAGGGTCAGCGGGGCCGGTGGGGCCTACGGACTGTAGTGGCGCACAAGCAGTAGTAGCAGAAAGTGTAGTAGTAGGAATGCAGTGGTGCACAGGCGCAGCAGGCGGCAGCGAGAGCCGGCGTAGTAGGGGCGGGCTCAGCAGCGGTGATTCGCGGGCGACGGCGGGCGCAGCAGCGGCGGTGCGCGGGCGGCGGCGGGCTCAGCAGCGGTGGTGCGCGGGCGGCAGCGGGCGCAGCAGCGGCGGTGCGCGGGCGGCGGCGGGCTCAGCAGAGGCGGTGCGCGGGCGGCTGCGGGCTCAGCAGCGGTGGTGCGCGGGCGGCAGCGGGCGCAGCAGCGGCGGTGCGCGGGCGGCTGCGGGCTCAGCAGAGGCGGTGCGCGGGCGGCTGCGGGCTCGGCAGCGGCGGGCCGGGAGCAGTGCGGGCAGCGTGCGGGCCGGCGGCGGTCAGCGCACGAGCCGCGCAGGCTCAGCGCGGGCTGCGCGGGCTGCTCGCGGGCTGCGTAAGCGGGTCGCGGGCGGCTCGCGGGGGTTCGCGGGCAGGTCGCGGGCTGCTCGCGGGCAGTTCGCGGGCTGTGCGCGGGCTGCGCGGGCTGGTCGCGGGCTGCGCAGGCGGTTCGCGGGCTGTGCGTGGGCGGTTCGCGGGCTGTGAGCGCGGCGCGCTGTGCGGTTCGCGGGCGGCGTGACGGGGCCGATCGGGGCGCTAAGGGGCGACGCGACGGGGGCCGTGAGAGGCCGCTAAAAAAAATTCGAAGGGGCCGCAGGGCCGCTAGATCGTGCTAGATCGACGGGGCCATCGGGGCCGAAAAGAAGCGAAGGTAAGCAGGTAGGTAAGTCGGTGGGCCCTAAGAACAGTCCTAGCGAAGGACCTGCTCTGAAACCATGTCAGAAATAACTGAGCAGGAATGAATGAACTAGAACAGAGTTTGGTACAAGTAGGAAACCCTAACTTTGTGTACCCCCTAAGGTGTAACCCACTACAGCCTAGACAATATAAACATGCAATGTTTGACAATAACACTAGACACGTCAGAATTAGCAAAAAACAATCCAGCTCAAAATGGAACCAATCGTGGTGTCACACGTTACCATACCGTCATACCCCGGATAGAAGCGCAGGCCTCGGATAAGCGCCGGCGCTTATAAAGGGATGAGGGCGCTTATATCCGGTCCTCGATTATAAGCGCACCCCCTAAAAATTTATGATTTATTATAAGCGCATGTCGAATATTATCTGAAAATCAGTCGAAACACATAAACGAATTTCACCTTACCAGGTAAGAGAAGTACAGGTCCACTTTCCCACTCACATCACACTTGCTGCGCGTCTAGTCAGCACGCGCTGTCGCTTAGTCAGCATGTGTTGGCAGGGAATCAATCCCTGCCAAGTTGCTCGAGAGTCAAATTCGCGACCCCATATATTTTCGACTCGATTACAATTGGCAGAACGAGATCTACAGTTTGGTGTTACAAAAAATCTTACGGTAATTTCATTTTGCCGTTATATAAACGCCGGCGCTTATAAATTTCCTCAATTATAAGCGCACCCCCTAAAAAACAGTGTTTTATTACAACCCCAGGGGCGCTTCTATCCGGGGTATGACGGTATCGATCGATAACAACTCGAGGTTAAAAAACGAGTTTCGATGAACGCCGACTTCCGTTAATATATAAGATAAAAAAGAATGGATAACACAAATAGAACTGTATAAGAATTTATTTCTGCTAAATAATATTGGTATATGCTAATAACTAGTTTCTTCACAGTTCCAATACATGTTTTTTGTGTGAAGTATTTAAACAAAGTAATGGAGACAAAACAAAGTATCTTTCTGACTATCAAACAATTATTAAATTGGACTATCAAATGTCTAGGGTTTAGACGTATTTTGTATAACTTCTCTCTAAGGATACCGTATGGATATCAAGAAGGTATCTTACAAATGTATATTGCATGCATATACATCCTATTGAAAATTTGAATTTAGAAAGATGAATATTATGCATGAGATTTCATTACCCTTTGTGAAAAGAACTAGGCAAGAATGGTGCATTGAATGAAACAGTTGGGTACAAGTAGCAAACCCTAGTTGGGGTTGTACCCCATATTGGCTACCCCACTACAGCCTACCAACATATAACACATTACAATTTAACACACCCCCATAGGCAAAGTGGGGGAGAACAAAGGGTCACAAGACCAGTCCAGCAAAGCAACGCAAGCCCAGGGTGGATCACAACGTCACCACACTCCGAGCACAAGCAAAGGCCACAAGGCCAGTTCACATGCAGTGCTAGATATAGTACAAGACAAGCAACACAGTGATCAAAACCTAGCAAGCAAGCAACAAGATATATATAAAGTACAGTACAAAGAATGTCAAGCAGTGAGCAAGTGAGGAAACATGGACACAAGGCCTAAAGAAGTACAGTGCCGCTGATGATCACTAGGCGGGAGCGCCTTGGTGAAGATATCAGCAGTGTTGGCCTTCGAGTCCACGTACACAAGCCGAAGCTGACCGCGCTGCTGAAGCTCTCGAGCAAGAAAGTAGCGAAGAGCAATGTGCTTCGTCCTGTGCTCCAGTCTGTGCTCCTGACACAAGGCAAGAGCCGCCTTGTTGTCACCGTACAGAACTGGAGGAGAACTAGGCCGCTCTCCCAAGTCAGTCAGCAGGTAGGTGAGCCAGCGTAACTCCTGTGCAGCCATGGCTGTGGCGTAGATCTCAGCCTCACAACTAGAGCCGAGAACAGAGGAAGAGCAGGTGGACCGCCACGAGACAGAACCAGAGCCAAGGCTGAAGGTGTAACCCTGTGACGACCGCTGCGTAGCCAGGTCGTCCACCCAAGAAGCGTCCGAGTGACCAGTGAGGACAACTCTGTCGTGTCCTCCAAGCACCAGCCCCATGCCTGATGTACTGCACAAGTAACGCAGCACCCTCTTAGCAGCCTCCCAGTGCTCTCGCCTGTGTCTCCCAGGCGCAACGTAACGAGCAAGGATGCTAAGAGGGTACGCGAGGTCAGGTCGCGTGCAAGTCATCAGGTACATGAGGCAGCCTACAAGCTCTGGGTACGGGCCACTCGGCTCTACGGACTCGTCCGAAGGTGGAGCTGAGAGCGAGTGGCTGGTAGCCAGAGGTGTGGCCTGTGGTGAGGAGAACTGGAAGCCGAAGCGCTGAAGGACCTGCTGCACCATGTGTGACTGAGTCAGGGTGATGGTGCGGCGAGCTCTGTCCCGGGTGATCTGCAAGCCAAGGTAGCTACGCAGTTCACCCAGGTCAGTGCAGGTGTGTCTCTTCTGCAGCTCCGACTTCACACGAGCGAATGCCTCAGTGTCAGCAGTAGCAAAGACCAAGTCGTCGACGTACACGAGAATGTAGAACGGCGGCAGCGACGTGTCTGTGCGCAGAAACAGCGACGGGTCAGCAGTAGACGGCGTGAACCCAAGAGCCGCAAGTGTAGTCCTCAGTGTGTCGTGCCACTCACGTGGCGCCTGGCGGAGACCGTAGACTGGCCGGCGGAGGCTCCACTGGGTACCAGGAGGAAACGACCCAGTAAAGCCAGGTGGGCGGCGCAGCCAGATCTCCTCGTGCAGGCTGCCCTGCAGGAACGCTGTGCTGAAGTCAAGAGAGTGAAGCTCGTAGTCACGCTGAGCAGCAACGTGCAGCAACACCCGAAGAGTGGTCATCTTCGGGGTGGGGGAGAAGGTCTGGAAGAAGTCGACCCCCTGACGCTGACTGAAGCCTCTAGCAACGTAACGAGCCTTGAAGACAGGCGGAGAACCTGGCGGCCGCTTCACCCTGAAAATCCACATGCCATCGACGATGTTCGCCCCAGGAGGGGGAACGTCGTCGACGTAGGTGCCTGTGGACTTCCAGGATGCCATCTCTGCGTCCATGGCTGTCTGCCACTGAGAGGAGTAGGGACCCGAGATCGCCTCTGCGTAAGTGCGCGGAGTGGGGATGTCTAGTGCATCCGGGTCTCCCTCAGGGGCAAGCAACCAGGCCACGAGATGAGGTACAGCAGCCGCGAGAGAGTCAAAGTCCTCCTGCCTGTCCTCAAGGACGTCCGTGCCAAGAGCACACTCACCCCCGACGGACGGAGGACAGACAGACGCAGACTCAGACTCAGCAACCAGGCTAGCAGCGTAGTCTAGACGACAGGCAGCAGCAAAGTCAACCAACTCAGCGACCAGAGCAGACGCAGCCGAGGACTCAAAGGTAGGGTCAGTGACAACAGTAGCTAGGAGACGCGTGACAGTAGGGTGCTCAGCGCGATACCGGTCAGACTCAGGGTCCGGAACGGCAGGCAAAGAGGACGCAGGAGGAGACGGGAGAGGGACACGCTGAGGAGCAGTAGATGGACGCAGAGTCATGTAGTGAGTGCCTGGGACAGGAGGAGGACGAGCACGACGGACACGACTACCAGTGCGAGCAGTACGAACAGGCGACGCAGGACGAGACTCAGGCTCACGACGCTCTGTAAGACCTCCTGTGGGACCAGTGTAGGAGATAGGAGAGGGAGCAGGGAGAGGCGAGGTAGGCGGTAACTGTGACTGCGGCTGGACAGGCGGAGGACACTCTACGGAGGGAGGAGGACAAGGAGGAGGAGCCTGCCCAAGAACCTGCTGAAGGAGCGGTACGAAGTACGGTCGCGGCCCCGC